>CM047810.1:102003175-102664704 GCA_026214975.1 Gentiana macrophylla
CCAGTTCAGCTTCAGCAAGAGCAGTTCGGGAAGAAGGGCTCCAATGAACTGGTTTTCTGCCTCGGTAAATGAATCCTTGCAAGGCCATTTGACCGAACACTGAAATCTAGTATAGAATATGATAAGAAAACTATCATCCCACATGAGGATTTGCACAGCAAAACCGAAAACTGCGCTAAAACTTCCAGAAAGTACATAAATTCAGCTGTCAGCTACCTGAGCAGCTTCATATTCTGGATCAAGAGTTAGATATGGATGATCCCAGTCTGCCCATATACCATACCGCTGCATGAATAAAATAAATTGTCAGTTTTGAAACTTATCCTAAAACCCTATCCTCAAATATGGTAGAGAATTGTATAGCTTGGTGCACACATTAAACAGCGTAAAACCTTAAATGATAGCATTTGAGACTTCACAGTGGCAATGGCGAACTTGGCTGCCTTTTTCCGCAATTTTATTGGAGTCAACTCCTTTCTGGTCTTTTCATCTAGAGACTGTAACACTGAAATGAAAAAATTCTCAGATGGCCAACATTTTTGGCTCTCTTGGAATCAATTATCAATACACACTAAACCTGTTTAAACGAAGGGCAAGAACCTTGAGAAGGGTCAAAGGCACTTAAAGCTGAACATATACAACATTACATTGTGTAGATACAAGAGGCTATCTCCGTGATTGTGCACATGACCTTGGCCTGGGAAACAGCCTCTTATACACTATATCCATTATGATACAAAACATTAAGAGCGATATGATGAATTCAAATGTGAATACCTACATTCTACCAAATGATCATACAAGGCAAATAGGCAAATGTGGCCAAATTGTATGTGAATTAAATGGAAAAATTATCATCCCACTTAAAAGCACAAGCTGCTAGACAGAAATGCATTTTATACATGTAAACATCCTAACATGAATTTTATAACCATCTTCAAACTCTGAAGATGGTTGAATGGTTTATGAATCACATTTATCTGATTCTCCATTTACATGTTTGCATCAAGCTTGGAAAGATCATTCAAACAAACAAGTAAAACGAAAGAGGACTAGACAGTCTTCGGCTCAGTACTTTATGCACTTTCATTATGAAATGGCTAAAAAAGAAAATGTAAATTTCCCATTTTGAGAACACAAGTACACAACCATAAACCAGCCCATTCTCTACCAGGTATATTCCTACAGGTGGGCCAGAAATGAATGAAAGCTACTTTAAACGGAAACATTTTCAATTAGTTCATATATACAAAAGCCGTTGCATGCACCATATGCTTCCATTGTGCATTTTAGATCAGGGTAGAGGCTGTAAAGCAAATTATAATTGATTTGCAATTGTAATTAAGTTCTGGCTAAAATGTCAAAGTGATTGCTATCTTACCACACAAAATGAAATATAAGAAAAAGAAATCGATATTGGTTCAGCACAAGTAAGACTTGCCTTTCAACTCAATCGGCAAGCCATGACAATCCCAACCAGGCACGTAATGAACTTTATAATTTTGAAGGATCTGTAGCAAAAGAAGAAGAAAAAAAGTTTGTGCATGAAGCAAAAAGAAAAACTTCACAAGAAATGTGCCTGATTCGCATGTCTATCGACATATCGTATCATCTTATGAACGTGCCTTCAAATCTAATAGGTACTCAAGCCTCAATATAAGAAAGAACATTGCCAATCAAACCCATTTTTATGACTAACAGCCAAGTAACAACTAACAAGGGGAAACATCACAATTGAACCCCATCCTTTGTGACTATCAATGTGAGTAACAACTTTTGACTGACCAACACCACAAGAACCGAATGAGTCAGAAGATAATCCTTTAGTAAGCTAACAGTCAACAGGATACTGAATTTCATTTTAAATGCATTTTGGATCAGTATGAACATAATTTGATGGCTAGAGAATAATGCACTACCCAAATCCTACATCTTATGAAAAGCGCATTTGCAAGCCTAATGGGAACACGAGGTACCAACTAAATTACACAGAGTGCTTGATAGCACTTTGATGCAAAGAAACATTACCAAGGAGCAAGTGCATCTACCTTGTACCGTTAATGATGTCCTTCAATATCTTATTAAGAGCATGCCCCATGTGCAAATCGCCATTGGCATATGGAGGACCATCATGTAATACGAAAGTTCCCTGTTAAGAGACTCAAACCTTCGTTAGGAGAAACAACTGCAGCTGCATGGTGGATTTTCAACTAACAAAGTACTTACACCATCATTCTCGTCAACAACTTTTTAAGAATCTGATTTTCATCCCATAACTTCTGAAGTTCAGGCTCCTAATAGCAGAATTCTCGTGACGCATGCCAAAGGTTGTCTTGGGTAGATCCACCGTGTGTTTGTACTTTCCATCTCCCTGCTTTGCCTCTACAGCCCAACAAGCAATTATAAGCACAAGAGGTCTAATACGAATGGAGTTAAAAACTTAAAATGCCATATTGCCTACGCATTATATACAACTCTGAATGGCTAGATCTGTAACTTCATCCAAATGCTAATATAAAAAGACAAATTTGAAAGTAGCATGTAAAGAAGTATTAGTACGACTCCAGAACATTCTCCTCCTTAATCATCCGTAAAGTCCCATCCCATTCATCCCAATCCCAAAACTATCCAAAAGGGGAAACAAACGTCGAAAAATTGGAAAAAGAATACCATCTGTGATTCCATCACTAGCTCTTGTGACACAAAACCTAATATAGAGGAGGAGATGGCAAACTTAAGAAACCAGAAAAACAAACAAAGCCGTTACATAGTTTTGACATCATAAATTTATACAGGTTCAAGTGTCAAGACCTTCGGAGTTTCTCTTTGCAGCCATCACAGGCCCACGGGATCTCCGTCTCACGGGCGAAGAGGAGTCAGAGCTAGAACAATAGTATCTCCCATTCAGGAGTGGTAAAAGCCAGTAGACTTTTGAAGGGGAATGGTTTCTGAAATCCAACAGGCTAACAGAAGTAGTTTTCTGAAAACACGGACACTGTTTCAGCAACAAAACCTGCACAAAGTTGGACATCTTGTTACCTTCTGAAAGTATAATTAGCATTGGCAGCATAAATTCAAGAGGAAGAAATAAATCAAGTGATACAAATTGGTAGAAAAATCCACAGAGTGAGTCAAAATCATTGATTATGATTAAAATACACTACTCTTTACGTTTTGGGTCAGTTGACTCTCAATTATAAAAAAATTAAAATTTCCTATGTTTTAAAATTATTGGTTGAAAAAATTACCACTAAAAATATTTGCTGACCCCATAAAATTTCTAATAATTCACTCTTGACCCTGGAATATTAAATTTATATTTTACACATAATACACTTGCTGACCCAAACTTAATTAAGCTTTTGATTTTTTTTAATGTAATTTAAACTTTAATCCTAAAAAAAATATGAGGGTGTTGTTTTCGATTTTCGACCCGTATCGCGGAATTTCCTGCAGCCGTTCCTGATTCCATACCCCAAACCCAAAGACACACATTAAGCGAAATATGCTACATAATACAAGTCATTTGCACATAAACCCCATGACAATGAGACAAGGAAAATCACGAACGGGCCGCTATCAAGTTTATGGATATGCCAAGGCATATGTGAAGACTATAAAACTTAAATTTGTGATGGTCGAAAATGAATACACTTCAACCGATTCTGTTGTCCTCTTTCAATAACTAAACTGTTTGCAATACAAAATAGTAGAGTAAAGGGTTATTGTATGTCAGACATTTGTTCAGAACAAAAGCTTGAACAGACGAATAGATAAAAATTCACGGGAAGATGCTCTGCAAACACAGATTTTACTAGCTCAATTACTTATGAAAAACTCAAAACACACAACGGTTTCAAATAGAAGATACATAACACTAACGACCTGACTGAAAAGACAAATGACACCAAATGACTTGGTCCCCAAGTTCAGGAAATCAATCACAAACCAGTTCAGGAAAATCTAGAATAATTAAGAGATTCTTGAATCTCTAGAACAATTAAAAGACACTAGAAACAATTCTGTGATCTTAATCAAGAAACCGTAAACCAAAATTTATATGTCGCAGGCTCCACACACATAAGTGATCCGCGTCAGATAGCTATAGAATGGCAGGAGATTTAAAAAAATCTTGAAAATTAATGGTTTCAAGTAGAAACCTTCAGACGAGTAAAAAAGTAGAAACCTTCAGAAAAATCATCATGTGCTAATGCTAGATGGCAAAATGATCACTTTTTTTTTTCTCAAAAAAAAGAGATCACTTTTGCATTAAGAAATATCAGAATCACCATATAAGGGTTAAATTGGTCCACCTTGTACAATAACCTATTGTATCCAACGCCTTTACCCAATTAAAAGTCTAGAGTTACCATACACATGACTGAACATAACAAGCACCAATCAGGAGAAATCCAGTACAACTCCAAAAAAAACATGCGAAATCATTAATCTAGTGAAACGAACACATGAAAGACAGCATCGAACTGGATTCTCTGGCAAAAGCTCAATTTTCATCATTGAATCAAGCATACAATATACATTGGGCTGTATTTGCAATTTTCCCACAATACGAGATGAAGGCTTTTTGTTCTGGTATATGCGAGACAAAACTGATTTTCACATTGTGAACGAGGCACTGAAGCTCATTCCATTCAAATGTTCAAGCTCAATAACAACACCATAGTTTAAATACCTACTTATCTAATTGATTCCCCCTCCATACACACAGCAATAAACGGATAAGAATACCACTGAAATTCATTCCACTAATGAAAAAATTCAGCACGTCTTAACATGCTGCTTGAGAAATGTTGTAAACATCTAATTCCACTTGATGTTAAACAAGCAATCACTCAGAAAACTGCTCCCTCCCATTGTCCGGAAATAGATGTAAACCCCATAGACAAGTCACACATTACACCATGGCAAGAAGATTATCTAAAATCTTCACCTCTTAAAAAGTGCATTCCAAGTACCCCGTCAGACTAGACAGAAGGTACATGTAAAACAGGGAGGGGGGCAGTGTCACGTTGAGGCCATCGATCAAACACCTGGCATTCAAGAAATGAAATTAAAGGATTTGCCTTTTTGCCCCAAAAAACCAATGTTTGCAGTATGCACCTAGCAACAGTTCCAGTTCCAGCATTAACTAAAAACAAAAAGAACTACCCACTGATGAAATAAACCATACACCACTAGTTGGGACAGAGAAGGTCAAAAGCCAATCCATAATTAAAGAAGACAAGCATAAAGTACTAAACTTTACTGAATCATCAGAAGATTAAACATTAAAAAAAATAAAAATAAAGATGGACGATGATGTGAAACCTTGTATGGTGTAGTTTGAAAAGCCATTTGGAGATGCAAAAAGTAGCAATTACATTTGGGTTTTACATAAACAAAGAAGCATTGCTGAGTTTTCTCATTGTCAAGCAAAGAAGAAGATATCTTTGTGGTTTTTCTTTTTTCGGGGATAAATAAATCAATTATCGCGTATAACAAATTGACAAAACACATTTTTATGTTAGGATATTCATTATTATTATTATTATTTTTATTTTTATTTTTATTTTTATTTTTTATTTTTAAAAGCAGATGTGAGAGTTTTATCGATATATATTTGTATACATGTGTTATTGGGGTGTAAACGATCCGATCCGAATCGAACATTTACTTATCGAAATGAAAGAACCCCATAAAAGCATCTTCTTCGAATCCTCGGCCGAGATCGATCGGCGTGAAAAAAATCTTTCGAGATCGGTTCGATAACACATTAATCTTGCTTCGAGTTCGACTTCGATTATCTTTCGATAAAATTGAACGCTTTCAATCGAACTCGAGCAGCTTTCGGAAAAATGATTCAATTTCAAATTTAAAGATATGAACATAAAATATCGTCTCAAAGAAAGATAACAATAATAATCAAATTACATAAATAATCTTAAATATCAACATCGTATAAATTAAGTGGCACAATGTCAAATGCATTTGTGCACTTTAATTACATCCGACAATAAAAGTCACGAAGATATCAAGCAAAATATAGTATTAATCTTACGTCTATTGATATTCTTCATGTTGACCTCAAAAGAAAACTCGGGTTTTGAAGGATTACTACCCAACGCCTGAAAACAAAGAATAATAAAAATATAGAAATACTAAACATTATTTCTATATTAACTATTACTGATAAAAATTAATTTTAAAAATAGTAATAAGTGTGTCTATATATATATATATATATATATATATATATATATATATAAATGTAATTGCTCGATTAGGCTCATGAAGCAGATCGAGTCAAGCGTTAAACCTAGCTTCGAGTTAATTTCGTTAACTATGATGAAATGCTTTCGAGTTCGGTTCGAGTTCGATTAAAACCATATTCGAAATGCGATTCTGCCGAATCGAATGGTGAAATGGCCATGAAATTCTTTCGGATCGTGTACACTCCTAATGTGTTATAGGGTTTTATGGCAATCGCAAACCCAAATCCTGACTTTCGGGCTGAGCTGATCTGGGCCCATACAAAAGCAGCAACGAAAAACTCAAAGTTGCGAAATCGTTACTGTTTTCTTTCTTCTTCGAGCAGCAGGCAGCTTCCATGGCGTTGTTCAGAGCTCCAATATCTTCAACTGCATTTCGAGATTTCAGAAGGCCTCTTTTAGTTTGTTCAATTTCCTCTCCGACTCCAAGAAAATCCTTGAACAGAAAAAACTACCTTCGAGAGAAACTTCTTAGAACTCTTACTCTACCACACCCAGATTCCCTAGTTTCCAAACCACCCCATAAGAAGAACCCGATAGCTGAAATTGAGTCCCCAAATGTGGATTTTGGTTCTAAAGGTGGAGTGAAACTTGAAGAGGTTGAATTTCAAGGAACAGGGAATCGGCTGTGGAGGAGTCTGTTGGAATTTCGGATGGAAATGCTGGTAATATACCTGAAGTTTCAGTTTTTAGAGTTGGGTTATGGTTGGTTGGGGCTTTTGTGTTTCAGACAGTTTTGCTGTTGTTTTGATGCTTGGTTCAGTTGATTTAGATGAGAAAAATGACAAAACATTGAATGATGAGGATGAAAACGGAAAGTTGGATATTGATTTTAAGGAAAAAGATGTGTCAAAAAATGCTGAGTATCTTGGTGATGTGATATTGCAGGATAAAATTGAGGAGATTAGAATGATGGCAAGGGAGGTTAGGGAGAGCGAAAAGACGGAAAGAAAGAAAAATAGTGTTGAAAATGAGGATAATGAGGAAGAGGAAGATGATTTTGGTAAAAGTGGGATTGAGAAAGAGGTTAGGGATAGATTGATTAAGCTCCATAAAAGACTCGAAAACGGACGTGGAAAGCTTTCAATCGCGGTGGATGACACCGGAAAGAAAGAGGTGTATAGGAAACACGAGGTAGGGACGAATGGTTTAAGCAAGGAAGATGGACTAATTGATAAATCCAATGGCTTATTGAATTTAAACAAGCATGTTAACCCTGAAGATGTAATTAAGGATAGTGGCAATGAGAATCATACTGTTGATGAAGGAATCAGTGATGTTGGTGTTGATTCGATCAACCAAGCACATAAACTGGATCTTCAAGGTGTTGATTCGATCAATTTAACCATGCGTTTGGAGGATGTAAGCAAGCACCTAACGAGCAAAACCTTAGGGACAAAGTTCAAGAAAAGAAGAGGGCAAGGAACACTAGGAAAGAAAGCAGGGTTTGGAAAATCTGATCCAAAGAGTAATGTTTCCAGACAACCCTTTTTACTTAAGATATTGTTATTAGAAACTTTATTCACATGTTGGAATATTAGTGTCCCTCTTGTGTATAACACTATAACCTAGTGTCTGAAAACCTTCCTTTTCTGTTTATTGGTTAGTTTTGATAGTGAAGTGCTATTTGTCTGTAATTTATCGCGTTGTTCTCTGCTTATGGTAGCTCAGAGGACTTAATCCATTGTTTCTTTTTCATATATTCAGTTGGAAAACAACATGCTTGACTTATTCTACTTTTGTGTCATTAAAGATTGAATCTTTAGGATGTTAGTACCCCTAATACACTAGACTGGCTATTATTGTTTTCCTTACCCGTTTCTCTTTGAATTCTCTGCATGTACCATACAATAAAGTGTGAATTACCGATAGATTAGTGTCACTTTCGCAATAGTTGAAGCTTCCATATCTAGTTCTACTTAGTAGTTTGATTTCCCCATGTGTACTGCATCGTTATTGTAGACGATGAAGGCATGCATACTGCATAGTGCGTTGTTTTTTCATTTTCCTGTTATCTTCTAACTTTCAGGTCTTAAACAGGACATGGTAAAAAGAAGGCATGAAAACGAAGCTTCCAAGTCCGGAGAATCATCAGCAATTTTCGGGATGTCTACCATCTCTAATATTAACAACGCCCTTTTAGGGTATGATTATTTCAAAACGGATCAATCACATTCGGAAGCCGAGCTTAATAAAGCAGGAAACAGGACTGGATTATGGTGGCTGAGCCTCCCATATGTTCTTGTATGTTAATAAACCTTTGTTTACTTTTCCTTTTGCTTTCTTTTAGCGTTGAAGATTGCAATGTCTTTTATTAGCCTAATAATTCTGTTATTACATGATGTTTTTACTCAGGTTATTTACATGCGTAGAGACGGTGAAGGACTGCAAGGATTGTTTACTTTGAGAAACGGTTCTGATGCAAATGACACTGTTTCTTATACTGTAGCTTTTGAGGGTCGTGACGATGCTAATAATTTCTGTTATATACTGGAAACCACCTTTGGAAATCATGAAGATTTTAGTGCTGAAGTTGTTCCTATAACAATCAAAGTAAGGACCAGACCTTTTGCTAAGTTTCTTGTCTTCTAAAAACTTGATTACAGACTAATCCCTTGATTTTGATCATAGTAGTACATGATTCGAATCATTTTTGTATGCTTTTCTACGCACTTGAACGTTCTAAAATCCGAACTACAGTGAATTTGGTGCCGTGATTCTCCTACAGTGTGGACTGTGGAGAGATACAATGTAAAAGCATGTGTGCTTTAGCGTATGTTTTGCATTTACAAAACACACATAAAAGCACGCATAGTTTTACACAACACACGAGTCAAAACACATGTGCTTTTACGTGTATTTCATCACTTTATAGGGTTCGGATTCACTCATGTAGTAAGGACACCAAAGTAAACCAATCACTGCTTAGATACTGTGCATGGAGATGGTTTAAGTGCACATTTCAAGACATTTCTTTGTGATTAAAATGCAGGAACTGGGTGGAGTTGTCAAGTCGAATTATAATCGTGTAATTGTTGTAAAAAAGGGGCAGCTGAAGCTCTATGCTGGGCAACCGCTACAAGATGTCGAGATGGCCTTAAGATCTTTGGTTGAACAGACTTGATATGAACCACGAACAGAAAACGGGTTTTGAATACTGTTCAAGTTGGGAAGTTTCTTGAAGAAATCTGGAACCTAGTCCTTTGTTTTTGGCTTTTTAGAGGCATTGCAAATCTATCATATGGAAGACGGCGAGGTTGAAGTTGCAGGACTGCTAGTACACACAACGCAACAACAGTACACATCATTGGTGGAATACTTGCATAAGATGTTTAAGTTTCCATGTTGATGTCTGTCACAACATTTTAAGCACACACCCCCACCCCCCTCCAAAAAAAAAAAAAAAAAAAAACCTATTGTACAAGAATTTTCGCTTTTATGGCGATATTTTAAGCGAGTGTAAATTTATTTGGTGAATAAATTTCGAGTAAGTTGGTTGTAATTGCTTTGAACAAATAAAACAGAGAAAAAGAGCAAAGCTTGTTTAAATTTACATGTATAAAACTATCAGACATTGTTATTTCAATATCAAATTCATGCTTTATTGAAGCTCTTAAGAAGTAAAATACAACATTTGCCAAATGATAATACAATGGTGAGCTTCATAGGCACTAAGAGGAGCCATCCGGCCCCTGCCCCCCGCCGTGTGTGATTTCACCGGCATATTCAGCCTGTAGTATGGTTGTATTCATTTGTCAATGAGTTCTTCAATGATCTGCAAAAGCAATATCAGAGACTTAAAATTCTTGCTAGCCAACACTGTTATCCTGTCACCCAACCATATCCACCTTTGCTGGTATGTGATGAGAACTTGGTGCTTTGGTTCACGAGGCACGTGCTTGAGCTCATAGTGAGGTACAGCCGTACAGATTCTGTGAATAAATAGAGTGCCATAGAGACTTACAGAAGTAAGCACTGAATGTTTTGAAACTCATTCTTTAAGCTGATCCATAGCCCATTTTTCTAATCTCAAATGCCCGTATTTGCGCGACGAGTTAACAATTCTGGTTAACATAGGTTCTGTAGGTTCAAATGGCAAATCCTTGAGAAATTCTTCAAGTTGATCCATGAAGCCATGCCAACAATACAAATCAATCATAGATTGATAATGCTCTATTCTTGGAATTATACAGTACTTCTCTGTCATCAAGCGAAAATAGCGCACTCCCAATTCAACACGACCATCAGACGCGCATAAGATAGCAGTAGGCCTTTAAATGTAATATGGTCTGGTGCAGTACCCTCCTTCTCCATTATTTCAAACAATCTGTAGACCATCTCGGTTTTATTGTTATGATAACAACCTAGTATTATAGAGTTCCAGACAACCAGATCCTTTAAGTTTGCTCCTTTAAATACCCTAAGGCGTACTCGATATAACGACATTTTGAATACATGTCGATTAAAGCTCCAAATATGACAACATCCATCTGATAGCCTTTCCTTATCATAAATCCATGAATTTGCTTCCCCATTGCAAGTGCATAAATGCTTGCACAAGCAGCCAAGAGTGTTCCAAAGGTATATATACTTGGTGTAGTTTCTCCTAGCATTTCTCCAATCAAAATCACCATATTTTCACATAATTTATGACGACCAAAGCTAGTCAAAAATGCATTCCAAGAAATGTTGTCTCGCAGGTGAATCATTTCGATGAACCAAAGATTAGCATATTTTAGAAAGCCACACTTTCCATATAAATCAATAAGGGCATTACCAACAAAAACATTGGAGTAGAAACCATGCCTATAGACATATGCATGAACCTGTTTTCCCAATTCAACATCTGAAAGAGCAGAGCAAATGTTAAGGATTAGTCCAAGAGTGACATGATCAAGCTCGTTTGTTTCTTTCCGCATTAGAAGGACAAAATCCAATGCCTCTTCCCACAAAAATGCGCGAGTGTAGCCAGCCAGCATTGCATTCCAAGAAACAATACTCCTATTGGAGATCTCATCAAAAGCTCCCTTGCTTCCCTGATTTTTCCTTTCGTGCAATATCCTGACAACATGGAAGTCCGGTTAAAAATATTTTGTGAAGATGGAAGTGTAAAGAAAATTGAAGCACTTTCAAGATCACTGCACTTTACATACATATCAATAACAGAGCTTGAGACGATTTCATCCACTTCAAGATTAACCTTAATGGCGTATCCGTGAATCTGAACTCCCTCCTGAGACCTCCGATCCTCGAACAAGCAATAAGAGTATTGGATACTGTGAAACTAAGAGGCATGGTATCTGTGCTAAGCATTTTTCTAAACATGACCACAGCCTCTTTTTCTTTCTTGGCCTCGAGATACCTTCTTATGATAATGTTCCAAGTAACATCATTTGGATTAGTAATCTCATCAAACATCTTTCTAGCGTCCCTTATTACAGTACATTTACCATACCCATCAACAAGAGAACTCTCTAATATGACATTGCCACAAAATCCATACTTCACAATGAGCCCATGCACTTGTCTCATAACCCAAAGCTCCAAGACTGCAGCACATGACCCAAGAATACCAGCAAAGGTAATTTCACTTGCAAAAACCCCACATGTATGCATACGATGAAACAAACCCAATGCTTTATCAGGATACCCATTCCTAGAATAAGCTATAACCATTGCATTCCATGACCCTCCATCTCTACTAGGCATTTCCTCGAACAGCTCCTGAGCATCTGACAAACACCCACATTTTCCATACACCTCAATTGCTCTATTCAGCAAAAACGTGGGTGGATTCTGATAAAAAGTAACTAAATGTGATTCAACTTTTCGAGCTTCAACAATGCTTTTGTTAACCCCACAAATCTGGAAAAGTTTAGTGTAGATAGGGAAGTCGAAAGGAACTGGTGATGAAAATAGGATGGATACAGCTTTTGTGAGGCTGCCAAAGCGGAGATTATTAAGGATTGCAGCTGCTAAGATTTTTGGGTTAGTGTTTTCGGGTGGTTTGCGGTGGCGAGGAGCGGTGGAGCTGCGGAGAACGTGGTTGACGAAGGAGGAAGCGTTCATTAATGACGAAAACGAAGCATTATTTTCCGGTAGGTTTGTTGTTCATTAAGATCGAATGGGCTTGACTCGAATTTTGCTTCAATAGTACTAAACAAGTTCATCTGGAGCAATCTCATGCTCGACATAAAAACAAGCTCAAATTAAGCTCAGCTTAAAGGTGCCCGTGATCGAGTTTTGAGCTCGGTACGTAGTCATTCATGTTCATGCTCGAGCTTGAACTCGAACTCGAGTTCGTAAAATTAGGTGTATAGTCGACCTGATAAGCCTGATGCTTGATTTGACTCGAATCGTTTGCACATCTATGGTGGTTTGTTCTTGCTTGCTATTGTTTGTAATGGGGGCATCTGTGCTACTTTTCTCAGTTGAATGCATTCTGTAGTAAATGCATTGATCATTTCATAGTATTTCTTAGAGGCAGCCTTTGCTAGTAGCGCACAACGTTTTAAATTGCAAATTAATCAAAACAATCAACCAATAGAAAGTCGATTACTGAGGCGCATAGTCGATAGTGACCAAGAAAAAGTCATTTCTCAACTCTTGAATCGATTGCATTGTGGTGTCTAAAACAATGAGATTTGGTGTGGTGTCATTCTCTGAGAGCTATTTTTGGCTTTCTTAACTGCTTTTTTTGGGGGGGTTTATATACTCAACTAGTGGAAATGCTCACGCCGTGCAAGTGAAGCGCAGCGTCTGCAGTCAAAGGTGTAACGCGTAACGTAGAGAAATATTTTTACATTCATAGAAATAATCTGATCATTGATTTTTATTAATACAAACATACATCGGTTTAATTCTGTAAAATTACAAAAGATAGTGGAATCTGATCATTCTGAATGACACTATAGTTATATATATTACTACACCATCAAACTTTATCCATGATAAAAGATAATGGTGGTAATATGCTACATATATTTCTCTATTATAGCAAAATTTAGGTTTTAAAAGCGTAAAAACTACTACAACCACGATTGCGTTTTAATACATAAACATACACCAAGTCTTAATCTTGGATAATTGAATATTTATTAATAAAATAATAAAGAAATTCGAAGCGTAAGACTCATCCAGGATGGTTAGTCGCTTAGGTTTCTGCTGGCATCCGATTAGGAGCCAGGAGTTCAATCCTCTTCCCCATTCCCTCCTTTCAGCAGAAAAAAAAAAAAAAAAAAAAAAAAAAAAAAAAGAATTTCATTTTAAATAGGTATTACGTGTACATCTATAGAGGTCTGGTTTTTAACAACCTATCTATTGAATCATATGCGTCTTATTTTTTACAAAAATATTATACCCGAAATCATATATTTATTACGCTATGGTTAGGCACATTATTCTACTCGAATGTAATAAATACGATTTGGAGTATACTTATGAGTACAACTTTAATAAATATGATTTCGAGTGTAACAAGTAATAGTATGACTCATAAAAAAAACAGCAGTATCACAATATACACCAAAAACATATATATTCATGTAAAGTTTTGCATTTTACCTATATATATTGCTAGAGTTACTCTACTTAACAAAGTAAAAAAAATCACGTGAGCCAAAATATATTTTTATAGGTAAAATGCAAAGTATTACTTTTTTCAACGGGATCCATAAACTAAGTAGAATGTAAAGTATTACATTTTTTAACGGGATCCATAAACTAATTTAAGTAAATGTGGATCCACCAATATATATGTATCTACATCTTATATATATATATATATATATATATATATATATATATATTACTATAGGTATCTAAAGTTACTCTATTTAATAAATATGATTTCAGATAGAAATATTTTTCATAGGTAAAATGCAAAGTATTACATTTTTAATGAGATCCATAAACTAAGTAGAATGTAAAATATTACATTTTTACAGGATCCATAAACTCATTTAAGTAAATGTAGATCCATGCAAATATATATATATATATATATATATATATATATATATATATATATATATATATATATATATATATATATATATATATATATATATATTATTATAGGTATCTAAAGTTGCTCTATTTAACAAAGTAAAAAAATAAAAATCACGTGGGCGAAATATTTTCCTATAGGTAGAATCTGCAAAGTATTACATTTTTTAACGGGATCCATAAATTAAATAGAATGCAAAGTATTACATTTTTTAACGGGATCCATAAACTCATTTAAGTAAATGTACATCTACTAATATATATATGTATCTATATTGCTAAAGTTATTCTATTGTGTTAAAAGAAAAAAAAAACATTATTTCGAGTGTAACAAGTAAATGTAGATGTAGATCACCAATATATATATATATATATATATATATATATATATATATATATATATATATATATATATATATATATATTATATAGATATCTAAAGTTACTCTATTTAATAAATATGATTTCGAGTGTAACAAGTAATAGTATGACTCATAAAAAAAAACAACAGTATCAGACAATAGACACAAAAAACATATATATTCATGTAAAGCTTTGCATTTTACCTATATATATTGCTAGAGTTACTCTATTTAACAAAGTAAAAAAAATCACGTGAGCCGAAATATTTTTCTATAGGTAGAATGTAAAGTATTACATTTTTTAACGGGATCCATAAACTAAGTAGAATGCAAAGTATTACATTTTTTAACGGGATCCATAAACTCATTTAAGTAAACATCCACCAATATATATTATCTATATATTTATACATATTGCTAAAGTTGTTCTATTGGGAAAAAAAATCACGTGGGCCGAAATATTTTTTTATAGGTAAAATGCAAAGTATTACATTTTTTAACGGAATCCATAAACTAAGTAGAATGTAGTATTACAATATTTTAACGGGATCCATGAACTCATTTAAGTAAATGTAGATCCACAAATATATATGTATCTACATTTTTTTAATGAGATCCATAAACTCATTTAAGTAAATGTAGATCCACCAATATATATGTATCTAGAGTTGCTTCTTCCTCTCATTTTATAGTATATAGATATAGAAGTCGGGTGTAAAACGAGCCGAGTACATCATTTGGCATTTCGGCGCTCGACGCCGACTCATAAAATACTTGTCCAATATGATTTAATTAAACTTGAACCGAACTCGAGTTGTTCATAAAAGTTAAACAGCCAAACTCGATCTCTTGAAAGCTTTGACTCAAAATTATTTAATAGGGTGTAATCGTGTGTTTGGGCGCAATTGAGTTATACTAAGTTTATTTTACGGTAGTGTTGGTAGCCTAAACCGATAAAACAAACCAAACCAACGAAAGAGAAAGATTAAACCGAATCATTTCGAATTTTACATAATCGGTTTTTGTTTCATGTTTTATAAATAAATAAAAATCTGATTTGATTTTGCGAATCAATAAAACCATATTAAACCAAAACCGATTCTCGTTGAGGAGAATAAACTTTGGCAGTCGATTTTATGATCCACTTTTGAAAAGTCGATCTATAATACGTAGAGGAAAATAATTAAATCGACACGATTGTCACATGTAAAGTATGGAGTCATATGCATAAGCATTAATCAGTCTGGTGACATAAATAAATCAATTGAAAAGATCACGGTCTTGGCTTTAATTTAGGTGTCACCAGTAGATTTAACCGGCGGTAAATGCCCCCTTCAACAGAAGTCTCCCAAATTATTTAAGTTTTATGTACTTTTTCAATGGACCCATCATTTAATTCTCAACACATGCTTGGAATTGCTCTAATGTACATAGTTGGCAAAGAAGCTTTAAAGTCATCCCATAATCTACTCTGAGGCGTCACAACAATGTTTCAACAAAGATACATTTACTGGGATCCCTTAAAGCAAAGATAGATGTCTTGAGTGCCCTAAAAAGTCTACCTGAGACACCACATCAATGTTTAAACAAAGGTACAGTTAATGGGATCCCTTAAAGACAAAGATAGATGTACTAGGGGGGCCTAAAAGACCCCAAGAAAAACTTTACATCAAAAAATTCTTAAAGTACATAATATATTATCCCATGAAGCACACTTGAATAACACCAATCAAGAATATTACAAACAAGACACTTTTTTACAATTTTGTTTTTTGGGAAAAGGCTCTGAATACCTGAACATTGTAAAACAAGTACCTAAACAACATGTTTTCTTTCTGCTAGCAGCAGATGGGTTGAACCTAAGGTTTTTCAAATACATCGTTCTGAGTCTTGTCAATCTGTGCTTACAGATTTGATACAAGTCATTTGTTTATACAAATCAGTAGTAAAGTTTGGGGGGGATTACAAAGAGAGAATAATTCTCAGACACTTTTAACGGTATGTCGTCGTCCTCTTTCTACTCAAGATCTCTTGCTCTTTCAAACGATGCTGAAACCGTGCAAGACGAGCCTGTAGACTTACCAGACTTGCTGCTTTGCGCGAGAGCACGAAACTCAATTGTGTCACATAATTATCGATTTGACTGCCTG
This sequence comes from Gentiana macrophylla, assembly GCA_026214975.1. Classification (NCBI taxonomy): domain Eukaryota; kingdom Viridiplantae; phylum Streptophyta; class Magnoliopsida; order Gentianales; family Gentianaceae; genus Gentiana; species Gentiana macrophylla. Next base: position 102,019,964 of record CM047810.1, read on the forward strand.
GTTGATCTACCTCCGCCAGCAGTTTCATTTCCTGACATACACATATGACAATCCAAGTAATCAAATAGAGCCTTACTTACTCTGTCTACCTCGTTTTTGTACAGTTACAAGAGTACTTGCATTAGTGCCTCTTGAAAAAATTCATTATTTTACAGTATAAAATCTTTATTCAAAGTGAATGCATAACTTGAATAGAGATTCTTTAATTTATATGTTACAAGGTACAGATCTGAGTAGAGATTATGTTGTACTGCCTCTCCCGTCCATCAATAACAGTCGTTTGGAAGGGTTTTTTTCCACAGATATTAAGAAAGTGGATGAATGTCATTTATCATGGTTCATTAAGTCTAAAATACCCTTTGACTATCATGAATAAAATAGTTGTAATGTTTAAAAAATTCTTAGATAGATTATAAATTAGGTGTAGGAAAACTGAAACGACTCTTATCTAGGGACGGAGGTTGTAGATGGCTTTTGGTGAATTTAAATAGTTTTGATCTGTAATTTACATATTTGGCTTGTTTTACACACACAAATGCATTCATTTATTAGGGTTTAGTTAGTGGTAAAGAAGTAGTGATGCACATGAAACATGAATCAAAATGAAGATGGAGGGCAAAACTTCGAAAAAGCAAGTGTTCTCAAGATGCACCAAATATCTACATTAGGACAATATTGAGAACGAAAAAGAGGAAAAATCACTTACTTCACGAACAATCTCCATCGTGTCTTGATTTCTTTTCTATGAGAAGCAATTAGAGACTCCTCTTCCTTCACACAAGAAACAAAAGACGTGAAACACTGTGCAGATCTGCAAAGAAGTTAGTTTCTAAAAGAGCATAAGAGAAAAGGCGAGTCATTAAAACCAACCTCGAGTATTTAGTCAATACTGTCTTCATAAAGGCGGGGATCTGTTTCATATTGCCTGGATCCAGAATTATAAGTATTTGGATTGTTCAAGCTTTGCTGTCTATAACTACTGGTTGGCATATCAGAGCTAGTAGGACCGCCATCTTTTTGTCCCCATTTCCCAGCTTTTCAAGCCTTTCATCCTTGAAAGCTCTTAAGTAAATGGAGGAGAGTTTTTCTGCACTTTTTCTTCTGCATCAGCATTAGTTTGCGTCGTGTTTTTGCTGTCTGTAACTGCTAGATGTCATATTAGACCTTTCATCTTTGTAAAATTGTCTCTGAGGGGAGATACTCTCTGCACTTTTCTTCAGGATCAGAGGCATTTTGGTAAAAGCGGAGCTGAAAACGTCTGAAGATTTGCAGAACCACCAAATACATTTTTTGTATGAATCTTGTCCTTCCCAGAAACAGTGGTTGCAGTACTTTCTTCTCGACTACTAGAAGTATGAGTTGATGGCAAACTTGAAGGTTGTCGATCAAACTCTGCAGAAACACCGTAAGAGGAATAATCTTTTTCTACAGCCCTTTTACCTGGATCCATAACTTTAGATTCTTTATACTGGTCAACTTCCTCCGTGTCAAAAGTGGCAGATGAAGATGGTGCAGAAACCGGTTCCCTAATCACAGGGGGGGCTAATGAACTCTGATCCTTTTTTGGATTCCCAGTTTTGGACAGACTTTTCACCCTATTAAGTCAATGTAGTCAGTTAAATTTCATTTACATAATATGCATATGAAACATGGTGGGAAAAATAAAGATTCTGTTTAAGAAAAAAGGAAGAGAGATCTACCTATCAGCATATCTCAATGTATTGAGAGTGTGTTCACATGAACCGGCATTTGGAGAGATGCAAGATATCATAACAGTCCTTGAATTGCCAACGAAAGAGTCACGAAGCACTTCAGTAAGTTTGCTCCCACGGAATGGGATATGGATTTGGTCATTGTCAAGCGCGCGTATACATTCCTTGAGAGCCAACAGGCTCTTATTAATTTCAGCTCCCTCGATTCTGAAAAGAAAAGTAATCCCATAATCACAAGATCAAATAAAATCCAGTACTCAGATAGAATGAATTGTTCAGTAGTCAATTAAAACATACACTTGTTTTGGTCACACAATGAAGTCAAACACGATACACAATTTCTAAAAGTTAAGCTCAAGTGAAAATGTAGAAAACATAAGCCCAACAACATATAAGAGGAGGCGCAACTTCAAAACCTAGGTTATAAGGTGGGGAAGTCCATCTCTTAGTATATGGTTGGTGAAGCAATGAAGCATTAGCAAGCCTCAATATGTGATAAACAACAAATTCAACTGACTACACCATGCTGGTCCAAATTAACATGGGCAAAAAGCGGTCTTGACTATAATACAATGTAAAAGATATAAGCCCAACATCATATAAGCAGGGGGACCTCAACCTCAAAAGCCTAGATAATGAGGTGTGGTAAGTTCATATGGTGGGTAAAACAGGTACAAGTCTTCAATGTGGGGCAAACAATAAAACAATAATCTTCCAGGAACAACATTTCCTGATATGTCTAAAAGTGAAGGTGATATTCAACAGGCCTAAAGCTTGCCACCTAGTTCACATAATTGAAGGTTCCAATTTCAAGACAAAACATTTCACATAAACAGAAAACCACCGAGAAAAAAAAATGTGTTCCAGGAAATAACACCTTGTTTGTCGATCATTATCTGTTGTATCGGCACCTCTTTCACTACCAGCAAGATCAATGAAAGAAATCTTCCCGACAACCTTCCCCACCACCTTGGACTCATTGGCATCGTTATTCCGCCTGGTGTCTTTTATTTCGTTATGCTTTTTGACTACAAGTTGTAGTATGGCATGGGAGCGAGATGATTCCTCATTGGCACCGGTAGAGCCTGTACTTCTAGATGCATTCCCCTTCTCAATAAATTCTTTAACGATCTGCACATCAGATACTTCAAATTCTTGCAAGCCAACAATGCAAACCTGTTGCCGCCCATCTTCTCTCATGCATAGTTTTCTATAAAAGTGAACAAAAGATTGGTTAATAGCAGCTTCTCATGCATAGTTTTTTACGAATAGAGCAAAAGATCAGTTAGAAAAACAACTAAGTATTTAATCATTACATGGAAGTATAAGCAAATAACTCAAAATCAGATATCAAGCTCAGCTGATCAGATCAACAATCAGATATTGCACAAAATTTTAAGTTGTTCAAAAAATATTAGATTACTATAAAAGCAGCTGAACCTTAAGCAAAGAAAGTCAATCCAATGGCCAAAAGGAAAACTAACTTTCTATCACTGAGGAGATCATAAAGTTTCCCGCCATATATTTCAAAGTAGCTGAGCCACAACTTGAATTTCTGATTGCGATAAACAGGTTGATGCAACAGTTTAACAAGATGTTCAGAAGCTCTTAAAGGTAATGGCTGCATTGTATCGTCTTTCCACTACCTGAATTTGCCAAAAGATGCAAAGGACAAGAGCATTTCAATAGTCTGAAGTACGACGACATAAGGTTTGGGGTTTTTGGGAAATGCACAGTAAGACTATTAAACACCTGTCTGGCCATCGCAAAACAAGTTGCCTTCGTCCGCTGAAAAATGGTAGGGATAATTGGTTCAACTGTAGCTCGGTATACCTGCTCAATAAGTAAGAACTCATCAACTATCCATTAAAATTGCAGTAATAATGACTTGCAAAAACAACTAAGTACTACCAATTACCTAGATAATCTGAACATCAAGGCGAAGAAAAAAATTCAGAGACAAGGAAATCAATAAATCAATCAGGAAAAAGAAGAACGTCAATAAATCCAGCAAAAATGAGATGAAAAGTTTTACATGTTTTCACCACAATAATAAGGTAGCAAATCATTTAGAATAAAATGCAATATCAGGAATGTTAAAACCATAATAAGTACTGAAGACAGAACATGCTCTTTAACTATCATATCTGCACTGACTGGTAGAAGACAGGTATACCTCATCATTGGACACATGCTCGTCCAGAACAGCATCAAAACAAAACTCGTGCTTTTCAACGTATGCAGTCAAGTCAACCTTCAGATTGAAACCAAACATTACTTCCCATGAAACATTGAAAGAAAAGGAAAAACACCATGTGAAATAAATAAATGTCATCCTTCCATTAAACAACAGGAGAAATAAATAAATGTCATCCTTCCATCCACAACATGGAAAAAATGCATCTTAGTACAGACTATCAAACCTTTAATTTTGGTTCGTGAACGGTTAAGTAAGCATCCTCATGCACTGTCACAATGTCATCCTCCTTACGAGCAAGTTCCTTCTTGTTCAAAGGCCTTTTACGCACCTAAGACAAATGACAGTGATTCAATTGTCATTGCTTCCATTTACAATTATCAAAATCTCAAACAAGATAACAAACAATACACAGACTATATTCATGTGTTATAAGCCTGCCTTGTGATTAGGCATGCTTAAATAAGAACAGTCATATAATCTATCTTACCCACCATTATTTAGCACAACATAACAAATTTTACCAGATATCCTTATGCTTTACTTACCTAGAAGTTGAATCGGCTATTACCGATGGATTTAATCTTACAAGAAAATGAACAAACGTCACTACCTCTGCAGCTGCTTGGTGAAAATGGATAATGGGAGAGAGTTTAACAGAATTGAGCTATTAAAAACAGTAAGGAATTAAAATTGCATGAGACGCAACAGGAAGTTTAAGGTGATGGTCAGAGTCCAAGTAAATCAGATGTAAATTCAAGCATGATTTCTTTTCTTCCAAAAAAGTGAACTAAACAAGACTTGCTTATTCAAGGATTCCATAAAAGAAGTTGGGAAAAGCAGAAACCCAAGCCCACTCACATGCACAGACAGAAACAAGAAAAACATACCACGACTTTAATCTTAGCCACGCTGTTTTCTCTGGTACTGTTATCACTTTCATTTGCAGGAAACCAGGCGGAACATCTGACTCAATTTCACCTTGCTGTGGCTGACTTGTCATGACATCAAAATCACTATCAAATGCTTTAGTGACAGCAGGCATGAAAGCGAAGGTTCAAATGGTTCGCAAATCAACATGCTGAAATTGATATCGAAGAAACCAGCATCAGAACATATCTCAAAATTCACCCTAGTAAAAGCTATAAAAGCAGTATCTACAAAATCCCCAGCAACATCACAATCTTAAAATGCTAGGGAGCCATACTGAAAAAATGACCCCACAATGCAGCCAGAAAAAGAAGTGCAAAAGCTACATTATCTACTTCAAAACATATTCATTTTACATATTTTACACAAACATCCGAAACAAAATAAGTACTCAAATAAAATGCCGACAAAGATGTTTACAGTTAGTTAAAAGTGAAATGAATATTAGATACTGAAGAGTTACAACCTCCTACTTCATTCTCGATTTTATCTCCTCCATTACGTACCATTGAAAACCTTTACTCTAAGACTATAAACAGTTTATATCCCAAATCTCAACCCACAAAAAGATAAATGAAGCCAGCAAGCAGTAATACTGATCCAAACATTTTCCAAGTTTTAAAACAACAGCCCAATGTAGCAAAGTCCGCATCAATTACTGCAAGACAATATGGCAATCTGCCCAAAAGAGATTCAAACCTCTGATAAGAGTTCAGTGTCATCCATGGAGTGCAGATCCAAAAGTCCAGCACCAAAATCCCCCCTAAATTCAGAAGAATTAAATCCATCTGATGCAGTAAAACCCCCAGAGCTTTGAGTTGGAGTGTATGGCTCAGAACCAGGTTCACCATTAAAATTCAAGTTCCGCATTAGTTTGGAAATCCTTTGCTTCTCTTCTGCAGATTGTGCTCCATATCCCTGCACATAATATCAATGTGAATCGCATTGTTGATGAGCTAAAAACAACTCTATCGCTCAATAATTACACAAGCACATCAATAGAAACTATAGATACAGCGCCTAGACTGCCTAGGTCCAGCCCCCATAGCCCAGCCCGCCTAGGGTATAAACGGGACGCTTGCTACCTGCGCCGGTTTCAAAACACTATTTGTACATTGTGACGGTACATTAACCACAATATAATTCATTATAGAGAAACACGCCATAAGCTATAGCTGATGATTATTTTCCAAGTGCAAAAAATAGCTAAGAACAGATATTCAATAAATATCACTAAATCAACAAATTGAGTCAAATCCTATGGTACAAGGAAATAGAACTAGACAAGAAATGCTACACATAGCTAGCTCTAAACACTTCTGCTAACTTAGTAAAGAGGATCACTAGACAAGATTAAGAAATGCTACATAGCTAAAACGCTTCCTTGTATTAAGATAGAAACATATGTGGCAACGTATTACGACTATACATATAATTAAAGGATTACAAGACAGAAGAATGGACCTGCATAAGAAGATTAGGGGCGAGGCGGGGATCCATGCCAGTTGAAGCAGCCAGTGGGGAGGCCAGATGCTGCAACCCTGCAGATTGAAGCCACCGTGCCATGACGGCATCTCCGGCATCAATGCCAGTGGGGCCACCATTGCCAGGGTGATCATACAGAGCAGTAGCAGCCGCATTGCTCTGATGCATCTGGCCACCCATGTGGCGCTGCGATCTACGTTGGGGAGCCAACTTTGAAGATCTAAATTTCCAAAAAACCTCCAATGACAAAATGCACAAATCACCAAATCGAAACAACCCTTTGAAAAAAACACGCTAGATTCCCAAAAAAACGCTAAGATTCACTTACTGTGTAAGAAAATTTCGAAATCGAAGCACCACATGAACGTCTCCAAATTCAATCAAACCAACGACAATTCTTCAAAATTATACTTGGGGATTATCAATTGATTCACAAGAGATGCAACCGTTCGGAGAAATATAACAAGATTTAACGGAAATCAAATCACATTTAAGGATATGGAACCTTTATAGGGATCTAAGGATTAAAAAAAAAAAGAAATTGGGAATAGAAATGAAAGAAATGCAGATCAGAACATTCGAATTTTGTGACGAGAAAAATCTGTTCGTTTTTTTAAGTGCGTGTTACTACGTGAGGATTGCTTTGGAAGGATGATAAACAACGGATGTACGCAAGCCGGAGAGCGGAAGATTATTATTTTTTTAAACTATTATTACTATATGACTAAATATTTTTTATAGAAACAAATTGTATTAATGTTAAATGTTCGATTTCTCTTTTTTTTTTTTTATGAAACGAAATAAATTTTATTAAAGGGGGAATGAGGGAGAAAGACAAAAATATTTCATCAATTGAGTAGAAGGACAGTTTTTTGAAACTTTTGCATAAAGGACAAAACTATTTATTCATTATCGAAATTCATTTGTTTAAATTATTTGACGAAAATTCATTGTTGAAATTCACTAATTTTCAAAATTCATCGTCGAAAATTCACTAATTTTAAGGATTCACTCATCGAAATTCATTGTCAAAATTCACCGATTTGGGATTATTTGAGAGATTCACCGATTTTAGGGATTATTTGTTTGTCATTCTTCATTATATAAAATTATGCGCATTGTCATTCTCCTATAAAAAATATGTAATTTGTCTGCATTCTTAAAAATATTTCGATTGTGTCGCTTATCCCTAATTTTCCATTTATTAAAACAACATAATTACAATCGGATAACAGTCGGAACAACACCGAACAACCGTCGGACCACCATCAGCCTATTACCGGACAAACCAACACTAAAGAAAGAGAACCACAATATGATCAAATATCGTCTCGTTAGAGAGAAACTGCTTTGGTAAAAAACGAAAATGGAAATAATCCGATATATGACGGACGTCCATAACCAACTAATTTCTCATTTAATCCTTATGAGCGTGTTGTTTAAACGCAAATTTTCCATCCCAATTCATGAAAATGTGAATATCGTAAAAATATTAGGTGTAAATGGGAAAATCGTCAACGGGAAATATAAATGCATCTTACAACCTTGATTTAAAGATCAATAAACATCAATGTTTTTTATTTTGAAAATTAAGAAATATGACACTTTTTGAAACGAGAAAGTGAGAATAAATAACAATAAAGAGGTAGAAAACAGGAATCAGGACAATGAAAATAAAAAATGTGTAATAAGGACAAATCCACTATTCGCTGGCTCAAATCCACGATTGACAAAGGCATTGAAAAAAATATCAAATGAAATGTATTTTCAATATCAAATGAAATGTTAAAATATAGAGGACGAAAAAAGAAAAACTATTGTAAAAGAATTACGATCTTTTAATGCTTAAATCAAACGTACATCTATTTTTGTAACTGAGTATAAAAGAATATCAAATTAGTGAAATTTAGATCGTTTTTTTGTCCAATAAAAATTTTCAATGGTCTAAATGTCTATTTTCAATTCTACAATGTCATTTTTCACATTTGTCTATTTTGAAAGGTTTTTAAGTAAAAGTATAGTCTAATAAGATTTAGGGAAAGTGACAATAAAAGACATAAAATATGGTGAAAATATGAATCATGATAGTGGAAAATAAAATTGGAAGATGGGGACAAATCCACCGTTTGCTGTCCAAAATCCATCGTTCACTACAATATTTTCGGTGGTTAGACCCTAAATCCAATGTACCACTATTCCACGTTTTCGTTTTTTTTTTTTTTTTGTTTATGAAATGAACTCAAAAAAACATCGGAAAAATATCAAATGTGATGTCAGGATATAGAAGACGAAAAAAATAAAAAAAAAATCGGTGAAAGAATTATATTCTCTTGACCTTTAGATCAAAAGATGTATTCATTTGCGGGTTTTTAAGAGCATCACATCAAATCTACTTGGGACACCACAACAATGTTTAAAAATAGACATTTATTGTAGTGTATTTAAAGACAATAGTAAATTTAGTGTGAAGTCTTGGCCAAAGGCTTTCCATTCTTTTTGTAATTGAATAGGAGCGAGAAGGTAAGATTCACTAGAATAGAGATTGTCTTTTTTTCATAAAATAAAGGGAATGATAGAGTTACTCCCTTAAGTCTACATCATTTTTACACTATCATCATCTCACACGCATTTTTCATTTGTAAAAAAAATGAAAAAACTTGAAGCAATCACAACCACGAGATTACGCTGAAAAGATTATGCTGGGTGTAAAAATATGTACTTGAGGAAGTAACTCTATTATTACACTAAAAAATATTACACTTGACTAATTACTTATTTTCATCTCTACCTTGTCCATTTTAACATTTGTCCTTTTTTTTTTTTTTTTTGCAAAGTAAAATTCGAACATAAAAAAATATTCCACTAGACTAATTGCTTATTTTAATATCTACCTTGTCCTTTTTAACATTTGACATTTTTTTTTTTAAAAGTAAAATTCGAACATAAAACCTCGTGATCATAGATCCTCAACATCCAATGCCTCGACTAGCTTTGTTGTTTTTTTTTTTTTACGGATACAAAATATGTGTACGCACACTTTTTCTCATCACTGATACTCTAACCCCGAACTTCCGGATTATGAACCAGAGTAATTACCACCGGACTGATGTCTTTTCTACTTTTATTTAACTTGACTAATTATAGAATAATTTATGGGGAGATGTATTGTTTATGTTATCACCTAATATGTATTTATTTTCTGAAAAGAAAAAAAAACCATATTCACGCGGCAGACTATTCAAACCATTTCGAGTTATAAATTATGATTATTCTGAATCAATTTGAATCATCAGATATTAAATGTTTTTCATACCTAATATCAATTAGAAAGTGTGTACAATACTTTTAGACTAAAATTAAGTCGGAAAAACTTCTAAATTTCTGCCTAAAATTCTCCAAAGTTTTTTCTCCCATGTAAAGTGAACAATTAAAACTAACATATGTATTTGGTCGGTAACTTTGTGATCTCAAAGAAAATAAGTTTATTTTAATGAGATAGTGTATAGTATAATTGTTGTACCAATTGTGATACATTATTTTTTTAAACGACAATTGTAATGCATTATGATTACATATTGTGACATGTGTAATAATATAGTTACTTCAAAAAGTCTACACAATGTGATAGAATTAATTTGTCTTTATAATGTCTACACTCAAGATCATCGTGTGATTGTGAGTTTCTGTTTACTCTCTTTCATATTACACACACATATTATGTGAAATGAAGTAAGAATGTGTGTATATAATATATGACACATAGTATAACATACATACGATGGTTATATGATAACATTTTATAGAAAAACTACCTTCACCGATCAATTTTAAATTATCTAAATCATAAGTTATCTCTACACCGTGCAATTATTTTTATACAAATATATTATGTGTTAATTAATTTCTATAAACAAATCATTTTCAACAATTTTCAAGGTTTTTGGTAACGCTCATGTCCTGGATACCGAGTTCTTATCTGGATATGGGACATTGGGCACATGACGTTTTGAGTAAACTCTAAACACGTAAGTCTCATGTCATATCAGAGTAATTAAAGATTCGCGCGGAAGAAAAAGCCGAAGACTCGGGAAAACTGACTCCCAGAGCCTTCCATTAACCAACTTAACCGAATTACAACTGCTGTCAAGCTACATCATAAACAAAGGCTAAAAATCATCACATCTCAACGGATTACGACTCAACTTGGCCCCATAAGGAAGCTACTAAAACATAAAGAACTTCATGACTTCATTCCCAAGCTTGCTGTTCATGCTCATCCCCCGGACTCGTCTTTAACCCGCATATCTTCTTCTTCCAAATAAAAGAGTGAGCCCGTGCAAACTCATTAAGGAGAAGGAAGATAAAAAAAAAGATCCATCTTTGTCCAATGCCGGAAGACATGACATGAATCTACTACAACCAGTTACAAAACAGTTTAAAGCATAATTTGAACATGACTTAGTAACTACATTCAGTTCATTTTGCACATATGTGTTCAGTTACATTAATTACTTACTTCACCAATTCGTGTTCTTGCCATGTTCTTTACTTACTTACTTAACATAAGGACATGATGCAACACGTGTAATACGACTAGCCATACATTCAACGTAGGTCTTGGCCTCAATGCCCCGTTAGGCACATCGTCTTGAGAACAACATGGGCAATACAACTAGTCACACATCTAACGTGGGTCTAGGTCACGGTACCTCGTTTGGTACATTGCAATGTCACTAGGTATAAACAAGTATGAGCACATAAAGCATATAAGTTACTGTTCATTATTACATCATCTAACTATCTACCTTATCACATAAAAGGCAATGGGAACACCGAAGTACCAACCTATTTTCATTACTCGCGTAAAACAGTTTACAGACTTGAAAATAAGCGCGTAACACATAATAATCACAAATACAAAATTAGAAGTTGACCTTGGACATCTCCAGAGGCGCCGCGGCATGAGTGCAGTCCGTTGAGATGTTCTTGGAGACGTTCAAGATTCAGTTCCTAATTTTTCTTTGTCTGACATAATGCAACACATAACCTAAACTAAACAGTTTTGTGCATACTCCCAGAAAACAAGTAAACACAATAATTTTAACATAAAATATGTTCTTTTTGATAAGAACTCTTTACCTTTCCGACGAGCTGAATCTACGAGCAGAACTATATAACAACCTAAATTACCCTGGATTCGAACCCGCTATTGGAAACGAGACGAACCAAACTACCATTTGCACAAACATAGGCAGCGATGTCAGATCATCTTGTAAGACATCGAGGGTCACGCCGTAGCGTGCCTGACCCATGTTGAGGCGTGGGTGCCGACCTCCCATAACACGAAATATGAACGAAGAAGAAGTTTGAACAACCAAGTTCCGGAGAAAAACAAACACCTAACTCGCCGATGTGGTGGCTCGAACCTTAGAAACCAGAGAAATGCGAAGGTTGATAGAAACTAAGACCTTATAGTGATATATAGTCATTTTTATAGGCTCTCACCACCTCAAAGATTTTCCTTTAGCTGGGGAAATTAAAGCCTAAAAAGAAAATCAAAAACATATTTCGAATGGACAAAAATACGTTCATAAAAAAGTCATCGGTTCTACATTTTTTTAATTTTAATTTTACTATGGAAATTTCCAATGTTTTACTTGCATGGTAGTTTTTCGGGAATGTTTTAGGTGGTCACTCCACATTAAGTGAAGTGACCCGTAGAGTGATAGGATCCACACAATTTACATCCTGAATGTTGTTGGAAAAGTGTATCGTGTGTAGAGTAATTTACGGAACAGATCTATAATTAATGGAAGTAATTATGAAAAATTAATAACATGAAATAAATTACACAAAAAGAAAATCCGTTTTATTAAATGGATCTAACAAAATAACTATCACCATACAGTTTTGACTCGAACAAAGAAAAATAAAAGTACAATGCATAAAATAATGGACTAGAGATCAAACCGAGGCGAGTAGTTATTCTTTCCTTAAGATAAATTGCTCTGGTATGGTGCCCACGGTAGTAGAAACTGTCTCCCAGGATACAACGACTTCACGTCTCGGATTTAGAGGCGCTTCAAAAACCCGTGCTCCGGCGAACTTATAGAGTGGTCCGAATTCTCTTCGACTCAAGAACTAGATCTATATGAGAGACTCTTTGTAGTGGAAGACACAAGAGAAAATTCGATGATCTAACCTTCATCAATGGAGTTATTTCTATAGCGGAGAGGATGAGTCAATACTCAATTCTTATTGGCCAGATGACATAAGTCGGCCGACTTTTCCCTCAAGAAAATTCAATGGCGTGTTGACTTAGTTGGCCGACCCCATCCTCGCTTCTGATTGGTCGGATGACTTAATCACACGAATTCTTGAATTTCTAATTGGTCCGATGACACAATCACATGCCAAAAATTAATTTTTAGTTAATTTCATAATGAAATTTTGGCCAAAAATTTAATAGCAATACCTGAATCGAGCCAAGATCAGGCACGAGCCGGCCGACCGGACAGCGGCGCGCGCGTTTGGAATTATCTAAGTTCCCCCTCCTGCACAAAAGTGCTTTGGCCCTTACGGCACATCCATGAGTGCAACACTAGCACTTAAATATGGAGGTCATGTCTCCCATTTTTCCAATGTGAGAGAGTTTGAGTTGATCACATATTCAAATCTTCTCCCACGCATGTTTTACACAAACTTTAGGCACTAATTTTTCTCATTCACCCGATATCCGAATCGAGTGATTCCAAAACCAAACATCATCTATTCCGTGAGTAGTATTTTTAGAAGTAATAAGCTCCCGGTGAATCATAAAGTTAACTAATTCAACACATGTTTCAAGCTTCAATTTCATAAGTTTGAGTTAGAGCACTTGCAGTAGATACTATGAATCACTTAAAAACTCTATTGTAGAGATTTCAACAGAAAAAATAACATTACAGTAGATACTCTATTTTTTACTGTAAACTACAGATTCTGTAAAAATTCCTTCACATCTACCGTATTCATCCAGATTCTGTAAATTTTCCTTTATATCTTCCGCATTATGTAAAATAAAGAGTCTGATGCATTTCGTCTTAAACAAATGCAAACTAGAAAAACGTGTTTTTAAAACTGTATGTATAATAGAATATTCGTCAAGAGTATCTGATGTGATATCTCCAACAAATATAAACTGTGTGTTCCAATCATCCTACGTGTCACTTCACTCTAAATACACATTACCAAAAACTTCCATGTTCTCACCCAACAATAACTGGACAGGTCTTTGACACTTCATTTTCACAATATCTCATGATTAAACCATTGATAGTTACTTTTACCTAATATTATTATATGCAAATATATACCTAAGTATTCTGTTTGAGAAATGTTGTTATTTTTATTATGTTTTATCATTATAATACTGTACCAAACCAAGAAAAAAAAAAACTTTAGGAAACTGCGGGGATAGTTTTTTCTTTTTTGAAACACAACTGCGGGGGATAGTTATAAATCAAACTTTATATTATTTAGTTCAATTTTATGTTGTTAATTTTTTTTAATTATATTGCTTTCGATTTGAATTATTTTAAGCGCAGAACTTATACCGACCACCAGTTAGAGAATGAATGGACAAGTTCCAGTCTGGTTGGTGGGCTCAGCTATCAATGCCTTGCAAACACTTCCAACTTTAATTTGAATAATATGGGACTTAGCTTTTTCTTAAAGCATGTGGCTTCAAATTACAAATATTTATTTAAAAATTATGGGGTCTCTTCATTTAAAGCTTTTAAAAAATTCTTTAAAAATAGTTTTTATTTATGGCACAACGATTATATCGATGTCGGGGGACGGACCAAAGTGCGTGAGGGTGCATGGCGCATTTCGATTTCGATTAATGAAATTACTTAGTATCTTTTCAAATACTGTGTATGTATATACTTTCGAACAATTTATTATACTCTTCTTACAGCTCTACTGGTATGCTACTAATTATTAACCATGCGATCAAGAGATCGAATCCTAGTTGCTACATATATTTTTTTATCCTTTTTTTGTTTGTTTTTTTAACTGCAGTTTGTAACTTATGTTTTATTTTTCCCTTTCTAGTGCTTGATATTTATGTTTTCTAGAAAAACCGTTAAGCTCCAACTAGAGCTGTTAATGAACATACCCGTTCGTGAAACAATTTCGTGTTAATTCGTTAGTGTTAAGTGATTGCTTGTTCGTTTAGCTTAACGAGCCAAGCTAAAACAAAATTGTAGGCTCGTTCGCTTAACGAACGAACACGAGCTTGGTTCGCGAACATTCGATTATAAAGTTGCAAAATTAGGAACTGTATGGGCGGGTCTCCTGATTATGGGTGGGTCTTGTGTGGTTATTCCACATTTGTGGAGTAACTTTATGACACAATCTGAACTACACAAATTTTAACACATGTTGAAACTGTGTGGTCCACCATGTGCCACGTAATGTAGAGTGACTAGGAAAGACTTGCCCCTTGATTATTGTCTTTTTAACCAGTCACAATTGGATTCAAAGAAGAAGAAGAAGAAGAACGGTCACAATCAATGTTTCTGCGGCCACTTGGCCTTATCAGATATAATATTTTCTCATATCGATTCAAACTGTGGTTGATACCAGAAGGTGTACTGATTTTTATCCTTATGTTTATAATCGATCTCGCATTGTAAAATATTAGCACCTAACCGATTAAAAATGATCTCAGATTGGGTTTTGGGGTATGAAAAAACGAGTTTCTTTTATCACCCCATTCGTCTTCTTTCTTTCTAAGAGTTCAATGAATTCAACCACATAAAAGACGAATCTTTGGCAATTTTGCAATCAAAGTTGATTTTGTATTGTGTTTTTATGTCATTTATTGAATTTTACTTTTGTAAATCGAGAGCTACAATTGGTGTAAACATAATCCTTCCAAATAGGTTTTAAAACTAAAAATAGCCAATGTTTAAGAACCAGTTTTGTTATAAAAAAATCAAGAGTCAAATTGCTACAATTGCGATAGCCAATAGTTTAGGGACTAATTCTGCTCCCACACACTCCTTGGTGAAGCTCCACTTCTTTTTGCTTTCCTCTTCGTGGACACAACTGAAGATAGGTTTGGAGAAGATCTCCTATACAATACTCCGTTGACTACAGTGTATCTCGCTGCCCTTTCTTGAGAGCGCGGGCCGATCCGTATCAGCAGGCAGAGCGCCTGATTTTATGTATGGATGGATCTCGTCTATTCAGCATGGAGATGGTGCTGGGGCATCAAAGCCAATGATCTCGAACTTTTCGATGGTGGGAACTGCAAGATACTCTACCATGATCGAGGGATCAACAATCTCCTCCTTTGTGGATAACTTGGACAAAGAGTTTGTTCGATATTACTTTCTTTGCCGATCCTGATGAATTTGCAATAGTTGAAGTCGTTCCGTAGCTGTTTGATGATTTCACGATACTGATAATGGGGATTATTATCACGGAGGCTCAGCGGTGTTTGTTGATCGAATATCTGGCTTATTTGAATGTGTTTAAAGTGTTTAAGGTTGGTGGTGCTCGGCGGTGCTATGGCGGAGCACATGAATGCTTAGGAGAGAGACGGTCTTTGCAGAGTATGGTTCTCTTTTTCCATTAGAATCCCCCTTTTGTGATTACACAAGCTCTCCTTTTATAGAAGGAGGGAAGCTTAAGGGCTAAGTAAGACAGGTAAGCGTAAAATATCTTAGGGACCAAGTAGACTAAATATCTAAATGATAAGTAGATTAAATATCTTGGCGGCGTCATATGTGGTCGCGTAGGTCGCACACCCACATAAGACCGCCTTCGAGTCCCGCCTCCTCTTTGCCTTTTGGTGCTTCCCTTCAAGTCTTGTGCGGTCTCTTATGGACCTATTGTCCAGGTCGCAGGTCGGCCCCCTGATCCTCTACAGACCTTGTAGGTTTGAGTGCTCTTGGCGAGGACCTAACTGCGGCGACCTTGACTCGAAATAACGTCGCGGATGCTATGGCCGCGAACCTACCCAACACGGTGGCCAGATAGGCTATTTCCGGGACTCATAGGTGGCGATATCATTTAGACATATCAATGGCCCCCTACTCCATGTCTTAGGCATTTTCACGAAATGTCAAGCGTGGAGTAAAGTGTATGCATGGATCATCCATTGTTTGGGTCTTTGGCGACCTCGCCGTTTGAAACGGCCTTACTTAGGACCGCGCTATCAAGCGGACGGCCTCGAAGCGATCTTTTGGGTCTTTGGTGACCACGCCGTTTGAAACGGCCTTACTTAGGACCGCGCTATCAAGCGGACGGCCTCGAAGCGATCTTTTAGGCCTTTGGCAACCCTATTGTCTTATGCGAATTTTTTACTAAGGACCGCGTTATCAAGCGGACGGCCTCAAAGTGATCTTTTGGGCCTTTGGCGACCCTGTCGTCTTGTGCGACTTTTTGAAGCAACCTTTACTCTGAGTGGGGTGAGTCACGAGGCGGGATAGCGGTCGATTGATACTCCAGATCGTGGTCGTCGTCGACCTTCCGATAACCGCCACGTAATTACGTGGGCACTGATGGACGTGCCATAATGATGGCGGTTTTTGAATTTCGAAAACCGAAATGGCCGCCTAAATCTGAGCCGTTAGATGGGAGGATCCTTGGCCGCACGATCAACTTCCCTTTGCCTATATAAAGTCCAGCCCCTCCAAGCCTCTCACACTTTTCGCCCCTTGCAATTTCTTAGCCATTTCCCTCTCTCGATTTTGTGAGTTTTCTTGTGAGAGTGAAGAGTTTCAGGTGAGGATTTGAAGAGGATTGGGAGATTGCAGTAGCAAGCTTGAAGTTTCAGGCGAGAATTAGCACGCCGTGGCAAAGATTTGAAGATTCCGCCACGTGTTTGAGGTTTCCGGCCTTTTCTCGATTTACGACTCCGCTTCAACTTCAAAAGCAAAAAATCCTCTTCCTCTAAACCTCTTTCCCTGCGTTCCTCTTGTATTTGGATTCTTTTTGCAAGCTCGCTTCATTTATAGCAATATGTGGATGATTAAGACTGTTTGGGGGGTTAAAGATTGGATTTTTTAGGCAGACTCCCCCCTTATTTTGTTCCGGATTTCTTCAAGGGGTATGAACTGAGGCATTTTCTGGGATAGTGTTTGGGGTTTTTTAAGTAGGTATTCTTGTTTTGGTATGTTTTTTCTTCAATTGTGGTATGAAGACTGTATGCTTTTGCAACCAAAGATAGTTTTCCGGGTAGATACCTGGTCATTTGGCTTTTAGACTTTGCATCCCCTTTACTAGTGTTGTTGCCCCCATGTTTCCATTTCTGCTGCATTTCCCTCTGCCCTTGCATTCTATTCCTCCTGTAAGTCGGAGGGGAAGGTGTCGAGTCTGGTGCGATCACCTCTTTGGTTTAATCTTCATTATCCCAAGTGACTAAGAGCTCCGCCTTTCCTTCTTGTTTTATAGGATGTCCGATTCTGAGTATTCTCTGGGGGGCGGCTCTGATGAGGATCAAGAGGTGTTTGACTATGCGTTAGATGAAGGGGAGGATGACCCTTCTAGCCCTGAGGTGGCCGCCGGAGATGATCTAGCTGATGAGTTGGCCGAGAGGGGAGCCGCTCTTCAAACAGATGATGATCCCTTTGGTATCGGCCCTTTTCTCACCGACCCTGCTCCGCGACGTAAGAAAAGTCGTAAGGAAACCGCCCGTATTCAGGGTGAACGAACTAGTACTAGCGTCGCTGGAGGCGATGAGGGATCCGATGCTGAAGATCAGGCCGCTGAGGCCAGCACTAGTGGAGCCGCTCAGTTTACGGTCTCTTCTAGGCCCCGCCGGCCTGACTTGAGCCCGCGCCTATTGGCGCCGCCGATTGCTGTGTCTGAGTAGGATCATATGTCTCATCAATGATAGAGGCATTCACAGTACGTGGTATCCTCCCTGGAGCCTGTTTCAACACCGCCTACCGAGCTTTGGCGGCTTCTTCAGCAAGCCTTCTCTTTTGAGCTCAACGTTCATTCACATCCACCATGTCTGCAAAAGAGTTCATTAAACCTATAAGGTCCCTAGAGGTGGCCAGATAGGCTATAGGCAAAAAAGGGCCATAACATCTGCGAACCTACCCAACCCGGTGGCCAGATGGGCTATTTCCGGGACTCATAGGTGGCGTTATTTTGAGTCAAGGTCGGCGCAGTCAGGTCCTCGCCAAGAGCACTCAAACCTACAAGGTCCTTAGAGGCTCAGGGGGCCGACCTGCGACCTGGACAATTGGTCCATAAGAGACCGCACAAGACTTGAAAGGAAGCAGCAAAAGGCAAAGATGAGGTGGGACTCGAAGGCGGTCTTATGTGGGTGTGCGACCTACGCGACCACATATGACGCCGCCAAGATATTTAATCTACTTATCATTTAGATATTTAGTCTACTTGGTCCCTAAGATATTTTACGCTTACCTGTCTTACTTAGCCCTTAAAATTCCCTCATTTTATAAAAGGAGAGCTTGTGTAATCACAAAAGGGAGATTCTAATGGAAAAAGAGAACCATACTCTGCAAAGACCGTCTCTCTCCTAAGCATTCATGCGCTCCGCCGAAGCACCGCCGAGCACCACCGACATTAAAAAACTTTAAACACATTCAAATAAGCCAGATATCCGATCAACAAACACCGCTGAGCCTCCGTGATAATAATCCGCATTATCAGTTGGCTCCGTTATCGGGAACTTAGCAAGATTTAAGTCTTTCCGACATGCATATCACCCAGAATACTAGCTTACAGCGGAGTAAAGGAGCATCACCTTCGTCGATCCGCTGGCTCCAGCTGAGTCCTCTTATCTCAGTGCTCATCTCGCCAGAAAGAAGGTAACTTTAACATAGCTTGCTCGAAACTCACGAGTTAGCATTTGAGAAATCACCTATCTCGTAGTGTTCTTCGTTCAAGTTCATGTTTTTAGTTAAGCAACCATAGTTTGGAGAGCGTTGTGCTCGTGTGTGTTAAAATGCCTCATCGTTTTACCAGAAAAACTCCATTTATTGCCTTTGTTTTTGGGTCACCTTGAACAACGCTGTCAAAAGAAGCACTTTAGTTATTGACTATTGTGCTCGTTGATGACAAGATCAAGTGATAATAAAATACTTGACCACCATAAACCAATACTAGCAAGAGGACTAGGTCCATCGTAGTATAGCTATAGCGAATCAAGGCCGATCCACAGGGAACCAATTGTGGATCATTTATATACAAACAATTAATCATTCATGCCGAGCACACGAAGGCGGTCTATGACCTACAAACGACAATCAAAGATAAAGGACACGACTCGACACAACACATAACATACAAGTAATTAACCTCCCCAATTACTATGTTATCAATTGGATTTAGAGATTCTATATAACTAAGCTAGACTCGACAACTATTAATCCGATTCGTATCTATTTTCTATTGGCTACATGAGTCATCCCCTAAACTAGATCTGGCTCCGGTTAGGCCATCTAGATCACTGTGCTACATTACGTGACTTCGCTTCGTAGGCCTCCATCTTATATAACTCGCACGCTTACAAAACTAGGGATGCCGATATTAACCGTATTCCTCACCTAGGCAACATTCCTGTGGTTAGGCGTACTTCCTAGGCAATCGCATCAGTCTCCGTCCCATTAACACAAACTTTTTAGGTTTCATGTTAATCTATGACTTACATATAATTAGGTGCATGCAATTCCCTAATATAAAACAGATCTAGATCTCACTGAAAGTCCCGGAAGATCAATTCATGAGCCGACCTAGTAGTACTATATTGGTATTTTCTAACAACACATTTTAATTAAAACAGACGAGCAACGTAGCCGTAGCCATACCTACTAAGATAAGAAATTCTAGGTGGACAACCTCATCATAAAGACGTGGCTAGATTGACGCGGCGAAAACCTAAATCTTAGCGTTTCTCTATACGTAACGGATAAAATAGAGATTCATCAAGCAATTATATAGATCCACTAGAAACACGATTGTCGTTCAGATCAAAGTCATACGCAGGTCACCAGATCTCGCCGTGGGCGTGTGGATCCTTATAGACGAGGAATCCCCACTGCTTCACGTCGTATCCTTAGATCTACATCGTTTGACGAAGAACAAACAACCTCAAACGGTAAACAATAATTGGGGGGATCTAATTACAAACAACAAAGAAGAAATATACACAAGAACCTCACATAATAACTGCTGGAATCTTGTATAAAAACTACTCTGAGAAACTGACGGTTTGTGTTATGAGTTGATGTAAAAAGTGTATGTAATACAATCCGTGGCTTCTATTTATATAGAGGCTTAGGCCGACTTAATGATAGATTTAAAAAACCTAAAATGCGTAGAGATAACTCCCAGCCGATCCTCGAGATTTTGCTGAGCTCGCCTCAAATGAATCTGTGCACTCATTGCCAACAGAGTCCTCTTCATTCTGATTGGCTCGCTGGCTTTTCTTGCTCCTCACTCCACTTTTCATGCTGCTTCGATATTTATATTTTATTCAATCCGATTCTGCTCCGATTTATCTTGAGATTTACTTCCTTCATTGGTAGATATCCTCCGATTCACCATAATCTATAAAATCAATAATTATCGCACAGTAAATCATATTTTAATAATAAAAATAGATAAATACCAAATTATATTCTATAAATCACATAACATTAAATAATCATTATAAACATGTGATTTAATATAAAATATATATTATTAAGCTCGATTTAAAGATAACGGTGATGACTTTTACGGGTATAATTTGACCGTCATCAACTACCCCCCACTTAGACTTTGATCGTCCCGAACAATGCATCAATAAGTCATTCCCCAAGACAACATTTTCAATGGTCAAATCATACTTACGCAAGAAACTCGAGTCAACTCATATCAGTCATGCTCATAAGGTATCCATTATTCACTACTCGCTATGAATCGAAGTGATGTGTGCATGTGCATTCAATTTTATATATTCGTGGCAAGATTAAATTTTATGCTAACTTTGCAGTCTTAACCTACCAACATCAGCATTCCCACTTCTTAAGCCTCGCAATGGGTAAAGACATGGTGCAATAAGCAAGAGCGTCTTTTGGACTCGGAGACCGAGAAAATACTCAAAGCCTCTTAAAAAGTTGAATTTCTTCGCATTTTCAAATTTTAAGTATTAACACCTCTCAAGGAAGAAACTTCCTTTAAAAGTAAAGTATGCATTGCAAGAATCCCCCTCTCACGGATTAGTCAATAGCGTTGAATATTACCACAAGCTCGAGGCTACTTTGGTAATGTTACTACAAGCCCGTGTTTAACGCATTGTTAAAACACGAGATAATTCTCAAGCTTATTACTCCGCTTTGATGGCGGAAGATAAGAATACATCGCCAGATAAATATCGACACTAAGTTCACATAACCAATCATCTACGCAATGTACATGTAATTTCTTGATTATTATAATTAAATGCGGTATTCGCTCGATTCAAAGATTGAGTAATTGAATAATAAATAACTACTTGCAATGATCGGCATGAATATCCTTAAATTTACTTCACCTAAGTATAATATGATCACGTACTCATGCAACTTGGTTCCTTTCCTACCAATTTCATGTTTGAACTCACAATTCTAAGGTGCGAGATAATTAATTTTGGCTTTTGTTCAATTCTTTCAATTTTTCACCGTTTCATTTAATTTTCAATTATAGAACATCATAGCTAAGTCTCCTACCCCCACTTAAACTAGGCATTGTGGACTGGACCGACAAGGTATTCAAACCAATGTTAAGAGAAACATGGTAAGGTATAACAGATTGGATGGGACCTATTGGTAAAAGATAGGAACAGATACTCGGGAAAGAATCTACTCGTTGGAATGGGAGAATAACAACTTAGGGAGATGTAGCTGCGCCGCAAAATTACTAATTACCCAATTTAGCACGTAGAAGCTTTTAACGTCATCAACAAGGTCGGATCTGTGTGATAATTTAAAACAAAACTCATCATCTACAAATGCCGGAATGGTCAGAAAAATTGTGAAATGTAAAACTTCCGATAGAAAGATAAGTTGTATTTCGATAGAACCAAAAACTGTTAAAATCTAGCTTGGTTCAGAGCTACACTGACCCCAGCTAGGATCATGAAAATCAAAATGGTTAAAGATAATCATTAAAACTTAGCAATGTTCTAATTCCGCAACATAAGGGTAATTTGTAAACAACATGGAGGTTGAGAGTACGATGTGTTAGAAAAAGATGGTGAATGATGGTAAGAAAAGACTTTGGGTGGGTTGAAAATTGGTTAAGGAAATTTGTTGGGTAGGTAGTGTTTAAGGGATTGGGCTAGGGTGGGAGAGTGAAATAGATGGAAAGACAGAGTGGGAATGAAAGAATGGTTAGAAATGTGAACTGTTGGGGCAGATTGGTGAGAGGATCGAAAAGTTTGAAGGTGAAAAAGTGTAAAGGGAAAGATAAGGATAGTTGCAGAACAAAATGCACACCACTTTGGATTTTCACTTGGATCACCGTTCTAAAAGGTTTTGGAAGTTGACCAAAATTGGTCTTGTTCGCACCAATCATTCTCTGTTACATTTTCAGTAATTCTCAAGCTCTCTTAATGCTTCCATCTAAAGGTTGATTGCCAAATTTCCTTTTCTTTAGCAATTTCTCGACTATCTACGAAACTCTATTTCACGTGGCTGGTAAAAAAGTTTTGCACATCCTCGGCCTAATGGCCATCGGAACACGGCAAATAAAAAACCTCAACACATGTCACGTTACTCTTATTTGACTTAAAGAAAACAAAACCTAAACATCCTAAGCCCTTGTTTGGTTTGGGACTAGGTTGATCCATTTGGATCCCAAACCAATATTTTATTCACCCCACTAACTTATTTATTATTATTTTATTAATTTTATTATTTTATTATAAATTCTTTCATCAATCAATCAACATCAACAAATAAAATAATATTAATCCATCACTTTATACACTCATTACACTATTTAACCATTACTTTTTCAATATAATATTTCAAATCAACAATCATTACTTTAACTACACAAATTTCAATACAACTTTTCAACTTTATCATCATTACATCACTATATTTTATAATTCTTTCTCTTTCTTAGATCCAAATGGATCCAGTCAGTCCGAAACCAAATGGAGCCAAGGGTTTTAAAGAAGTAGTTCTGAGTTTAAAGTCCTCATCTCGACTTTCCAAAAATTATCCTTGTCAGTCATCCTTCTTGGATCGCCCGAAATTGACCCCTTGAGCACTATATGAGGTGGGCTCATCGCTTTTGTGGATTAATACCCTTCCCTTGGTTGTGAGACCGAAGAAACGAAATCTATCCATACCATTAAACAAAGCTTCTACCTCTGCTCTCGTTTTAGGAACCAAAGTGAATTCTAAGGAGATTTAGTCCTAGGGAATTATTTTAATAACATCCTCTATAATGTTTGCTTCATTATGCTCTCTCAAAACTCAACGTGTTATAATGCTTAAACTACACAAATTGTTGCTCCCGTGGCCACTAGAAGCAATCTCATGCATATGACAAAGAGATTTTAACAGAACTACAAGGAACTCTTTACTCACCGCTTCCTTTCAACGACTACATGTTTCCCTACACCCTCTAGATGAGACAGATTTGGGGCGTAACCTTCGACACTAATAAAATTAATATTTTAAACTCACTCATGTCTAAGATTCTCATTCAGGTTCATGTAAAGTCTAACTTATGTTCAAAAAACCAAAAGATAGTAAAACATAAGCAAAAAGGGTAGTACCTTGCCTTCAACATTGTACCACGAATAATTCGAACCTTTTAATATTTATTTTCTCGGAGCCATCTTGGTGCTTTAAAGGTGTTGCTTCCATTGCTTTTCCCATCGTAGATTCGTAGCTCCACATGTTGTTGGGTTATTTTCTCAGCGCCCACGAAAAATTACTGACTCAGATTATTGTTTCCCTGGTATCTGCAAACAGAAAAAAAACAAAACGGACCATAGACTGACTTTAACATGGTTTCCCATGCAGCTATCAGACCTACGGATTAAACATATGGGGATAAACAGACATTCAAATTCCAAAAAGCAATCGGCTCACCGGCAATGAGAGCGATCTCGCATTGGAGTGAAACCATTTTGAAACCGGAATTTTCGACAGAGCGATACAACCAGAGGACTCAAAAAAGCGTAAAAACAGACTTCAAAACGAAAAAACTCAACATGAATAAAAAATTATTTATATATATAAAATTGACCGTTGGTTCCCCGGCAACGGCGCCAAAAACTTGATGACAAGATCAAGTGATAATAAAATACTTGACCACCATAAACAAATACTAGCAAGAGGACTATGTCCATCGTAGTATAGCTATAGCAAATCAAGGTCGATCCCACAGGGAACCAATTGTGGATCATTTATATACAAACAATTAATCATTCATGCCGAGCACACGAAGGCGGTCTACGACCAACAAACGACAAGAAAAGATAAAGGACACGACTCGACACAACACATAACATACAAGTAATTAACCATCCCAATTACTATGTTATCATTTGGATCTAAAGATTCTATATAACTAAGCTAGACTCGACAACTATTAATCCGATTCGTATCTATTTTATATTGGCTACGGGAGTCATCCCCTTAACTAGATCTAGCTCCGGTTAGGCCATTTAGATCACTGTGCTACATTATGTGACTTCGCTTCGTAGGCACCATCTCATATAACTCGCACGCTTACAAAACTAGGGATGCCGATATTAACCGTATTCCTCACCTAGGCAACATTCCTGTGGTTAGGCGTACTTCCTAGGCGATCGCATCAGTCTCCGTACCATTAACACTAACTTTTTAGGTATCATGTTAATCTACGACTTACGTATAATTAGGTGCATGCAATTCCCTAATATAAAACAGATCTAGATCTCGCTGAAAGTCCCGGAAGATCAATTCATGAGCCGACCTAGGAGTACTATATTGGTATTTCCGAACTACACGTTTTAATTAAAACAGACGAGCAACGTAGCCGTAGCCATACCTACTAAGATAAGAAATTCTAGGTGGACAACCTCACCATAAAGACGTGGTAAGATTGACGCGGCGAAAGCCTAAATCTTAGCGTTTCTCTATACGTAACGGATAAAATAGAGATTCATCATGCAATTAAACAGATCTACTAGAAACACGATTGTAATTCAGATCAAAGTCATACGCAGGCCACCAGATCTCGACGTGGGCGTGTGGATCCTTATAGACGAGGAATCCCCACTGCCTCATGTCGTATCCTTAGATCTACATCGTTTGACGAAGAACGAACAACCTCAAACGGTAAACAATAATTGAGGGGATCTAATTACAAACAACAAAGAATAAATATACACAAGAACCTCACATAATAACTGCTGGAATCTTGTATAAAAACTACTCGAGCGAGGATTTGTGTTATGAGTTGATGTAAAAAGTGTATGTAATAAAATCCGTGGCTGCTATTTATATAGAGGCTTAGGCCGACTTAATGATAGATTTAAAAACCCTAAAACGCGTAGAGATAACTCCCAACCGATCCTCGAGATTTTGCTGAGCTCGCCCCCAGCGAACTGTGCACTCGCTGCCAGCGAGTCCTCTTCATTCTGATTGGCTCGCTGGCTTTTCTTGCTCCTCACTCCACTTTTCGTGCTGCTTCGATATTTATCTTTTATTCAATCCGATTCTTCTCCGATTTATATTGAGATGAGTACTTCCTTCGTTGGTAGATATCCTCCGATTCACCATAATCTATAAAATCAATAATTATCTCACAGCAAATCATATTTTAATAATAAAAATAGATAAATACCAAATTATATTCTATAAATCACATAACATTAAATAATCATTATAAACAAGTGATTTAATATAAAATATATATTATTAAGATCGATTTAAGGATAACGTTGATGACTTTTACGGGTATAATTTGACCGTCATCACTCGTGTGCGTTTGCGAGAGGAAGCCATACAAAGTTCTGGGGTAATTTGCGTTTGAACCATCACCTTTTACCCCCGAAATTTGTATTTCTGACCGCCACGTCACCTGATCTATCAGTATCTAAAAGATCTCCCTCCAGCTCACTCAAAAGACCCACCAAAAGATCTCAGATTAAACCCCAAAAGTCAAAGAAAGTACCAAGTGGTTGAGGGTGTCAGAGCGGAGCAGGTTGTCAGAGAGTCGGCTGCGATCCTATTAGCCAACATTATCTCTAAGCCAAATCAGTTCGCTAACCCATCAATGGCAGGAAGTAAAGGTTAACCTCTAATACCGCAAACCCCGGCAAAGGGGGGGACACAACATCAGGACCGCGTGGAGGGCGGAGGCGAGACGTTCGATAATCCCACTGCAGATTGGGATGGGTCGCAGAGGGAGGATCTGGCCACGGACGACGCCCGGAATCTCTTGAATCAAAAAACTAAATCTAAAGAGGCCTTAGAAAGGCCCCGTAGGGGAAAGGCCACGGTAAGGACGCCCAGGCCACTGCACAACCAATAGATTATACCAGAAAGGGTACCTGGGTTTCATGAGGATACTGAGGTCGCGGAAAAGAGAGAATACGCCAAGTATGCTCAGACAATGTACCTGACTAATTCAAGGTTACTAGCTATGGGCCGGGCACCCTTACTAGTCCGATCTCCTAATCCACCAAGAAGCGAGGTTAATCCTGGGACAGCAGGGAAGGGTCACCAACCCCAACCTCAGAGGATAGAGATTGAGGAGAGTGTTCAATCATCGGAAAGAAAAGACCCAGGAAAAGGGGTTCAGCTCTGAAAAGATTGGGTGAGAAGGACAGGGCCCCAGCCTTAAGTCGTCTCAGCCTTCCAGAGAGAGAGGAAGCTCCCTGGCAAGAGAGAAGGAGTGAAAAGGATGCTCGCGTAATCATAAGGGAAAAGCGAGCTCATCAAGAGGAGTCGCAGCACCATGCTGACTCAGGCCGCCGAATTGAGCATGCAGCCGATCTGCCCCCGCCTAGGCCAAGAGCCGACCCCATCATGGCCGAACAAATAGAGGTAATGAGGAAGGAGATCATAGAGCTGAAAAAGTTGAGGCCCACTGAAAAGGCCGTCCCGATCTCTGGGATCGATGTGCTCGCCAAGAGAATCATCGAGACATTTCCCACCAGCAGAGAAAAGGTCAATTACCCGAGCTATAATTATTACAATGGGAACAATTGCCCGAATGATTGGCTTACAGCATTCCAAGGTCGCATTATTTTGGCGACTCTAAACAGGTCCACCTGGTGCATCGCTTTAGTTGGTATCATACAGGACAAGGCCGCCTCATGGGTCTGCGGGCTTCTGCGGGGTTCAGTTGACAGTTGGGATGACTTATCTAAAAAGTTTGTTAAAGAATTTGAATCGGCAAGCCGGCCTAAAAAGACCATTGAGGATCTGTATGAGGTTCGCAGGGGGACAATGAGTCAGGAAAAGATTATTATGAGCGGTTCGTCAGATTATACGATAAAACAAGAAACATTCCGGATGACGCCATCATAACCTGCTTTCTCACCGGAATAGCCAAAGGTCCAATGAAAACCGAGTTTAACCTGCGGCCACCTAAATCAAGTCTAAGGGAGATGTTGGAAAGGGCTAGGATGATCGGGGTGAGTGAGGCACCATCTTCTGGAAAATCAAAATCCAAACCAGAACATCCACAAAAAGAGGAGCGCGGGGATGATCGTAAGAAAGAAAAATGCAGAGACGCGAACCATGATCGCGATGCAAAAAAGCCGTACAAATTCAACGAAAATGATTTTGTGCCGCTTAACACTAAAGCATCCTAGACACTCTTCGAGATTCACGAGCACTTCGAGAGACCCAGGCCTATGAAAGGCGATCCTAAGAATCACAATAAATCAAATTATTGCGACTACCACAAAGATCATGGCCTCCTCACTGAGAGAAATTGAGCGATTGATCCGAGAGGGACTAGCGGCTAAGTATAAGCGCGACGGGGACACCAGCGCCAATAAAGGGCGGCAACCTCGCGTTTATCAAAGGGAGGTTCAAGTCATTCATGGGAGTCTCCCCAGCAATAGCCAGCTGAAGTCAAAAATACACTCAATCAATACTCACAGCTTCGAGAAGCAAGTAGTCTTGGAGGAGACAGAGAAAGGAATCATGTTCACTAAAAGTGTACTCACCACTGTGGAAGTTCCTATGGAAGTACCAATAATCTTTAAGGTCGGAGTCAACGACCAACATGGCGTCAACAGAGTTATGGTCGACACTGGAGCAGGTCGCGACGTCATTTATTTTGACTGCCTCAAACGGATTGGGTTTGGGGAAGCCAAATTAAAACCCTACCTTGGAATGCTAGAGAGCTTCACCAATGATACGGTCAGGGTGAAATGCACAATTGACCTCAGCATCACCCTAGGCGACAATGAGCCCGGTCGAACCGAGGTAATAACTTTTCTGGTAGTTGATCTTCCATCTTACTACAATATGATTTTGGGAATTCCGGCCATGAAAAAATTCCAAATGGTGGTATCTATCCCGCATCAACGAGTTAAATATCATGTGGGAGATGATATTGGGGTCGCCACAAGCCGAAAGGATTTTTTTCTTGAATATATGACCAAGAACAGGGTCGATTCCAAAAGACCCAGATTCGACGGGTTCGGTATGGTCGCCATGGTAAAAGAGGTCGCAAATAAAATCGTGGAGGTTGAGACACTGCAGGTCCGAGATCAACCTAATTTTGCAGCTGAGGATGAGCTAGTCAAGGTTATCATAAATAAGAGGTACCCCGATCAAAAAGTAAAGATCGGGTCACAGACAACCGAAAAAGAAAGGGATGAGCTGATTGAGCTCTTAAAAGAGAACATAGACGCCTTCTCCTGGGAGGTAACTGATATGAGAGGTGTGGAGTCAGAGGTCGTGCTTCGCTATTTAAGTGTTGATCCCAACTTCAGGCCGATCCAACAAAGAGCGCGCCAATTCTCTGGAGAAAAGGAAGTCACAATAAAAGGCGAAGTCGAAAACCTTTTGGCAGCGGGCATAATCAAGGAGTTTCAATATCCAACTTGGTTAGCGAACGTTGTCATGGTGAAAAAACATAACGGAAAGTGGCGGATGTGCGTCGACTTCACCGACCTGAATAAAGCCTGTCCCAAGGATCCTTATGCGCTGCCACGAATCAATAAAATGGTAGATGGGATCGCAGGTTTCGAGATGCTGAGTTTTCTGGACGCCTATTCAGGCTATCATCAAGTTAAGATGGCTGACGGCGACAAAGCTAACCGCCTTCAGGGCCGCCGGCGGACTCTAGTATTATGAGATGATGCCGTTTGGTCTGAAGAATGCGGGTTCAACATATCAAAGGATGGTGAACAGGGTATTCAGCTCGCAAATTGGCAAAAACATGGAAGCTTATATTGATGATATGGTCTTGAAATCAAGTCGCCAGGATCACCTGGTGGACCTTCGTGAAACTTTCGCCAATGTAAGAAAACACTTGATGAAGCTAAACCCCGCAAAATGCAATTTTAGGGTCCAGGCAGGGAAGTTTTTAGGCTTTATGGTGAGCCAAAGAGGGATCGAAGCAAAGCCCAAAAAGATAGAGGCTCTAAAAACATGAGTGAGCCAACAACGATTAAGGAGGTACATCGGCTAAACGGGAGGATAATCGCTCTGGGAAGATTCATCTCAAAGTCTGCGGAAAAAAGCTTGCCCTTCTTCAAAATCTTCAAAGGGAACAAAACCTTTTCGTGGACTGGGGAATGCTCGCAGGCTTTCAAGCTCAAGGCATATCTGTCAAGCCCACCGTTGCTAACTAAATCCCTATGGAGGGGACATGTTGCTTCAGACTTAGCGACCTCGAGACCGGGTCATCGCCACGCGCACTTGTTAAGGAGGACGGTACCCTTCAAAAGCCCTTTTATTATGTCTCTAAGGCCCTTAGTCCTGTTGAGAGTCGCTATTGTAATATCGAAAAGTTGGCCTACTGCGTTGTCATCGCTGCCTGAAAATTAAGGGCTTACTTTTTGTCGCATACTATCACTGTGTTATCGGAGGCGCCCTTACGCCAAGTCCTTCACAAGCCGGATCTATCTGGTCGATTATTGCGATGGGCCATCGAGCTCACTAAATTTGACATCCGGTATGAGCCCCGGAAAGCTTTCAAGGCCCAAGCCTTACCCGACTTCATAGCAGAAACGAGCTTTAACGAGGAGCAGCCATAAAAATCTAATGCAGAATCTAGCGACGACATCATAGCGACCATAGCGGACGAGCCCCAGAGGCCAAGTCATTGTTGGCAGCTTTACATCGACGGCGCCGCCAGCCACAAAGGTTGCGGTGCTGGGATCATCCTATTGGAACCAGGCACCTCAGAAGAAATTGAAAAAGCTTTGAGATTTGACTTCACTGCATTGAATAATCAAGCAGAATATGAAGCGGTCATTGCAGGACTTGAGCTTGCTAGAGCCATGAAAGTCAAAAATGTGGAAGTCTTCTGTGATTCACATTTGCTGGCCAATCAAGTAACAGGGTCATTCGGGATCCATTGCGAAGTCTTACAAAAATATATCGACCTCGTCAAGAAGCTCGAGGGAAGCTTCAAATACTGTAAATTCACCAACATCCCTCGAGACCGAGCGGACTACTTATCAAAGCTAACAAGCAACGACGAATTAAATAATCCAATGATCTTGGTGGAGCACCTGTCTGGACCCGCCATCAACCGGGTCGAAGTCATGTATTTCCAAGCCGCTAACTCATGTTGGATCGATGAGCTAAAAGCGTACATCGAAACGGGAGCCCACCCTCCCGACCCTAAGGAGGCCAGAGCCTTGATCAGAAGGGCCGCCAGGTACACTATCTTAGACAATGTCTTGTACAGAAAATCATTCTCCAAGCCTTTGTCACGATGTGTACGACCAGAGGAGGTCGAGGGATTACTTATGGAGCTACACGAGGGGATGTGTGGCGGCTATCCGGCTAGCCGCACACTCGCTCAGAAAGTTTTATTGGCCGGATATTACTGGCCAAAGCTCATAGAGGATGCCCAATGATGCGCTAAAAAGTGCGATAAATGTAAAAAATTTGTGGACATTCCCAGGCTGCCGTCAGTCGAACAAAGCATCGTCTCACTGCCTGGCCGTTCGACATGTGGGCTATTGACCTCATCGGGCCGCTCAAATGAGGTCGCTCCGGATGCGAATACGTTGTGGTTGCCGTCGATTACTTCACCAAATGGATCAAGGCCAAAGCCTTGGTGAAAATCAATACTAGAGATATAACTTATTCTTGCTCGATGATGACGTAGATCAAGTAAAATTAAAATACTTGACCACCATAAACCAATACTAGCAAGAGGACTAGGCCCATCGTAGTATAGCTATAGCGAATCAAGGTCGATCCCATAGGGAACCAATTGTGGGTCATTTATATACAAACAATTAATCATTCATGTCAAGGACACGAAGGCGGTCTACGACCAACAAAAGACAAGAAAAGATAAACGACACGACTCAACACAACACAAATAAAGACACGTAATTAACCTCCCAATTATTATGTTATCGTTTGGATCTAGAGATTCTATATAATTAAGCTAGACTCGACAACTATTAATCCGATCCGTATTTCTTTTATATTGGCTACTGACAGACCTAAACCTAACCTTGGAAACGGCGCCAGAAAGCTGACGGACATTACCTAGGCTATACAGATCCTAACCGGCAGTGTACCGGGTCAAATTGTAGTGCTAGTCTGGTGAGTCAGGTCGTATTCCTCAGGGAAAACATGGTAATTCTTTTAAGTGGGGTTAAACACCAAGAAGCTATTATTAACTCGATCTAAGTCGCAGTTTTTACTTTTTCCTGGGTTAGATTATGTTAGTAGTTAGATTGTTAGAGTTAGATATTAGTAAAACAGTAAATAAATACAAATAGATATATAGATATATTTTTGATCTAGCCAAGAATACTTTCTTGAATCAATATCTTTTAGTAGAAATAAATGAGAGACAGATCTTCCTTTATTCAAGGTGTAAATTATATATGAATCGGTGTACTCTAAGCTAGACAACTCCTCCTCACACGAGCGTATGAAATTGTCATATGTCAAATGTCATCACCCAAGGTCCACAACGCCCCATGCTAATCTTAGTTAGTCCGAGCAGTACCGAGTACAAATCTACCCCGGATAAAAGAGGTTATTCCGTTCGTCGAGGCGGCCGATGTTATTCAAGAGGCTCCGGTTGTCAAGCGGATCGATTTAACACAAACGGTGTAGTTTCAATTAAACTGTGATTTTAACATTATTAAGATCTCGAGTACAAATTTCAATAAGATTCATCTTTCCAGGACAAATCTGCCCCCGGGTAGGAAATCGGGTTCCGTTGTCACGTTTTCACTCGGCCAATTTTACCCTCCGGTCTTTCTATTAACGAGTTCATAAACTAACTACGAGGTGTCAATTCATAATTAGATTATGAATTCTTTCAAATCGATTAGCTACTTCAATTCAAACATAGAAAGAGATTCATTATAACCGATTTTAATCATGATTACCAGAGTCGATCATTCATTTTACCAAAAGATTAACTAATTCAGATTCATATCTTGGCTAGATATATTTTTAGTTATACATAGATATATATATATATATATATCGATTACATCAAAATGTTATGGATTAAGCAATTTGAAGTTTTCCATAATAGCCTTTACATCAAGATGACAAAATTCTATTACAACCAAATTTAGCCTTTCGATCCAAACACTTATCAAATTCTCACATATATATATGGATAGATATAATTATATAGAATAACAAAAAGTAAAACTCAATAAAATTACCCGTTTACTTCAGATCTAAGTTGTATTCTTGAAAATAGCAACTTTTCCTAAAGCATTTTCCTTCGATAATTTTCTCGAGCATTACAAGCGGTACTACTTTTATTTATAAAAACATATATACATACATAGACATATGTATATACAGTACCTAAAAATAAAATAAAACGAGAAAGAGATGAAGAACGGAGATGGAGAAGAGGGAAATGGGAGAGGAGAGTTCTTGGCCAAGAGAGTGGCCAAGAGGGGCAAGGAATTATGCTAAGGATGGGGGGTATTTATAGGATTTTGGGTAGGTTCGAACCGAGTCGAAACCGAATCGAACTTATTCATTTGTTTGATAAAACGACCATAACTTGAGTTGTAGACCTCCGATTGACGTGACTCAAAGTGCGTTGGAAAGCTCATTTGAAGATCTAAAACTTTCATCAAGGACTCTTCCCTGAAAATGCCTCTAAGTTGGGTCGCATATTCGTTGAAGATATTTTACGGTATAAGTGCGTAGGAAAACCGACCCGTTGAACTTGTAAAGCTTGTGGCATATTCTTCCATCCTTCAAAATACCTCGTGTAATCGTTACGTGGGATATTTTTATGGGCTTGGGCTCCAAGTTTGGTGAGCAAAATATCGAGGATATTTATTTTGTGATCAAATAAATATCCAGGAATATCTTGGAATATTCCCGAAAATATCCAAGGGAATATCTTGCTTGAATATTCCTTAAAATATCCAAGATATTTATTTTGTGGTGTTGGCGAATCCACTCAATCAGAGCATAACTCTCGTTTAGTCATTCATTCTTGATTCCGTCTCATGATAAATCTTATCTTTTTTACTCGAACACAAAGAAACGAACCGCGAGTAAATCGACAACAAAAGTTAAGTAGCTGCGTTGAATTTTATGACACTTTTCAGGTTAATATTACGATCTCTAGTCATGATATTTTTAGATCTATCATACTAGCGGTAAATAAAACCTTTATAAAATATAGTAATTTTCAACACGACAAACCCAATTATTAAATCTATAAAAAACTTATAAAAATATAATAAAAACACGATAATTTATATAATAATTACTACTCATACATTTTGATAAAACTTAGTATTTATGACTTGATTTGATACATAAATGCTCAAAATGGTATCAATATTGGGGTAAAATGTCATAATAATGATCATAAATTTATCTCTCATCAGCTACGGGAGTCATCCCCTAAACTAGATCTAGCTCCGGGTAGGCCATCTAGATCACTATGCTACATCACGTGACTTCGCTTTTTAGGCCTCCATCTCATATGACTTGCACGCTTAGAAAACTAGGGATGCCGATATTAACCGTATTCCTCACCTAGGCAACATTCTTGTGATTAGGCATACTAACTAGACGATCGCATCAGTCTCTGTCCCATTAACAATTACCTGCACGGTCTCATGTTAATCTATGATTTATGTATAACTAGGTGTCGAAAATTCCCAAATACAGAACAGATCTAGATCTCGCTGAAAGTCCCGGAAGATCAATTCATGAGCCGACCTAGGAGCCCTATATTGGTATTTCCTAATAATACGCTAATTAAAACAGACGAGCAACGTAGCCATAGCCATACCTACTAAGATAAGAAATTCTAGGTGGACAGTCTCTTTATAAAGACGTGGCTAGATTGACGCGGCGAAAACCTAAATCTTAGCGTTTCTACACATGTAACGGATAAAATAGAGATTCATAAAGCAATTATATAGATCTACTAAAAACACGGTTGTTGATCATACCAAAGTCATCTATAGGTCACCGGATGACAGATCTGGGCGTGTGGATCCTTATAGACAAGGAATCCCCACTGCCTCATATCGTAACCTTAGATCTACATCGTTTGGTGAAGAACGAACAACCTCAAACGATAAACAATAATTGGGGGCTTAATTACAAAGAACTAAGAACAAATAAATACAAGAACTTACATTATTGCAGAACTTGCATAAAAACTGCTCTAAGAAAAACTGAGGATTTTATTATAAACTGAGAAAAGTGTCTGAGGTGTATTGTGTGTCTATGGCGTGTATGATATGCCTTTATTTATAGGGGTTCAAGCTAATTGCGAGATATACTTCAAAATATCAAATCAAATAAGAGATAACTCTCGGCCGATCAAAAAAGAATAATGCGCCCCCCTTCCATGCGCATCCTCCATTGGCGCCATGTTCGGAGGATTTTGCATCACTAAACAAAAAGAAAATTTATAAAACCTAACCTATATGCAAAACTAACTCCTAACCGGCCGAATACCGGGTTGTTGATAGTAGAGCGAGATAAGTAAGGGGTCGATCCACAGGGAATTGGGATGTTGAATCTAATCTTATTAATCCCTTTCAATTGTTACTCATGAAAACAAATAAACGAAGGAAAAACATATAAACGAAGATAGAACAACTAAAATAAATCTAACCTATAACAAACAATAAAAACAACCTAAACTAAAGATACATGGGATCAAACATACAAACCAAGTGATTTCAATCCTAGTTCATCTCATGATTTTAATTCAAATTGTGGTTTCACCTTTACACGAGATACAAATTCCTAATCTCTTAGTAAATTCGATTTCTCAAGCTATGAACTCCTAATTCCTTAGTGAATTCAATTATCGATATCTCCTCTTCCGAATGTTGAGACCAATTTCCATACAAAACGAAGGTGTAGATTCAGGTTAACTCTCGTATTTTAGAATCTAACAACCTAGATAATTAATCCATTAATTTGTCACGAATTAACGATTAAAGATCCTATCTTTCTACGGTGATCTAGTTTACGCAACTTCCGTATGTTGTAAACATATCAATTAGTAAACAAATCTCTCGATATGAGTTCACACGATAGCATCATAATCATAGAACGATACAAAATAAATCAAAAATCATGAAGATAAACAAAGCTTGAATAAATCAAAAGATGAACTCACATAGTTTATACAATGGATGATCCATGAATTGAAAGCGAAAAACGATCCTAATCTAACCTCGGATCACCCGAGCACAAGGCTCGGGTGACCGCCTTGAAAGCTCCCAAGATGCGGCTGCTCTCTTGAAATTTCGATGTGAAAATTGTGTGTTTTAGGGTTGGGATCCGCCGCCTTTAAATAGAAGTTTAAGTCGGTTTCAAAGATGGCGGCGCTTGACGCCCGTCTGGTTTGGTGGGACGCCCGTCTGTAGATCTTGGATCGCTTCAGGCGCTGTTCATATCGGCCCAAACTCTCTCAGATCAAAAATCTCATCCTGGACGCCGCCCACTTATCAAACGCTGGTCCACCATGGACGCTAGTTCACTCTCCTGGGCGCTTGATCCGGCTGGATCAATCAACTTGATTTCTTTCCTTAAATCTTCTATTCTTCCATAAATGTGATTGATTCCTTTCCAACTTCGAATTTGGCTCTCTAAAATCCTTTTTTTTCCATCATCAATGAGTATCTACAATTAAGGGAAAACATACCAAAGCGTAACACAATTCCAAAATCATATAAAATCACCATTTAAGCACCTAATTCGTTACGTTTTGCAAATTAACTATTGAAAACACCATTTACTCAATAATTCAATATAAAGCTCGATTTCTATGAAAAACATCCAGATATGGGGGAAATTGATATAAAATATATCCTTATAAAACGTATAAAATCACCCTTAACAACTCCCCCACACTTAGCTTTTGCTCGTCCCGAGCAAAACAAAACATAATCAAGACTCGAGACATATAAACATTTATGCAAATATAAAACATATTCAATAGTTTAGAGGTTCACCCAAGTGTGTGTGCATAGCCATAGAAAATTTCCACTAAATCCGCACTTGAAATTGATTCAAGCAAAACTAGCCAACATCCCATTTAGATCAGAAATATAAAAACGATTATAACATGCACCTCACAAAACATACATATTCCGAAAAGGATAATAAAATGCGCTTAGGATCTTTCCGACATACTCAGAGGATAATCCCTACAACATATCTTTCAGTTTATACTGGGGATAAGATAGACGATAACTTAGTCTTATACTTTATTCAATTCATACCAATTCTCATTCAAGTTGATTCAACTTTTTCCACATTTAACACACATCAAAATGAGCTATTGCCCTGTCATAGCAGAATAGGATATTCGAGATATACCCTACCTTACTCAAATCATAAGGCAGCTTCTTCTGACTGTCGTGAGCTTTTAGTCATCATAGTGGTATAGGACATACGTGGTATACCCTATCGCACTCCAATCATCGACTAGCTTTCGACACACCCAATAATTCTTCATATTTTTTCAACTTTTTCATTTGACAATAAGTTACGTGTTACTTATCACATTCAAACCATCAGATATTCACAGTATGTCATACTTTAATTCTAAACACAACTATTAAAATTTTCAAAATTCGTATGTAAGCAAAGAATCATGCGATAATCATTAAAAATCTCTAACCAAATGGGCATAGCTTTAAAGTATAGCTCATCATTTACCATGGCACGTGAAAAATAGTGTTGGGTGAGACATCTAAATTTACTAAATATGCAAAATAATGCACCAATGATATAAGAACTCAAATAAAGATATGCATTTGTTCATAGAAATATAACTAATTAAGCAAATGAACGTAGATACCTAACCCCTAACCTATATGCAAAACTAACTCCTAACCGGCCGAATACCGGGTTTTTGATAGTAGAGCGAGATAAGTAAGGGGTCGATCCACAGGGAATTGGGATGTTGAATCTAATCTTATTAATTCCTTCAATTGCTACTCATGAAACCAAATAAACGAAAGAAAAACATATAAACGAAGATAGAACAACTAAAATAAATCTAACCTATAATAAACAATAAAAACAACCTAAACTAAAGATACATGGGATCAAACATACAAACCAAGTGATTTCAATCCTAGTTCATCTCATGATTTTAATTCAAATTGTGGTTTCACCTTTACACGAGATACAAATTCCTAATCTCTTAGTAAATTCGATTTCTCAAGCTATGAACTCCTAATTCCTTAGTGAATTCAATTATCGATCTCTCATCTTCCGAATGTTGAGACCAATTTCAATACAAAACGAAGGTGTAGATTCAGGTTAACTCTCGTATTTTAGAATCTAACAACCTAGATAATTAATCCATTAATTTGTCACGAATTAACGATTAAAGATCCTATCTTTCTACGGTGATCTAGTTTATGCAACTTCCATATGTTGTAAACATATCAATTAGTAAACAAATCTCTCGATATGAGTTCACACGATAGCATCATAATCATAGAACGATACAAAATAAATCAAAAATCATGAAGATAAACAAAGCTTGAATAAATCAAAAATATGAACTCACATAGTTTATACAATGGATGATCCATGAATTGAAAACGAAAAAACGATCCTAATCTAACCTCGGATCACCCGAGCACAAGGCTCGGGTGACCGGCCTTGAAAGCTCCCAAGATGCGGCTGCTCTCTTAGAAATTTCTGATGTGAAAATTGTGTGTTTTAGGGTTGGGATCCGCTGCCTTTAAATAGAAGTTTAAGTCGGTTTCGAGATGGCGGCGCTTGGGCGCCCGTCTGGTTTGGGTGGGCGCCCGTCTGTAGATCTTGGATCGCCAGGCGCTGCGTTCATATCGGCGTCCAAACTCTCTCAGATCAAAATCTCATCCTGGACGCTCGTCCACTCTATCAAACGCTCGTCCACCATGGACGCTAGTTAAGCTCCCTGGACGCCAGTCCGGCTGGATCAATCAACTTGATTTCTTTCCTTAAATCTTCTATTCTTCCATAAATGTGATTGATTCCTTTCCAACTTCGAATTTGGCTCTCTAAAAATCCTTTTTTCCATCATCAATGAGTATCTACAATTAAGGAAAACATACCAAAGCGTAACACAATTCCAAAATCATATAAAATCACCATTTAAGCACCTAATTAAATTCGTTTTTGCAAATTAACTATTGAAAACACCATTTACTCAATAATTCAATATAAAGCTCGATTTCTATGAAAAACATCCAGATATGGGCGAAATTGATATAAAATATATCCTTATAAAACGTATAAAATCACCCTTAACAACTCCCCCACACTTAGCTTTTGCTCGTCCCGAGCAAAACAAAACATAATCAAGACTCGAGACATATAAACATTTATGCAAATATAAAACATATTCAATAGTTTAGAGGTTCACCCAAGTGTGTGTGCATAGCCATAGAAAATTTCCACTAAATCCGCACTTGAAATTGATTCAAGAAAAACTAGACAACATCCCATTTAGATCAGAAATATAAAAACGATTATAACATGCACCTCACAAAACATACATATTCCGAAAAGGATAATAAAATGCGCTTAGGATCTTTCCGACATACTCGAGAGGATAATCCCTACAACATATCTTTCGATTTATACTGGGGATAAGATAGAGCGATAACTTAGTCTTATACTTTATTCAATTCATACCAATTCTCATTCAAGTTGATTCAACTTTTTCCACATTTAACACACATCAAAATGAGCTTTTGCCCTGTCATAGCAGAATAGGATATTCGAGATATACCCTACCTTACTCAAATCATAAGGCAGCTTCTTCTGACTGTCGTGAGCTTTTAGTCATCATAGTGGTATAGGAGATACGTGGTATACCCTATCGCACTCCAATCATCGACTAGCTTTCGACACACCCAATAATTCTTCATATTTTTTCAACTTTTTCATTTGACAATAAGTTACGTGTTACTTATCACATTCAAACCATCAGATATTCACAGTATGTCATACTTTAATTCTAAACACAACTATTAAAATTTTCAAAATTAGTATGTAAGCAAAGAATCATGCGATAATCATTAAAAATCTCTAACCAAATGGGCATAGCTTTAAAGTATAGCTCATCATTTACCATGGCACGTGAAAAATAGTGTTGGGTGAGACATCTAAATTTACTAAATATGCAAAATAATGCACCAATGATATAAGAACTCAAATAAAGATATGCATTTGTTCATAGAAATATAACTAATTAAGCAAATGAACGTAGATACCTAACCCCTAACCTATATGCAAAACTAACTCCTAACCGGCCGAATACCGGGTTGTTGATAGTAGAGCGAGATAAGTAAGGGTCGATCCCATGAGGAATTGGGATGTTGAATCTAATCTTATTAATTCCTTCAATTGCTACTCATGAAACCAAATAAACGAAAGAAAAACATATAAACGAAGATAGAACAACTAAAATAAATCTAACCTATAACAAACAATAAAAACAACCTAAACTAAAGATACATGGGATCAAACATACAAACCAAGTGATTTCAATTCTAGTTCATCTCATGATTTTAATTCAAATTGTGGTTTCACCTTTACACGAGATACAAAATCCTAATCTCTTAGTAAATTCGATTTCTCAAGCTATGAACTCCTAATTCCTTAGTGAATTCAATTATCGATCTCTCCTCTTCCGAATGTTGAGACCAATTTCTATACAAAACGAAGGTGTAGATTCAGGTTAACTCTCGTATTTTAGAATCTAACAACCTAGATAATTAATCCATTAATTTGTCACGAATTAACGATTAAAGATCCTATCTTTCTACGGTGATCTAGTTTACGCAACTTCCGTATGTTGTAAACATATCAATTAGTAAACAAATCTCTCGATATGAGTTCACACGATAGCATCATAATCATAGAACGATACAAAATAAATCAAAAATCATGAAGATAAACAAAGCTTGAATAAATCAAAAAGATGAACTCACATAGTTTATACAATGGATGATCCATGAATTGAAAACGAAAAAACGATCCTAATCTAACCTCGGATCACCCGAGCACAAGGCTCGGGTGACCGGCCTTGAAAGCTCCCAAGATGCGGCTGCTCTCTTAGAAATTTCTGATGTGAAAATTGTGTGTTTTAGGGTTGGGATCCGCTGCCTTTAAATAGAAGTTTAAGTCGGTTTCAGCATGGCGGCGCTTGGACGCCCGTCTGGTTTGGGTGGACGCCCGTCTGTAGATCTTGGACTGCTTCAGACGCTCGTTCATATCAGCGTCCAAACTCTCTGTATCAAAAATCTCATCCTGGACGCTCGTCCACTCTATCAAACGCTCGTCCACCATGGACGCTAGTTCAGCTCCCTGGACGCCAGTCCGGCTGGATCAATCAACTTGATTTCTTTCCTTAAATCTTCTATTCTTCCATAAATGTGATTGATTCCTTTCCAACTTCGAATTTGGCTCTCTAAAATCCTTTTTTTCCATCATCAATGAGTATCTACAATTAATGGAAAACATACCAAAGCGTAACACAATTCCAAAATCATATAAAATCACCATTTAAGCACCTAATTCGTTACGTTTTGCAAATTAACTATTGAAAACACCATTTACTCAATAATTCAATATAAAGCTCGATTTCTATGAAAAACATCCGGATATGGGGAAATTGATATAAAATATATCCTTATAAAACGTATAAAATCACCCTTAACAACTCCCCACACTTAGCTTTTGCTCGTCGAGCAAAACAAAACATAATCAAGACTCGAGACATATAATCATTTATGCAAATATAAAACATATTCAATAGTTTAGAGGTTCACCCAAGTGTGTGTGCATAGCCATAGAAAATTTCCACTAAATCCGCACTTGAAATTGATTCAAGCAAAACTAGCCAACATCCCATTTAGATCGAAAATATAAAAGCGATTATAACATGCACCTCACAAAACATACATATTCGAAAAGGATAATAAAATGCGCTTAGGATCTTTCCGACATACTCAGAGGATAATCCCTACAACATATCTTTCGATTTATACTTGGGATAAGATAGAGCGATAACTTAGTCTTATACTTTATTCAATTCATACCAATTCTCATTCAAGTTGATTCAACTTTTTCCACATTTAACACACATCAAAATGAGCTATTGCCTGTCATAGCGAGAATAGGATATTCGAGATATACCCTACCTTACTCAAATCATAAGGCGCTTCTTACATCGCCGTGAGCTTTTAGTCATCATAGTGGTATGGGACATACGTGGTATACCCTATCGCACTCCAATCATCGACTAGCTTTCGACACACCCAATAATTCTTCATATTTTTTCAACCTTTTCATTTGACAATAAGTTACGTGTTACTTATCACATTCAAACCATCAGATATTCACAGTATGTCATACTTTAATTCTAAACACAACTATTAAAATTTTCAAAATTCATATGTAAGCAAAGAATCATGCGATAATCATTAAAAATCTCTAACCAAATGGGCATAGCTTTAAAGTATAGCTCATCATTTACCATGGCACGTGAAAAATAGTGTTGGGTGAGACATCTAAATTTACTAAATATGCAAAATAATGCACCAATAATATAAGAACTCAAATAAAGATATGCATTTGTTCATAGAAATATAACTAATTAAGCAAATGAACGTAGATACCTAACCCCTCCCCCACACTTAGATTGCAACTTGTCCTCAAGTTGTACAGAAATAAAAATGAAGAGAA
This sequence comes from Gentiana macrophylla, assembly GCA_026214975.1. Lineage (NCBI taxonomy): Eukaryota > Viridiplantae > Streptophyta > Magnoliopsida > Gentianales > Gentianaceae > Gentiana > Gentiana macrophylla. The sequence goes on from CM047810.1 coordinate 102,062,674, forward strand.
CTTAGCTGATTGTATTTCCAAGCTGGCAATTCCGGAAAGACCTCTCGCGAAGAACCAAAATTGCTTGGATAACCTTGGAAATGTGGAGCATCACGAGATCCAAGAAAGCTTGAATAGATCAAGAGGCGTGGAGCATCACAGAAAACTCGATATCGCGTGAAAGCGCACATAGCTATCACAAGTGTCCTGCATACTTGATCGATTGCAAAAAGAGTCTACGGGGAAAAAGGATTAGACATGTAAAACACATGGAAAAGAAGTCATAGAGATTTTTTCAGATTAAGCTCATGTAAAGAAGGAACATATACATGGAACATTACAAAACAGTAGGCTAGGTGCAACTACATGAAAATATACTACAATGCAATCTATATGATAAAGTGGTAGCGTACGGCAAGCCGACAGTAACTACCCTCAAGAAAAATAAAAGAAAAATAGAAAAACAATGCAACTAAATGACATGCAACTAAATGATATGCAAGAATAAAAGAAAATAAAAGAAAGAAAACTAGCCCACTCATTTGCAACACGACATGTATATCATAAACGTCTACCAAATAATGATAGTTTACGATAAACGACAGTACTATTCATTATATGCAGCGTAGACGCGCCTTAAGACTCATCAAAGGTGATAGCATTATGGAAACCAACAGTTAGCTATACTAAACATATATAACTCATAAGCCAAAGATAGTAGCATTACGGAAAACCGACAGTAGCTACCCATATGAGTTACAAAAAATAACAAGAAAGCACATAGGTCTCAAAGCTCACAGGATTCATCACAACGATATGTAGCATACGGAAACCGACATTAGCTACTAAACAACAATAAGAACAGTTATAGCATACGAGAACCGACAGTAACTATAACATGCATGGATGAATCATGTAACTAAAAATTAATCAATTATTTAACATGGATTCGTAGATGGAAAGATGTAAACATGCAAGTTCAGAACATCTATGTAAAAATAATTAGCCCCAGAAGCTCATAAGAAAGTATCCACGTCAAATAAAGCATTAAAAATCAAATTTAGAAAAATTCTGGAACCTGGACTGGCGTTCGACAAACCAAACGGGCGTTACTGAAATTTTACCTTCGGACGGCGCTCAATGAGCCGAGCGCTTCTTTGACTCGAAAAAGCTCGAGCAGAGTTGAGCAAATGCTGGCCGGACGGGCGTTCAATAGGCGGGACGCGCCCGCTTCACTGCATGATATGGGGATCGACGGGCGTTCTCTTACCTTGAACGCTCGTCCAACATCGAATCGCGCAGCGAAATTGAAAAACGCAGCAAACCCTAAACTAATATCTTAAACTCATGGCAATTCATATCATCAAATCACACATACAGCAGCCACGGATAAATTTAAGCACAGAGGGCACTAGGTTACAGATTAGGTTACACTTCACGTTTCACAAATTGAGTAAAAAACTTTTTGCACATTCTTAACCCAAAGGTCATCGAAACACGGCAAAAATAAAAACTCTCAATTTGTGTGACGCTACTCTTATTGAAAGAAAAGAAACAGAAACAGAAACGGAAACCTACCTACGAAAAACTTAAAAAAGAAAAAACACTAAGACGGGGGAAAAAAACGTGGTGAAATCTTCTAGGGCCAAAATGGAAGGGAAAACAGTGGATTTTGACCTCGAAAACGGCATAGAACGGCCAATGGCCATTCACCACGTCGTCGGCGTCGGAACGAGCTTTCCGAATTGGGGTCCCGCGTCCCAAACGGACACTCGAGCCGAAAGTTATGGCCAAAATACTAGTATGTGCCCTAACGACCCCTTTTATTAAATCGTAACAAAATAGAAGAATTAACTCAATTAGATTCAACAAAACACCGATTCCCCGGCAACGGCGCCACTTTTGTTCGGAGGATTTTGCATCACTAAACAAAAAGAAAATTTATAAACCCTAACCTATATGCAAAACTAACTCCTAACCGGCCGAATACCGGGTTGTTGATAGTAGAGCGAGATAAGTAAGGGGTCGATCCACAGGGAATTGGGATGTTGAATCTAATCTTATTAATTCCTTCAATTGCTACTCATGAAACCAAATAAACGAAAGAAAAACATATAAACGAAGATAGAACAACTAAAATAAATCTAACCTATAACAAACAATAAAACAACCTAAACTAAAGATACATGGGATCAAACATACAAACCAAGTGATTTCAATCCTAGTTCATCTCATGATTTTAATTCAAATTGTGGTTTCACCTTTACACGAGATACAAATTCCTAATCTCTTAGTAAATTCGATTTCTCAAGCTATGAACTCCTAATTCCTTAGTGAATTCAATTATCGATCTCTCCTCTTCCGAATGTTGAGACCAATTTCCATACAAAACGAAGGTGTAGATTCAGGTTAACTCTCGTATTTTAGAATCTAACAACCTAGATAATTAATCCATTAATTGTCACGAATTAACGATTAAAGATCCTATCTTTCTACGGTGATCTAGTTTACGCAACTTCCGTATGTTGTAAACATATCAATTAGTAAACAAATCTCTCGATATGAGTTCACACGATAGCATCATAATCATAGAACGATACAAAATAAATCAAAAATCATGAAGATAAACAAAGCTTGAATAAATCAAAAAGATGAACTCACATAGTTTATACAATGGATGATCCATGAATTGAAAACGAAAAAACGATCCTAATCTAACCTCGGATCACCCGAGCACAAGGCTCGGGTGACCGGCCTTGAAAGCTCCCAAGATGCGGCTGCTCTCTTAGAAATTTCTGATGTGAAAATTGTGTGTTTTAGGGTTGGGATCCGCTGCCTTTAAATAGAAGTTTAAGTCGGTTTCAGCATGGCGGCGCTTGGACGCCCGTCTGGTTTGGGTGGACGCCCGTCTGTAGATCTTGGATCGCTTGTGGCGCTGCTCATATCAGCGTCCAAACTCTCTCAGATCAAAAATCTCATCCTGGATGTTGGTCCCGAGAGAAGGGTGAAACTTTAGTCGAGGGGGGGTGAATGACTATAGTGGAGTTTCAAAAACTTTTCTTCTTCTAGTTAAAAGCTTTTGGGCAGCGGATAAGTCCTTCTTACTATATTGTTTTCAAATCGGTTTAGACAAATCCACGGATGCAAATTATGATGTATGCAAATTAAATGAATGTTTGTAAAGTAAATTGCGAAATTAAATTGACACAAGGCTTATAGTGGTTCAGGTGGTGGTAATCCCTTAATCCACTCTTCTCCTGTGATGATTGGAGGAATTCACTATTGTTTTCACAGATACAATAGTATGATTGTCCTTGGCTTCCCAAGCTTCACAATCTACAAGACTATCACTCCTTGACTGCAGCAGCTTCAGTGGTTCAGTCTTCCTTCTGCTGTTCCTTAAGATCAAGATCCTTCAACAAATATCACAGATTCAACTCCTTCTCGGATTGCCTCCGATTCGATTTGCTTGATTTGATGTGAATGTGATTCACACACTTGCTTGATCAATCCTCGCCTCCGAGTATGACTTTGTAGCTTTGAAGTCCGAGTTGATCACTAGATGTATCCTTGTAATTTCGAGAGAAGGCTTTTCAAATTGACAGAGTTTCGCTAGATTTTTCTTTCTTGATTGTTATTTTCTTTTTACACAATGCCTTCTATTTATAGCCTTGAATACCTTCGTTTTTGAAATTCCGTCCGTTGGCTATATTAATGAGGGAATAATCTTTGATTTTATTCTTGATTCCCCCTTAATTGTATTCTCCTTAATTTCAGTGATCGGATTCTTTCTTCAAACGTATAGCAGATAATCCGTCCTTGATTGATCCTTTAATGATTTGAGCATTTAATGCATGATCTTCTGAATCTTCATCGTATATCAATTCTGGCCTTGTAGGTGTCTCTTCGCCATTTCTAGAACGGTCGAGTGAGCCTACTGACTTAGCCGTCACTTCTTCTTCGCTGTTTTGTTTTCTCTTTGCCGAAAGTCTGTTTACTCAGCCGATTCACTGTTTCCTTCTTTGTTCTAGTATTTGGAGAGTCTTTGAACTTCACTGATCCTTGATTTGGGTGAGACCAGTGTACACCATATTTGAACATTTGAGTTTTATCATTTAAAACATAACTTAGACTTATCCAAGGTCATCACAGACTTCTTGGTTATAAGTCGACTATAAAGTCTTCATTACTTCTCCGGTGCTTGGCGGGCTTCACTCTTCCGAATATCCGTCTTTGCTTTGCCATCCTACCAACTAGTACAATACTTGTCGACTTAACTTATACAACTTGTCGACCACTAAGTAAAGACTTATACAGAGAATTCTAACTTATTTTAGGCTTGCTATAACACTAGTATGGCCATCATCAAAACATAATAACATGTTCCTAACAATTTCCCCTTTTTGATGATGCCAAACCCTCATAAGCTTTGAACATAAGTAATCAAGATTTTCATAATACACAATAGATTGAAAGTTCAATAATTTTATTCATCCATCATAGGGCAATAAGATATTGCATCTTTTTATTTAAATGAACAAAGGCAAATGATAAGATAAATTGAATTGAATTAAGCAACAGGAAATTGGTTTACTTCTTCATTTCTTCAAACTGATGCCCTTGCCTTTGTTTGCCCTTTCTCTTTCCACCGGAGCTTTCCACCTTTCCTTCCCACTGGAGCTTTCAGGGCTTTGAGTTACCTTCCCCTTTGTGGCAAAGATCAAAACGCGTGCCTCAAGGTCCGCAATTGCCGCATCGGACTCGGGGAGAGGGCCATACTTTCTCTCCAAAGATTTTGTTGTTGGCCTCACCAACTTTGATGAGAAAGTCCAGTTGCTTGCCAGAATGTTCCATGATTTCATCTAGATGCTGAATTTTGGCTGTGTGAGCATTGAGGGTGTCTACCAATGGCTTGAGATTGTTGTCAACCGTCTCGACATGGTATTCAAGATTGGTTTGGACATGGTGAGGATGAGGTGTTGTAAGTTGCAAATTAAGTTTCCCTGTCTCTCCATGACCTCATCTTGAATTTTGATATGGCTGATGAGGGCCTCAATCTTGTGATGGAAGGAGGTTGCTTCACTCCTTAAGGCAGTCTTCAGATTTTGCCTGCTGTAGTATTGCCTTTCCATGTCCACAATGAGGGGTTGAATGTCCAGATTGAACACTCTTTCTGGATCAATTTCTTCTGGTGCCACATGGGCATCCTCTTCACCCTCATCACTTTCATCCTCAGCATCTTTACCTTGCTTCTCCTCATTTTCTTCTTCAACTTCTTGCTCTTCCTTTTCCTCTTCTTCCTTTGCATCTTGTGCTTCTTCCTTTTCTTCCATCTGCTCTTGTTCTGCCTCATTAGACACAGGGTCATTTAGAGGTTGTTGTTGAGTGTGGACTGCTTCATCTACCACTGGTCCCCCTTGTGCAATTGTGGGGGAGTTGACAAGTTCGGCCGAGTGAGCTTTATCAGCTGGCTCACTTGGCTGGTTGTCAACTTTGCCTATGCTTTTGAAAAGCACTTCCTGGAGAGTCAGTTCATCATCAGAAATCTCCAAATCTTCTTGATTTGTTTCAGGATTTCCTCCTTCTGAGTGGTCATCTTCTGACTCATCCCCTTCATCTTGTATCTCCTCCTCATCAGATGAGGTGAGTCTATATCCTTCTTCACCTTCTTCCAGGTAGGTGACTCCCTCTGGCTGCGTTTCTTCTTATGTTGCTGTGTCATCACTGATGGTCACAGGCTCATCCAAATTGCTGGTGTCAGGCATATTGGCCTCCTCTTGTGTCTTTTGAGATCTGGTTCTCCGTCCCACTCCTGATCTACTGCCTTCAGGTTGCTTTCTTTTGCTCCCAGCTATGGGTTTGGGTTTTAGGGAAGCCTTGATGTAAGTAAACATCGTCTTGGATTTGTGTGGAGACTGCAAGTTTGTGGGTCGTACTTTCAATTGATTGAACAAATGTTGAAGAGGGAACCCATATGATTTCTTCTCCCAGAAATCACCCTTTTTCTGCAAACCCTTGCCTGGTGCAGTGATGGATAGATCGATTTCCTTTTGAATCTGATCCTTCATTCGATTGAACACAAATGTTGCCCGACCAAATTTGATGCGATTGTAGATAATGGCCATCGAGTTTAATTCGTGCCTCGATCAGTTTTTCCATTGACCCTTTCTCGCCTTCAATATTTTTGGTGATAATCGGTGCAAACTCAAAGAAGCGGAAGTTTGAGCGTTGATCCGGTAGATTGTATGTTTTGCTTGTTTTTCTTTGGACTTTTGGCTATCTCGGTCGAGAACTTTGCAATGTCGGTTGTGAAAAGCTTGACATTAGCAGTGGCGTCACCAAACCGCACCCTTAGAAACGGCGTCAAGAAGGGGCGACACCTTTTCTAGGTTAGACGGATCCTAACCGGCGATGTACCGGGTCAAATTGTAGTGATAAAGTGGTGAGTCGGTGTCGAATCCTCGAGGAAAAAAAGTGGTAATTCTTTTAAGTGTGGTTAAACACCAAAGAGCTGCTATTAACTCGATCTAAACCGCAATTTTATAACACAGATTACTACTACTCTAACCAACATAAAATAAATGCGTAAGTTAAAAGTTATTCTAATATAATATATATAGATATATAAGTATATATAGATGTACATAAATAGTAAAATATATATATATATATAAATATATAGATACCAATATATAGTTTATAGACTAGACTAGCCAAAGTATATGTAATCAATTTATTCGATCTTTTCAATTAATAGAATGTGTTCGATCTTCCTTTTTTTAGGTCCAATTGAGTGAATGAAACGGTGTACTCCTAATGTTAACAATTCCTCCTCACACGAGCGTATGAAATTGTCATATGTCAAAAGTCATCACCCAAGGTCCACAACGCCCCATGCTAAACTTAGTTAGTCAAAAGCAGTGCAGTACAAATCTACCCCGGATAAAAGAGGTGATTCCATTTGTCGGATGGCGATGTTATTCAAGAGGCTCCGGTTGTCAAGCGGATCGATTTAATACAAACGGTGTAGTTTCAATTAAACGTGATTTTAACATTATTAAGATCTCGAGTACAAATTTTAATAAGATTTATCTTTCCAGACAAATCGCCCCGGGTAGGAAATAGGATTCCGTTAATCGACGGCCATTTTTACCCCTCCGGTTTTTCTATTTTTACTCATATCCTGACTTCTCTGGTCAGTTCATCGCCAGGTTATATGTGGTATTCATCATGATTGATTACTTCATTCCGAATATATTATCATTACGTAGCGAAATAGAAAAAGATTCATTTTACTCAATTTTAGTCAATTTTATTTTAACATCATTCCTTTAACGAAAAGATCGAAATAATACGATTACATAACTTTGGCTAGTTATTAGATTTAGCCTAATAACATTATAAAAACTAAAAAGAAGAAAATAACAAACATAAACATAATTATTATAGAAATTACCCGATTACAATCAAGTTGACTCGTAAATCGTCTTTTTCCGGACATTACAACGACTTCAAAGAACAATTTAACCTTCGAGAATTTCCCGAACATTACTACGATACTACTACTACTAATTTATTTTGGCATAAGGCCTATTTACAAACTAAGAAAGGAGAAGAAAAAGAGAAAGAAGAGGGAGAGAATATATATAGAATATTGTATATATATATTGGTACACCCCAAATGAAGCCTCTGATGCTCCCCTTTTATAGACTTTCTTCCTTCCCGGACCGGTCCTGAAAACTTGCCGGATCGGTCCGGTGTAATGATGACAATCATTACAGTTTGTTATCAGCATGTGCAAGCATGTTATTCCCTAATCATCACTTGTGCTGTGTTGTAATTATATATAATTATATATAATTACACACTATCTTCTAAAAATCGTAACTTGAATTCTTGATATCAGAATGACATAATCGAACTTCCGTTGAAAAGCTCGTTGAATTCTCTACAACTTTCATCAAGACTACTTCTTCAGAAAACGTATTCTCGATGAGCCATTTGTATTATACGTCCTTTCTCGAGATTCAGAAACAATTATTCCCTTGATCATGTATATCAGTGACGCTTTATAACTTCCTTTCACTGACTTGTATTGACTTCAAAAAGTGTCGATACTGGATTTCGATTCATCTTAGGATTACGCAATGAAATAAACACAAAATACCCGTGTAAAATAGAGACACAATATTCCGGTTACTAAAACCGTACAAAAAAACTACAACTTTCTACTATAAATACTAACTTTTACTACTAACTATACTAAACTACAAAGATTAATATTTTATACTAATTATATCATAATTTTAGATATTTTACATAGAATTTGTCAACAAAACGTAATAAAATCACGTAAATTCAATCATATAAAAATAATACATCAGCAGGTCCTTTCAATGGAAGGTGAAGGTAACGATTGAGTGCACCTGGTGTGATGATTATTTCTCTTCCAAAGATTGAGCTTTGGATGCGATCAACTTGATCTTCTTTGTGCTAGGCACAAATTTGGCGTTTTTCCAAAACGCTATCGATTCTCATAGCGATTCCAGCTTATTGGAGGGTTTAGGAAAGTCATCACCCCAAATTGAAAGCGAAGAATCAACCAAACGTTGAGCTTTTGAGTCATTATCACAAAATGAGAGATAGTGCTCGTGTTTGAAAAACGAGCCGCTTATGATTGATTGATTTTTCGTAGTATTTTTCAAGATGTGATTTGGGAGGATGAAGCCATTGATAGGTAGAGGAGGATTATAAGAGTATATCTTGAGGTTTTAGTGAGAAAAAGTAGGGTTTGTAATTTGCGAATATGTAAAGATTTACGAAAATCTCTAAGTATTGTTTATATAGTGTGATTTGGGTAGTGTGAACGTGGTTTTGAATATGGAAGGACTTGTGGCATAAATGGCATGATTTTGCGTATGAAAATCGCGATATTCGAGTGGAGTGGGGGTGTGGTTTGAGGCAAGTAATGATAGAGCCCGGGAATCGAGGAGTTTATAATTCGAAAAATAATATAATTACCTCCATGATCATAAGTTGATCGCCACGTGTGTATAGAATAATCCTCCATAATTTCCTTAATCTCCACGTGTAATCGTAATTGATTTTGTTCACACTCTTAATTTGTCCAAGTCTTTATTTCGGTGAAGTGCCTTCGCTGGCCACTTAGCCGTTCTATAGGTTCTTTACTTAGCTGCTCCATTTCACTGTTCCTAACAATCAGTTAAGTTACCTTCGCTGGATGCCGTGCCTTACTTGTCGCATCTCTCTCGTAACGGCAAAGGTCGTACCGATTAATGAAGTCACTTAGCCGATTACTCCGGCTTAGCCGTTTTTGATACTTATTCAATTTCAATCATTCCTAACTCAGTTCTTAGCTTGCTGAATCTTTCATAACTGAGTGGTTTAGTGAAGATGTCAGCCAATTGATCTTCAGTGGGTATGTGTTTTAGGATGACATCCCCCTTTTCAACATGGTCTCTGATAAAATGATGTCTTACATCAATGTGCTTTGTTCTTGAGTGCAATACTGGATTTTCTGTAATAGATATTGCACTTGTGTTATCACACATGATTGGAATTGTTTTCTCTTCTACTCTATAGTCCCTTAGCTGTTGTCTTATCCACAAGTATTTGTGCAATGACTACCTGGCACGCTATGTATTCTCGCCTCACCGTTGATGTAGATATGGAGTTTTGCTTTTTACTGAACCAAGAGACTAGTCTGGTTCCTAGCATTTGGCAAGTTCCAGAAGGTGCTTTTTCTATCTATTTTGCATCCAGCATAGTCAGAGTCTGAATATGATATCAATGTAAATCCTCCATCTTTTGGATACCAAATACCAACATTTAAAGTGTTTTTCAAGTATTTGATTATCCTTTTAGCTGCTAGAAGATGTGATTCTTTTGGTTGAGCTTGAAATCTTGCACATACTCCTACTGCAAATGCTATGTCAGGTCTGCTTGCAGTTAAGTATAATAATGATCCAATAATTCCTCTATACAATTTTTGATCAACATCTTTTCCTCCTTCATCTTTTCCAAGTATGACTCGCACACATTGGTGTCTCTGTTTGTGCCACTTGTATCCATCCCATACTTGTGTATCAAATCTCTTGTATACTTTGCTTGACTAATGAAAATGCCATCCTTCATTTGCTTTACTTGAAGTCCAAGGAAGTAGTTTAATTCTCCCATCATGCTCATCCTGAAATTTGCTCTTCATCGGGTTTGCAAATTTCTCACACAATTTTTCATCCTCTCGATCCAAAGATTATATCATCAACATAGATTTGCACTAGCAATGTGCTTGCTCCTTCCTCCAGTTTAAATAGAGTCTTGTCAATAGTTCCTTTGTTTGAATCCATTCTTGATCGTAAGCGGTGACAAGTGTTTCATACCAGGCTCTAGGTGCTGTTTGAGTCCATGAGGGGCCTTCTTGAGTTTGTATACTTTGTCTTCTTTTCCTTTAATTTGAAATCCAGGAGGTTGTTCTACATAAACTTCTTCTTCCAAGTGTCCATTTAGGAATGCACTCTTTACATCCATTTGATAGACTTTGAAGTCTTTGTGTGCGACAAATGCTAGAAAAAGTCCGATTGCTTCCAATCTTGCTCTTTGGAGCAAAAGTTTCATCATAATCTATTCCTTCACTTGGGAATAGCCTTTTGCAACTAGCCTTGCTTTGTTTCTCGACAATTCTTCCTTGCTCATCCATCTTGTTCCTGAATACCCATTTTGCCCTAATGATGTTGGCCATTTCAGTGCATCAACAAGTTCCCGCACTTCATTTCTTTCAAATTCATTTAGTTCTTCTTGCATGGTCGTGATCCAATCTGCATCTTGGATTGCATCATCTATGGTCTTGGGTTCCACTTGTGATAGAAAGCGAGTTAGCATGTGCTCCAGCTTGTCTTCCTCGTTCGACTCTGTGTGAATGTCTCCAATGACTTGTTCTTCGTGATGGTCTCTTAGCCAATTTAGATCCGGTTGAAGTTGATCTTCACTTGGTGCTTCCATACCTTCATGCTGAGCATGAACTTCAACTTGAGGAGCTTCATCCGGTGTATTGGTATGTGGCTCCTCTTGATCTTCGTAATGATGATTCGTGATAGTAGTTGGTATGGTTTCATTTGTATAGATTTCTCTTTGTGGTGCTTTCTCTTCTTGATCTTGAAGATCTTCACCATTTGTGTTTGGTTCATCAAAACCACATGTATTGATTCTTCAATCACCAAAGTTCTTTTATTTAGTACTCTGAATGCTTTGCTTGGTGTCTGAGTATCCCATGAAGATTGCTTCATCGACTTTCTCATTAAAGGTATGCAGTTGATTCCTGTTTAAGACAAAACATTTTGATCCAAACATATGAAAATATGAGATATTGGGTTTTCTACCATTCCATATTTCATATGGAGTTTTTCCATGATGTTTGTTGATGATTGATCTGTTTGTGTATGGCATCTTTGTGTTTGTTTGCTTGACCAAAATCTCTTTGGTAAACATGCTTCTGCTATCATTGTCCTGACTGCTTCCTTGATGGTTCTGTTTCTTCTTTCTGCTACACCATTTTGTTGTGGAGTTCCTGCTGCAGATAGTTGATGTAATACTCCATTTTCTTCACAATAGGTTCTGATAATTTCATTTAGAAATTCAGTGCCTCTATCTGATCTGATCTTGATAATCTTTAGTTCTTTCTCATTCTGGAGTCTTCTCAACAAATCTGGCAGCTTCTTGAGTGTTTCTTTCTTCTTATTCATGAAGATGGTCCAGGTGTACTTTGAGAAGTCATCCACCACTACAAGAGTGTATTTCTTACCACTCACACTCACTGGTGTGACTGGTCCAAACAGGTCCATGTGTAGCAGATGTAGAACTCTTGTTGTAGATTGATGAGGCTTTGACTTGAATGAGATTTTTATTTGTTTTCCTTTCTGACAAGCATCACATAGACTTTCCTTTTTGAATGTGATCTCTAGCAGGCCTTCAACTAACTTGCTCCTTGATAGTTTGTTGATGGTCTTGAAATTCAGGTGATTTAATCTTTTGTGCCAAATCCAGCTTGTTGATTGTTTATTCTTGACAAGTAGACATGTTTCTGCCTTGGCTGTTCTCCAATCCACCACATACATGTTGACTTGTCTTCTTCCTGCAAGAACTATTGTGTTGGTTTGACTGTGAATCACTTTGCATCCTTCTTTGTTGAAGTGCACATTGTAGCCTTTGTCACAAAATTGACTGATGCTCATCAGATTGAAGTTGAGTCCCTTGACATATGCCACATTCTGAATCTTTAGATTGTTCTTGATTATTGTGCCTTCCCCCTTAATTGTGCCAGGGTTTTCTTTACCTCCAAATGTGACTTTGGGTCCATCAAAAGCTTTGAAGTCAGTGAGCCATCTCTTGTTTCTGTCATGTGTGTCCGAACATCCACCGCCTATGTACCGGACATCCTACAAAACAGATTAATTAAGTTTAGGTACCCAACACCGCTTGGGTCCATACTGCATAGCAATCATGCCTCCCATACCAAGGGTGTATCCAAAAGGCCTTCTTTTGGATAATTGAAGTCATCAACTTCATATGTATAAGGCATGGCAGAATAGCTTCTAGTATTTTTACTAAAGGTATTCTGATACTTTTCTCCACCTTTTGGTGCATTTGCATCCTTCTTTACTTTCCAAAATGCAGTAGGAAACCTTTCTTGCTTCATGTGTTTAGGAACAAATTGGTTTTTCTTAAACACATGATGCATTTTGTGGAATGGTTTCTTCTTGTATTTTGCAGGAGCAACATTCCAATCATCCTCTGAAGGGTAAAGTCTTCCTTTTCCTTTCAGATGGTTTTTGTTCTTGATTGACTGGAATGAGGATTTAGTTTGCTGTTTCACTACACTGGGTTTTGACTTCACCGGAACAGATGATCTGTTGGAGACATGGTTCATCTCTTTCTAAATTTTGGTCCACTAGTGGTCCTCAATTTAAATTGTCTTGACTCATTATTCCTACGCTCATCCCGATCATTGTAGCCAAGACCAGATCTGATCCAAACCTTTTTGGGTTTGTAAGTCGGTGCCTTTAGTGGTGCGGTGGATACCTTCACCGGTGAGGAGATTTTCTTAATCGATCTCATTAATAACGGATGTATGATCATCTGCTTTTGTTGATCATTTAAGTAGGTCTCTTACTAGTTAATTCAAATTTTGCTTTATCTAGTTCTTTCTTTAACCTCTTATTCTCTTTCCTTAGATCCTTGCATTCCTTTTCCAGAATTTCATGATTCTTTTCAATTTCATCAAATTTAGTCATGAGATTTTGGACTAGGTCTGCTGTATCTAATGGAAGACTAGAGGATTGTGCAGTGTTAGATGTGGATGCATTAGATGAAGAACAAGAACTAGATGTTACCTCAGTTTCATCTGATTCTTTAGCCATTAAACATAGGCTTGTTTCCTCAGTGTCTGAGCTATCACTTTTATCTTCATCCAATTCTTTGGTCATGAGACATAGGCATGCTTTTTCATTTTCTCGAATCGTCTTCTTCATCACTATCATCCTGAGTCATTGATGAGATGATTCTTCATGCTTTTCACTGCTTTGATTACGCGCTTAAGTGCCTTCTTGCTCCTTTTCTTTCGGATGCTTTGTATTTCTTCTTTTCATCATCTTTGTCATTTTCTTCGGGACAATCACCTTGAAGTGACCTTTCTTGTTGCAATTGAAGCATCCAGTATTCATCATCTTTCTTCTTCATGTCTCTCGGTTGAGCTTGACTTTTGTTTGATGATGAATTTCCTTTGACTCGCTTGAGATCCTTCATTGATTAGTGCCAGCTTGTCCCACATCTCCTTTGCTGTTTTTGCAATCCTTTATTCTCATGAACATGTTGTTTGTCTGTAGTCTTTAAGATCATATCTTTTGCTACAAAGTCTAGGTTTGCTCTTCTCCGTCATCTTTGGTCCAATCTTTCTTGGGTTTGTTTATCTCCTTTCCTTGATCTCGCTCCTGTGCCTACCACAAGTGGTGATCATGATTGGGCCGTCGTTGATTACATCCAAAGATCTCCTCATGAGTTGCTTTGCAAGATGAGATAACATTCTTATTTTATATTCATCAAAATTATTAACATTGAAAACTGGTACTTTTGACAAGAAGTTTGAAGAATCCATCAGTGCAATTGAAGATATAAATGACAGTGAATGAAAAACTCAGATTTGAAAACTACTTTGAAAATATGTGATCTCCTTGTTACCAGAAATTAGATCGAACATGTTTTGATACTAGAACACTTTGCTCCGATACCAATTGTTGGTCCCAGAGAAGGGTGAAACTATAGTCAGAGGGGGGGGTGAATGACTATAGTGGAGTTTCAAAAACTTTTCTTCTTCTAGTTAAAAGCTTTTGGGCAGCGGATAAGTCCCTTCTTACTATATTGTTTTCAAATCGGTTTAGACAGTCACAGATGCAAATTATGATGTATGAAAATTAAATGAATGCTGTAAAGTAAATTGCAGAAATTAAATTGACACAAGGCTTATAGTGGTTCAGGGTGGTGTAATCCCTTAATCCACTCTTCTCCTGTGATGATTGGAGGAATTCACTATTGTTTTCACAGATACAATAGTATGATTGTCCTTGGCTTCCCAAGCTTCACAATCTACAAGACTATCACTCCTTGACTGCAAAGCGGCTTGGTGATTCGGTCTTCCTTCCTGCTTTGCTCCTTAAGATCAAGATCCTTCAACAAATATCACAGATTCAACTCCTTCTCGGATTGCCTCTGATTCATTTGCTTGATTTGATGTGAATGTGATTCACACACTTGCTTGATCAATCCTCGCCTTAAAGTATGACTTTGTAGCTTTGAAGTCCGAGTTGATCACTAGATGTATCCTTGTAATTTCGAGAGAAGGCTTTTCAAATTGACAGAGTTTCGCTAGATTTTTCTTTCTTGATTGTTATTTTCTTTTACACAATGCCTTCTATTTATATCCTTGAATACCTTCGTTTTTAAATTCCGTCCGTTGGCTATATTAATGAGGGAATAATCTTTGATTTTATTCTTGATTCCCCCTTAATTGTATTCTCCTTAATTTCAGTGATCGGATTCTTTCTTCAAACGTATAGCAGATAATCCGTCCTTGATTGATCCTTTAATGATTTGAGCATTTAATGCATGATCTTCTGAATCTTCATCGTATATCAATTCTGGCCTTGTAGGTGTCTCTTCGCCGTTTCTAGAACGGTCGAGTGAGCCTACTCACTTAGCCGTCACTTCTTCTTCGCTGTTTTGTTTTCTCTTTGCCGAAAAGTCCGCTTTACTCGGCCGATTCACTGTTTCCTTCCTTGTTCTAGTATTTGGAGAGTCTTTGAACTTCACCGATCCTTGATTTGGGTGAGACCAATTGTACACCATATTTGAACATTTGAGTTTTATCATTTAAAACATAACTTAGACTTATCCAAGGTCGTCACAGACTTCCTTGGTTATAAGTCAGACCATAAAGTCTTCATTACTTCTCTGCTGGTGCTTGGCTGGCTTCACTCTGCCGAATATCTGTCTTTGCTTTGCCATCCTACCAACTAGTACAATACTTGTCTGACTTAACTTATACAACTTGTCAGACCCTAAGTAAAGACTTATACAAAGAATTCTAACTTATTTCAGGCTTGCTATAACAGCTAGTATGGCCATCATCAAAACATAATAACATGTTCCTAACACTGGACGCTCGTCCACTCTATCAAACGCTCGTCCACCATGGACGCTAGTTCAGCTCCCTGGACGCCAGTCCGGCTGGATCAATCAACTTGATTTCTTTCCTTAAATCTTCTATTCTTCCATAAATGTGATTGATTTCTTTCCAACTTCGAATTTGGCTCTCTAAAATCCTTTTTTTCCATCATCAATGAGTATCTACAATTAAGGAAAAACATACCTAAGCGTAACACAATTCCAAAATCATATAAAATCACCATTTAAGCACCTAATTCGTTACGTTTTGCAAATTAACTATTGAAAACACCATTTACTCAATAATTCAATATAAAGCTCGATTTCTATGAAAAACATCCAGATATGGGGGAAATTGATATAAAATATATCCTTATAAAACGTATAAAATCACCCTTAACACGCCACTCTTCGGATTGGTTCGCCGGCTCTTGTCATGCCTTACTCCTCTTTTCGTGCTTATCCGATCTTTATCTTGAATTTCCTTTGATTTATCTTGAAATTTAATTCTTCCATTTGCATTTATCCTCCAAAATTTATCTCAATCTACAAAATAAATATTTATCCCAAAGTAAATCATATTTAAATAATAAAAACGGATAAATACCAAATTATAAATAAAAACAGATAAATACCAAATTATCTCTTTTAAATAATACAAAATGGATAAATACCAAATTATAAATTATAAATCACATAACATTAAATAATCAATATAACACGTGATTTAATTATAAAATATATATTATTAATCTCGATTTAAGGTCAACGTTGATGACTTTTACGGGTATAATTTGACCGTCATCACTCGATCAAGTTTAGACCAGATTTGGCGTGCCTAGAGTAATAGTATCAGATCATGGGCCGCAGTTCCGGGAGGAATTCGACACATTTTGCAGAGAGAATAACGGTAAGCATTGGAAATCGTCGGTATGCTACCCGCAAGGCAATGGTCAGGCCAAAAACGCCAACAAACAAGTACTAAACATGCTTAAAAAGAGTTTGGACGAGAAAGCGGGAAAATGGCCGGATCACTTGCCAACGGCCTTATGGGCCCTCAGATATCGAGGAAAACAACCACATGGGAAACTCCCTTTGCTTTGACCTACGGGTTAGAAATAATGGCCCCGGTAGAAATGGTCATACCAAGCTTAAAGGTCGTTCATTTCAGCGTGGCCGAAAACCCACTGACCAGGCAGCTCGATCTCGATCAGTTGGAAGAAATGCGAATCAACTCGTATGCCCGTTTGTTCAACTGCAAACAAGCGGCCAAAAGACACCACGACAAGCATATTCGCGATCATCACTTCACCGTAGGAGATTATGTTCTGCGAAAAAGACAGGCCACGGGGCATGAAGCCAAGAAAGGAAAGCTATCAGAGAACTGAGAAGGCCCACTTCAGGTCGCATGGATAGTAAAAAAGGAACTTATGTTCTGAAGGACAACCAAGGCCGCGAATACAACAGACCTTAGCACGCAGACATATTGAAAAAATATTACATGTAAGCCGTATCTACTTTATGCAAAAACAAGCGTATTTTGGAGAACACATCGAATGAAAAAGTCTGTCTTAGCTTACAATAAAGGGCGCCGACCGTTCTGTTCTTGGTAAACCTATGAACTACAAATGCCTCCGGTTTAGCCAAAAACAAGGGGGCCGCAGGTGAAATTTTCAAAACTACTATTTCAAACAAATCCACAGCAATCCAACGAATGAGTCGGCACCCTAGATACATCAGTTAATAAATGAGAAATCAACGAGCCAAAAGGAGTGCGGTGATCGGGATCCATAGTGACGGCAAACTTAAAAGCCTCGCGCATTAATCAGATCCCCAGGTCAATATCCACCGAGGTCGCGGATAGCATGCGTATGGAAGGCTTGACCTCGCTAACGACCTCAAAATCCCCAGATGGAAGAGCTCATGAGTTAATGAACCTTTTCCACTCTCGGTTGCTACGAGACAGTTTAGGCGCATAACCTAGTGTGCGAGGGCATTGATGATTGTGAAAAAGATCATGAATTGCACGACGCAGGTGGACTTGCCTACTTTTCTCATCACCAAGATCCCAGGCAACCTCATAGTGAGAAGAGGGGTTGATAGCAGAATACGAAGAAGCCCATTAATAGCCTCCGAGGTAAAGTTGACTGAAACATCCCGCAGGAGGATGAAGCTAACAGCTTCATCGGCAGAAACCTCTGACAGAATGAAGTAAAATTCCCTCACCATCGTAAGATTGAAGGGTGACATAGGTGGGAAGACAAAATCCAACCACCCAGAAAGCCGAACCCGCAGCAGAGAGCCATCACCTTCAACTTTGTCCTCATTCAAACTCCTCTCCTTCACAGGCTTGACTACATCAAAGTAATGCCATGAATGGGACTTGGTAGTATCAGAGGCAGTAAGGAAGAAAGGATAAACATCACGCATAGGCTGGGCCCTCCACACTCGTACCAAACTACCCTCATCGGATCGAAAAGACATGATCAGAAAATAAAGATTTGCAGAAGGGAATGAAGGAGGACCAGGGAAACCCCCTATTTTTTTTTTAGAGGATCCTAGCGGAACAAGCGCTCAGGATCAACAAAATCAGACGGTCAACGTTCATGCGGTTTATCCAAATTTTGAAATTCAAAAGACGCATTTAAGGGCCTGACAGTTATTAACACGCGATTCAAGGCTACATTGACTGTGCAATTATCGAAAGGGTCAAAAGCCTGCCAATGAGTTGTCCAATTAAGTCAGGGCTTTAGCTTTTCAACAGCACGCCCGCTACTTGCCTCAGGCCTGGTCACAATCAGTCTTGTTCAAAACAAGAGGGCCGCAAGTGGAAACAAGCCCATAGCGACCTTGATCAAAGCAAGGGGACCGGAGGAGGATTTTTCATCCTAATCACGGAGGTTAGTCCTGTTTTACTCAAGCTCGCCATTGCCTTGCTCGAAACAAAGGGGCCGGATAACAGAATTTTCTTTAATTAAGGCAGTTCTACATTAAATTTCCGGCGAGCCCAACATTTCAGACTCGCCAAGAAATTAGGGGGCCGCATATTCGAATTTTCAAAACTCCAAGACACAAGGCAGACAATTTATCTCAACGTGGTCTCAGACAGTCTTGTTTAAAAAATGGGCGGTTCACAAGTTCCATTATTTTAGCGAGCTATTCTTTCAACCTCGCCAAAATAAAGGGGGCCATTGATATGTCTACATGATATCGCCACCTATGAGCCCCGGAAATAGCCTATCTGACCACCGTGTTGGGTAGGTTCACGGCCATAGCATTCGTGACGTTATTTCAAGTCAAGGTCGCCGCAGTCAGGTCCTCGCCAAGAGCACTCAAACTTACAAGGTCCCTAGAGGCTCAGGGGGCCGACCTACGACCTGGACAATAGGTCCATAAGAGACTGTACAAGACTTGAAGGGAAGCAGCAAAAGGCAAAGAGGAGGCGGGACTCGAAGGAGGTCTTATGTGGGTGTGCGACCTACGCGACCACATATGACGCCTCCAAGATATTTAATCTACTTATCATTTAGATATTTAGTCTACATGGTCCCTAAGATATTTTATGCTTACCTATCTTACTTAGCCTTTAAGCTTCCCTCCATCTATAAAAGGAGAGCTTGTGTAATCATAAAAGGGAGATTCTAATGGAAAAAGAGAACCATACTCTGCAAAGACCGTCTCTCTCCTAAGCATTCATGCGCTCCGCCGTAGCACTACCGAGCACCACCGATCTTAAACACTTTAAACACATTCAAATAAGCCAGATATCCGATCAACAAACACCGCTGAGCCTCCGTGATAATAATCCGCATTATCAGATACTTATTGAGAATGTCGTTTCTAGTTTAATAATCTCCTGAGATCTGTTTGAGGAAAGATGGGAGTCGTAATAAACCTCGACATTCTCCACTCTCACATCTTTTGCGAGCTCAAGGCCGGAAATGACAACTTCATACTCGGCATTATTATTTGAATCCGGGAACTCAAACCTTAAAGCTTTTTTGATTTCCTCTGTTGTTCTTGGTTTGACCAAGATGACGCCGGCTCCACAACCATTTTGACTTGCTGCCCCATCGACGTATAACTGCCAACAGTGGTCTGGCCTGATAGGTGATGACGTCGATGTGGTCGATGTGGTCTTAGGCTCAGATAGCTGTGTCGGACCCGGCTTTTCCGGGCTGAAGCTTCTCTCAGCAATAAATCAGCCAAGGCTTGGGTCTTGATTGCTTTTCTGGGGTTATAATGTCTGTCGAACTTAGTTAGCTCGATAGTCTATCAAAGAAGGTGAACTGTAAAGTTGGGCTTGTGTAAAACTTGGCGTAAAGGGCTATCTGTTAAGACGTTGATTGTATGTGAACTGAAATTGTTAGGAACATTTTATTGTTTTGATGATGGCCATACTAGCTGTTATAACAAGCGTGAAATAAAACTAAATGAGTAGTAATGTTTGTATAGGCTTTACTTAGAAGTCTGACATGTTGTATAAGTTCAGTCAGACAAGCATTGTAAAAGACTGGTAGGCCGGCTCAATAAAGACATTGGAGCAGCTCAGTGAAGACAGCCAAGGAACTAGCACAGTGAAGTGAAGACCTATGGACTGACTTACAATGAAGGAAGTTTGTGATGACCTTAGGTAAGTCTAAAATATATTACAAGTGATGGAATCAAATATAGTGTACACTGATTTCACCCAAATCAAGGATCAGTGAAGTACAAACATACATTGTACATCCGGAATCAATGTAGAAGGAAAGATAGAACAAAAACAGCAAACCGGCTAAGAGAAAATTTTGCTGGCTGAGTAAAGGAACATCAGTGAATAGTATCTCTGTAATGTCCCACATTGGAAAAGTAGTAGAATGCTCACCTCCATATAAGTGTGAGACATAAAGGTCTTATCAACTCGGGTTAGCCCTTTTAGACCAAGCGAGGACGTCGGTCTAAGCAGTTGACCGGACCATTTATGACTTATTTAACGCTATCAGGCCCTGGGTCTGGGGGCGTTACAGAATGGTATTCAGAGCCGACTATCAGACGGAACTATGCGCTGCACCATACAAGAAGACGGTGTAAGGTTGACCTCTAGTTACCCTGGTATGGACGATCCAGGAACAGTCTTGGCCGTCCTGGTGAGGACGCCAGTCCCTTAGAAGGGGGGGGGGGGAATGTAATGTCCCACATTGGAAAAGTAGTAGAATGCTCACCCCATATAAGTGTGAGACATAAAGGTCTTGTCAACTTGGGTTAGCCCTTTTAGACCAAGCGAAGAATGTAATATTCCGACCTTTCGTGAAAGGGCAGACATGTCTTTTTATGAAAAAGGATTATTATATTTATTTTCCTTGGCTTTAAAAGGGGCTAAATTGTGATATCTCGATTTACGGGAAAGGAAAGACGTGTCTTTTCATGAAAATGAAATATTATAATTGTCTTCTTTTAATTGGAAGTTTAAATTATAAGGTCAAATACGTATAAGGGCTTGGACTTAAGAGTAAATATTGATAAAAGGAAAAGAAAAGAATATTTTTGGAAGGAGGTTATTTATTTTAAGAATATAGCCTTCAATTTACTGGGAGGAAGTTCGAACATGAATTTCTAGGAGAAAAGAAAACAGAAACAAAGGGTATAGCATTGGATACTTTTGGGTAGATCTCCGCGACCGTTAATCCATTTTGAAATCCAAAAGTACGGCTGGAATCGTGAGAAGACGAGGATCGTTTTGATACCAGAATTTGGGACTGATTCTCAGGTATGGTTAACTCGTTTTCTGCTGCAAAATCGTAAAAGATCATGTTGTTTTGTGTTTTAGGGTTTTGGGCATAACTTTTGATCCGTGAATCCATTTAGAAATCCAATGTACCATTGGAATCGTGAGAAGACAAGGATCGTTTTGATACTAGAATTTGGGTCTGATTCTCAGGTATGTTGGAGTCGAATTTCTGCTATAAATTCAGGAAAAGGATCATGAATTCATGTTCTAGGGTTTTGTTTCGTAGTTCTTTGTTTAGAAGCTTTGATCATCAATTAATTCATGTTAATTGTGATCTTTTAGATCTTGTTTGAGGTCTATTTAAGTGCTGCAGAATTAGTTTTGGTTTGTGGCTTCAATCAAGAAAGAGACTCTTCCTTTTGTATGCTTTAGTTGTATGATGACATGATTAGATGATGTTAGAAGGTTTTTATGTTATGAATTGTTTGTAGAAATATGTTTAAAGGTTGTTGTTGTGTTTAGTAGTACTGTATGAGACTTTTAGAGGCTGTTTTGATATTGTTTTGTTGAGTTTTTGGCTGAAAAGCGTATTAAAAGCAGTGCAGATTTTCATTAGGTTTTAGAAAGTTGTTTTAGCTTGTTTTGAGTACTTTTCAAGTGTACCAAGTTGGGAATCAGTTCCTAACTTTATAATGATGTTATAAAGAAGATAAATGAACATGAAAAAGCCTTGATTAAGCTTCTGATGCGTTTAGTTCCGGCACCAAATGTACTCTTCAAGGGAGTTGAAGTTCGGGACCGTCGGAAGAGTATGATTGGCTTGTGCTTTGATGAATTAGTATTCATCAATGTCTGTGTAATTGGTAGCTTGAGTCTAAGAGTCTAAGAAGAGGGAGTAGGGAGCTTTTTGTCCTGAGTGAACCTAGGTGGCTAGCTAATCACTTAATAAACGTATTTGACTAGATAAAGGTTAAACATCATGAGAGCTTGGATAGGCACAAATACAATATCGGCAATGTGAGGTTTGGCGGATAAAGTGGTGATGATCACCGCCGGATTCTAGCCTCGCCAGATATAAAGTAGTGATCATTCCGCCGACAAACTCACGAGCGAGATAGGCATTCACCGGTCGACTCTCTAGGGTTGGCGGACAAAAAGTGGAATGACTGCCTCGGGACCGCTAGAGATTTATCTCTATAGGGGTTGCGTCTTTTGTCTTAGTGCATATCTCACTAAGTGTAGTGCCCTCGCAAACATCTTTGTAACAAAGATAAGTTAAGATAGAAACGCTTAGTCACAAAGTGTTGATGAGCACTTAGTGAACGATAACTTAAATAATAATGTGAATCTTAACGTTGTAAAACTTAAAGTATACAATAGCTTCTCACTCTTACTGAGTACTTTGTACTCCTCAATTGCATATGTTGTTTTGTGTGCTTTTGGGGTGAGAAGACGAACAGGTTGGCCTTGAGCTTGTTGAGGAGTTCGATGATGTTTTGATGACGTTGGTGCTGATGATGCGTTCTTTTACTTTTCCATTATAGGTTGTACTAGTTTATGTTGTAGATTCCTTAAATAACTTGTTGTACTTTCTGTTAAGACTTTTGTAAGACAAGTTTGTACTTTCAAGACATCGTACGTTGTAACCTTTGGAGAATTGTCGTTGTAATTTATACAATTCAGCTATAGTCGGTTTGTATTCTATTCTAGTAGCATTTATGGTTTTGCCCGAGCCTTTTTAGCTTCCGTTTGCTTTATTTTTGATACGACGACGTAGAGGCTGGTGTATAATATTAGATTTATTTAATGTTATACACGCCGAACGTTCTCTTCCGGATAAGGGCTCGGTATCCGGGAGCGGGGTGCTACAATCTTAACGGTGAAGGAATAATCAGAGTAGCCAAGTAAGTCCAATCCGATATTCATGAACTCTGTAATATGATTAAATCGAAGAATCGAGAAATTAATGCAGAATCAATCAATGACGGATTTTATGATGGACGCTTGAAGAAAATCTGGACCACCAAAATCAAGGAGGATTAAATCAAGGCAGAAGCAAGTTTGATTCTGAGAATTAAATAGCCAACGGATGAATTTTTGAATCAAGGAAATCAAGGCTATAATTAGAAGGCATTGACAGAAACGCAATACCAGAGAACACATACATATATCAAGCAAAGAACACTAAGTGCTGAAACTCTGTCAAATTCACAAGTCCTCTCTCTGAACTTGAAAGATATATCCAGAAGATAAAACTCAGGAAATAGAGCATCAAATCTATATCAAGTACAGAGTCAGATCAAGCCTCTGTGAATCCAATTCACACCAAACTGAAGCAATTGAATCAGATTGTCTGAGAAGGAATTGCAACCTTGAAGTGATAGCTGCTGAAGGATTTGTTCATAAGGAGCAGTGTGGAAGACTGAGTCACTGAAGCTTTTATAGCCAGGGAGTGATAGTATTTAGATTGTGAAGCTTGTGTAGCCAAGGACAATCATAACTATTGTATTGGTGAAAGACAATGGTGAATTCCTCCAATCATCAAAGGAGAAAAGTGGATAAAGAGATTACACCACCCAGAACCACTATAAATCTTTGTGTTCATTTACTTCTGTGCATTTTACTTTACAACACTTCCTTCTTCGCGCTTATTTATATTTTGTATGTGCTTGAACTACTTTGAAACAATCATTAAGAAGGGTTTTATCCGCTGCCCAAAAGCTTTTTAAATAGGAAAAGTCTTGAAACTCCAATATAGTCACTCACCCCTCTCTGACTATATTTTCACCCTTATCTGGGACCAACAATTGGTATTAGAACTTGTTCAGATTTGATTTCTGGTAACAAGGAGATCACACACTTTCAAAGTAGTTTTTCAAATCTGTGATTTAAATATACATCTGTTTGTCTGTGACAATGGACTCTTGAAATTTCATGTCTAAAGTACCTGTATTCTATGTTAACAATTTTGATGAATACAAAATAAGAATTTTATCTCATCTTGGAGCAACTCATGAGAAGATGCTAGATGTTATCAATGATGGTCCCATCAAAATCACAACTGTAGAGACCACAGGTCCAAATCAAGGAAAATCAATTGAAAAGCCAAAGAAAGATTGGACCAGGGATGACAGAAGAAAAGCAAATCTTGATTTTGTTGCAAAGGATATGATCTTGAAGACTCTGGACAGTAATATGTTCATGAGGATTAAAGATTGCAAAAATTCAAAAGCAATGTGGTACAAACTGGCTCTTATGAATGAAGGATCAGAGGCAATCAAAGAGAATAAACTATCTGTTGCAATACAGAAGTTTGAAAAATTCAAAATGAAGACATGAGAATTTTCTGATCAAATGGATAACAGATTCTCAAGCATTGTCAGTGAACTGCAACAACTTGGCCACACATACCCACAAAAGAAGTTTGTTTGAAAATCTTGAGAGGTTTATCTGAAA
This sequence comes from Gentiana macrophylla, assembly GCA_026214975.1. Lineage (NCBI taxonomy): Eukaryota > Viridiplantae > Streptophyta > Magnoliopsida > Gentianales > Gentianaceae > Gentiana > Gentiana macrophylla. The sequence continues at coordinate 102,087,552 of CM047810.1, forward strand.
GATGGAAGATCATCACATCAGTGCTTAAAGGCACGTTGGTTCTTGCCAAGACTGATACACTGACCTTAATGTCACAACTGAAAGCTCAAGAATTTGAGTTGAACAATGAGGAAGGTGCACCAGCTAATCCAAACAAGTCCAGTGCACTGGTGGCACCCCAGCAGAGTAAGTCAGCATAGTCAACCAGCAAAGAGACTCAAGAACTGAAAGAGCAAGTGGCATTGTTGATCATGAAGTTTGACAGATTCAAGAAGAAACATGGTAAAGGAAGTTCTTCATCAAACAAGAAGTCAAACTGAAGAAAAGACATGAAGAAAAATGATGATGAACTCAGATGCTTCAACTGCAAAAAGAAAGGACACTTCAAGGCCGATTGTCCAGAAGAAAAAGACAAAAATGAAGAAAAGAAGAAATACATGTCATCAGAAAAAAGGCAGAGTAGAAAAGCATTATAGGTTGAAGCCAGCAGTGAAAGTGATGCAGCATAATCATCTGATAATGACTCAGATAACAGTGAAGGTGATGGGAGTCAACTTTACGTGATTCCGGTGCATTTTCTACCCCCGTTTACCACACTTTTAGCATGTTTCTTGGTAATTTAGACCGTTTTAGGGGTAATATCGTGAGTTTATAGCATGGGGAGTAAATCCGTCACTTTGATGGTTTACTACCTCCTTTTATTGATATTGACCCTATTCCGAGCACTTTTACCCTCCGGAATGTTTTGGTTGTTTTTGGTTGTTGTGATGATGTAGGGTATTGGTGTCTCGAGAACCCGGAAGGCGAAGATTTATGATGATAAGTGTGATCAAGGTGCAAGAATGAGCCAAGAAAGAAGAAAGAATAGGAAAAGGAAGAGAAAGAGTTGGTGCCCGAGTGACTGTTCTGATTCAGAAGCATTTTGACCCATGATGGAGGAATTTTCTGGTCATGACTTCTTCATGAAAGTTGTAGATAATTGAAAGAGCTTTCCAACGCATCTTGAATCACCCCAATCGGAGCTCGGACGAAGAAGTTATGATGGTTTTACTGCAGCCAGAAAACTGCTGAATCTCAAACGCGCGTTTGGAACTTTCAAACGCGCGTTTGGACTGCTTTTACGCGTGCGAGTGAGTTAAATGCTGAAACGCGCGTTTGGGAACCTTCCAAACGTGCGTTTGGGTCGTTTTCTGCAGATTTTGACCTATAAAAACACACCAAAACAGGAAAAAAAGGGGGAGACGCGAATGGAGTTGTTTTAGGGTAATTTTGGGCGATTTTCTTCGTTTTTAGGAGTTAGAATTAGTGTAATATACCGTTAGAATCGTCTTTCAATCCTCTCTTTGATTGTACAACTCAAATCTTCGATCCGTAACATTTCGATTGTCAAAAATTTGATCTTTTGGAGCACGAATTTTCCCTCTCTTAAATCTCAATCAAGTAAGTATGTTTGCTTGTTCTTTTGTTGTTATTGCTATGTTTTCCTTCATTGTTTGTTGTTTAGATTGTATAATGTGTAGCTAATTTCTCCCCATAGTCGAATCATGTGATATGTGGTGAAATCACCCTTTGGGTGATGAAATTGGGAGTGGGTAGTGCTTTTTATTGTTGTATCTTGCACGTTTCACGTCTTAGAACTTGTTATAACGGATTTGGGCTAGATTGATCACCTAGGTCAAACATCACACACACCACTCTTGAGAGTTGTTCAGAGAGAGGGGTGTGGGAAAAGGGTTCTAGAATCGCGGTGTAGTCTCGGTTTAGTTGTTAAACCGAGCTCATCGTGAGGTTACTCGTTTATACGTTTAAGCGGCTCGAGTGCAAAACATGACTTGCTAGGAGAGAGTTGTTCGACCTTAACATGGCATAAGGTGTTAGAAGAGAGTTGTTCGACGCTTCACCGGGTTTAGGAGTTCGCACCCGTGAAATTGATTGCAAGAGTTCGTTTAGTATAATGCACACTCTCGGTTTTGTCATTCCTTGGGGTGAAATTAGCTATTTTGATCATGGTTCGGCTATGTCCCTTTCTCCCTTTAGACTTGTTAGTTTAATTTACTTTAGTTTAATTGAAGTGTACAAACATTCCAACAACTTGTTTGCCTAGACTAAGCAATAAGTTCACTTTGGTACTTACAAGCACATCTTCTCTGTGGGATCGAACTCGGACTCCTGTAGCTATACTAGCAATCGACCCGGTACACTGCCGGTTAGAGAGCTTGTTTAGTCACCGTTGTCTTGAGTATTATAAATTTGTTTGGTGAAAAACAACGCTCATCAAAATGGCGCCGTTGCCGGGGAAGATGTGTGCTATTTGTGATATCTTGCAAGTGAACCGAAGGCTTGGGCCTAGGTTTTATTTTATTGTTTTCTTGTTGTTTGGTGTTTTGTAGTGCATTTCCCGGAGTTTTTGAGAACCTCTTGAACCTTACATTGCTAGAATGGAGACCTTTGCTAAACAAAGAGGAAGGGGCCTTCTAGTTGGGAATTTGATTGCTAGATTTGAAGGTTTGAGTCCGGAACAAACGGGAATGGACCAAGACACTATTCAAGTTGGTCGTGGAGGCCAAGTTTTTGTGGAACACCCTTCTATCGGGGGAGGTCAAGGAGTTACTAATCGAGCTCAAGACCAATCCTTATGTAACAATGTTCAAAAAGGAGCAAACCGTCAATGGAAAGGACAAGGTGGAGCAATGCCACCGATGGACCCGAATGCTATGAATTGGCTCATGAATCAAGTACAAGAGCAATTTCAAGCATTAATGCAAGCTCATATGCAAACTCCCAATCCGGCACCGAATCAAGGAGATGTGCGGACTTGTAGAGATTTGGTCATGCCACGGCCCGATTTGGTGGGGCATAGTCCGATAAGGTTGCCCCCGATCACCGCCAACACTATGAGTATTGGGCAAAATATTATCAATATGATTAGGGACAACTCAACCTTTAGAGGGGCGGCAATCGAAAATCCTTACTTCTTCTTGGATCATTATCTCGAGGTGTGTCGGACTATAAGGATGGACGGTGTTAGTGAAGAGGCAATCAAGCTACTTTTGTTCCCATTCACTCTAAAAGACCAAGCAAGGGCGTGGTATGACTCCTTAAGGCATGACTCCCTACACACTTGGACCGAGGTGGTGCGCACATTTTTGCTTAAATACTATCCACCGGGAAAAGTTTTTGATTTGAAAGAGGCAATCATGACCTTTGATGCTTATGAAGACGAGTCACTACTCGAGGCATGGGAACGGTATAAGGCCTTGTTGCGCCAATGTCCCGTACATGGAGTCACTCTTGGGGACCAAGTCCATTGTTTCTTGCGGGGACTTGATCAAGATATGCAAAACCGACTTCATGCTTCAAGCGGTGGTGATATAATGATGTTACAACCTGATCAAGCGTTTGACCAAATTGAACGGATTGTGGAAACTCAAGACTTTATGTTTCCGAGACAAGAAGAGGGCCAAGACGCAAGAAACCGAGTGAGATGAAGTCGGTAGGGGAAAAGATTGAAGATGCACACCATGAGAAATTGTTGGACCAACAAGAGGAATCTTTACAAAATCTTGAAGATCGAGTAGTGCAACTAAATGAAAAGAGGATGTTTGAGAAAGAAGAAGAAACAAGAAAGGAGCTAGAAGCCGTGGGAAAAGAGCGAGAAGAGGCTCATTCAAGGAAAACGGAGAGAGAGATGATGATTTTTATCTAGATGAAGCGTTTTCCGAGCTAGAGATTGAGTTGGGATCGCCCATATCACTAGAGGGTTCCTCTCGTGGAGTTTGACTGTGGGTAAGTTTCACATTCTTCCGATTACACCCTCACTTCCCGATGTGAACATTGATGATGCCTTGGTGGAATGTATGGTGGAACCAACCATTGTTAAGACTCAACATGAAATCTTTGGTGATGAAAGTAGCTCGTTTTGGGATGAAGAAGAGATGGAAGAGGTGCAATGTTTGTCTATTACACCGCCTCCCGAAGAAATGCAAGACGATGACTTGGAGGAGTGTATGATAGATTTGAGCACATTTTTGAAGAACCGGATTCGAGTTTGAAGAGAAGACGGATCGCCCATTTCACCACCACTCCCGATTGAAGTGTATGATGATGCAATTTTGGAGTGTGTGATGAAATCTCATGAGCTTGATATGACATCCGTGGTAGAGCTACCGGAAGAGTTGGAGGTGATTAGCATACCGGTCCCGGACTACTACACTCTTTACTCCCCGGTAGATGAAGCTCACAAGATTTATGAAAGGGAACAAATACCATGGGATGGTAATTTCAAGAAGAGGATGATGGCGGATTTCAACGAAAGGATTCCCAAGAGCCATGTGCGGTAAGTTCCTAGTGAACTCGTTTTCCCTATGCTTGCTATGCTCTTCTCCTTGAATTGTTGATATTCTTGAGTTCGGATTTGGTTGATGGTTTTGGTGATTTTTGATTGAATTAAAAATGTTGTCTTGAGTTGGTTTGAGTCCTTTATGGTTTGAATCCGTTTTGGTGCCACTTGGTCGAGCCAACGACGTAAAACAAAGGCGCTTTGTGGGAGGCAACCCACCTTTTTGGTAATAATTTTGTTTTTGAAGTGGTTTTTGGGTGCAAGAGGCGAGAGTTTTGTCTCACAAGAGAGTTTGGGGTGAGATTTTCTTTTTGATTCTTGCTTTTGTACGTAGACGGGGATGTTTTTATGTGAGCCTCTGTGGCTTTATTTTATGCATGGATGCCCTGTGTTTCTTTTGATTATATTTACATCCAGTGCACTTCCCGTCTAGTATGGTTGATATGCTTTGATACCTTGATTGTGGCATGGCTTCTATTTTTATATATCTCGTATCTATCACCATCTTTTGGCACGTGGATTTTTTCCCGTGCATGTGTTTGCCTTGTTTTCTGTCTACATGGTGTTCAGGTACTCGAGATGGAGCTTACTAGAAGATGTCACGTGGGCTAAAGTGCGCCTTTCTGCCGGGTTTTGGTCAAACAAACTAAGTCTTTTACTCTTTTGATCTCTCACACACCGAGGGCGCGTGTTTCGTTTAAGTGTGGGGTGGGAGACTTAGCTGCTTTCTTGTTTTCGTTGTTAAATGTGCTATAAATGTGGTATGCTTAGCCTATGATCGGGCTCGAGTCGATTTTTGGGTAATTTTAAAAATTTTCAAGGGTCTTAACACCGTGTTGTATGTGTTATTTTCACATTTGAGTGGTGATCACCTTAGTCGGGACCCGAACATGTGCATTGCGGTTTGATATTATCTTGAGAATGAAGTTTATTACTTTCACGAAAGCTACACTTTGTGCACAATTTGATTGCTACCACCTTTCATATCACTAGCCTTGAGACGAAATGTCATAGGTTTACCTAAGTAGGACATGGGATGACGGTTTTGGCGTTCTCTTGACCTACCAAAGCCAAATAAGCCTTAACCGAACATTTTCCCTTCGTAGCCCTCTCGGCCTTTGATAGAATGGTCTCACCACCATTCGCTTATAGCCGTTTGTTACTTGGTCGAAACCTACCCTTGAGCCTTATTATGGTCACATTTCCTTCATTTTATACCCTACGAGTGGACTTAGTCTTACATTAGACCACACTTGCTAAGGCGAGTGTGGGGTGAGATGATGTTTTGATTGGGTTGTTGTTTCTCGTTTTGAGCTATAAAGTGTTGAGGAGCTCGTTTGGGCTTGGTGTTCGGCTCTTGGGCCAAAAGAAAAGAAAATCTCTTCTTCTATCTCTTCCTTAAAATAAAAATAAAAAAGAAAAAAAAAAAGAAAAAAAAGAGAGGATGTACATAGAAATAAAGGCGTGGAGTCAAAGTAAGGAGCTCAATGATAAATTTTTATGATGTTAGAGTTGGGATAGTGAGATAGGTGCTAGTGTGCTTGAACTCACCTCACGACACTTGAAACATAGTCGAGTTTGGCAATGAGTTCGGGTGCACTGGTAACCTATGGTTCCCAAAATGTCAAAGTTGATCAAAAGGAGTTTTGGGTGGTTTGCATGATAAAGATGAGTTGGTACTTGTTTGATTAGGTTCACTCGTATTTTTTTCTCCAGCCTCCCAAAATACCCTTTTCGACTAACCGAATCACCCTAGCCTAACGTTATAACCGCTCAAGTCCTCGCCCGATCGTGTCCAAACTTAGTAAACTAGATTAGTGGAGAGGCTCGTGATTATGAAACGGTTGGTAGATTTTTGGTTGGGATTCAAGCCCGACAATCATTTTGAGCATTTGGTTTTAGCTTGGCACCACACACACTCCATTTTCTTGATAATGTTGTACCAATGTGTTTATGTTCGTGTTTCTTACTTTGGGGCCACCTCGAGAGTGTGAGTAGTAGCACCTACATCATAAAGTTGAATCCTTGGTTTGTTTTAAAACGCCTATTTTACTCGAGGACAAGCAAAGGCTAAGTGTGGGGTGGTGATGGGAGTCAACTTTACGTGATTCCGGTGCATTTTCTACCCCCGTTTACCACACTTTTAGCATGTTTCTTGGTAATTTAGACCGTTTTAGGGGTAATATCGTGAGTTTATAGCACGGGGAGTAAATCCGTCACTTTGATGGTTTACTACCTCCTTTTATTGATATTGACCTATTCCGAGCACTTTTACCCTCCGGAATGTTTTGGTTGTTTTTGGTTGTTGTGATGATGTAGGGTATTGGTGTCTCGAGAACCCGGAAGGCGAAGATTTATGATGATAAGTGTGATCAAGGTGCAAGAATGAGCCAAGAAAGAAGAAAGAATAGGAAAAGGAAGAGAAAGAGTTGGTGCCCGAGTGACTGTTCTGATTCAGAAGAATTTTGACCCATGATGGAGGCATTTTCTGGTCATGACTTCTTCATGAAAGTTGTAGATAATTGAAAGAGCTTTCCAACGCATCTTGAATCACCCCAATCGGAGCTCGGACGAAGAAGTTATGATGGTTTTACTGCAGCCAGAAAACTGCTGAATCTCAAACGCGCGTTTGGAACTTTCAAACGCGCGTTTGGAACTGTTTTTTTACGTACAGTGAGTTAAATGCTGAAACGCGCGTTTGGGAACCTTCCAAACGTGCGTTTGGGTCGTTTTCTGCAGATTTTGACCTATAAAAACACACCAAAACAGGAAAAAAAAGGGGAGACGCGAATGGAGTTGTTTTAGGGTAATTTTGGGCGATTTTCTTCGTTTTTAGGAGTTAGAATTAGTGTAATATACCGTTAGAATCGTCTTTCAATCCTCTCTTTGATTGTACAACTCAAATCTTCGATCCGTAACATTTCGATTGTCAAAATTTTGATCTTTTGGAGCACGAATTTTCCTCTCTTAAATCTCAATCAAGTAAGTATGTTTGCTTGTTCTTTTGTTACTTATTGCTATGTTTTCCTTCATTGTTTGTTGTTTAGATTGTATAATGTGTAGCTAATTTCTCCCCATAGTCGAATCATGTGATATGTGGTGAAATCACCCTTTGGGTGATGAAATTGGGAGTGGGTAGTGCTTTTATTGTTGTATCTTGCACGTTTCACGCCTTAGAACTTGTTATAACGGATTTGGGCTAGATTGATCACCTAGGTCAAACATCACACACACCACTCTTGAGAGTTGTTCAGAGAGAGGGGTGTGGGAAAAGGGTTCTAGAATCGCGGTGTAGTCTCGGTTTAGTTGTTAAACCGAGCTCATCGTGAGGTTACTCGTTTATACGTTTAAGCGGCTCGAGTGCAAAACATGACTTGCTAGGAGAGAGTTGTTCAGACCTTAACATGGCATAAGGTGTTAGAAGAGAGTTGTTCAGACGCTAGCACCGGGTTTAGGAGTTCGCACCCGTGAAATTGATTGCAAGAGTTCGTTTAGTATAATGCACACTCTCGGTTTTGTCATTCCTTGGGGTGAAATTAGCTATTTTGATCATGGTTCGGCTATGTCCCTTTCTCCTTTAGACTTGTTAGTTTAATTTACTTTAGTTTAATTGAAGTGTACAAACATTCCAACAACTTGTTTGCCTAGACTAAGCAATAAGTTCACTTTGGTACTTACAAGCACATCTTCTCTGTGGGATCGAACTCGGACTCTGTAGCTATATACTAGCAATCGACCCGGTACACCGCCGGTTAGAGAGCTTGTTTAGTCACCGTTGTCTTGAGTATTATAAATTTGTTTGGTGAAAAACAACGCTCATCAAAATGGCGCCGTTGCCGGGAAGATGTGTGCTATTTGTGATATCTTGCAAGTGAACCAAGGCTTGGGCCTAGGTTTTATTTTATTGTTTTCTTGTTGTTTGGTGTTTTGTAGTGCATTTCCGGAGTTTTTGAGAACCTCTTGAACCTTACATTGCTAGAATGGAGACCTTTGCTAAACAAAGAGGAAGGGCCTTCTAGTTGGGAATTTGATTGCTAGATTTGAAGGTTTGAGTCCGAACAAACGGGAATGGACCAAGACACTATTCAAGTTGGTCGTGGAGGCCAAGTTTTTGTGGAACACCCTTCTATCGGGGGAGGTCAAGGAGTTACTAATCGAGCTCAAGACCAATCCTTATGTAACAATGTTCAAAAAGGAGCAAACCGTCAATGGAAAGGACAAGGTGGAGCAATGCCACCGATGGACCCGAATGCTATGAATTGGCTCATGAATCAAGTACAAGAGCAATTTCAAGCATTAATGCAAGCTCATATGCAAACTCCCAATCCGGCACCGAATCAAGGAGATGTGCGGACTTGTAGAGATTTGGTCATGCCACGGCCCGATTTGGTGGGGCATAGTCCGATAAGGTTGCCCCCGATCACCGCCAACACTATGAGTATTGGGCAAAATATTATCAATATGATTAGGGACAACTCAACCTTTAGAGGGACGGCAATCGAAAATCCTTACTTCTTCTTGGATCATTATCTCGAGGTGTGTCGGACTATAAGGATGGACGGTGTTAGTGAAGAGGCAATCAAGCTACTTTTGTTCCCATTCACTCTAAAAGACCAAGCAAGGCGCGTGGTATGACTCATAAGGCATGACTCCTACACACTTGGACCGAGGTGGTGCGCACATTTTTGCTTAAATACTATCCACCGGGAAAAGTTTTTGATTTGAAAGAGGCAATCATGACCTTTGATGCTTATGAAGACGAGTCACTACTCGAGGCATGGGAACGGTATAAGGCCTTGTTGCGCCAATGTCCCGTACATGGAGTCACTCTTGGGGACCAAGTCCATTGTTTCTTGCGGGGACTTGATCAAGATATGCAAAACCGACTTCATGCTTCAAGCGGTGGTGATATAATGATGTTACAACCTGATCAAGCGTTTGACCAAATTGAACGGATTGTGGAAACTCAAGACTTTATGTTTCCGAGACAAGAAGAGGGCCAAGACGCAAGAAACCGAGTGAGATGAAGTCGGTAGGGGAAAAGATTGAAGATGCACACCATGAGAAATTGTTGGACCAACAAGAGGAATCTTTACAAAATCTTGAAGATCGAGTAGTGCAACTAAATGAAAAGAGGATGTTTGAGAAAGAAGAAGAAACAAGAAAGGAGCTAGAAGCCGTGGGAAAAGAGCGAGAAGAGGCTCATTCAAGGAAAACGGAGAGAGAGGATGATGATTTTTATCTAGATGAAGCGTTTTCCGAGCTAGAGATTGAGTTGGGATCGCCCATATCACTAGAGGTTCCTCTCGTGGAGTTTGACTGTGGTAAGTTTCACATTCTTCCGATTACACCCTCACTTCCCGATGTGAACATTGATGATGCCTTGGTGGAATGTATGGTGGAACCAACCATTGTTAAGACTCAACATGAAATCTTTGGTGATGAAAGTAGCTCGTTTTGGGATGAAGAAGAGATGGAAGAGGTGCAATGTTTGTCTATTACACCGCCTCCCGAAGAAATGCAAGACGATGACTTGGAGGAGTGTATGATAGATTTGAGCACATTTTTTGAAGAACCGGATTCTGAGTTTGAAGAGAAGACGGGATCGCCCATTTCACCACCACTCCCGATTGAAGTGTATGATGATGCAATTTTGGAGTGTGTGATGAAATCTCATGAGCTTGATATGACATCCATGGTAGAGCTACCGGAAGAGTTGGAGGTGATTAGCATACCGGTCCCGGACTACTACACTCTTTACTCCCGGTAGATGAAGCTCACAAGATTTATGAAAGGGAACAAATACCATGGGATGGTAATTTCAAGAAGAGGATGATGGCGGATTTCAACGAAAGGGATTCCCAAGAGCCATGTGCGGTAAGTTCCTAGTGAACTCGTTTTCCCTATGCTTGCTATGCTCTTCTCCTTGAATTGTTGATATTCTTGAGTTCGGATTTCGGTTGATGGTTTTGGTGATTTTTGATTGAATTAAAAATGTTGTCTTGAGTTGGTTTGAGTCCTTTATGGTTTGAATCCGTTTGGTGCCACTTGGTCGAGCCAACGACGTAAAACAAAGGCGCTTTGTGGGAGGCAACCCACCTTTTGGTAATAATTTTGTTTTTGAAGTGTTTTTGGGTGCAAGAGGCGAGAGTTTTGTCTCACAAGAGAGTTTGGGGTGAGATTTTCTTTTGATTCTTGCTTTTGTACGTAGACGGGGATGTTTTTATGTGAGCCTCTGTGGCTTTATTTTATGCATGGATGCCTGTGTTTCTTTTGATTATATTTACATCCAATTGCACTTCCGTCTAGTATGGTTGATATGCTTTGATACCTTGATTGTGGCATGGCTTCTATTTTTATATATCTCGTATCTATCACCATCTTTTGGCACGTGGATTTTTTCCGTGCATGTGTTTGCTTGTTTTCTGCTACATGGTGTTCGGTACTCGAGATGGAGCTTACTAGAAGATGTCACGTGGGCTAAAGTGCGCCTTTTCATTGGGTTTTGGTCAAACAAATAAGTCTTTTTACTCTTTTGATCTCTCACACACTGAGGACAGTGTTTCGTTTAAGTGTGGGGTGGGAGACTTAGCTGTTTTCTTGTTTTCGTTGTTAAATGTGCTATAAATGTGGTATGCTTAGCCTATGATCGGGCTCGAGTCGATTTTTGGGTAATTTTTAAAAATTTTCAAGGGTCTTAACACCGTGTTGTATGTGTTATTTTCACATTTGAGTGGTGATCACCTTAGTCGGGACCCCGAACATGTGCATTATTGTGGTTTGATATTATCTTGAGAATGAAGTTTATTACTTTCACTTTCAGCTACACTTTGTGCACAATTTGATTGCTACCACCTTTCATATCACTAGCCTTGAGACGAAATGTCATAGGTTTACCTAAGTAGGACATGGGATGACGGTTTTGGCGTTCTCTTGACCTACCAAAGCCAAATAAGCCTTAACCGAACATTTTCCCTTCGTAGCCCTCTCACCTTGATAGAATGGTCTCACCACCATTCGCTTATAGCCGTTTGTTACTTGGTCGAAAACCTACCCTTGAGCCTTATTATGGTCACATTTCCTTCATTTTATACCCTACGAGTGGACTTAGTCTTACATTAGACCACACTTGCTAAGGCGAGTGTGGGGTGGGGAGATGATGTTTTTGATTGGGTTGTTGTTTCTCGCTTTGAGCTATAAAGTGTTGAGGAGCTCGTTTGGGCTTGGTGTTCGGCTCTTGGGCCAAAAGAAAAGAAAATCTCTTCTTCTATCTCTTCCTTAAAATAAAAATAAAAAAAAAAAAAAAAAAAAAAAAGAGGATGTACATAGAAATAAAGGCGTGGAGTCAAAGTAAGGAGCTCAATGATAAATTTTTATGATGTTAGAGTTGGGATAGTGAGATAGGTGCTAGTGTGCTTGAACTCACCTCACGACACTTGAAACATAGTCTAGTTTGGCAATGAGTTCGGGTGCACTGTAACCTATGGTTCCCAAAATGTCAAAGTTGATCAAAAGGAGTTTTGGGTGGTTTGCATGATAAAGATGAGTTGGTACTTGTTTGATTAGGTTCACTCGTACTTTTTTCTCCAGCCTCCCAAAATACCCTTTCGACTAACCGGAATCACCCTAGCCTAACGTTATAACCGCTCAAGTCCTGCCTGATCGTGTCCAAACTTAGTAAACTAGATTAGTGGAGAGGCTCGTGATTATGAAACGGTTGGTAGATTTTTGGTTGGGATTCAAGCCCGACAATCATTTTGAGCATTTGGTTTTAGCTTGGCACCACACACACTCCATTTTCTTGATAATGTTGTACCAATGTGTTTATGTTCGTGTTTCTTACTTTGGGGCCACCTCGAGAGTGTGAGTAGTAGCACCTACATCATAAAGTTGAATCCACTGGTTTGTTTTAAAACGCCTATTTTACTCGAGGACAAGCAAAGGCTAAGTGTGGGGTGGTGATGGGAGTCAACTTTACGTGATTCGGTGCATTTTCTACCCCGCTTACCACACTTTTAGCATGTTTCTTGGTAATTTAGACCGTTTTAGGGTAATATCGTGAGTTTATAGCACGGGGAGTAAATCCGTCACTTTGATGGTTTACTACCTCCTTTTATTGATATTGACCCTATTCCGAGCACTTTTACCCTCCGGAATGTTTTGGTTGTTTTTGGTTGTTGTGATGATGTAGGGTATTGGTGTCTCGAGAACCCGGAAGGCGAAGATTTATGATGATAAGTGTGATCAAGGTGCAAGAATGAGCCAAGAAAGAAGAAAGAATAGGAAAAGGAAGAGAAAGAGTTGGTGCCCGAGTGACTGTTCTGATTCAGAAGAATTTTGACCCATGATGGAGGCATTTTCTGGTCATGACTTCTTCATGAAAGTTGTAGATAATTGAAAGATCTTTCCAACGCATCTTGAATCACCCCAATCGGAGCTCGGACGAAGAAGTTATGATGGTTTTACTGCAGCCAGAAAACTGCTGAATCTCAAACGCGCGTTTGGAACTTTCAAACGCGCGTTTGGAACTGTTTTTTTACGTACAGTGAGTTAAATGCTGAAACGCTGTTTGGGAACCTTCCAAACGTGCGTTTGGGTCGTTTTCGCAGATTTTGACCTATAAAACACACCAAAACAGGAAAAAAAGGGAGACGCGAATGGAGTTGTTTTAGGTAATTTTGGGCGATTTTCTTCGCTTTTAGGAGTTAGAATTAGTGTAATATACCGTTAGAATCGTCTTTCAATCCTCTCTTTGATTGTACAACTCAAATCTTCGATCCGTATTTTTTCGATTGTCAAAAATTTGATCTTTTGAGAGCACGAATTTTCCTCTCTTAAATCTCAATCAAGTAAGTATGTTTGCTTGTTCTTTTTTTGTTATTGCTATGTTTTCCTTCATTGTTTGTTGTTTAGATTGTATAATGTGTAGCTAATTTCTCCCCATAGTCGAATCATGTGATATGTGGTGAAATCACCCTTTGGGTGATGAAATTGGGAGTGGGTAGTGCTTTTTATTGTTGTATCTTGCACGTTTCACGCCTTAGAACTTGTTATAACGGATTTGGGCTAGATTGATCACCTAGGTCAAACATCACACACACCACTCTTGAGAGTTGTTCGAGAGAGAGGGTGTGGGAAAAGGGTTCTAGAATCGCGGTGTAGTCTCGGTTTAGTTGTTAAACCGAGCTCATCGTGAGGTTACTCGCTTATACGCTTAAGCGGCTCGAGTGCAAAACATGACTTGCTAGGAGAGAGTTGTTCGAGACCTTAACATGGCATAAGGTGTTAGAAGAGAGTTGTTCGAGACGCTAGCACCGGGTTTAGGAGTTCGCACCCGTGAAATTGATTGCAAGAGTTCGTTTAGTATAATGCACACTCTCGGTTTTGTCATTCCTTGGGGTGAAATTAGCTATTTTGATCATGGTTCGGCTATGTCCCTTTCTCCCTTTAGACTTGTTAGTTTAATTTACTTTAGTTTAATTGAAGTGTACAAACATTCCAACAACTTGTTTGCCTAGACTAAGCAATAAGTTCACTTTGGTACTTACAAGCACATCTTCTATGTGGGATCGAACTCGGACTCCTGTAGCTATACTAGCAATCGACCCGGTACACTGCCGGTTAGAGAGCTTGTTTAGTCACCGTTGTCTTGAGTATTATAAATTTGTTTGGTGAAAAACAACGCTCATCAGAAGGCACCGACTCAGACAATGACAAAGCTTGTTTATGTCTAATGGCTATGGAAATTGAAGAAACAGAGGTACTATCTAGTGCATATTCATCTAATGCATCCACATATGACACTGCACAATCTTCTATCTTCCCACTAGACTCTGCAAATCTAATTCAAAATCTCATGAGTAGATTTGAAGAAATTCAAACAACTCATGAAATTCTGGAACAAGAATGTAAGAATCTAAATGAGGAAAATAAAAAATTAAAGAAAGAACTGGATAAACCGAAAGCTGAATCAGCTAGTAAGGGAGAACACTTAGCAGATCAACAAGCATCAGATGATCACTCATCTAGTGCTAACAGACCAGCTAAGGAAACTTCCCTACCAGCTCAGGCCATCACTGCACCATTAAATGCACCAACTTACAAACCCCCAAAAAGGTTTGGATCTATATATGGTCTTGGCTACAATTGTCAAGATGAGAAAAGAAACAATGGAAAACACAGATCTGAACTAAGGACCAAAACTGGACCTAAATTCAGAAAAGGACAGACCATAGTTTCAACTACTCATCCTGCACCAGTGAAGTCAAAAACCAGTGCAGTGAAACAACACAGTAAATCATCTAACCAGCCTACTAAAGGCAAATGTATACTGAAAGGTAAGGGAAGACTTTACCCCTCAGAAGATGAATGGAATGTTCCACCTCCAAAATACAAGAGAAAACCATTTCATACAAGGCCAAATGTATTTGGGAAAAGCCAGAAAAAGCATGGTCCTGGATACAAAAGGCAATATGAAAACATGTCATCTGCTGTGTTTTGGAAAGTGAAACAGGATGATAAGACACCTAAAGGTAGAGAAATGTATCAGAATACTTTTAGTAAATTTATTAGAAGCCATTCTGCCGTGCCTTATACATATGAGGTTGACGACTTCAACCCTCCAAGGGGAAAATATTTTGGATATACACTTGGAGTAGGAGGCATGCCTGCTAACAGGTATGGACCCAAACAGTGTTGGGTACCTAAACTTGCTTAATTTGTTTTGTAGGATGTCTGGTACATAGATAGTGGATGTTCCAGACATATGACAGGAAATAAGGGATGGCTGACTGAATTCAAAGCTTTTGACGGACCCAAAGTTACCTTTGGAGGCAAAGAAAACCCCGGCAAGATCAAGGGGGAAGGCACCATCCTAAAGAACAATCTAAAGATTCAGATTGTGTCATATGTCAAGGGATTTAATTTCAATCTTCTAAGCATTAGTCAATTCTGTGACAAAGACTACAATGTGCACTTCAACAAAGAAGGTTGCAAGGTGATTCACAAACAAACCAACGCAGTTGTACTTGCAGGAAAAAGTGATGACAACATGTATGTGGTAGACCGGAAGACAGCAAAAGCAGAAACATGTCTGCTTGTCAAGAATAAACAATCACCTAGTTGGATTTGGCACATAGACTGACTCATATGAATTTCAAGACAATCAACAAGCTAGCAAAGAACAAACTTGTGGAAGGCCTACCTGAGATCACTTTCAAGAAAGAAAGTCTATGTTATGCATGCCATAAGGGGAAACAAATCAAAAGCTCATTCAAGTCAAAGCCACGCTAATCAAGTACAAGAATTCTACAACTTCTACATATGTATCATTTTGGACCAGTCACACCAGTGAGTGTAAATGGCAAAAATTACATTCTAGTGGTGGTTGATGACTTTTCAAAATTCACTTGGACCATTTTCGTGAACAATAAAAGAGAAACACTCAAGAAACTACCAGATCTTTTGAGAAGAATTCAGAATGAAAAAGAATTGAAGATTATCACGTAAGATTAGATAGAGGCACAAAATTCCTCAATAAAGTGATAGGAACTACTATGAATAAAATGGTGTACTACATCAACTTTCAGCAGCAGGAACACCACGGCAAAATGGAGTTGCAGAAAGAAGAAACAGAACTCTCAAAGAAGCTGTCAGAACTATGATAGCAGAAGCAAGACTACCAAAAAGGTTTTGGGCTGAAGCAGCAAACACATCTTGTTATACACAAAAGTGATCAATCATCAATAAGTATCATGGAAAAACACCCGATAAAGTTTGGAATGGAAGAAAACCTAACATTTCTCACTTACATATGTTTGGAGCTAAATGTTTTGTCTTAAACATGAATCAGCTACATACTTTTGATGAAAAAGCTGATGAAGCAAACTTCACAGGATATTCAGATACAAGCAAAGCCTTTAGAGTACTGATCAAAAGGACCTTAGTGATTGAAGAATCAATACATGTTGTATTTGATGAACCTAATACTAGTTGTGAAGATTTAATCACTCTAAAGGAAACAGAGACAACAAAACAAGATTCTAGACCAGCTTATATGGAAGCAGAGACACCAACTGCACTAGTAGAAGATGCAGCTGATGATCAAGAAGATGAAACACCAGTAAATACATCAGTAGAAGAGGCTTCACCAGCATTGTTAGCACTTGGCATCAACTGGCTCAAAGACCATCCAGCTGAGCAAGTCATTGGAGATATACACACATGTGTAAGAACTAGAAGACAACTAAAAATCATGTCAACTTGTTTTCTGTCACAGGTTGAACCAAAGACAAAAGATGATACAATCCAAGATGCTGATTGGATCACAGCTATGCAAGAAGAGCTAAATGAATTTGAAAGAAATGAAGTCTGGGAAATTGTTGATAGACCAGACAATGCAAACATCATTGAAACAAATGGGTGTTCAAAAATAAGATGGATGAACAAGGAGAAATTGTCAGAAACAAGGAAAGACTGGTAGCAAAGGGATATTCATAAGCAAAAGGCATAGACTATGATGATACATTTGCACCAGTAGCAAGATTGGAAGTAATAAGACTGTTCCTGGCATTTGCAGCTCACAAAGACTTCAAAGTATATCAGATGGATGTCAAAAGTGCATTTCTGAATGGTTTACTAGAAGAGGAAGTGTATGTAGAGCAACCCCATGGATTTCAACTCAAGGGAAAAGAAGGCAAACTGTACAAGGTCAAGAAGGCACTGTATGGACTCAAACAGGCATATAGAGCTTGGTATGAGACACTTTCACAATTCCTGATAAACAATGTATTTAGCAAAAGAACTATTGACAAAACTATTTTCAAGCTGCTAGATGTATCAAGCACTCTACTTGTCCAAATCTATGTGGATGACATCATCTTTGGATCAGAAGATGAAAAGCTATGTGAAAAATTTGCAAACCTAATGAAAAGAAAATTTCAGATGAGCATGATGGGAGAACTCAACTACTTCCTTGGACTACAAGTGAAGCTGATGAAAGATGGCATATTTGTCAATCAAGCCAAATACACAAAGGACTTGATACACAAATATGGAATGGACACAAGTGGCACATCATAGACTCTAATGTGTGCCAGAATTGTTCTTGGGAAAGATGAAAATGTGAAGGATGTGGATCAAAAGTTATACATAGGAATCATTGGTTCACTACTTTACTTAACTGCAAGCAGACCTGATATTGCATTCACAGTAGGAGACAAACAAGAGAATCTCACTTACTAGCAGCAAAGAGAATCATTAAATATCTGAAGCATACAGTAAATGTTGGAATTTGCTATCCAAAAGATGGTGGATTCAAATTGATATCTTATTCAGATTCTGACTATGCTGGATGTAAAGTGGATAGAAAGAGCACCTCCGGAACTTGTCAGATGATAGGTAACAGACTAGTATCATGGTTTAGCAAAAAGCAGAATCCTATATCTACTTCAACAGCAGAAGCAGAATATATATCAGCAGGTAGTTGTTGTGCACAAGTACTCTAGATCAGACAACAACTAAGAGACTATGGATTAGAAGAAAAGACAATTCCTATCATGTGTGATAACACAAGGGCAATATCAATTACAGAGAATCCAGTTGTTGGACTTATTTCTCAGTTTTGATGATGAGTGCCATACTAGCTGTTATAGTGCAAAGGCAAAAAGATGTCTAGATAAAATGTATAGGTTTATTAGAGTTTGATTCATAAATAGGTTTGATCAAACAAGCATCGTAAAAGGTCACCGATTTTATCGCCAGACTAGTCTAGGTCGATGGGGTAGATAGGTCGGAAGACCGGTCTCAACTCTTGAAGATCAAGACTCAAAGCGTGAGGGTTCAAACTCGGTAAATGAAGGCTAAGGGATCAAACTTAGTATTTAATGTCAAGGATATGGGATCGAAATTTAGGCAAGTCCTGTGATGACCTAAACCGATTACATATACCTTGTGTAGAAGGTCTAAGTTCCACAAGTTGGATGATGTTTGGAACTTAGTTATACTTTAAATGATGTAAACCAACTTCACAAACAAAAGTTGGATATAAGGATTCAAATTGCATTATATTTTACTGAGACAAAAATATGATGTTCAAATGATGATTGGTTTCTGAAACAGATCGATGAACCTCGCCGATATATATACCTCGATTAATTCAAGATTATTGGGAAGTTACATGGATAAGAGCAGCCAACTACCTCGACTTATCAAGCAAATCAAAGGTGAGATTAAAAAGACGTTGGGATGATCCATATTTTTATCCATTGGATACAAGTCAAAGGGTGACAGATCATACCATCAAAAAGTAATCTGACAAAGTCGACCCTATGAATAGTGACAGAATGCAGGTGAGGATGGGACAAATACAAGGAACGGTCACATTTGAATTTCAAATTCAAGTCACATGCATTCCTACCTATAAATAGAGGACTTTCAACTCAAAAAGAAGATGATGAATTTTGAGAAAAACTTTAAGTGATAACACTGAAATAAAAACACCTGCCGAACTTATCGAGCTTAAGGTCATTGATCTAGTTATTTTCTTCAAGTGCATTCTCGTGTTCAAGCCGCATCAAGCATACACACTTGAAGACCGCAAGTCGCTGATTATATCATCCTAATCAAGCCGCAAATCAATCATTTAGTTGATTCATTCTTTATTTTATAAAGAACCTGCCAAGACAAAGAAGCATCCGTTGGTGTGAAAGACTCGTTGGTTTGTGGTGGAGCCGGGTGAAGAGGCAATTCTACCCTTCAAGGACCAGTGGAAGACTCGGGAGCAAAGAATCCTACCTGCTCTTAGTTTTCGCTTTGTGAAGCCATAGTTATTGGTGAAGGACAAGCAACCTAGGACTCTTTGTAACAGATAACTCAAAGATTACTAGTGAATTTCCTCCAACATCACAGAGAAGAGTGGACGTCTGAGGATTACATCACCTGAACCACTATAAAAATCTCTCTACTTACTTACTGCATTTATTTTCTGCACTTAGTCATTATTCATTTCAATCTGCTGAATCTAGCAACTGAAATCACACACATACACTACTGAGTATCTAATACTTAGTAACATATTTAACAACAAGTAACAAGGCTTAATTTTGATTTTATTCCGCTGCACAAATTCAAAGAAATCGAATGTCACAAGAGACTCTCATTTTATCGGCCAGTTAATGAGGTCTCAAAGAGACTCTTGAAGTATCAAGAGTCTTTGAAATTGCAATTTGTTAACTCCAAAGTTTTAAGTGTTAAGTTTATTCACCCCCTCTAAACTTAACTAAAGCCTTTTCAAGGACCAACAATTGGTATCGGAGCAAGGCTTCGCTTACAAGGAATCCTACTTGTTGTGCTTGTGAAAATTCTTTAAAACTTTCTTTCAAGTTATCGATTTTCAAGACTTGCATCATGGATAACACACACGTATGCTAGAACCATGTTGATGTGCTCTCTTGATAGATTTGATGAGTATAAACGTCGAATGCGTGCATATCTTGCTGCTACTCATGATGAGATGATGGATGTACTAATCAAGGACCACCTGAGATTACAAAGGCGAATAATGGGGTGACAGAATCGAGTACATTCCTAAACCAAAGAGAGAATGGAATGCGAAGACAGAAAAGAGCAAACCTCAACAACATTGCTATTGATATCATCTACGAACCTTGGATAGCAATATGTACATGAAAGTCAAAGATTGCAAGACCGCAAAGGAACTTTGGGATAAGATTCACTTAATCTGTGAAGGCACCGATGCAATAAAGAAGAACAAAATCAAGTGGGCTGTAAAAAAAGGTTTCAAAAGTTCAAAATGCTACCTAATGAAACCATTGAGCAAATGGAGTCCGTATTCAATGCAATCTTAGATGAACTTACTCTGCTAAGTGTAAGTTATTCAAAAGAGGAAGTAAACACCAAAATCTTGGAAGCTTTACCTTCAAGAGATGTTTGGAAAATGAAGGTGATCGCAATTGAAGAAATGAGAAAGTCTGCATGAGGAAGACACCTTCAAACTGTTCTCTGATCTTAAGGCCTATGAATTTAGCAAGAAGTTAGTGCTCAAATCGAAAAGGAAAGAGCCAAAGACCATCGCATTGGCTGCTTCACATCATGAAGAAACATCAGGAGGACAGGATGATATCTTTGGATGAGATGCAAGAGCAGATTGCCCTCTTGAGCAAGAAAATCGAAATGATGAAGACCGGAAAGGCCCCTACAAGAAATTTCACAAAGAGGCCTCTTGAAAGAAGGAAAGAAGAACCAAAGAAAGATAATGACTATCTATGCTTTCATTGCAAGAAACCAGACACTTCTGCACTGATTGCCTGAGTTGAAACAAGGCAAGGAACTGATTATCTTTGCTTCAACTCAGAAGAAGCCTCGGACATTTTAGACTGATTGTCCGGACTCATCAAGACCAAAAGTCAACAAAGGAGACATGGCAAGAAGGCTATGGTTGTTTGAAGATGAATCGAGATATGAAGTGGGATCTCAAAAAGGAAATGAGTCGATGACACAAAGATCAAGTTGTTGATATGGAGGATTATGCTTTGATGGCCAACATGGATGAAACGAGGAGGTATACAACATCAGTATCTATAAACACTCCTGCTGGAAGTGATTGTGAATCAACCTGTGGGTTCAAATCCTAGAAATTCGACAACAATGAGACTTTGGATGCCATCCTTAATCAATCGAGGATAATACAATCTGGTTATGAGATTGTGAAGGCCGAAAAAGAGGCTCTTGAGTTAGAAGTTGGAAGATTGAAAGGCTGAATTAAGGGTTTTCAAAGGTAAGGAAAAAGATGTTGGATGTAATCAAGATAAGTCTGCTGCACATCCAGCTGACCTCTGAGTCACGAACCATCTTGTTCCAATATCGCATACAAATCGGGAAAGCCCTATGGAGATAGAATCGGGCTTGGATTTGGAACTCAAGAATCTAACAAGAGTGGATCCAAAGAAGGTTCTTCAACCTAGTACCGCAATGGTCCTAAGTTTGTGCCTGCACTAGATCCATCTCCCATAAAGGTCTTTGAAGCAAGAAAACCAAATGAGAATGCCTCAAAGAAGCAAAATCGAAGTCTCGAAGTCAACAGCTCTAGTAAAAAGAATAAATCCAAAAATAGAATTGCTTGTACCTTCTAAACTCAGCGATAGCGAGACTGCTACCAAGTCTCACTGGACCACGTAAGGAAAGAAACAGAAATATTCCAAGAATAAGAATCCTAAATCCAAAAATGTTGATCATTCAAGGGATACTTATCTCGTGGGGAAAGGTAGACTGCTCCTCGCGATGATGATTGGAATATTCCTCGCATCTAATGTTAGAAACAATCAGATAACCATACCACTAGGGTAAAACCTAGGCAATGGAATCACAGAGGACTTACACAAGACCTCAAAGAGACTCATATTACAGGTCATTCTAACAGACAAAGACACCTATGGTTATGCAAATGTTTCTAATAACAAGAATCATTTCAAACAAAGATTATGTACCAAAAGGCCGAAAATATATGTGGTTCCTACACAACCTCATTGTTAGAACTTATGGATGTGTGGAATACATGTATGAACCAAAGTATGAACCAAAGTATGACACATTTAGAGAAGACCTTATGGAAACATACCAAGGGTCATACTTGCCATCGACCACTATGGACCCAAACAGGTTTGGGTACCTAAAATGCATTAACTTTGTTTTGTAGGGTGTCCGTACTTTGACAAAGGATGTTCCAGGACACATGACAAAGAATAAGCACTGCCTTACAAATTTTGTGGCAAAAGATGGTCCAAGGGTGAATTTTGGCAACAAAAATACACCTGGTTATACAAGAGGATATGGCACACTTATCGAAATGGACTTACAATCAAGAATGTTGCATATGTGGAAGGACTGGATTACAACTTGTTTGAGCCTTTCGACAATTACGTGATATGGGATACAAGGTCACTTTTGACAAAAACAACTGTATTGTCATTAGTGAAAGAGGTGATCAAGTTGTACTTGCGGTAGAAGGCAAATGAACATGTATGTTGTGGATTGGTCTCACTAGCCTCCAGAAACCTCGCTGATTGTGCATACCAAATCGAACTCAATCTGGTTATGGCACAAGAAGTTAAATCATCTAAATTTTGATGATATTAATCGGCTTAGTGAAGAAGAAGTTGGTGGTTGGTTTACCTGAGATCACATTCAAGAAGGATGCTATCTGTGATGCATGTCAGCAAGGTAAACAGATAAAGTCAAGTTTCAAGTCAAAGACTAAACAATCAACTAACAGAGTGTTGGAGCTTATGCACATGGATCTTTTTGGACCAATAACTCCAACAAGTGTGACAGGGAAGAAATACACCTTAGTGGTTGTGGATGATTTTTCTAGATACACTTGGGTGATTTTCATGAACAAGAAAAGTGAGACACTCCAAAGCTTACCTAATCTTTTGAAGAGATTACAAAATGAGAAAAGTTTAACAGTTATAAAGATTAGATCAGATCAGGGTACTGAATTTCTAAACAAAGTTATAAGAGAATATCGTGAATGAATGGTGTACTTCATCAACTTGTCATAATTTGGTACACCTCAAAGAAAATGGGGTTCTTTGAAAGAAGAAACAGGACATTGAAGGAAGCAGGAAGAACAATGATTTGTGAAGCATTGCTACCTGAGAGATATTGGGCTGAAGCAGTAAATACAGCATGCTATACACAAAATAGAACATCAGTAAACAAGAAGCTGCTGAAGACACCTTATGAGATCTGGAATGGAAGGATACCTAATATATCCTATTTTCACCCTTTTGGAAGCAAATGTTTTATTCTAAATCATAAAGTTCATTTGAAAACATTCCAACCAAAATCAGATGAAGGAATTTTCTTAGGATATTCTTCAGTCAGCAGAGCATTCAGGGTACTGAACAAAAGAACACTGAAACATGAAGAAACAATCAATGTTGTGTTTGATGAACCTAAGTTTACTGGTATGGAAGATAAAGAGTGTGAACCTGCTGAAAATCAACAAATCACTGATCCAGATTGTGTTGAAGTTTTGGAAAGATTCAATGACCTAAAAGTTTCGATCATCGCCTCTTTGAACACCTGTGACAATCTTATCGATGCAACAATCAAGCAATTCAAGGATCTGCACGACTTCCCAGTAGAAGAAACTACAGCAGACCCTACTGAAGATGATATTCCTGGAAGTCAAAATAACCAAAATCCACAATGGTTAAGGAATCACCCTGCTGAACAAGTTATTGGCAATGTACAGCAAGGTGTGAGGACTAGAAGACAACTGGAAGCTATGTTTACTTGTTTTCTATCTCAAATGGAACCTAAAGTTGTTGAAGAAGCAATTTCAGATCCAGATTGGATAATTGCTATGCAAGAAGAATTAAATGAATTTGAAAGAAATCAAGTTTGGACACTAGTTGAAAGGCCAGCTCATGCAAATATCATTGGTACTAAATGGGTATACAGAAATAAACTTGATGAATCTGGTATCATTGTTAGAAATAAGGCCAGACTAGTTGCAAAAGGCTATTCTCAAGCGTATGAATAGATTTTGATGAGACTTATGCACCTGCTGCAAGATTGGAAGCTATCGATTATTCTTGGCACATGCGCCGCATATAAGAACTTCAAAGTATATCAAATGGATGTCAAGAGTGCATTTTTGAATGGTATCCTAGAGGAGGAAGTATACGTTCAGCAACCTCCTGGATTTGAAGTTAAAGATCAAGAAGATAAAGTGTATAGACTCAACAAAGCACTTTATGGATTGAAACAGGCACCAAGAGCATGGTATGAGACTCTATCTCAATTCTTGGTGGACAATGGTTTTACAAAAGGAACCATTGACAAGACACTTTTCAGAATCAGTGAAGGGGACAACACCCTGCTGGTACAAATTTATGTGGATGACATAATTTTTGGTTCTGAGAATGACTTACTTTGTGAAAAGTTTGCAAATCTAATGAAGAGCAAATTCCAAATGAGTATGATGGGAGAAATGAATTACTTCTTGGGATTGCAAGTTAAACAGTTGAAAGATGGAATCTTCATTCATCAAACCAAGTATACCAAAGAGTTGCTAAAGAAATTTGGTATGGAAAATAGCACTAAGAGCTCAACTCCTATGAGTACAAACATCAGATTGGATGAAGATAAAGAAGGCAAAGATGTTGATCAGACTTTGTACAGAAGGATGATAGGAAGTCTGCAGATCTTCTTGCCAACAGACTGATATATCCTTTGCTGTAGGTGTTTGTGCAAGATTTCAATCCAAACCTAAAGAAAGTCATTTAGGTGCTGTCAAAAGAGTTCTTAAGTATCTAAAAGAGACTTTGGGAGTAGGAATTTGGTATTCCAAGGAAGGAAGCTTCAAGGTAATATCCTACTCAGATTACGATTATCTTGGATGCAAGATTGATAGAAAAAGCACCTCAGGAACACAATGGCTTAATGGGAAATAGACTCGGTCTCCTGGTTTAGCAAGAAATGTATTCTATTTCAACTTCCACTCTTTGAAGTGAATACATTCTTCTTTGGAAGTTCTTTGTGCACAAGTACTATGGCTAAGACAACAATTAAGGGATTATGGAATTGAAGAAAGGGAAATTCCAATCATGTGTGACAACACAAGTGCAATTGCAATCACAGAAAATCCTGTTTTGCATTCAAGAACCAAGCACATTGATGTGAGACATCATTTTATAAGAGATCATGTTGAAAAGAAAGATGTGGTGGTTCTATACATCCTCATCAAGATCAACTTGCGATATTTTCACTAAGCCACTTGATAGTGAAAGATTTGCCAAATTAAGGATCGAACTTGGAATCATAAAGATTGACTGATATTCAAGAGTTGTCTTCGAATTCACCAAGGGGATTAGTCTTTGCTATGTTGGGTGAGCTCACTTAGCGAGATTAGTCATTGGTATCAACAATTCCATGTACTTATGTTTGAACAATTGAGCAAATGAGGTTGCCAAGGGGATTGGCCTTTGTCATGTTGGGTGAGCTCACTTGACAGATCGATCATTGGTATTAAACTTCATATTGTATTATCAATTGAACAAAACAAGGAGAAAACAAGGATCAAGTGAGTCACTTTATCGCCAGTCAGTCAAGCAAATTATCGCCAGATCTACCGAGCCCACCTCGCGAAGGATACCTTGTTTGAAGGGAATTTTACTCGACCAAAGTTATTAAGGTCAAAAAGCGCTTTGGCGGGATATTTATTTTATCCATTATTACCACGCTTAAACCATCCAACGGTTACAAACGTTATGGTGGAGTAATGGGCCACGTGTCAAGACGTAATTTATTCAGATTAATCGTGGTTACATCAATGTACGTGCTATGACGATTTGCAACTACCCACCGCTCTATATATTCGACTATTACTCAGAGAATCGACACTTGCAAATCTACTTTATCATCGCAATCGTTACATTTGTGTGAACACAGATTTGAGATTCAATCTTCTTCATCTCATTCTTCTCATTATAATGGCGGAAAAAGTTGATGTACAAATTGAATCGAGCCAAAGTGTTAGAGGTTTTGTTGAAGATGCAAACAGAATCGAATCGCCATTAACATTGGTCGGAGAATAAGGAGGTATGTCGGTCTGGAAAATGTGTTAAACATAAGATCGACACAATTTCTTATACAAATGTTGTCGGTTTACGGAGAAACATTCAAATAAAGGAAGGAATCAAGCATTTAAGACTCGCTGTAAATGGGCGAAATTGAAGTTTCCCAGTCTGAGAGGAAGTTTTTGGATTTGTTGAAGTGGTGGACGGCTCTGTCAATCCCGAGGCAATGGGATTGGACAAATTGGCGTTTGTAGATCGATTAAGACAGATGCGTAAATCAAATCCGTTCTGGCATCAACCGCAAACACATTGGTATTGAATACGATCTGTTGAGCAAGCTCATTGCAAAGAACATACTTGGGCTAGTGGCGGATGGACACTCTATCGGACCCAAGATAGAGTTGATGATTATCATCTGTAGGAGCATGAAGTTTGATCAGGCTGTACTTTATTCATTATATGAAGAAAGTGGCCAAGGAAGAGAGTTTAGGGAAGAGAAAGTCCAAGGCACTTTGCCTTTTAGGATTAATGGTCCAGATCTACTTTGAATCATCTTGAAATTCCTGATGTAGCACCTGTGGATATTAATCGACTAGATACAAGAAGGAGATTGATTATGCAATTCCCGGACTTGATGATGATGAAGAAATTCTTTGGAGAAGTCTGCCGATGATAATGATGATGGAGATGATGGTGATATCGGTGGTGAGCGGGTTCAAAGAAACTAAGAAGATTTCCATCAAACCTCGCTTGCACCAAAGAAAACTCACTGGAAAGAGGAAGAAGAGTGTTGATGTTAGAAAGACTACGAAGTCCCGAAAACAAAAGAACAAGAAAGGAAACAAAGACAGATCGTTGAGTCTGCCGAGGGTCAAGTGGAGGTTATCACCTGCGCTGTGGCTTCAAGAAAAAAAACTGTTGGTGAAATTCTTGAGAGAACAAATGTATGGAAGCAAGTAGAAAAAGAAAATTGACTAGAAAAGATGATGATGATGAACCCCTATCCAAGAGGATGAAGGAAGTTGCCAAAAGAAGAAATATGGCAAGGGGAAAGAGTTGAAAAATTTGGAGGCACAGAGGGCTCAAGAAGAAGCATCAAGTAGAGGAGGAAGAAGAGGTCACAGTTTCCGAGCCTCTAACTATCATTCCACCGCTTGTTATCGGTGATTCCTCCAATGAAGAAGTTATCAAGTCCACTGATCTTTGAACAGTTGTTTTTGAGCAATCAGTAGAGGATGTCAGCAGATCTTCATCGACTCTGAGCCTCTTTGTAGTATCCATCGAAGAACCACAAAGAAACCACCGAACTGAACTCGCTGTGGTGGTTGAAGAGGTGATGAGAGACTTGGTTGAAGACCACCTGCAAATTTGGCAATAGTTCGGGGGAAGAGCGATCTGCTTTGCTAACCTGGCGATGAGCATGTAAGTCGTGGGAACCAAGTGTGATACAGATGGAAGTAGCAGGTACAAATGTACAATCTCAAAGAACTCAATGACTTTCAAACATCTGTAGAAGATACTTATGAATCGCTTGTTGGAACCTTTGAGGTCAACAAGCTACTGAGCTTTCCCCGAGAAGATCTTTTATGCCATTTGAGAGGCATGTGAAAAAGAGCAAGAAAACTGAAGAGTATGTGGATCCCAAACTTCAGCAAATTGCCGATTATTTCCAATGGAAGTTTGGTTTCTATAAGAGACAAAAGCCACCACTTTGAACCAATGATGATCTTGAAGAATGGGCTTTTGGCAAATCGGGAGTGGAGAACTTGGTGGATCTCGATTGATACAACCTTGTCGCAATCAAGATTGATGGATTTATTTGATGAGCAACGAAGGAGGAGGGTATCAAATTTAGAGATCCAAGAGTTGGTCCTGATGATTCTTCCTCATCATCGATATAGTAGAGAGACTTTCCTCCGGACCAGAGAATCAAGTGGGGCTGCACCGGCACATGAATCATCCGAACAACACCAACTAATATCGTAAGTCTCGCCGAGGGCCGCGAGAATGGTGAGATGGATGAGGATCTACAGGATCTCACCATGGATGATCTGGAGGCATTGATCAATGAAGGCATTACTCTGAGTACTGGTAGGCTGACTGATGAACCAAGTACATTCCATGTTGTAGAGCCTACTGCACAAACTGATGCTGGACAGAGTGAGGATTTGGATGGAGAAAAGGTTGCTGATTTCAATGAACCTAGTGCCAGCTCTGAAGAGTCAATTGAATATCAAGACGGATTTGACATTGAAGGCACTCTGACTAAAACTGCCATCATCCTGCACAAGATTGGTCATGCTGAAGGTTTCCAAGTGGATAATACCAATATATTCAATCCACAGGAAGTTGAACAGGAGGTACAGGCTGCTGAGTTTCAAACAGCACCTGGACAAAGGTTGGAACAGGAGGTACAGGCTGCTGAGTCTCAAACAGCACCTGGACAAAGGTTGGAACCAGATTTGGGTTTGGAGGAAACCCCTGTTGTTGTTGAGGCTGCCAGTAGTGGAGCTCTTTGGAGCCAAGGCCATCAGAAGAAAAGATAGTCGCAGATCGCATTAATGAGGATGAGCAAATCTTTGGACTATGACTACATGATGAAGAGTTTCAAATTTTTGAGAAGAAGAAGTTGTTGAAGAACCCACACAAGATCCTATCCTTGAAGATGTTCTTGGTGCAATGGTTGAGGAAGGACCTCCCCTGGCCGGGAGAGATTTGAGTAGAGCCATGGTCATCGCCAGACAACAGCACAATATAGAGTTGAGAGCCTCACGATGGATCTACCGATAGTAGAATGGCCATGGAGTGCCAATTGAAGTTGTCAATGAGTTAAGAATCAGAGAAATGATATGCAACAGCTTAAGAACTCAATTGGACAGAGCAAACAGTAGATTTGAAGAACTCATGAAGATGGTAAATGATAATAGACAATCTATCGATACTGCTTGCTTCAAACTTTGTATCTACTCAAAATGTCGTGAATGATCCGATATATGATGTAAGATATATCAAGCAAGGGAATACAATCAAGGACAAGTTTTGAAAGATCAACTTACATCCGCTCATCAAAAACTTGACAAGCTTGTCGAAATCACCGAGCCTGCGCACCGCACAACAACTCGCTATGCCGATCCCAAATTTATCGAAAGGATCAACAGATCGAAGAGACCCCGCAATCAAGGATTACTTCACTTGATACTAGAACTGGAACTATGGCGAGTCAATTACACAGAGTGATAGTATCACGAGAAGCTATTCATGGCCTCATCTCACGTTTTGTTGATGATGTCACTAAGGGAAGAGGGCCAAATCACCGCAAAGAAAGGAGGCCGGACTCTTTGCACGAGAAGAGATGGACTGATGATACAAATGCCTTTAGGCAACCTTTGCACTGGCAGAGTGCAACTTATCGATGATCTCCTATCACAAGACAAGAAAGAGTTTCATAATGTAAAGACCCTATCGTGACATGGGATTTCATGAAGGTCTTAACTCTTTCTTGAGTTTGAAGTTTTGGGAGGCAAGGATTAGAGCTTTAAGAGCATCTACCGAGATAGAAGGAGTAGCAGAGGTGAAAAGGTGCTACCAATTACAAAAGCAAAAGATTCACCGAATGAATTTAAGGAGTCAGATATGAAGTTTGGCTTGGGGTGAATCGAGATCAATCTTGTCTGCTCAAGCATGGAATTGGTGGAAACAAGTCAATTCTTACATTGACTTTACACTTATTGAGAATGAATGGATGGTTGAAATGATAGAAGAGATCGAGCCTATCAAGAGCAAGTTGAGAAGGCTAGACAAGAAAGAGAAAAGAGACAATAGATCGCCTACTTTTCATTGTTTATCTTTCTTTGTATCTAGTTGTAATAATCAGAACAAATATTTATAATGAGAATTGACTAAATTTGTTCTGTTTAGTGTTTTTATCTTTTGCTTTGTTTGATTAGGTGAGGTAGTGGCATCATCACCAAAAAGGGGGAAATTGTTGGACTTATTTCTCGCTTTGATGATGAGTGCCATACTAGTCGTTATAGTGCAAAGGCAAAAAGATGTCTAGATAAAATGTATAGGTTTATTAGAGTTTGATTCATAAATAGGTTTGATCAAACAAGCATCGTAAAAGGTCACGATTGATTTATCATCGCCAGACTAGTCTAGGTCGATGGGGTAGATAGGTCGGAAGACCGGTGCACAACTTTCCAAGACCAAGATCTCAAGGCCGAGGTTCAAACTCGATGAAATGAAGGCTAAGGGATCAAACTTAGTATTTAATGTCAAGGATATGGGATCGAATTTAGGCAAGTCTGTGATGACCTAAACTGATTACATATACCTTGTGTAGAAAGGTCTAAGTTCCACAAGTTGGATGATGTTTGGAACTTAGTTATACTTTAAATGATGTAAACCAACTTCACAAACAAAAGTTGGATATAAGGATTCAAATTGCATTATATTTTACATAAAAAATATGATGTTCAAGCAGATCGATTGGTTTTACAAAGAGATCGATGAACTCTCTTGATATATATACCTCGATTAATTCAAGATTATTGGGAAGTTACATGGATAAGAGCAGCCAACTACCTCGACTTATCAAGCAAATCAAAGGTGAGATTAAAAGACGTTGGGATGATCCATATTTTTATCCATTGGATACAAGTCAAAGGGTGGACAGATCGCATCTTTGTCAAAAAAGTAATCTCGACAAAGTCGATCCCTATGAATAGTGACAGAATGCAGTGAGGATGGGACAAATACAAGGAACGGTCACATTTGAATTTCAAATTCAAGTCACATGCATTCCTACCTATAAATAGAGGACTTTCAACTCAAAAAGAAGATGATGAATTTTGAGAAAAACTTTAAGTGATAACACTGAGCTGAAAAACACCCTGCTGAACTTACCGAGCTTAAGGCTGCTGATCTAGTTATTTTCTTCAAGTGCATTCTGTGTTCAAGCTGCATCAAGCATACACACTTGAAGACTGCAAGCTGCTGATTATATCATCCTAATCAAGCTGCTGCAACTGAATCATTTAGTTGATTCATTCTTTATTTTATAAAGAACCTGCTGAAGACAGTGAAGCAGCATCATTGGTGTGTGAAAGATGTTGGTTTGTGGTGGAGCCGGTGAAGAGGCAATTCTACCCTTCAAGGACCAAGTGGAAGACTCAGGAGCAAAATCCTACCTGTTCTTAGTTTTCGCTTTGTGAAGCCATAGTTATTGGTGAAGGACAAGCAACCTAGGACTCTTTGTAACAGATAACTCAAAGATTACTAGTGAATTTCCTCCAACATCACAGAGAAGAGTGGACGTCTGAGATTACATCACCTGGAACCACTATAAAAATCTCTCTACTTACTTAATGCATTTATTTTTCGCACTTAGTCATTATTCATTTCAATCTGCTTGAATCTAGCAACTCAAATCACACACATACACTACTCGAGTATCTAATACTTAGTAACATATTTAACAACAAGTAACAAGGCTTAATTTTGATTTTATTCCACGCACAAATTCAGCAAAATCAACTGTCGATGAGACTCATCGTTTATCGCCGAGGCTCTGAGGTCTCAACCAGAGACTCTCAAGTATCAAGAGTTTCTTGAAATTGCGAATTTGTTAACTCCAAAGTTTTAAGTGTTAAGTTTATTCACCCCCTCTAAACTTAACTAAAGCCTTTTCAAGGGACCAACACCAGTACTTCACTCAAGAACAAAGCATATTGATGTGAGACATCATTTCATCAGCGATTATGTTGAAAAAGGATATGTAATCTTGAAATACATATCTACAGAAGATCAATTGGCTGACATATTCATAAAGCCACTTAGTCATGAAAGATTTTGTAAGTTAAGAACTGAGTTGGGAATGATTGAAATTGATTAAGTTACAAGGAGCAACTAACTGGAGTAATCAGCAAAGTGACTTCACTAGCTGACTGAACCTTTGCCATATTGGGTACACTCACTTGGCGGTGTAAGGCACCGTACCAACAAAGTCTACTTCACCGGGTTGTTAGAATAGCTTGTTTTGTTACAAGAGGCTCAAGAAATAGGCTACTACACCGCCTAGTGATCCGCCAAGTCACTCAACCGCTAAATGCAATGGAGAGAACAGTGAAGTGAAGTGTGAAATGAATAAATTTTGATACATGTGGAAAATCAGAGATTTATTGAGAAATTACTTTATGAAGATTACACACGTGGATTTTTAATTAGACACATGGATTAATTTATGGAGATTATTATTTGACAAGAGGGAATGACGGCAACGCCTTGATCCTCGGGCTTTATCATTACTTGCCTCAATCCTCTCTCCCATTACCCTTGTTAACCATGATTTATATGCACCAAATCACGCCATTACTCCACCAAAATCTCTCCACATTCATCCATGTTCACACACTCAAATCTCCACTATAAACAACACTTCGGTTTTCCATAAATTTTCTACGCTATCTTTGAAATTATTAAACCCTATTTCCTCAAGAAATTTCAAAGCTTTCTCTCTTAAACTCTTAGAAATGGCCTCATCTTCCTCAACCACAAAGTATGGAAAACTGTTAAGGGTGATTTTATACGTTTTATAAGGACATATTTTATGATAATTTCCCTCATATTTGTATAATTTGCATAAGAAACGAGTGTTTAATGGAAATATTGAGCAAATGATATTTTAAATGAGTTAATCGCAAAATAGGTTAATTTATGTGTTTTAATTGTGATTTTATGTTTATTTGGATGATATTACATTTTGCGATGTTTTTATGTGTTGTAGATACATGATTGAGGCTCAAAAGATGATCAAAAGTTGATTAAGTTCGAGCTAATTGATGATAAAAGAGATAATGAGGGAATGGGATAGAGATAAAAGAGATAAAGATCAAGAAATCAAAATTCGATCATATTGAACGAACGTCCAAGCCCCGTCCGTCTAGACGGGCGTCTGCTGAAGTGAACGAGCGTCCGTTTGAGGAAAGTTGATTCAGAGAGTTTGGACGCTGGAGTGGACGCTAGCAGGACGGGCGTCTGATCATGACTTGGCCCGATTCGAAGCTTACACTGAAGGCTGGACGGGCGTTTAACCCAGCAAACGGGCGTCCATTCGGCCGACATAGCAGCACCGCCTTAAAATTCTATATATAGCTGCGTGTTTTCTTCATATCAATACACATGATTCAAACCCTAAACCTAAAGGGCGGCTCAAATTGCGTTTTACCTTAGTTTTCATCCGCTTTTATGCTTTTAATTTCTAGATAAACACCTTCAAATTTATGTACTTTTCTCAAGCTTTTCGAGTTGATCAAGTGATGTTGAGAGGCTAAAGCCTTATCAAACGAGCATTTTGAAGCCATCCAACACGTTTTGATTCCGTTTCTGCGATTATATTGTGAGTTTTATCTTAAGTTGTTTCCTTTATCATTGTTTATATTGTTTGATTGCAATTGTATCGAAAGACTTGCATGTTATGATTGTTTTATGTTGATGAAAATCTCTATAAACCCTAGATCATCATGATAAGGAATAGTTGTTTAATCTATCATAACAAGAGTTAATAGGTTAAATTGCTAGGTTAAAGTTTACACCTTTGATTAGTAAAATCGTTAATCTTAGATCGAAAGATATAGATTAATAGGTGAATTACCTAAGAAATTAGGGTTCATGTTTTAGACAAGGTGAAACCACAACTTGGTTAGAAAACGCAATATAATCGAGATCGTAATTGATACTTGTTAGGATAGGTGGATCAATCGCTCGTTTGTTCGTTAAAACTTGAATTTAATCCCGTGAAACTTGAATTGCCTAGTTTAGTTATTTTTATTTCATAATTAGTTTAGTTTAAATTGGTTCGCAACCCGTATATTTCCTGGCTTTAGATCGTATCTTCATTCGCTTTTACGTTTTA
Organism: Gentiana macrophylla; assembly: GCA_026214975.1. Taxonomy (NCBI): domain Eukaryota; kingdom Viridiplantae; phylum Streptophyta; class Magnoliopsida; order Gentianales; family Gentianaceae; genus Gentiana; species Gentiana macrophylla. Next base: position 102,121,387 of record CM047810.1, read on the forward strand.
GTTAAGTTTGTTTTCGATTTCGTTTAGTTTTATCCGCTGTTTAGATTAATTTTTGGTGCCATAGGTTAGTTAGTTAAACAAAAACTAGGGTTAGCAATCGCCGGTTCACCGTAAGATCGACCGGTATCAACCTCTTTACTACGATCCTTGCACTTGAGGTATATCGGATTTAATTTATTACTTGTTTATTTTTTGTTGATAAAATCCATGACAAGTTTTTGGCGCCATTGCCGGGAACCGGCCGGTTGTCTAGTTTTTGTTTTTCTGCTTTTAATTTTATTTCTGCTTTTAATTGTATTAGGTAGTTTTTAATTAGGTAATTAGGGTTTTAGTTAGGGTTTTAGGTCCTCTTTATAGTTCTCTTGTGATTAGATTTTCTTTCTTTCTGTTTTTCTGTCTTTCTATCTTTCTCCACATCTTTTTCCTGCTGTTTTTCTCTTTTCCTGCTTCGTTTTCTGCTTCCAAACGGGCGTCTAGAAACGTGGACGCCCGTCTGTTCAAAATTTCTCAACTCTGAATCTTTTTTGACTAGTGGGACGAGCGTTCATCTAATTTGGACGTCCGTCCAATTCTTCAGCTGATCAGACGAGCGTTTGGACCTCCAGACGCCCGTCTAGTTCAAATTCTAGGCAGACGCCCGGCCAGTTTTCTGGACGTCCGTCTGTTCCCTTGTCTTAACTAATTCTATTTCTTTTTCTCTTCTTAGGCTTTAATTTTTAGTTTAGGATTTTAAATTCTTAGTTTTTAGGCTTCTTCCACTTGTTTTTGGTCCGGTTTATGCAAACTCGGAGTCAAAAGGGACCGTTACTATACACCCTTGACCCCGAGCGAACCGTAGACCGGCCAAACAGGCGGATTTTCCGTTCTGCGGTTCTGGCAGACAGAGCCGAGCAAGATCTTGAGGATCAACTAGCCAAGGAAATCACTGATTTTGTAATAATGGTTGTTAATAATAGACGTACGTTGGCAGACTTCGCCATGCCAGGCGAAGTCAAAGTCAACCCGGCTATTGTTATCCCAGCCATAACTGCACAAACCTTCGAGTTAAAGCCGACTTATTCGGATGATGCAAAGATGCATCTATTTTCCACGGTTATCAGTCAGAGAATCCCCATACTCACTTACATACATTCTTAGAGATATGCGGTACTACACGCATCCAAGGAGTAAGTGAGGATGCTATCAAACTGAAACTGTTTCCATTTTCGTTGAAGGGAGAAGCTAAAGAATGGTACACCTCTCTCCCCTCATAATCTATTACCACCTGGTCTGAACTTGAAAAAGAATTCTTGAGTCAATACTTTCCACCTTCAAAAACAGCCCGGTGTTTAAACGAGATATTCACTTTTTATCAAAAAGAGAATGAGTCATTTTTCGAATGTTGGAAGAGATTCAAGTCTCTTCTTAGAAAGTGTCCCCACCATGGCTTGCCACTGGAAAGGCAAGTCAACACTTTTTTAGTGGATTGACCGAGCTTACAAAAGGCATGGTCAATAGTTCATCCGTGGGGCATTTCAAGAAAACGCTCAAGAGGGATGGGCATTGTTCGAGGACATTGCTAAATATAACTATGCCCCATCTTATCAAGCTATTCAAGCACCTCCTCCTCCTAAGGTTGAGGAAGTAAACATGCAAAGTTTGATCGCCATGCCGCGAAGCGAGATGGCAACGTCTCAAATTTCCAATCAAATGAATCAAACTTTTCTTTTCCACGTAACTCCTGTGTTCAGACAGAGAAATGTTGTCAAACCGCCACATGGTCGGCCGGTGTCAATTCAATCCCCCTGCACCTTATCAAGTGAATGTTGTTCATGATTATGGACAGTGTAATCAAGTCACATGTCAGAATTGTGACGAGGTGGGGCACACATCTAGATTCTGTCCTATGAACGGACAGAATGCGGAAGTAAATGCATTCTACGGCCAGAACAATCAAAGGTTCAATCGCCTTTCTGGCCAAAATAATTTCCAAAACCAAGGGTTTAATCAATCTTCAAGCTTCAATCCTAATTCGAATTCTAATTCGAATCAAAATTTCAATAGAAACCCTGGTTTTAATCAGAACCAAAACTCAAAATTTTCCAATCCTACTCAAAGATTCAATCAGAATTGGCCTTCCAATTCAAATTCTTAATTCCAAAGTCGGCCCAGCCAGCCCTATTCTCCAAATTTCCAAAACGCTCAAGGCCCCTCCCAATCTAACAATCCTGAAGCTAAATTGGAGGAGCAAAGTAGATCAATGAAAAATCTTGAGAGGCAAATTGGGCAACCTGGTGATTGAACAGCTTAGCTTCAGACCCCAGTGGCACCGCCTGGTTTCACTGAGAAGAATCCAAAGGGTGGTCAAGTTGCTCAAGCTGACTTGAACAAAGTCCAATGCACTGACCTCGTGCCATCAATTCCATACGGTAGAGAGGAGGCCAGTGCAATGAACCTCAGAAGTGGTACTCAAGTTAGTGGTCCTTCCCACCAGGGAAACCATTAGCCCTTCCTGCCATTGATAAGGCAGGAGGGGAAGCTGAGCACCTACACTCCCCTCTGCTGCAAGAGAAAACTCAGGTGGCTGATCCACTGAGAGGTGAAAAAGTTGGAAGTCCTCAGGTGGTTGACCCCCTGAGGAACGAAGAAACAAGTGGAAGTCAGGAGGCTGATCCCCTGACTAATAAAAAGATTGAAAAAGTTGTTCGGTGGAAGGATCTGGAAGATAAAGCTGTCAGTGCATCCTCGAAGAAAGTCTTTTCTGAGAGTGATCTGAAAAAGCTTCCATTTCCACCAAGAAAGAGCAACATCCCTTTAAGTGAAGATAAGAAGTATGAAAAGGTGCTAAATCTTTTGAAAAATACTCAGGTGAATCTTCCATTATCAGATGTCTTGGTTGAAATGCCTAAGTATACAAAATTTATCAAGGATGTTGTTTCTTCAAAAAGGAAGTTGTCAGACATGGAGAGGCTGATTGGTGAGGATTGTTCAATGATCAATTACGAAAACCTACCAACCAAGAGAAGTGACCCTGGAAAGTTCGTGCTTACAGTGTTAATGGGAGGCCTGGTCTTCCCTAACTCTTTGTGTGACCTGGGTGCATCTATAAGCCTCATGCCATTGTCTGTGTGCAAGCAGCTAGGTTTAATTGATCTTCTAGAACCCACTACCATGAATTTGCAATTTGCTGATAGATCTTCTAAGAAAGCAGCGGGAATCTTAAAAGACATACTAGTTCAAATCGATAGATTTACCTTTCCTGTCGACTGGTACGTCCTGGATATTGAAAAGGATGGAAATGTTCCCCTGATTCTTGGAAGACCTTTTCTGTCCACAGCCAGAGCCCTCATTGACTGCGATGGCGGGCGAGTGACGATCCGTGTTGGTGATCAAGAGGTAAGCTATAATGTTTCTCAATCCATTCAAGTACCCTCTGGTCCTCCAACCGGTTTTTCCATTGAGGATACGTCAGATGACTTCGATGATTTGATGGAAAAGCAAGTCATGGTCATGTACAACGGAGTATGAGCGATCGTTGATAATTTGAATAATCATGGTGTGGTAAGTCTGTGCGGTTAGAAGTCGATATTGAGGATGAGTTATTGAAAGGAGAAGCTTTGGCAGTGGGACCACTTGATGTTGAGTTGAAAAGTGGTGTCTCAAATCGAGTTTATAAGACCCCCCTGCAGATTTGGTGTTGAAGCCGTTGCCTAAACATCTGAAGTATGTGTTTTTAAGAGAAGGTGACAAGCTTCCATTGATTATATCTGCCAAGCTGTCTCGTTTAGAGGAGATGAAATTAATCAACGTCTTGAAGAAAAATGAAAAAGCCTTTGGTTGGCAAGTAGGAGATATCGAGAGGATATCTCCGGACATCTAGATGCATAAGATCAAGACTAATGAGGGTGCGAAAATGTGTTAGACAAACTCGAGAGGAGGCTCAACCCTCATATGCAAGAGGTGGTTAAGAAGGAGATCATCAAACTTCTGGACATGGGAATCATTTATGCCATCGCTGATAGTGAATGGGTTTCCCCAACTCAAGTAGTTCCCAAGAAAGGTGGAATTACGATTGAGAAGAATGAGAAGGGAGAGGAAATAGCATTGAGACTTGTCACTGGTTACAGAGTCTGCATCGATTATAGAAAGCTCAATGAGGTAACCATGAAAGATCACTTTCCCCTTCCATTCATTGATCAGATGCTTGAGCGTCTGGCGGGACACGCATTCTACTGCTTCCTAGATGGATATTCAGGATACTTCCAGATACCCATTGATCCAGCTGACCAAGAAAAGACCACTTTCACCTGCCCTTATGGTACATTCGCTTACAGGCGAATGCCATTTGGTCTCTGCAATGCCCCAGCTACATTTCAATGATGTATGCTGGCTATCTTTGACGGGCTCGTAGAAAAGTGTATGGAGATCTTTATGGACGATTTTTCGGTTTTTGGTCAGTCTTTTGATGATTGCCTTGACAATCTTGATCAAGTGTTATCCAGATGTGTGGAAAAGAACTTAGTACTCAATTGGGAAAAATGCCATTTCATGGTTGATGAGGGAATAGTTCTTGGCCACAAAATCTCCGCCAAAGGTATAGAAGTTGACAGGGAAAAAGTAGAAGCTATCGAGAAGATGAGCTATCCTAAGAATGTGCGTGAAGTGAGAGGCTTTCTTGGACATGTCGGCTTTTACAGAAGATTCATCCAAGACTTCTCCAAGATAGCCAAGCCCCTGTCTACTTTACTAAAGGAAGACGTTGAGTTTAATTTTGACGAGAGAGCGCAAGCAAGCGTTTGAGCAACAAGACCGCTTAATCTCTACTCCAATTCTTATATCGCTGATCGAACCTACCTTTTGAACTTATGTGCGACGCATCAAACTATGCAATTGGTCGTTTTCTAGGACAAAAATCAAAGGAAATTCCAGCCAATCTATTAAGCTTGACCACACATTGAACCCCTCTCAAGTTAACTATACTACTACTGAAAATGAACTATTGGCCGTAGTTTTTGCTATGGACAAGTTTCGTAGTTATTTGTTAGGAGCTCAAGTGATTGTGTGGACTGATCACACTGCTTTGCGATATCTGATGACTAAGAAAGAGGCCAAACCGTGTGCCTCTGCGTTGGATATTGACCCTACAGGAGTTTGACGTTCAAATTAAAGACAAAAAGGGCAGTGAAAACGTAGTGGCGGATCATGTTTCGAGAATGCTAAGTGAGGAAAAGGATGATCCAGATGATATAGATCTTTACTTTCCTCTAGAAAATATCATGTTGATAGACGGTTGTCCTCCTGATGTTCCATGGTATTCTTCCATTGTAAATTACCTTCATTCCCGATATCTCGATCCAGAATTGTCTTACCAGGAGAAGAAAAAGTTCTTCTCTGATTTGAAATCTTTAAATGGGATGAACCTTATCTTTTAAGATCTGCAAAGATGGTTTGCTTAGAAGATGTGTTCCGTAATCCGAAAGCAAATACGATATTATTGAGCAAAGGCTGCCACAGTGGACCCACTGGAGGTCACTTTGGTCCGTGGAAAACCGTTGCTAAGATCTTCCAATCCGGTTTCTATTGGCCTACGATTTTTAAAGATACGAAGCTTTCTTTCAAAGCTTGTGATAGGTGCCAAAGAACCGTACTCGACAAGCGTTTTGACATGCCTTTGAAACCCATCCTAGAATGCGAAGTCTTTGATGTATGGGGTATCGATTTTATGGGACCATTCCCATCATCTTGCGGTAACAAATACATCTTAGTCTGCGTAGACTACGTATCTAAATGGGTGGAGGCTCAAGCCACTCCTCTCAACGATCATAAGACGGTCATGAAATTTCTAAAGAAAAATATCTTCGTGAGGTTTGGATGTCCACGTGCCTTGATCAGTGATGAAGGGACGCATTTCTGCAACCGACCCCTAGAGAAAGTTCTTGAAAAGTATGGTGTTCGTCATAAAACTGGCACACCATATCACCCGATGACTAGTGGTCAGGTTGAAAGGAGCAACCAAAGTATCAAGAAAATCCTGGAAAACGGGTCAATGACCATAGAAAAGACTGAGTTTGAAATTGGATGATGTACTTTGGGCATATAGAACCGCCTATAAGACTCCTATGGGTACATCTCCATATCAAATGGTCTATGGTAAGCCATGCCATCGCGGTCAAATTAGAGCATAGAGCTTATTGGGCTACAAAGTTTCTAAACTTTGATTCCCAATCCTGTGGTAAGCATCGACTGCAACAGTTACATGAATTAGACGAATTCAGACTCCAGGCTTACGAAAGTGCCAGGATTAGTAAAGATAAGATGAAACTCCTCCATGACGCCAAGATTAAAAAGAGAGAATTTCAAGTCGGAGAACAAGTTCTTCTATACAATTCCAGGCTACATCTGTTTCCTGGAAAGTTGAGGACACGTTGGTCCGGTCCCTTCGAAATTCTCCAAATTATTCCTGGAGGCGTTCTAGAACTACGAGGTTATGGTGACCAACCGTTTCGAGTGAATGGTCAAAGGTGTAAGCACTACATTGGTGAATCCAAGGAAAAGCCTTTGATTGTTCATTTCCTCGATGTCCTCGGGTGTGGTACTAAAGAAGTAGAAGAATTTGACGAGTTTTCACCCGACCTGTTTTCAGAGGATGACGGTAGTGGTCGATCCGAAGAAGTTCTAGCCGGTAGTTGGGATATGGAAGAGTATGAGAGGGAGCGTCAGCTGAAACGTCATCAGAAGAAGAAGAAGTCAACCATGGGAAAGTTTAGACGTATTTGGAAAGCTATCACAGATTTAACCCCATGCGTTAAGTCTCTTGTTTCTGCGACCGAACCATCGACCCAAGTCTAGACGAAGTAGTGGTACGTGAAAAAGTCAAATGGCCTTGATCCAGTGAGCTTTCAACAAAGTCGAGCTAACGACATTAACCAAAAAGCGCCACTGGGGGCAACCTAGATATCATCATCTTTAGTTATTCTTGTTTTCGCGCTTTTGGTAGTTTTAGTATTTAAGTTTAGTTTACTAAGTTTTTAGCCTTATTAAGTTTTTGTTTTATCCATCGATTAGTTGTGCTTTCTAGAGATGGATTTCGAGTTCTGCGCAGAGGAGTTACCTTTCCTTAGGAGGATCCCACTAATTCAGAGATGACGGACCGGCAGGGACTATCGTTTTGCACGTAGACTTTGACATTAGTACCCGCATCAAGACTGTCACCTATGTTCTTATTGTTCCCCGCTGTTCGGGAGGTGGAGACTTTACTACTGAGGAGTTACAGGCGGCTCTAGGACGTCCATACACAATCCTGAATGATCCGATGCTGACAGATTTAGCGCTAGTGCTGCAAGCTGAACATTTTCGAGGTGTTGATGTAGCCGGTGAGGATTGGGGTTTGCAGGATGAGTATGACTTCCCTCCGGCGATTGACATGCTCCGCCGTCTTATCCGAGTTGTGGATTGGTCGGAAATTTACGATGACTAGCGTTGTTAGGTTGTTTAAATCGAGAAACGACGTAAAACAAAAGCGCTTGGTGGGAAGCAACCCACCGTTTTCTATTTGTTTTTACTTATTTTCTAGTAATTTTATGTACGTCGTGATTTTCATTTGTATTTTTGAAGTTTTATTTAAGTTTAATGAGAAAATGCAAGTTTGAATTTAAATTGTATGAAATTTTATAATTTTTGCTTTTCTCTGCCTTGGACGCCCGTCCGCCTTGCACAATTCTTGAACGAGCGTCCAACATTCTTGGACGCCCGTCTGAAATCCTCCTTCCAACTCTGTACATGTTTTGGGCACCTGGACGCACGTCTGCAAAACCAGACGATAAAGGAATTACGGTTGTTGGTGTGCCCCGAGGTACCATGGACACTCAGGCCGGGCGGGGCTAGAAAGGAATTAGTGACCACAAGTTGGACGGAAGATTGGAAGGTCCAGTGTCGGTTTATTCAGAACCGGTTGTTACCTAAGAACAACCTGACTCACTTCCACATTGGTGACCTTGGGATGCTATATGCCTTGACCTTCAAGCTCAATGTTGATGTCGGACAAGAGATTTTCGACGAGATCGCCATGAATCAGAAAGTACATACCAGATGCTTGATATGTCCACATTTGATCCACGGTCTCTGTCAGGATGCTAAAGTTCCCAAGTACAAGACCGATCACAAACCAAAGAATCCTAGGTTCTTGCAGAGGGAGAAAGTGAAATCTTCGGGTCAGACTGAGGCTGAGGTAGCACGTGAGCTTGGTTCTTCTTCGGCACCGCCTCAAGCATCTTCCCTTCCACCTTTGACTCCCTCGGTCCGGATGAGGTTAAGTATGGGCCACAGTGTAAGGAACTGGTTGGAGGATATCCGGACTTCCCAGAACAATATTTTGACGATTTTGAAGTGCATGAGTGAGGGCCGGCCTGTACGGGATGACAGAATCTTCGCTCCGAGCGTTATCGATTACACTTATTCAGACGAGATTGAGAGGGCGATTGCGGATGTCCTGGACGAGCCTGAGTCGTCGTCTGATGAGGAGCAGTCTGACTCTCCTTCGGGAGGAGCACCTCCGGCTAATGATTCTGCGGCACCGGGGCAGCCCTAATTCTATTTTTCCATTCTACATTCTGTTTTGTCTATCATATGCTTATGGTTGTATTCTTTTGCTACTTTTGATTACTTGATTCGTTGTACTTTTGATATTGCTACTATTTATTCTTTCCGATGGATCATGTAAGCCATAAGGCATCAGTACTTTCATTTCTACTTTGTTTCACTTGTGGATGTTTTGAATAGTTCATATTTTGATACTACGCGGTTTTGCTATCTCGTTTCATTCTAGTATAATTCCCCGTTTTCCCCGAGATGTTTCCGTGTTTGTCAAGTAGTGCAGGTATATTTTTAGCGGTTCTGTCGAGCTACATTGTACGGTTACGAGTTCTAAGTATCAATACGTAGGCTCCGGCCTGACCGACGATTCAAGTATCTGTTAAAATCAGCTAAGTTCTTTCTCTATTTACTTTCCGCACAACATGAGGACATGTTGATCTTTAAGTGTGGGGGGGGGGGAATGATTTGATCTGTATCTATACATTTTCTTAATTCGCTATGTTTCTATGCAAAATGAGCTAAAATTTTCGAAATTTTTCGAAATTTTTGTTTTTGTTCTGTCCCGAGTAAGCGATGCATAATCTATGTTCGTTATTTTTATAGTCATCCATGCTATATATCATTTGTTTGATAAGTTAGTTGTTTCACCTGATATATATATTTCACGAGCCATAGTGAACGATGAGCTAATTTATGAAGTTATACCCCTTTTTGACGAGTGATTTTTGTTATCTTATAAGTCATGTGCTTAGTGCTACGTATATATCTTGAGATTTATGATAGTTTGTACTTCGATCCGAAGTATGTTATACTGTGAATATCTTAGGTTTGAATGTGATAAGTACCACGTAACTTATTGTCAAATGAAAAGTTGAATTTTAGATGAATTAATTGGGTGTGTCGAAAGCTAGTCAATGATTTGAGTGCGATAGGGTATACCACGTATGTCCTATACCACTATGATGACTAAAAGCTCACGACAAGTCAGGAGAAGCTGCCTTATGATTTGAGTAAGGTAGGGTATATCTCGAATATCCTATTCTGCTATGACAGGGCAAGAGCTCATTCTGATGTGTGTTTAAAATATGGAGATAGTTAAATCAACTAAAGAAGTGGTATGAAATGGATATAAGACTAAGTTATCGTCTATCTTATCCCCAGTAGAAACTGATAGATATGCTGTAGGGATTATCCTCTGAGTATTTCAGAAAGGCCCTAGATATATTCGATCATTCTTTTCGGGATATGTCACGTTTGTAGGGTACATCTTATGAGTGTCATTTATCTCTAGTTTGAAGGGGGTATTAGCTAGTTTTGCTTTGAGTTTCTCAAGTTTGGATTTAGTGGAAAGAATGATTTATTGGATCTATGCTATATTGTCTGAAGTGTCTATCTTTTCTCGAGCTTTTATTTTCGTTTTGTTTTGCTCGGGACGAGCAAAAGCTAAGTGTGGGGGAGTTGTTAAGGGTGATTTTATACGTTTTATAAGGACATATTTTATGATAATTTCCCTCATATTTGTATAATTTGCATAAGAAACGAGTGTTTAATGGAAATATTGAGCAAATGATATTTTAAATGAGTTAATTGCAAAATAGGTTAATTTATGTGTTTTAATTGTGATTTTATGTTTATTTGGATGATATTACATTTTGCGATGTTTTTATGCGTTGTAGATACATGATTGAGGCTCAAAAGATGATCAAAAGTTGATTAAGTTCGAGCTAATTGATGATAAAAGAGATAATGAGGGAATGGGATAGAGATAAAAGAGATAAAGATCAAGAAATCAAAATTCGATCATATTGAACGAACGTCCAAGCCCGTCGATGCCGACGGGCGTCTGCAAAGTGAACGAGCGTCCGTTTGAGGAAAGTTGATTCGAGAGTTTGGGCGCTGGAGTGGACGCTAGCGGGGACGGGCGTCTGATCATGACTCGCCCGATTCGAACTTTTTACACAGAAGGTGGGACGGCGTTCAACCCAAAGAACGGGCGTCGATCGGCCGACATAGCAAAGACCGCCTTAAAATTCTATATATAGTCTGCGTGTTTTCTTCATATCAATACACATGATTCAAACCCTAAACCTAGGGGAGGCTCAGCTGCGTTTTACCTTAGTTTTCATCCAGTTTTTATGCTTTTAATTTCTAGATAAACACCTTCAAATTTATGTACTTTTCTCAAGCTTTTCGAGTTGATCAAGTGATGTTGAGAGGCTAAAGCCTTATCAAACGAGCATTGTGAAGCCATCCAACACGCTTTGATTCCGTTCTGCGATTATATTGTGAGTTTTATCTTAAGTTGTTTCCTTTATCATTGTTTATATTGTTTGATTGCAATTCTATCGAAAGACTTGCATGTTATGATTGTTTTATGTTGATGAAAATCTCTATAAACCCTAGATCATCATGATAAGGAATAGTTGTTTAATCTATCATAACGAGAGTTAATAGGTTAAATTGCTAGGTTAAAGTTTACACCTTTGATTAGTAAAATCGTTAATCTTAGATCGAAAGATATAGATTAATAGGTGAATTACCTAAGAAATTAGGGTTCATGTTTTAGACAAGGTGAAACCACAACTTGGTTAGAAAACGCAATATAATCGAGATCGGAATTGATACTTGTTAGGATAATTTGGATCAATCGCTCGTTTGTTCGTTAAAACTTGAATTTAATCCCGTGAAACTTGAATTGCCTAGTTTAGTTATTTTTATTTCATAATTAGTTTAGTTTAAATTGGTTCGCAACCCGTATCTTTCTGGGTTAGATCGTATCTTCTCGTCGCTTTTACGTTTTAGTTAAGTTTGTTTTCGCTTCGTTTAGTTTTATCCGCTGTTTAGATTAGTGTTCGTGACATAGGTTAGTTAGTTAAACAAAAACTAGGGTTAGCAATCGCCAGTTCCCCGTAAGATCGACCCGGTATCAACCTCTTTACTACGATCCTTGCACTTGAGGTATATCGGATTTAATTTATTACTTGTTTATTTTCTGTTGATAAAATCCGTGACAAAAACAGTTCGAGAAATCAATTGCAACAGGGTCATTTTTTCAACCCATACACTATATGAACTTGTGCAACGATGATGTACAAGCAAAAAGATTGGTGGAAGGCTGTACCAATTTAGGCTCAACCCACCTATTACTAGCATTCTCTATGAGAGTCTAAATTCCTTCTAGAAAACCGCCAAATTTGTCTCTGGACTCCTTGCTGAGGATGGTGAAATAGATGAAGACAAGATAGTTGCTACTGTTAATGGCACATAAGTGGTGATTACAACAAAGTTAATTCACCAGCATCTTCATCTCTCAAATCAAGGACACGTAAAAGTGGGGCTCGTTCCACAAGACAAAGATGCGTTTTGGCTGGAAATTGGAAAGGTTTCTACCAAAAAAAAAGTTCAATTTCATGAGATCTTCTCATAAGAAGCCTTTCAATGAATTCAGTTTACTGATTGGGAAAAACATTGAAGGCAAGTTAAGTGCAATGAATGCCATGACCGAGGTCAAGATGCAGCTGATGGGCACTATCTATCTGGAGTTTGACTGGGCCACCTACTTCTTCAGAAGGCTCAAGGAACAAATCAAAGGAGAAACCGACGTAGCAGAAAAAGGAATAGAAAAAGATGAAATGAAAAAAAGGAATTTTTTGGGTGAGGAAATCCTATGGGATCCCTCTTCATTATTTGATGAAGTGTCTGAACACTCCGTTTGTGGCACTGCATCGATTGCATGATGCTAAGGTAATGTACACCTATGTCAAACAACTAGAAGCAGCAGGTGGAGAAAAGAGGAAGAAATCAAATACAAGCACCTCCGGTCAATGAAAGAAACAAAAGGTTCAGAGAAATCTGGACCGAGAATCCTTTGGCAAAGTGATAGATGAGGAATAAGAACATCAAATGACACATGAAGGATAAAGTGGTGATGATGGTGAAGAACAAGAAGATATTAACGAAAAATCAAGAGAAACCCTTGAAAGGGACATTGATGATAGAGTTGCAGAATATCTGAACTGGAAAATAGGAGATTCTAGGATCAACTATCTAATTCTGCAAGAATGTTTGATAAAGAAGCTTGGTTCTTCAGATTTCTTGGTGTCACAACCCTTGTAGGTGTACTTGATGAAACACTACTATGAGAAATGATAGAAAAGGCTAAAGCTAGACTATTTAAGTTTTCTGATGATGATGAGAACAATAATAATCAATTTGCTGATGATGATGACCAAGATGGTGGTAATGAGGATGATCAATGAGGAGCAGTTGATGCAATTTATGATGATATAACTCTGAGTGCTTTCCTACCGCAAATAGGAACAATTACGCAAACATCACCAAACTAAGCAAAAGTGAATAAAGACACCTCAAACAACGAGAGGGAATTATCAGTGCAAACTAAAGTTAGAAAAGAAATGTCAGTTGACATATCAGTTGACCCAATAGCTGTGTTGGACATTGGATCAGCTATTGCAACACCAGCAAAGTCCATCATCAGCAGAGAGAAAAGAGGAATGGGAGACATTACTGCAACTGAAATCACCACTTGGTGATGCAGATGTTACTCAACCAGCTGTACAAAATCAGGTGCTTGAACTAGTCCCTCCCACACCCACTCCTCTAACGCAATATGAGCCACAACAACAAACTAATCCTAAACCAGTACAGATACCACCATTCGACTTAAGGCATGCAGTTTCTCAAATTCCTCTGGTTTATCTAATGAATCCTTTCAATCAACAGTAGACTTTTTGGTGGATGAGTTAGAACAGCAAGCACAATATCTCAGAACTATGTCAGCAACTTTCAAGGATGAAAGTCAATCCATAGAACGCAGGTTCCAAGCACTCGCTGAGTACATAGATGCACAAAATGTTGTTGTGCAAAGGCAGAATGATTTCATGCGTCAGATGAACATCAATCTCACCAATAGGCTCACAGTCCTAATTGAACATGTCTCACTTGAAAATCAGGCTATGGCATCTGCAATTGGCTCCGGAATGGCACCTGTGATTCAAAAACTATCAGCTCATGACAAAAGATTTACATATATTGAATCCAAGTTGGATAGTCTTATTAGACATATTTTAGTTTTAATGATGAGTGCCAGACTAGTTGTTATAGGTCAAAGGCAAAAAGATGTCTAGAATGAATGTATAGGCTTACTAGAGTTTGATCTTTGTATAGGTTTGATCAAACAAACACTGTAAAGAGGTCAACTGACTTGTTCAGCAGACCTATCTAGGTTAGGTGTTCAGTAGAGTGTCTAGGAGACTCTTGTGGGACGAAGGTGAGGGTTCAAACTCAGTAATGAAGGCTAAGGGTTCAAACTTAGTAATGAAGATTTAAAAGATAAGGACATGGGATCAGAATTTAGGTAAGTCTGTGATGGCTTAAACTGATACTTATACCTTGTATAGAAGGTCTAAGTTCTATATAAGGAAATGTGATGATTGGAACTTAGTTATACTCAAAATTGTGTACTCTAACTTCATAATTAAAATTTAGTTAAGAAGCAATCAGCTGAGTGTTCATCAAGAACACAACAGACTAAAAGTCAGCTGACCAAATATATATATCAGCAGACTCATGAGCCAGACATCTGCTGAGTATATACATATCGGATTAATTCGATTCAAGAATTATCTTTGAAAGATTAAATGGATAAGGATTAATTTCAAGCATTGGATTGATCAGTTAATCAATGGTGGATATTGATAGGACGTTGTAAGGAATTCAGAGCCAAATCAAGATGAAAATAAACCATTGGTTGATGATCATCTGTCGAAAGGACACTGATACGTAAAATGGAGTACAACGAGGGAATTTCAGGAATAATCGTAATATCCTATAACGGTCAGATTTGAAATTCAAATTCAAGCATAGGATTTTCACCTATAAATACAAGACCCCTGGAATCAAATAGACCACCGAACTTACTAGCAATCAAGAACTTTACACCCTGCTGAATTGAGCATTCATATTGATCTAGAAAACTCCTCAAGTGTTATTGCATTCAAGTATCATCTAGTATCCACACTTGGAGATCTTAAGCTGCTGATCTTATCATCCTGATCAAAAGCTTGCTGAAGCTGAATCACTTTCTTGATTCAACACCTTCTTTTCAAGAAGAACCTGAAGAAAAAAGAGCACTGCTAAGTGTCAAGAACTGTTGTTTTTGTGGTGGGGCTGGTGAAAAGGCAATCCAACCCTTCAAGGACCAGTGGAGTACTTAGGAGCAGCAATCCTACATGTTCTTAGTATTCAGTTTGTGAAGCCATAGTTATTGGTCAAGGACAAACAGTTTCGGGACTTTTGTAACAGAAACCTCAAAAGGCTCTAGTGAATTTCCTCCAACACCACAGAAGAAGAGTGGATTGACATGATTACACCACCTGGAACCACTATAAAATTTGCCTTACTTTACTTTACTGCGTTTACTTTCTACACTTTATTTCATTGCATGATATCCATATCAACATGCTGAACTAGATACTGAATCCACACACCTTGCACTACTAAGTATCTAATACTTAGTATCATATTTATAAACAACAAGTATAAAGGCGAAATCTATATATTCCGCTGCAACAGATTCACTGGACTTAATAGTCAGCAGACTATTAACCCTTCTGAGTTTGTCTTAACTCCGAAAATGTTTAAGGGTTAAGTTTATTCACCCCCCCCCCCCCCTCTAAACTTAACCAAAGCCTTTTCAAGGACCAACAAGTCTGATCAGTACACTGAGACTACCAATAGCATTGTGCTACAACAACATGGTGATGCCAAAAGGGGGAAATCAGTGATAAGCCTGAAGGTTCAACAGTCAGACCTCCACACTTTACATATGAACAACTCAGAGCAAGAGATAGAGAACTGAGAATCTGAACTAAGGCTGAAGAACAACAAAAAAGAGCCTTGGAAGAAAGGGAAAGAATTAGAAATGAACCTTGTGTTGGACTATCTTTCCCAGTTCAAAGAAGAGATAATGACAAAGACAGATCATGCAATCATCAAAGGCCTGGGTCTAGCCAACAGAGATGTTCTGAAAGCCAACATCGGTCTAGCACTAACAGAGGCAGTGGTAGTGGACAAAAACACACTGCTGAATGATACTTTGGTCAGAAAAGGCACTTCACATCATTCAGAAATAAGGAAGAAAGAGAAGCAGCAGTACTAAAAAATGTGAAATAATTCTTTAAGGTCCAAGATACATTATATCCAAACTCGTCACAAGATGAGGCATGGGTAGACTGGCTAAAGTATCAAGATGATGACTTGAGAGTAGATATGGCAAGGATGTATAATGAAACGAAAAGACAGTGTGCATCCTTAAAGCAAGGAACAAGGGAATAAGCATATGGATCAAGCAGCAGGGCAAATAAATCAATGCCTCTCTCTGCAAAGGGGCCTGAGGAATTATCCAGTGAAAGACAAGAGGAGTTCAATAACATGACAAAGTTTTTTAAACCTATGAGCAGATTGAATCTTCAACATCAGTGGGTAATGTACAAGGATCTGAAGTTTGCAGACCCACACATTGCTGAAGCAAAGTCCAGATTAGCAAAACACTTTGGAGAGCCACAGGCACATGAAAATATGCCTGACTTCAACAGACTAATTGACAAAAAGGTATTTTTATGTATCTCATAAAACACTACGTTAGTTTATTGGAAATAGAAGTCTCCAGAGATTGATTGGTCAGACATGGAAGGGATCCAAACTACAAGGTTCAAGAGGTGCAAAGGAAGTCTGAGAAACTTGTAGTTGTAATGATGCTATTCTGTTTGAACATCTTTATGCCATACATGGATGAATAATTTTTTTGAGTTTTATTCTATTTATTATACTTGAGTGATTGACTTTATATTCAGGCTTATGAGGGTTTTGGCATCATCAAAAAGGGGGAAATTGTTAGGAACATTTTATTGTTTTGATGGCCATACTAGCTGTTATAGCAAGCCTGAAATAAGTCTACATGAGTAGTAATGTTTGTATATGATTTACTTAGAAGTCTGACATGTTGTATAAGTTCAATCAGACAAGCACTGTAATAGACTGGTAGGCCGGCTCAGTAAAGACATTGGAGCTGCTCAGTGAAGACATCTAAAGAACTAGCACAGTGAAGTGAAGACCTATGGACTGACTTACAACCAAGGAAGTCTGTGATGACCTTGGGTAAATCTAAGATATATTACAAGTGATGGAATCAAATATGGTGTACACTGATCTCACCCAATTCAAGGATCAGTGAAGTACAAACATACATTGGACATCAGGAATCAATGTAGAAGGAAAGATAGAACAAAAATAGCAAACCAGCTAAGAGAAAATTCTGCCGGCTGAGTAAAGGAACATCAGTGAATAGTATCTCAATGGTGAAAGAATAATCAGAGTAGCCGAGTAAGTCCAATCCAATACTCATGAAATATGTAATATGATTAAATCGAAGAATCAAGAAATTAATGTGAAATCAATCAAGGACGGATTTTATGATGGACGTTTGAAGAAAATCTGGACCACCAAAATCTAGGAGGATTAAATCAAGGCAGAAGCAAGTATGATTCTGAGAATTAAATAGCCAACGGATGAATTTTTTAATCAAGGAAATCAAGGCTATAAAAGAAGGCATTGACAGAAATGCAATAGCAGAGAACACATACATATATTAAACAAAGAACACTAAGTGCTGAAACTCTGTCAAATTCACAAGCCCTCTCTCTGAACTTGAAAGATATATCCAGAAGATAAAACTTAGAAAACAGAGCATCAAATCTATATCAAGTACAGAGTCTGATCAAGCCTCTGTGAATCCAATTCACACCAAACTGAAGCAATCAAATCAGATTGTCTGAGATGGAATTGCAACCTTGAAGTGATAGCTGCTGAAGGATTTGTTCCCACGGAGCAGCGTGTAAGACTAAGTCACAGAAGCTTTTGTAGCCAGGGAGTGATAGTCTGTAGATTGTGAAGCTTGTGTAGCCAAGGACAATCATAACTATTTTATTGCTGAAAGGCAATAGTGAATTCCTCCAATCATCATAAGAGTATAGTGGATTAAGGAATTACACCACCCCGAACCACTATAAATCTTTGTGTTCATTTAATTACTACATTTTACTGTACAACATTTCCTTTTTGTAGTTTATTTATATTCTGTGTGTGCTTGGACTACTTTGAAACAATTATTAAGAATGGTTTTTGTTGGTCCCTTGGAAAGGCTAACACAAGTTTAGAGGGGGGTGAATAAACTCTTCACCAAAAACTAATCCTGAGCTGGAAAAGTCCCAGGAATTGAGTTTCTCTGAAACTTAAACTGATCTTCAGTTTTGTTCCTGTCCCTTTAACTTGTGCGGAGTTCAGTTAGCTCAACTGAATATAAGTTATTACTGACTTATATTTAGTCTCGTTAACTGGCAGCGGATAAAACTAGCCTTTAGTGCAATAGATGTGTAAATAGCCTTTAGTGGGCACTGATTTGAGTTTTGCTTTGGTTTCTATGACTTTTGATATGGAGAAATGATCTAGTATCCTTTGCACTAGATAAGGAAATCCCTTTTTCAGTAAAAATGATTCTCCAATATCTTTTCTTTCTTTGACTCTTTCCTTCTCGTCTGAAATTTGCTTTATCAATTGATTGAGAACAAATTTATTCCAATCCAGTCTTTTCTCAAACCAAATAGCATAAATCATCTTCATTTTATCGGTTGAGAGAGTGTAGAAATTTCGAACGTGACCAATAACGTTTCTGGTAAGAAGTATTGTCAAGGCTGCGAATTCTTTCTTTTGTTGATAGATGGAGCCAATGAAGTTCTTCTCCTTCTTGTTGATTGCAGTGACATTCCAAAGTTTGCGCTTTTCTTCATTTCCGAATGTGAAAGATGAAGAGCCTCCAATTATATCTAAACGGAACACCAGGGAAAGCAACTGTTCATCAACGGTGAAGCTTTTATCTTGAACAGTCGTTTTGAAGCTTTTTCCATTGTTGATGATTTCGGCATTTCTGTAGAAATCTCTGATGCCATCTGGACACAAAGTAGTGACCTTTGTATCAATCAAATTTTCCAATCCTCGAATCTTTTTGATCTTCTTTGTAATTTGGATTGAAAGAGTGGAGTTTGAGAATTTTTGACAGAATTTTTCCAAGCTGGTGGTGATTCCATCGTCAATGTTGTATCGCTCCATTGATTTTTGAGTTAAGAATGCTTGATTTTGGGTGGGCAGGATTTTGTCAAGATTTTTGCAATCGTTTTCAAGTGAGAGTCGTGTCATAATCAATGAGATTATGTAGGGATGTACATCTACTTTTTCTCCCAGATTGACACGTGGCTTCGAGTGATTTGCCATGTCAGTCCAAACGTCAGATGGTAGCTGGAAATTTTTTACTTCTTTTGACCAATTTGTCCTTCATCAGCCTTTGCCTTCTCAGTTTCAAATATACATCAGTTTTCTGAGGATTTTGCAAAGTGAACTGACTCTTCCTGCAAAACAGTTTAAGTTTTCTTTGGTACCCATACATTTTTGGGTCCGGTTGAGTTAGTTACGAAAATATTACTTTCAGTTTCTTTGTTGAGAGAATTAAACCTTCTCAACTCTTTTCTGGATAAACCATTACGCTCAATCTTAGTTGATTTCACAAGGATTCTTTTAGATTTAACATTTTTAGTTTCCTTGTGTAATCCACTAGATCTTCCAGTATCTTGATTTCTAGAGTTTATACTTTTTGAAGTCTCAAGACTGGGTAGGGGTGTGGGATTATCATTGCTTTTGTCAAATTTACTGGACATTAATCTTTCAAACTAGATTTGACACCTCGCCAAGAAACTCATTCCAATCTTTTGCTTTGTCAAGTTCTCTGTCTTTTAATTTTAGTTCCAACGTATGTTTTTCAGTTAACTTGACAAGATCAGAGTTTTTCAGACTGAGTTCAGCAAATGATAACTGATTTGAAGAATGTACCTTTCCTTGATGATTTGATGCAGTTTTAGGATTCGAATGTACACTCTTTTGTTGCTGTGATGAATCTTCAATATCAACAACCACTTGTAACTCCTTTCCTTCTTCTTTTGAGAGGTCTCTTAGTGATGGAACTCCTCTGGATTTGTTAATATGAATATTGAAGTTTGTATCCACATCATCACTGAGTTGAGGTTCTGAATTTGTATATAAATGCCATGACTTGAACCTTTCGATCATTTGATCCTGAAAATCGAGATATATTTTGCAAGCAATTAGTCGTGGGTGAATAAGCCAACTTCAGCTCTAGATGTGAGACATTGAAACTAAGTGAATCGATACGATTGAGGGGTCTTCAACAATTGGTTTAAGAAGGTATTCTTCAAAACAAGAATGGATCTCTTCAAAACAAGCAAGCCTTTGCTCGATACCAATTGTTGGTCCTTGGAAAGCTAACACAAGTTTAGAGGGGGGTGAATAAACTTGTCACCAAAAACTAATCTGAGCCGAAAAGTCCCAGGAATCGAGTTTCTCTCGAAACTTAAAGCGATCTTCGCTTTGTTCTGCCCACTTTAACTTGTGCGGAGTTCGATTAGCTCAATCGAATATAAGTTATTACTAACTTATATTTAGTCTCGTTAATCGCAAATGGATAAAACTAGCCTTTAGTGCAATAGATGTGTAAATAGAAAACTAGACCTTCTATGTATCGCTTTGTCTTTGACTCGATTATGCAGTGTTTGCCGAGAGAGATAATGCAATAAATAAAACAAACACAGATGCATAAAGTAAATCAACACATGATTTGTTTATGGAAGTTCCGGTGGTGTAATCCCATCGTCTCCCTTCTCTCGTGGCGTAGGAGGTATCACTAGAATAATGAGATAACCGTTACAAAATCCTAGCACTATGACAAATCCTTCACGACACCCTAGTTTCATTTGCCTACACAAAATGAAGAAAGGTGAGATTGCTCCTTCATTTTGCACACCGATCTTCGGAGGTGGAATTGCTCCTTCACCACTCACCACTCACATACACAATCCATGATCAACCAATCTCTTTGTAGCAACACCATATGAGAAAAGGTAGAATTGCTTTTCTCAAACTATGCACAACCAACCCTTTTTTCACAAAGGTTAGGTTTAGAATTAATCAAGGATTAATTCAGTGAGCTGTTTGATTCTTCTGGATCTGACTCTGTAGCTCCAAGATGCCTTCATTCCCCCTTAATGGGTTACTGGGTCTTTCTTTGAAGTTTTCAAGGCAATTTCGTTGGCTCCCCCTTTTTCTAGATAAGTATAATCTGATTTTGTGGTTCTGGATTTGGATCTTTGAGTATATGCTTGTAAAGCTCTTTTTCTGATCCCCCTCTCTCCTTTTTCTTGAGTGATTCTCTTGTGTATTTATAGGGGTGATGTGACGGTTACTAGCTCTTGTAGCCGTTACACTTGTCATTTAGCCAACGTTCATATGTACGATCTTTTGTCGTATTGATAGTTTAAATTCAATCAAGGCCTTAACTCAGTTTTCTACTCTTCTTCAAAACTGAGTACCTTGTTTACTTAATATCTGACTTAAATTGACTAAGTCAGAGTACACCATTCAGTTTCTTCTTTTCGGTAGTCGATAATCTTTGTCCTTAAGATTATTCCGTTTTACATGATCTATAACTCGCTTTGGTCACCACAGACTTGCACGAATCCCGATTTATAGTCACGACTTAATCGACTTCTAACCGAGTTTGCCACCTCGCTTCTTCAATCCTCAACAAGCGAGTCTGTGTTCCTCGCCTTGATCTTCTAGATAAACCAACTGAGTCTGTGTCCTCAAAGAAACTTATCTTCTTCAGTTTTATCATAACTGAGTTTGAATCCTCGATTCTTCAAGTGCATACTCGAGTTTCTTGCTATAACTCGCTTTTCTTGTTGTGACTCAGCTGTTTGCCTGGTTCCTATTCTATTACAATGCTTGTCTGAAACAACCTATACAAAGTTCAGACTCTAGATAGAACTTATACATTTGTCTCTAGACCTTCTTTTTTTTGGTTAAAGGTAAAAATTTTATATAACCAAGGTATGCAAAGTACAAGAGATTACGTCCTAATCATAATTTAGAATTAAACTAACACTACACTAGTGTTGAGAAGAGGTTAGATTTGTAGATTCCAAGCTGCATAAGACCCCGAGGTTATATGCAACAAGAAACAACAAACCACTAAACACATAACAACA
The DNA here is from genome assembly GCA_026214975.1 of Gentiana macrophylla. NCBI lineage: Eukaryota > Viridiplantae > Streptophyta > Magnoliopsida > Gentianales > Gentianaceae > Gentiana > Gentiana macrophylla. The sequence continues at coordinate 102,143,148 of CM047810.1, forward strand.
CCCAAAATCACAAAAGGGGTCATGTGAGAGCATAACTCACAGAGCATATCCCAAGGTGTGTAGAAAACAAAATAATCTCATACATCCACCAACAAAACCTACTAGAAATCACAAAAGATATACAAAACCTAAACATTAAGGTGTAAAAGTGTACAAGGAAATGCACTTGCATTATGTAAAACATATGTGTTTTAATGCAAAACAACACATCATCAATCTTCATAGTACTCCTCAAACCTCTTTCTGTTTCTCATGTACCAAATCCAGTAAACAACCACAGAAACAGAGGCACATCTAGCCACATTTGCATGAGAAGTTCCCCTGCATTTCCTCTTCATCCATCTGAGAGCAGCAGTTATAGTTTCCAGTCTTCTATTGATACCTAGCCACAACCTGACCTTGCCCCAAATCATACAGAGATTAGACACCTAAAAACAGATGAGAGGCAGATTCATTCACCAATCCACACAAGGAGCAGATTTGTCATCAAAATGAAGCTTATCAGTAGTAAGCATAGCATGTTTCATGGCCATCCACAACAAAAAGCAGTGTTTTGGGGTGGCTCTAGGGTTCCAGACAAGTCTGTACCACCAAACCTTGGGACTTTGGTGCCTAAAGAAATCATAAGCTTTAGTAGGGGATAATTTGATACCAATGGACCAGGATTTCATCATAGCAATAGCGACTCAGTGAGAATCCAAAGATAATTCAAGATCCTATCCCAATTACAAGACAGTTTTGATTAAAGCGAGAATCAATGAGACTTGTAAGGATAAGACCACAGATCTGCATTCTTTAAGTACTCAGCATTGATCCATTTCACCCAAAGGCAGTCTTTCTTACATTGGAAGTTCCACAAGATCCTACACAAAAGAGCTAGATTCCAAGCTTCCAACTGAAAAATTCCTAAACCACCCTCAGATTTTGGCAAACAGACTTTCTTCCAGCCAACAATTGATTTCCTGTTAGAGTCACAGGATCCCCCCCACAAAAACCTCCTACATAATTGATCCATTTTAATCTTTACACTTCCAATGATAGGGTAAATACCTAGCCAAAAACAGTTCACACCTTGAATGACAGATTTCACCAGCTGTAACCTACCAGCATAAGACAATGTGGCACCCTTCCAATTACAAAAGTAATTCCTCAAAGTAGTGAATAAGGGATCATAATGCACCACATTTAACCTAACAGCACACAAGGGAATGCCAAGATACCTAACAGGCATCACACCTTCTTTCAAACCGAGATGTCTAATAAAACACGCTTGTTATACTCATCCACCGGCCAGATGTAAAATTTCGTGACTTATGCAAATTAACAACAAGGCCGAACACACATACCAAATTCGATGAAGATAGTTCATCATTAAGGAGACAGATATAGGATCTCCTCTAGTGAAAAGCATCAAGTCATCTGCAAAGGCAAGATGATTAATCTTCAAATTCTGGCCTATAACAGTTAGTTACAACTTCATCATCATGGGTTGTAAGAGATTTGTCTAATTTCGTGACGAATTATCATCAAAACATAAATAATATTTCCAACAGTTTTATCCGCTGCCCAAAAGCTTTTTAAATAGGAAATGTTTTTGAAACTCCAATATAGTCATTCACCCCCCTCTGAATATATTTTCACCCTTCTCTGGGACCAACAGAAATAACACCTGAGTTTGCGGGCTGCTAGAACAAGCGAGTAAGCTAATTTCTCTATATTAAAATAGTGACGCTCCACCGGACCGAGGGCTAGCTTTGCTTACATAATAGAAGAGGTTTTGGAGGGTTCTGGCCTCCTTTACAAGCACGGAGGTTACAGCCTGATCTGAGGCATCCAAATACAAAAACAATTCATCCAATTCAACTGGACTAATTAGAAGAGGCGGTTTTCCCATATAATATTTTAAAGCCTGAAAGGCCTGGGAGCACTCTTCGGTCCAAGAAATTTTTTTGTCTCCTTTGAGGATCTTGAAGAAAATGAGGCATTTTTCTACTGATATCGAGATAAACCCGCCCAGAGCGATGATTCTACCGTTAAGTGTCTGGACCTCTTTGATGCAGATAAGCTCTTTCATGTCGAGCGGTGCTTTAATTTTCTCTGGGTTAGCTTCAATCCCCCGTTGACCATAAACCCAAGAAACTTGCCTGCCCAGACACAAAATGTACATTTTTCTGGATTGAGTTTCATTGAGTGCCTTCAAACGTTCTCGGAGGTTTCTTGAAGGTTGGCGTCATGGTCGTGACGGGATGACTTGAAGACCATGTCGTCGATGTAAGCCTCTATGTCTTTCCCGATATACGAGCTGAAGACCCTGTTGACCATTCTCTGATAGGTCGCATTCTTCAGCCTAACGGACATCATTTCATAATAATATAGGCCCCAAGCTATTCTGAAGGCCGTCTTTTCTTTGTCACAACTAGCCATTCTCACTTGATGATAACCAGAATATGTATCAAGAAAACTCAAAGTTTCGAAGACGGCAATGGAGTCGACTAGTCGGTCAATCCTTGGTAGTGCATAAGGATCTTATAGGCACGCTTTGTTGATGTCAATAAAATCAATGCACATTCTCTACTTGACGTTGTGCTTTCTACCATCACCACGTTAGCCAGCCATATTGGATAGGCTAACTCTTTGATTATACCGGCTTGAAGAAGCTTGTCGACCTCAACCCTGATAGCAACCTGATTTTCTAAAGAGAAATGTTGGCCCTTATGTTGTATCTGATTGAAGGTGGGCTCAACCCCTCTTATATCCGTACCTACCCACGTGAATGCATCTAGATTTGCTTTGAGCTGGGCAATTATCACTTCCTATTAATGTATATAAGTGAGCCCCAATTTTGACCTTCTGGTCGGGGTAGGCTTCATTTATAACTACCTCGACTAGCTCTGTTGGTCCCTTGGAAAGGCTAACACAAGTTTAGAGGGGGTGAATAAACTTGTCACCAAAAACTTATCTTAAGTTGTAAAAGCCCCAGGAACTGAGTTTCTCTGAAACTCAAACTGACTTCCAGTTCAGTTATGTTCCTGTCCCTTAACTTGTGCGGAGTTCAGTTAGCTTAACTGATTGTAAGTCAAAACTGACTTATATTCAGTCTTGTTAACTGGCAGCGGATAAAGTAATAGCCTTTAGTGCAATAGATGTGTAAACAGAAATCTAGACCTTCTATGTATCAGTTTGTGAGAATTCAGTGTCTGGTGTTTGCTGAGAGATAATGCGATAAATAAAACAAACACAAATGCATAAAGAAAATCAACACAAGATTTGTTTATGGAAGTTCCGGATGGTGTAATCCCGTACGTCTCCCCTTCTCCTGTGGTGTAGGAGGTATCACTAGAATAATGAGATAACCGTTACAAAATTCTATTACTATGACAGTCCTTCACGACACCCTGGTTTCACTGTCTACACAAAATGAAGAAAGGTGAGATTGCTCCCTTCATTCTGCACACTGATCTTTCGGAGGTGGAATTGCTCCTTCACCAGCTCACCACTAACACATACACACAGCCCGCAGACTGCACCAATTGCTGTAGCAACACCGTAAGAGAAAAGGTAGAATTGCTCTTCTCAAACTATGCACAGCCAACCCTTTTTCACAAAGTTAGGTTTAGAATTAATCACAAGATTAATTCAAAGAGTCATCTCTGATTCTTCCGATCGGCTTTGTAGCTCTAAGATGCCTTCTTTCCCTTTGTGGGTTACTGGATCTTTCTTTGAAGTCTTCAAGGCAATTCATTTGTCTTCCCTTTTCTTGATATATCGATCCGATTTTTGGATCTGGATTTGGATCTTTGAATATATGCTTGTAAAGCTCTTTTTCTGATCCTCCTCTCTCACTGCTTTAAGTGATTCTCTTGTGTATTTATAGGGGTGATGTAACGATCACTATCTCTTGTAGCCGTTACACTTGTCGTTTTGCCAACGTTCACATGTACGATCTTTTGTCGTATTCTCAGTTTGAATTCAACAAGGCTTTAACTCAGTTTTCTACTCTTCTTCAAAACTGAGTACCTTGTATACTTAATATCTGACTTCAATTGGCTAAGTCAGAGTACACCAATCAGTTTCTTCTTTCCTGGTAACTGATAATCTTTGTCCTTAAGATTATTCAGTTATTCATGATCTATAATTCACTTTTCAAGTCACCACGGACTTGTCTGAATCCTGATTTATAGTCACGACTTGATCGACTTCTAACCGAGTTTGCCACCTCGGTTCTTCAATCTTTAACAATCGAGTCTCAGGTCCTCGGTTCTTGATCCTTCTAGATAAGCCAACCGAGTCTGTGTCCTCAAATAACTTGTCATCTTTAGTTCTTGCATAAGCCGAGTTTGAGCCCTCGCCTCTTTAGATGCATATCTCAGTTTTCTTATTATAACTCAGTTTCCTTGAATTGACCCAGCTGTTCGTCTAGTTCCTATTCTATTACAGTGCTTGTCTGAAACAACCTATACAAGGTTCAGACTCTAGATAGAACTTATACATTTATCTCTAGACCATTTCTTGCTTCTTCTTTCATTATGCACTATAACAGTTAGTTACGACTTCATCATCATGGGTTGTAAGTGATTTGTCTAATTACGTGACGAACCATCATCAAAACATAAATAATATTTCCAACAATTTCCCCCTTTTTGATGATGTATCATAACCCTCCCTAAAAGCAATAATAAAAGAATAGTGCAAGAAATCATAACAAAACAAATGAAAGCGATTAGAGAACGGCCGAGTTTATTACAAGAGCCAAACTGAGTTATAACTGAATTAAATTACATCTGTTTTTCAAAAGCCAACAGTTTTTCACCAACAAAGATACTCCTTTTAGTTTCTAGGAGCCTTCTTGCTTTTCCTTCTTCAGCTGATTCGCCACCTTTAGGTTTGATCTCTAAATATTCATTGAGCAATTGATTGGCTTCTTCATTATCGTTGTTTTTTATCTTGATCAGGATTTCTTTGATCTCCTCGTTCATCTGCTCTTTTTCTTCTTCTGAAATGAGGTTAAGTCTTTCTTTTCCAGCTTCTTTCGCTTTTCCCCTTAGTTTGTGTCTCTTTATTTGCCGCTTTCTCAAGCAATTTGACACAAATTACAAGCTTCTTCGATGCTCAAGATCGCTTTAATCGCATTATCTTCATCATCCTCGATCCTTGTATCTTTAAAATCTCCTTCGCAATCGGTTCTTCAAACATGTTGTCAATCGCTTCTTCATCAAGTTGAGTAGTTAGTAGATCAAGATCTACTTGTGCTGCCTTGATCTTCTATCGCTTGTCCGGCATAAGCTTCTTGATCTTTTCTTCTTTAGCCGCATCATCACCACCTACTGACTTCATCTTTTCCTTGTTTGAAGATAAGCGATAGCAATCTTCAAATAACTTACGTAAGGTGATGATGTTTGAATACTCAAATAGGCTTTGAGTAATGTATTCTTCCAATTAATTCATGCAGATTGAACATTTTCTCCTGTAGATTTTGTATTAAACATTCAATGAATTCTTTTAGATTTTTCAGTTTCTCAGCTTCAGTTTCTTGAACCAGAGATTCTCCAAATGCTGATTTGCTTGTGGATGCCTCATGAGCTTGGGATGAGATGCTGGCCTCAGGATAAAAATGAACATCGAGAACTATCCGTTCCTTTTCATACTCAGTTTCACAAAACTCTGCATTTTCCACAGCTTCTCTCTGTTTTTCAGTGTATTCCCCAAACATAGTAGTGGGAAATTCACTCCCTTCAGATTCTTCACACTCGCTTTCTTCAGTTTCAGCACCTTCTTCTTCTTCAGTTTCATCACTATCTTCAGTATCATCCTCGATCTGGATTACATTCTCAATTTCAGTTTTCTTTTCTTGAAATTTGTTCCACATTCTCTTCTGCCTTCTTAGAGTCCTTTCATCTAAATTCACAGTTCCACTAAGACTGGAGTCTGAAACTTCACTCAATTCCTCTTCTTCAAGGATTTTCCTTTTCTTTAGTCCGGTGGATGTTGATTTGAGTTTTCCTTGTGTTTCTGTGACTTTTGAGATGGAGAGATGATCTAGTATCCTTTGCACTAGATAAGGAAATCCTTTCCTTAATAAAAATTCTTCTCCACTGGTCTTCTTTTCTATGGCTTTATCTTTCTCGTCCTTGATTTGCTTGATTAATTGATTGAGAACAAATTTGTTCCAATCAAATCTCTCTTCGAACCAAATGGCATAAATCATCTTCATTTTGTCTGTTGAGAGAGTGTAGAAATTTCGAGCATGACCAATGACGTTTTTGGTCAGAAGAATGGTCAGGAATGCAAATTCTCCTTTCTGCTGATATATGGAGCCACTGAAATTCTTCTCCTTCTTATTGATTGACGTGATGTTCCAAAGCTTGTCTTTTTCCTTTTTCCCAAAGGTAAAAGATGAAAAGCCTCCAATTATATCTAGACGGAACACTAGGGAAAGTAACTGTTCATCAATGGTGAAGCTTTTGTCTTGAAATAGTTGTTTTGAAGCTTCTTCTATTGTTGATGATTTCAAATTCTGTAGAAATTTCTAATGCCGTCTGGACATAGGATAGAGACCTTTGTGTCAATCAAATTCTCCAAACCTCGAATCTTTTTAATCTTCTTTGCAATTTGAATTGAAAGATTGGAGTTTGAGAATTTTTGACAGAATGCGTCCAGGCTTGTTGTGATTCCTTCGTCAATGTTGTATTGCTCCATTGATTTTTGAAATGAGGATCCTTGAATGCTTGATTTTGGGTGAGCAGGATTCCGTCAAGATTTCGTCTTTCAATCGTTTTCAAAGTGAGAGTCGTGTCACAATCAATGAGATTATGTAGGGATATACATCTACTTTTTCTCCCAGATTGACACGTGGCTTCGAGTGAATTGTCATGTCAGCCCAAACGTCAGATGGTAGTTGGAAAGTTTTCTGCTATTGACCAAATTGTCCTCCGTCAGCTTTTTATTATCTCAGTTTTGTATAGAGGTCAGTTTTCTGAGGATTTTGCAATGTAAACTGACTTTTCCTGCAAAACAGTTTTAAATTTTCTTCGGTACCCATATCTTTTTGGGTCCGGTTGAGTTAGTTGTTGAAATATTACTTTCAGTTTCTTTGTTGAGAGAATTAAACCTTCTCAACTCTTTTCTGGATAAACCATTACGCTCAATCTTAGTTGATTTCACAAGGATTCTTTTAGATTTAACATTTTTAGTTTCCTTGTGTAATCCACTAGATCTTCCAGTATCTTGATTTCTAGAGTTTATACTTTTTGAAGTCTCAAGACTGGGTAGTGGTGGGGGATTATCATTGCCTTTGTCAATTTTGCTGAGTATTAATCTTTCGGCTAGATTTGACACCTCAGTTTCAAGAAACTCATTCCAACCTTTTGCTTTGCCAAGTTCTTTGTCTTTTTGTTCCAACTCCAAGGAGAGTTTTTCGGTTAACTTGACAAGATCAGAATTTCTCTGGCTGAGTTCAGCAAGTGATAACTGAGTAGAAGAATGTACCTTTCCTTGATGATTTGATATAGTTTGCACATTCCCTTGTTGCTGTGATGAGTCTTCTATATCAACAACTATTTGCAACAATTCCTTTCCTTCTTCTTTTGAGAGGTCTCTTAGTGATGGAACTCCTCTGGATTCGTTAATGTGAACATTGAAGTTTGTATCCACTTCATCACCGAGTTGAGGTTCTGGATTTGTATATAGAATCGTCGCACTGAACCTTTCGATCATTTGATCCTGAAAATCAGATATATTATGCAAGCAATTAGTCAGGGGGTGAATAAGCAACTTCTAGCTCTAGATGTAGACATTGAAACTAAGTGAACTGATACAGTGAGGGGTCTTCAACAACTGGTTTAAAAGGTATACTTGGATCTTCTTTCAAATGAAATATTTGCTCCGATACCAATTGTTGGTCCCTTGGAAAGGCTAACACAAGTTTAAAGGGGGGGGGGGTGAATAAACTTGTCACCAAAAACTTATCTTAAGTTGTAAAAGCCCCAGGAACTGAGTTTCTCTGAAACTCAAACCGACTTCCGTTCGATTATGTTCTGTCCCTTAACTTGTACGGAGTTCAGTTAGCTTAACTGATTGTAAGTCAAAGCTGACTTATATTCAGTCTTGTTAACTGGCAGCGGATAAAGTAATAGCCCTTAGTGCAATAGATGTGTAAACAGAAATCTAGACCTTCTATGTATCAGTTTGTGAGAATTCAGTGTCTGGTGTTTGCTGAGAGATAATGCAATAAATAAAACAAACACAAATGCATAAAGAAAATCAACACAAGATTTGTTTATGGAAGTTCCGGTGGTGTAATCCCGTACGTCTCCCCTTCTCTCGTGTGGTGTAGGAGGTATCACTAGAATAATGAGATAACCGTTACAAAATTCTAGTACTATGACAGTCCTTCACGACACCCTGGTTTCACTGTCTACACAAAATGAAGAAAGGTGAGATTGCTCCCTTCATTCTGCACACTGATCTTTCGGAGGTGGAATTGCTCCTTCACCAGCTCACCACTAACACATACACACAGCCCGCAGACTGCACCAATTGCTGTAGTAACACCGTAAGAGAAAAGGTAGAATTGCTCTTCTCAAACTATGCACAGCCAACCCTTTTTCACAAAGGTTAGGTTTAGAATTAATCACAAGATTAATTCAAAGAGTCGTCTGATTCTTCCGATCTCGGCTTTGTAGCTCTAAGATGCCTTCTTTCCCCCTTTGTGGGTTACTGGATCTTTCTTTGAAGTCTTCAAGGCAATTCAGTTGGCTTCCCCCTTTTTCTTGATATATCGGATCTGATTTTTGGATCTGGATTTGGATCTTTGAATATATGCTTGTAAAGCTCTTTTTCTGATCCTCCTCTCTCACTGCTTTAAGTGATTCTCTTGTGTATTTATAGGGGTGATGTAACGATCACTATCTCTTGTAGCCGTTACACTTGTCGTTTTGCCAACGTTCACATGTACGATCTTTTGTCGTATTCTCAGTTTGAATTCAACAAGGCTTTAACTCAGTTTTCTACTCTTCTTCAAAACTGAGTACCTTGTATACTTAATATCTGACTTCAATTGGCTAAGTCAGAGTACACTAATCAGTTTCTTCTTTCCTGGTAACTGATAATCTTTGTCCTTAAGATTATTCAGTTATTCATGATCTATAATTCTGTTTTCAGGTCACCACGGACTTGTCTGAATCCTGATTTATAGTCACGACTTGATCAGCTTCTAACTGAGTTTGCCACCTCAGTTCTTCAATCTTTAACAACTGAGTCTGTGTCCCTCAGTTCTTCAGTCTTCTAGATAAGCCAACTGAGTCTGTGTCCCTCAGCGAACTTGTCATCTTTAGTTCTTGCATAACTGAGTTTGAGCCCTCAGTTCTTTAGATGCATATCTCAGTTTTCTTATTATAACTCAGTTTCCTTGAATTGACCCAGCTGTTCGTCTAGTTCTTATTCTATTATAGTGCTTGTCTGAAACAACTTATACAAGGTTCAGACTCTAGATAGAACTTATACATTTATCTCTAGACCATTTCTTGCTTCTTCTTTCATTATGCACTATAACAGTTAGTTACGACTTCATCATCATGGGTTGTAAGTGATTTGTCTAATTACGTGACGAACCATCATCAAAACATAAATAATATTTCCAACAAGCTCTCCTTCTGCTATGATGTCTGGCTCGTCCCTAACCTGTAAGGTCTCGCATTTGATCTCAGAAGGGGTGAGCTCTCAGACCATGTTTACTTGACTGTACCCGTTGGAGGATAAAGCTGCTCAATACGGGCTATCTTATTCTCCGTCCTTGATTCTTGTATGAACGTGAGGACTTTCTAAGGTTCTCTGACGGCCACTCTGACCATATTGCCGACGTAGAACTTAGCCAGCTGGTATGGGACCGATACGACCATCTGAAATGGTCTCAGGGCCGGGACCCCCCAGGATCATGTTGTAATTGGATTGGAGATCCACTACCAAGAAAGTGACCTTCTCCGTCCTGAAAGGCGCATAGTCTCCTCTCTGCACATCGAGACCGATGTCACCATTACCTGTACCCGATTGTTAGTGAAACCTTCAAGGGTGCTATTATGCGGCCTCAAACTGGAGTCACTGAAGCCAAGCTTTTTGAAGCAGTCATAGTACAAGATGTCTTGGGATGCTCCGGTGTCGATCAACACTCGACTAATACAAGCTCTATTGGTAACAATTGATATGATGAGACACATATCCAGAGCGTCAGGCGAGCTCACCAGTTTGCTATGGGTAAAGGCGAGCGGCTGCTCGTTCCCGTGCAGGACAACTGGCTGCTCTACATGCTGGTTCAGGGAATTAATCTAAATCTTGAGTTGATTGTTGCTAGGAGGATTCTCAGTTATCATGCGGATTTCCATGTCATGTAGGCGAGCCTAGGGGTTGCCTCGATTCGCATTTTCCCCTATCCTGTTTGTAGTGATTCAGAATGCCTCAGGCTACTAGTTTCTCAACCTCTCTTTGCAGAATCTTGCACTCCTCTGTGGTGTGCTCATTATCCCGATGATAATTACAATACTTTCTCTGATCACGGCGCACGTCCGGCTTCATTGGATGCGGATCGGGGATCTCATCTCTTACCTCATTCATGATTTGAGTATAGGAGACGCTAAAGGGAGTCAGATCTTCCTCTCTAAACTTCTTGGGCTTCTTAAAGTCCCGGTTTCTGTGGCTTCGATCTTTAGAATGGCTGGATTCATCCTTTTGTTTGCCCTTATGAGTGGAGGATGCCAGTGCGGGCTCAGATGCAGCGTATTTCCTTGCTTTTCTCCCCTGAAGATTCTCCGGTGGATGAATGGCAAAATGAGACTTTAAGTAGCCCTTGGACAACCCACTCTCGAAGCTGGTAATGACTACATTGTTAGCCAGACCTCTTGTCAACTCGTACACTTTGTTGAAGCGCTCATAGTACCCTTCTAAGAAATTTTATTTTTGACAACATCTGTGCTCTTTTCCAGCCGTCAACTTCACGCTCTTTTTTCTTTTTATTATTTGTTGCTAATTATATTCTATATGTTTTTTATTGTAGTTTTTTTTTTTTTTCGTTTTCTTAAAATAATACTATTGTAACTATAAAATCAAATTCCCTAAATAAACTAAAATCTATAAAAATCATATTAAAATTTGAACGCAAATTATAGTTTTGATATGATACTTTCATATATAAGTAAAAATGCAAACTAACGCCACTTTTTAATTTTATTCAATTCCTCTTTCCGATGTACTCAGGGCGGTCGGGCGGATTCACCCCAAAGTTAGGGGGCACTCGTCCCTTCGGATTTAAAAAATACACTACTATATATGTTATGTATCTTTTTTGCTTCTCATAAAATTTATATTCGTCCTTATCATCTATAATAAACCGATAATTTGATATAAAACTTTTATTAAGTAAATAAAAATACATAGTTATTATCAAAATGATACATTTAAAAAAATATTAATCGTTTCGGAACATTGATTTCATTTAAGAACATTGTTTGTAGTGTTTTAAATCTTTATTGATAGAAGTAGAAAGGTTAATGTGTTAGGATCATGCGATATGTAGCAGTTTTTTAACATATAAAGTTAAATATATAGTCGTGTTTTTTTGCGATGTATAGTATTTTTTTTCCGAATCGTATGAGACAGAAAAAAAAAACACTACCATATACTTTTTTTTATTACAAAAAATCTTTAGAATTTTCGTCCGTCGCCCTGGATTCTACGTCCGTCCCTGAATATACTTTAAATTATTATTTCTAGTAGTAAAAAATAAACTGACGTTTGAGTATCATTTTTATTTAACAAGTGGATATGATATATTAATTAAAAGCAGTTAGAAAAAAAACCTAGGGGAATGGTTTAAAAGGACAAAAAAAGAGGGGGAAAATAGGAATCAGGAGAGTGGAAATATAATTGGGTGATAAGGACAAATCCACTGTTTACTGCAGTGGAACTGTCTTCAAATCTAATGTTTCACAATCACAGTTGAATAAGAACATGTCCTTTTTACCCGAAAAAAAATTTCACTGTCCTTTCGTCATATTTCTATGTTCAAATTGTCTTTTTAAATAAACCCAAAAACTATAAGCCTGAGATACTAATTTGCTTTTATAGTTACAATACTGTTATTTATATATTGTTTTAAGAAAGATTAAAAAAATAGACAGGATTTAATACATACATACATACATACATACATACATACATATATATATATATATATATATATATATATATATATATATATATATATATATATATATATATATATATATATTAATCATAAACCCATGCATTGCACGAGTCGATAAAAATAAAATAAAATGTTGTATTTCTTTTTTATATGAATAATGATAACCTTAAGTAATAAATAGTTGTAAAAAGTAACAAATACAATGTTGGTTTTATTAATGGTTTTCTTTTTTTTTATACGAATAGGGTATAATACCACAATAATAAGTCCCAAAAAATGTATAATAGCACAATAATGGTTTTTTTAGGGAATGAGGAGAAGACAGAAATATTTAATCAATTGAGTAGAAGGCTGACGTTTTTTGAAACTTTTGCATAAAGACAAAACTATTTATTCATCATTCGAAATTCACTTGTGTTCAAATTCATTGCTTAAATTCATTTGACGAAATTCATTTGTCGACATTCACTAATTTTCAAAATTCATCGTCGAAATTCACTAATTTTCGGATTCATTTAATCGAAATTCAATCGATTTCGGGATTCACCTTAGATTCACCGATTTTCGGGATTCATTGTTTTGTCCTTCTCGCTATAAAAATTATGCGATTGTCCTTCTCCCTATAAAAATATATGTAATTTGTCATATTCTTAAAAATATTTCAGATTGTGTCCTTATCCCTAATTTTCCATTTTTTTTATTTGGATGATGTGTGCTATTTATTTTTGAAATGTTAATTAGAAACTCATTGATAAATGTTTTCATCTAAGGAATACCCGGTCCTTTTAAAAAAATACATAGTAAAAACCCCTCAAAATAAACGCGAAATCGTTGCCCATACATTTCTCCAATCCCTAATCCTCTAAAATAGTGTTTGTTACGATACAATTAGGAAGATTTTATTATTTGTTGGTGTTAAGTTTAATGTTTGTTAGGATTAAGGCCCTGTTTGGATTAGTAGAAAGGCCCGGAAAAGAAAAGAGATGATTTGGAGGGATTTAATTTGTGTGTTTGGTAAACTTTATCACGAAGGAAATGAAGGGAGAAGAAGGGAAACTAAAGGAAATGCATCAATACAATTGTAGCAATATGTTTTCCTTCTAAAATAGGTCGGAAACGGAAGGAAACTGTTATTTTTTAGAAAAATAGACTTGACGATCTATCTATCTCCTTTCATTTCTGTCTAATTCAATCCAAACACGCTAAGTAGATTTCACAATCCTCATTATCCTTTCCTTTCCTTTCTTTTCTGTTATTATCTTCTCTTTCTTTTCTATAGGTTTCATTCAATCCAAACGGAGCCTAAGACAAAGTCGGTGAAACTTCTAGGAGTAATGATAATTGTTTATAATGAATGGGACATATTTTAAATATGAAACCAAACAAAAAATAAAAAATCAAAACTTGCCATTTATTTATTTTACATAACGCATTTTAGCCTAATTTGATGGTTTCCCAATTAAAATACACTCAACATAACATTGCGTAAATATAAATATATAATTTACTCCAATGTCATTAAGCTTGTTACAATCCCATTCCTTTCGACCTGCAATTTATGGGTTCGTATTTTTTTGAGACATGCATAAATTAAATTTGTCATTCATGTCTTTCTTAATAATCGCTCAAATTCATTACAACAAATCAAATACTATCTAGTTGGATAGATAAAAAAAATTAAACTTTGAAGGAAAATACAGAAACAATTGCAATTTACTCTAACAACTATCCTGAAATCGTATATGCAGACCACACCGTAAAAACCAAGATTATTAAACATTTACAAAAGAAGTAAATGTGAACATAAATTACCTGGATTTAGTTAGCTTAGGTTATGCTTCTCCAGATTTGTTTTCTGCAAAATGTGGGTTTTCTACTGGATTTTGAGAGGATGATATAGGTGAATTCATAGTTGCTTGGATTTTGGGCAGTTACACCTTCAAATTTGGATGTTTCTGTTATCTGGTTTAGATTTGAAATTTCAAAATAATTTTGTTGAAACATATATTATCTGTTGAGATGAAGGACTTGAAATCCGCTAAGCATGAATATTTTGCGGAGACTTCAATGGGATGAGTTGGGATCCGCAGTTATTTTTTTTTATTTTTATTTAAGATAAGAGTTTGATTTGATATACGATATGTTGATTAAAAAAATAAAAACAAAATCCGAGGTAATGGGTTTGGAGCGGGTCAATCGAGTAATTGGGTAAAATCTCTTTCCTTATATATTATATATATATATAGATATAGATTCTACTTTGTCTTTGCGTTACAGTGTGTTCTGATTGACATGATTGCAGACAAGGAAAGCGCCGGGAGTCAAAACGCATACATACCACTTACTGCTTACATGGATGCACTTCCTCCAGTCTGGTTGGGGTGCAAACCAGGTGTTTCTGTTCTTTATCTACTTTACTCATTGGATTTTGCTTGGTATTTTCCACTTATCCTGCGTGCTGATGATGTGGACATAGTCTTTTGATACGCCTCCTTTCAATGGATCTCTGGAGTGCATTAAGCCTTGGACGCACCCCTACCACTCTGATAGGGGTGCAGTTCAGGTGTTTTTGTTCCTTTCGTGAATTACAATGGTGCTCCCTCTTTTATTGCTATGTGATGTTTTGCCCTACATGATGGTTGTAGCCAATGCTCAGGATCGGAACTGGGCATTACATACTCTCAAGCGGATGCAACGATCTATGAACGACGACGACATTCGGATGTATAATCAACGATCGAGTCACATCTCATTCCTACAATATTCGAGACACACAGACGCCATTCTTTTACTTATGATTTCCACTGTTGTACATATTTTTGGAGTTTGGGATTTTTTGGGAATGCATAGAATGAAATTTTTTCCTCTGCAATGTGATGGATTTTCCTACACCTGATTTCTTGCTATACATAGTTTTAAGGAGTAATCTTGTCTGACTCTATCACGTAAACTTGGGACGGGCAGGGATATGGAAAACTTTTTGTAGCACTTTATTTCTTCCATTAATAAAATAAAGTTGTTATAATATATATATATATATATATATATATATATATATATATATATATATATATATATATACAGTTTAAATTTAATAATGATCCTTAACCAGGCGTTGGTCCCGTGCGTTTGAGCAGGTAGATAACACGGGGTCCCATACCCTACGCCACTCCAACATAATGATTTGTATCACTGATGTTCAAGGAAAATGATTCATAATGCTTGAACGGGTAGATCTACCTCCGCTTCCAAAATATAATTCATCCTGAAAAGGTTTCACACCGATTAAAAAATGGTTGAATGTCCTAAATTTGATGGTTAATGTCTAAAATATCCTCGACTATCATTAATCGCAATAGTTGTTAAATAATGAAAAATGATTGAATTGATAATAAATTAGGGATGAGATAGAAAAGAGAGTAATAAATGTTGCATTGATAATGTATAATAACTTATATTGTGGACAAAACTAAAAGTGTAGGATGAAACATATTTTGGAATCAGGTGTAGTACATGCTGATTCTTTCTGGAGTCCCGTAAAATTGTTGCATATTCTTTCTCTGATTCTTTCCATGAATATATTGTTAAAATAATGGTTCATACCAGTATAAAACAATTAACAATCAAATCGCATATGAGATATCTGAGAAGCAAAGTGAATACTTTAAAAGTAGAAATATGATTATATTGTAACTTTGGAGTAGATCATTTGAAGACAACAATAGGGAGTTCTCCTGCCATTAATTGTCTGGTGTTTTTAATTGCAAGAATAAGAAACCTTCACCCTATTTTCTGGAGTAGTAATTTCTAATAAAAGATAAAAACAAAGAGAAAATGGTACATGAAAACCTCCTGAATATATAACCTCTAATTGCGTTGATGTGTCACTATTGCAAGCTCTTCTAACACATTCATAAGGTCCTGGAGCAGGTCTTGGCATCTCAAAGAACCCGTAAAGTGAATAATATCCGCCTAACTTGAAATTACTATTTTCAAAAGCTCAATATCCTATTCAAATATCATATGCGCACAAATTATCATGCCATTTCAGTTCGTCTTCATATTCTAAGCACTCGGTCATAAATAATTAAGAAGCTACCACAAAAAACATCATTCATCACAATCGTGAGGAGAAGCATATCAATCGGACGCAACACAAAAACATAAACAACAAAATTGACGAAAATAAAATTAATTTTTTTCTAAAGGTGTCTAAGTTCACCAATTATTAATGACAAAGGGCTCCCTGTCTACCCGATTGTTGATGCTCTCCCATTCAAGGATGAGGAACAAAAACTTGACACTTGAGGAATATTAATTCATGGTAGAGAAGAAAAATCATAGAAAACCATATAATATCGGAAAAGTTGGTCTTACAAAGGGTAGACTGGACCAATTAGAACCATCACTGTTTCGTTTATGGAGCACTTTTACCTCGTCCACCACAATCTGAAACACTCAACGTTGCTATATCACATAAAGAAAAAGAAATCGAGAAAGGGAAGAAAAAAAAGCACGATTTTACCTGGCAGATATATCATCATTGTTTTTTTTTACGGATCAATTATTTAGAACCACCATTGTTTCTTCCTTAGGTGTGCCGTTCAAAAAAAAAAAATGTACTACTATTAGATAAGGTAACATTGACACGTTTGATCACTCAAATGAAGAAAGATTAGAATAGATTTTCTTTTGGTGCACACTGAATATCAAACCTGTTAGTAACAATGTAATGTTTTGCCTCCAATAGAGAGAGAGAGAGAAAAAAAAAAAAATGAAAAAGAAAAAAACATGTACATACATCATACATGGATGGGAGAATCCAAAAGTAAACTACTCAGCAACCATTGACGATGATGTAAAAGTCATTATCATCAACAATAGAGAAACAAAGTACAATGCAGACTGCCGAATAATAAAATTACTTATCTAAAAAAGATACATGAATTATTTGTTGAGATAAGAACACAGAAAATTAACAGCAAGAACCTTGTGAATTTTTGCATCCTAAGTGATAAACCTATTAAAATATACTCAAGGTTAAAATCCGCATTGTCTGCCATCATAGTCCTATACAACAACCAAAAGAGTAGTTTTTGTTCAAATCATTCAAGCTGACACTTCTTACATCTGCCTTGGTGACCTTGGCTCATATTGCATCTTTCTTCCGAACATTCTGAATAACACCGTACCAACAGCCACAATTTGATGCATATATCGTTTTCACAACCATTGGCTTGGTTGGAATAATCTTTACCGTACCAGCATCTCCATTAATTCTCTTCAAATACATAGACTCCTTCCGCAAAAAAGAGAACCTAAAATTTAAAAAACAAAAAAATTTGAGTAGCAAAGGAGAATGCTATATGAAAAATGTTATGTTTAAATGTTATCAAGAACCATAATCCAAGATTTAGCTAGCAACAACATCTTTCTATGTAACCCATCGAAGACATAAAAAATGCATTTCGTGATTTTTATTTAATCGCGCAGAAGCAGCAATGACAAAGCCCTGAAAAGACTTTGTTGTATGTCAGTACGTACGTGCTAAATTTTTTTACACTTTCAACCTGTCCAAATTGTCACTATCATATGTAGTAAAAATAGTTACAGGTGAATGGGAAAAGAAAGTGTTACTACGTACCTTAGCTTGCGCGTCTTGCAAACGAAAATTACAGACATAAGAAAATTAGATATTGACAAATTCTATGTTAACAGAAACGAAAAATTCAACAGGTCAAAATAGCGGCAAAATTAGGATTTTAGTCATAACTTGGCTTATTTTGGATTTTAGTCACTGCTCTCTGTCGCTCCGGTGAGAAAAATGATCCTCTAACTTTGCTTTTTTTTTTTTTTTTTTTTTGATTTTAGTCCTATCCGCCGGAAATAGCTGATTGGGCACCGGAATTTTTAAAAATAGTCCTCTAACTAGGCTGCCATTTAAGCGTTTTTTAAAGATTCCGGTGCCCAATCAGCTATTTCCGGCGGATAGGACTAAAATCCAAAAAAAAGCCAACTTAGAGGACCATTTTCCTCACCGGAGCAGGAGCAGGACTAGAATCCAAAATAGGCCAAGTTAGAGGACTAAAATCCTAATTTTGCCTCAAAATAGCAAAGCTTACCGGATAACCGGAATATATGAGATCAAATATTGCTCATGCTTGCCCGATTTTTACTTCAGACATTTTTGTGTGTTAAGCAATGACAAAACAGTATATTATTAGACCTGTACAGAAGGAAAAAATTATATATTCTCAAAGTCTCTGCTATGTAAAACATTCAATTCAACAATTTAAAATAGCAAACACTTACCGGAATGAGATCGAATTTCACTCACGCATGCCCAGATCCAATTTGACTATGTTTTTCGAATCCAGAGGCGGCAAACCCTCTTCCACCTGCAACAATGGTTGACGAAAGAAAAAAATGTCGGATAATTCTTCATCAACTTCCAAAATGAGCACTTTCATGATCAATGGGAGTGCTCCATCTTCTTGATTTTTCCAGCGAATGAGAGCTAGTAGGTTGCAGCAGATGGATAGAAAATTGTGGAGATGATGTGGGGATTGAGATAAGGGCAACCGAAAATTTAATAGATCATGTTAGCTAGTGTGTATCATCTTACGAGAATAGAGTATGGTGTCGATCACCCAGAAGAGGTATGCATAAAAGTATTTGCCTCGAGGAACAATCCTAGGATTCCGTCTAACTCTTCGATATATCTCTTGCTGAAAGTATCCCTGATCCCACTGGTAACGAGTGGGCCCAAATAATTCAATCGGAGTTTATGAACCATACCACATAGTTCCAAAGAACAACAAAAGCTGCAAAAAAGACAAAGACTATACTCTTTGGAAAGTACGGTTTCAATATTTCCCATACGCAATCCTTTGTATAGACGTTGTGGCGGGCGGACACTCAAATGGAATAGACCTGCTAATAAAAAGAGTTGATAGCTTGTATTTCTGTTGTATCCATTATCATTTTAACGATCAATTTCTCCCATAATGATATCTATGCTCCCTAGTATCGTCATAATATCAGAACAATATGTTACTGTTACTGCTGAAACACGGAAGAATTGAAATCGTGGATCAAAACACTATGTCTGGATGGTATGAACTGCCTAAACAAGAATTAATTTGAGAAACCGGAACATTGTGGAGATTGTGGGGTGTAGAGGAGTATTTAAAAGCGTGAGGGGGAGTTTTTGGGAGGATATAGTGGGGAGTTATTTCTTTTTTTTTCCTGAAGAGATGGGGGAGTTATTTCTGAAAAGAAGATCGTGGGAGCAAAGGCAAGGAGGATTCAATATTATTATTAAATTTTTTTTTTTGTGAGAGAGAAAATCCGGGTTTGGGTCAGGTAATTATGAAAAAACGGGTTAATTTACGGTTATTTGCTCTTAAATATATAATAAGATATATATATATATATATATATGTATATATATATATATATATATATATATATATAAAATGAGTTCATATACATACTATTGATCCATGCTTACAGTACATACTACTAAAATAAATGCATCCGATCACTATTTTAGTGCACTGCTATTATTGTTTGAGTGCACCTAGTTAATGAAGCGGGGAAATCTGCTATTAGGTAATA
The DNA here is from genome assembly GCA_026214975.1 of Gentiana macrophylla. Taxonomy (NCBI): domain Eukaryota; kingdom Viridiplantae; phylum Streptophyta; class Magnoliopsida; order Gentianales; family Gentianaceae; genus Gentiana; species Gentiana macrophylla. The sequence continues at coordinate 102,162,961 of CM047810.1, forward strand.
CTAGAAACCTAACTAGAAACCTCGCTCCTCAATTTGTAGTTGCACCAAAAACAATAATTGTGTGCACTAAAATAGTGATCAGATGCACTATTTTAGTAGTATGTACGGTAAGCATGGATAGTATGGTATGTAGGGGAACCCAACCCTATATATATATATATGTATATATATATATATATATACAATGTATGCAGACAAAAAGTAAAAAGTCACATAAGGGTATTTTGGACCAAATGCTCTGGCATTAGCAGAGTTGCTTTGGCATTAGCGGCTACCCATATATATGTGCGGATTGCTTATGACAATTAATTAACATTCGAGAAGACATAATTAATTACGATGTGACGTTAATTAAACTAGACAGCTGTTATGGCTGCTTCGTGGTGGGTGAACCCGACACTTGACCTCTCCATAGTGTATGCCTTGTATCTTTGTCATGTTTGAATCTTGTTCGCCTAGATAAGCGGGTCTGGTCCGTGCTTGCGGACTGAAGATATGAGGGGTGGGATGGCCGCCCCCTTGCTTGGTATCGTACCATGCGGGGCGGATCAAAGCTTTACAATTGGAACCCGGTTGCCTGGTCTAGGATGTAAGTCGCGGAGGCTCTATTCGGGCTGAGACTTTACCCGACTAGATCTGGCATAGGTTGATGCAGACTCGTTGGGCCGGGGGCCCTATCCTTTATTGGGCCTTTGTTCAGGCCTAAGTGTGGATCCGTGGGCTCTTTTGCGGGTTTGGCGTATCAACAGAGAACTTAGAAAAGTTTTCCCACATTTCCGGTTAAGAGGCAAGAAGCATCCATCCCTGCACTTCATCATCAAACTTAATACCCATAGCATTAAGTTGGTTCAAAATTCCAAGAAAGTATGCAAATGATTAGTCATAGGAGTTTCATCATGAATCTCAAATTCATCAATACATCAAAAGAATCTTATTGTTTCCAGTTTTTCGGGCATACAAGTCTTCAATTTGTTTCCACACAGACGTATCACGTTTCTCCTCATTAATGTGATTTAAAACATTATCATCAACACATTGTCTAATATAGCCACAAACTTGCCTATGCAATAAATTCCACTCTTCTTCAGTTTTATCTTGAAGTTTTTCAACATTGAAAACTGGCAAAAAATAATTCTTCACGTTTCAATTTTCTTTACTTAAAAATACTTCTAAATGATTTTTAACATAGTATTTTTAAATTTAGTTATGAAAACCACCACTTGGATCTGGAACCTACATGCTGATGCTCACGATTTCGATAGTCATACCAGTGATTTGGAGAAGATCTCTCGAAAAGTATTTAGTGCTCATTTCGGCCAACTCTCCATCATCTTTCTGTGGCTGAGCGGCATGTATTTCCACGGTGCTCGTTTTTCCAATTATGAAGCATGGCTAAGCGATCCAACTCACATTGGGCCTAGTGCCCATGTGGTTTGGCCAATAGTTGGCCAGGAAATATTGAATGGTGATGTGGGCGGGGTACAATAGATCATTCATTTTTATTTTTTCATTTGACATAATTTGACTCATTCAAAGTGATCATTCTAGCTATTCAAGTTGACTTCCATTTCACCAATAAAAAGATTAAAAAAAAAACACTTCAAAACCAAATCAGCTACTTCGCTCTGATACCACTTGTTGGAAAAACAAGCAACCGCTATACCACACGTATCACAAATACCCACAAAGTATTTCCAATGACACAACAGAATTAATCGAGGCAGCCCTAATGAAGTCAAAAAACAAAAAAAGCGAAACGCAAAATAACACCACAATTTTAACACGGAAAGCCCTCTCTATGTGAGAGAGTAAAAATCACGAGGTCGAGTCCCAAAAAAATCTCCACTAATCATCAAAAGATGATACAAAAGCGTTCCAAACACATCAATCAACTCAACTACACCAAAGCATCAACTAAAAATGCAAAATACAAGAGTTGTTGAATAATATCACCGAAAAACGCAACAGTCAGGTCGGCGGTTGATTCCCGAAAATTGGACCGTTGAAACGAAAATTACACCGTTCATATGGAAGAAGAAAGACATATAGACAACCCCTCGAAATTTCTTCACGATCGGAATTCGTTTCAATATCCGATCGTCGCCAAAAAGTTACTGCTGCAACACCAAAAGAAGTTGCGAAGTTCTCTTCTTTTTGTCACTTTTTGGTTGTGAAAAATTATGGAAAAATTAACCTAACTTATTCTCTTAAATAATACTTGACATACTGTTTTTTTATTTGTTTATTATATTTTTTTATTATTTGATGGGCTCCACAAATGAGTGATTCATCCAACAAGTTCCACCAGATATAGAGATCAAGTCACACTTTGCTGACAATGAGTATACTATACTCTCTAGTTTTGAGTTCATCTCTATTTAGTCTCTTGATCTTTGTGTTCTTTTCTTAAAATCTTGATTGGAATCAAGAATTCCTACACAATGATCATCTACTCACGATAAAGTACAAAATGGCCTTTCCTTTTTTAAGATTTCATAAGTTGTTTAGCATATTTTTTATATTTGGTCAGAATAATCCAACAATAATAAATTGAAGTATACAACTTCCTTTCCTCTTGTAATGGAATCTGTAACCTGGTCTTCCTGTTTTATTGCAGTAAAAGAAACAACTTGAGTATCCTTCAACTTTTTGGATCCATTTGGTTTTTCACCGACTAGAATAATCAACCGTCTATAAAATTGAAAACGATTTAAATTTGAATATGTTCATATGAAAAACCAAAATATAATTTCAAAGGTTGAAGTTATATTTAATTAAGAGGAGAAAGCATGGCCAAGCTCGCCTATTTGTTGTTGTATTTGCTGATTGCAGATTGTAAGTTTCTCTCAATATATATATATATATATATATATATATATATATATATATATATATATATATATATATATATGTGTGTTTAATTTTTACCTTTGACATTTAAATTTGTGTAAGATACTCATCATGAAAATTCTACGTGATACAGTTGCATTATCAGAAGCGGATTGGATGAAGAAAGGAAAGCTTGATCAGAAACGACTACTTGCAAATATTGGATCTAGGAAACTTCTTCAACAAATATGTAATAATTCATGCACTATTGCCCGCTGCCTAAATGAAAACATTTGTCAATGCACTCTTACTTTTGAGGGCTATTTTTGCCTTCCACCAAAGGAGTAGGAGGAGGATGATGAAATGAGATTAAAGTAGTGATACATGCATAATCGTTGTTGTGTCACATCGAAATGACACAATGGTCATCCGCCACCGTTGATCATGATGTAATAAACCCATCACGATTAATCAAGCAAATCGATAACCGTTGTGCCATTCGTTCGTTATGATACAACGAACGATCGGGCTCGTATCATATATTACTCATGGAATTAGTGTATGAGTGGGAATTTAATTGAAGTAATCATTTGCCGTGTCTCTATCTTTCAGTTTGTTTGTTCTTTCTGGTTTATCCTTTTTTTTTTTTTTCTTAATGTGTTTTGCATAATTAAGGCCACTTTTCTCTTTGTAACATTTCCCATATCTTATACTAAATGTATTTTATGAGCATCAATAGATGTTTTTCTCTTTTTTTTTGAGTGGAATAAATATTGTTTTTGTTGTAATTTGACGTAACATTGAGAACTACACCCGATTATTGAGATCAACAAGCACTTGAAAGTAAGCTGATGATACAGGGTTAGACTCATACACGTGTCATCGAATTATTGGACCACATGCTTAAAGAAGAAACGGGAAGTCTTGGGCCCCAGTCCGAGATCTGTGTCTGTACCGACTTCGGCAACAGGCTCCCGCACGATTGTCGGATGTCGGGGGGGAGCCATCGCCTCGATCCCGCAAGTCGGGGAGGTCGAAGACGAGACAGAGTCCTATGTTGTTAATAAAGCCCATTGGTCTTAGTTACTTGGGCAGGGGGTAATCGCATAAAAGGCCCAATAGGGTCAATTATGGAATAAGCCTAAACCGCCTCTAATTAGGTTTAGGTCTCGTATGCCACCTTATAAATACCACCTTCCAGGAACTACGTAAGGCTTGATTTCTGGAACGAGATAGGATACGTAGGCAATCTAAGATTCATTCTTAGACTCACCCATAAACGCTAACACAACGTACGTGTGGTTAGGGTTTGGATCGTTAGGGTTTCTGTGATTTAGCCCTAAATTCATAGTTTAGCCTGATTAAATTACGAGGACATAATTTGTCCTCATCATTGGCGCTAGAATGAGGGCCTTTTATCGCTAAATCATCAAGACCATGGGTCCAAATCCTCCACCGAAGCCGACAAACCCACCAAATACTAGGGCACAGAGCAAAAACACGAGCAAGACTAATCCTCAAGAGGATCATAGGAAAGGCATAGAAGATACGTTGGCCCAGAAGGACAAAGATCCTCGTGAGGAGGTTCAAGATATGCATAATTTGGTGAATCAGGAAAACTCGGTTGCGATACCCGGTCTGACTCCTGAGGAACAACCAGTGGTGGTTCAGTTGAAGGCGGCAGATCAAACTTCGCTAAAAAGGATTGTGGCTACTGCATTTTTAGTCCCTGATGCTAATGCTAACGCCAATGTCAACAACCGAGAGTAGGAAGGATGCGAGAGAAAGTGTTGAAATAGTGTCCCAAACCCAATCGGGTTGGACCGGATCCGACCGGGTCGGATCATTTCTACTATTTTTTTTTATGTTTATACATATATTAAATGGCTTTTCTGTTGTCATATGTATATATGTTCTTTTAAAGAACCAATTATGAATTGTTATATGATAACGTCCTTAGTATTAAACTGTGATAGAGAAACCATGATAGGCGATTATGGTTGATGAGATCTCTAATCACTTTAATAAGTTTGATACTTAAATGTCTCTAGGCTGATGTACTATTAAACAGGGTATTGATAGTATGAACATGCTAGCACGTATTAGATGTCTTCTGTCTTTAAGGTCAGGGATAAATTTCGTCTATCGAAGTGTAGAGACACTTCGACTGTACGTGAACGTGTATTAGAGAATGCATACGTTAGACTGACCCACTTACATTAAGTGTCACACTATGTGGCGGTTGTGTAATTATCCTTAAGACCGGAGTCTTCATGGCATCACGGTGTGGATTTTCATGCTTTGACACTATTGAGGTTTCCCCTAGCCACAGGGCAATCATGCGGTAGTGATTGGGTGTGAGACTGAAGCATACGGAGTATACATGATTGGTCGTCCGGGAATCGCGTATCCTATGATTGTGATCGAATATCCGAAATGACATTCTTATAAGGAATGTCTAGCTCTCGTGAATCTTTGCAAAGTGGGAGTAAATGAGTTACTTCGAGAGAGCATGATATCCAGATTATAAGATACGATCGTTAATGTATCGACACTCGAGATACGATCGTATGTATATTATTACAGCGATATGATTGTAATTTACACGGTAACTATTTCACATGAAAGGTAGTAGTCATTGCATTTGACTCTTCCGATGATTGGGGGTCACGGTGTGTTGCTAGACGCTATCCCGTGATCGTTAGGCATGAAGGGCATTTTTGTAATTTGCACTTTGTGTCTACGGCCAACATATTCGGAAGCCTATCGGGTCACACACATATGAACATCTAGCCTGATTAAAATGTGGTTATAGATGATAACCAAACAACGAAAGTTTATCTCGTACTATAAAGGTTAGAGTGGTAAATTAATATGGTGGTATTTATTTATTATGAATAAATATAATACAAGATATTAATTATGTTGATTAATTAAATATTTATAGTGATACATATAATTTGAAATATATATATATATATATATATATATATATATATATATATATATATATATATATATATATATATATATATATACATGTATTTTGTAAATTAATTAATCATAGCATTGTATTAAGTAAAGAATATTCCGGAAGCCAATAAAAGGCTATATAGGGCGCATGATTAATGTGTATAAGATACACTTGGATTGTGCCATTTAATTAATAAGATTACCATATATTAATATTAGATATTAATGACTATAGATTTGCACACATGTGTAAATTGATTTATGGTAATAAGATAAATATAGTCAATATAAGTATTGACAATATATTGGAAATATTTAATATAAGATATTAAATTAAATGAGATAAATCAAATCAATTATATTTTCCTTATTTTATTGGGAAAATGTTTTCTTCTCCTCACACACTTCTTGGGGCGCCACCTCATCTATATAAAGGAAGTGGGTGTCAAGTTTTTTTGTACATCACAATTGCAAGAGCTAATAGTTCTTTGTGTAAAATAGAGAGCATCCTATGTAGAGTTTGAGAGCGGGAAAAGGGCCGGTCTAGCAACCGGAGTTTTCCAATAGCAATCCATGATGGGATTCCGGCGGTTGTTCGTGTGGACTAGCGGTAGAGGCCGAACACTTGGGCGGCCCTATGCAGAACTACTCTCCTTAGACGGTCAAAGTGTCGATCTTTTAGATCAACCAGGTAACCACCGTCTTTAGCTTATTTGTTTATTGCTTAAACAAAGTCAATCTTGGGTAAAAGGAAATCAAAATTTTGAATTCCGCTGCGTTCCCGCGTATATTTCCTAACAGTGGTATCAGAGCGTGTTTCGAGCTTAAGCAATAAACATGTTAATCTGCGTAGTTAATTTTATCGTTTAAATCACGTAATTAAAAGACGAAAGATTTTAGATTTGCAAAACGATACACGAAAAAGAAAAAAAAGGGAGATCTGGTGGTGCTCGGCCGACTGGCGGCGGCACCACCACCGGCGGATGGCCGGCGGCGGTGGCGGCAGGGTAACCTGCTGCCTGCGGCGGCGGCAGGGCAACCTGCTGCCGGCGTCGTTTGACTGGTCAAAAGGTTGTGAATCTCCAAATTTTTGTTTTTGTGTTTCTATATGGTTCATAGTTGTGATTAATATCTCTTATGTTTAGTTGTGTAATGTGGCCAACTAATGGTTCAAATAGTTTGGCCATTGGGATGCCAAATGGCATTAAAATAATAATGGCATTTCCAAACTTTGTTTGGAATAGGTCTAGGCCCTTTCCAAATATTTGATTTGGAAAAAGGCCTACACCACTTCCAAAATTTTGATTTTGGAATGTGGCCAGGCATATTAACCAAAATATTGGCCTTTTCAAATTTTGTTTGGAATAGGCCTAGACACTTTTCAAAATATTTAATTTTGGAAAAAAGCTTGCAGCTTGCGCTTTTTCAAATTTTTGATTTTGGAAAGGCCAGGAGATGCCTTTTGGTTTTGGAAACCAAATACATCCTTTTGATTAGGATTAAAATGGAAAGAAACAAAATAGACCTAATTTTAATTTTGATTTATTTTTGGAATAGTTCTAATTAATTAAAATTTAAATTAAAACCTTTTGAAATTAATCGTTAATTTTATTTCGATTAAAATCATTTAATTAGTTAAATGTTAATTAGTTAATTGATTGGATAAAATTATTTAATAGATTATATGTTAATTGATTAATTAAGACGCAAGTAGTTAAATTCTAATTTTATTTTTTTCATAAGATTTTATTGTATGGATTAGATATAGTAGATATAATATGATTATATGGACCCCGATTGATCATGGACTCGACTGATAGGATATATGTGAATGATTTAATTTTTCTGTTGGTTTAAAAATTGTCCTAGTCCGTTATGAAGAACGTGACCTAGGCCGGATGCGGCGGGTGTATTTATTTTATTAGATAGAATTAAATGTAACAAGAATGGAGCAGAAGACGGAGACCAAAAAAAGAAGAATAAAGATCTCATCGGAGAATGACGCATTAAAGATCCTATTAGCGGTTGCAGCTACCTTAGATTGTGACCCGCGGTTTCGTCAGTTTGTATTCGAAACCACACCTAGGAAAAGTCCATGATCATACCGGTTACTTTACGCATTTATTTATTTTGTGCTTGTATTTATTTTATATGGTACGATAGATGCATGACTAGGCACGATCTAGATAAATGTGTAGGATGTATGTCTATAGAGATAGATATATTTGATGAGACCTTAATTAAATTAATTAAGTGAATTAATTTACGTAAATACTTCCACAACAAAAATCAAGTCGAAATATTGTCTCCCAATATTATAGCGACGGTGAAGAGCCTTTGTTCGGATCCAACTGATCGGCCCTCGTCGGGAGTTGACCTACCACGGGTATATCGTCGTTATTGAGATATGATCGTATGAGATGTCGCGAATATTGGGTTATGACTTGACTAGAGTATTGCGGTGATTGGCCCTCGTCAGGACCGTCTTATTCTAGAGGCAAGGGGTTGACTACCACATAAAGATGCGAATTGTCAAAGAGTTGACTAGTCAACTACCAAGAGTCACATAGAGATGTGATTGGTAAGTGTTACATACCTTTCGAATTATTCCGGTTGATCGGCCCTCGTCGGGAATCGGGGTAACCAGATGGGATCCTGGCCACTAAAGATTTTTTGAAAAAATTCTTGAAAGTCAATTGGGAGTAGTTGACTAGTGGGAGCAAAATCATAAATCAAAAGACCATTTTTTATTTTGCGTGTATAAACAACAACACTCTTTTATTTTCATTTTTTGTTGTAGTTTTAGCGAACTTTATATTTATGTTTTATTCCCGATTAGTAAAACCAAATTATGACTGTTACCTTTTGAGAAACGTTCTCGAATATGGTTAAGTAATTTTAATCCTTTTATAATAAGCAATGACACGAGCAATCCCGTTATAGTAGTTAGAGACAAGGAGACTACATATTTGATGGAGTACTCCAAGGCTTTAATTATTGGTGAAAGCGGAAGCTCATGATATGTTTAAATCATTTGAAATATGTTTCAACGAATTAGTCATATGTTGGATACGATCCAAGATGATCATTCTGTCATACGATGACAATTAATTCATGGATAAGAATGATCACATCTAATTTTGGAAATGTTGTTTTCAAAATTATAAGATTTAAGTATCGACTTATTTCTTTAATAATTGCTTAAAGGTTAATTAAATGGTCAATGTTTTGATACGATTCAAAAGGTTGAATAAACTATTTAATAAACTTTAGATTTTCTTTATGATAGGAAATTAAAGACATGGCTCTTGTGATCTTTCTTAAGTCTTATGAACACTACAATAAGAAACATTTTTCAAGTTCTTAAAGGATTAAAAGGGAAAGTTAGGGCAAGTGCTTAAATAGAGAACTTATCAAAGTCTCTATTCTAGGCAAGTATGTTGAGATAATTCTATCTAAGTTCAAGTCAACTCTCGGATATATGATATCCTACAAGTGTGATTAAATACAGAATTGGAAGGTGAAGCAAACGTTGCAACACTTACCATCTTTTGGATCTAGTAAACTGATAAGGGAACTAAATAAATATTATTATGTTCCAGTTCTTATGAAGAACATGTTTTCAGTTGCTTGTTAGGATTTAGTAGACATATTCAATTGTAAAGAATAAATGTTATTCCGATAAAGTCTAAAGGTCACTGAATCTAACATACTAGATTGTTGTCACTATATAGTTGATATATGTGATGAAATCTCAACCAAATATTAGTATCGCGGTTATCCTTGATATTTGTGGTTGTTCTAGACATAGCCTCTCTGGAAGGGAAGCGTGTAATTAAATGTCATTCTGATGATGTTGAACCATATGATTAGGAATCATATGGGTTATACGTATCTTATCCAAAGAGGACTAAAATACCCTTTTAAGAAAAGGTTATAAAATCTAGAAAGTTTTCTAAAGCCTAAACATAACGGTGTTTGTTGGCTTATGACAATTAATGCCGCAAGTGATTGTTTATCTCTCTGTGTGACTATTTTTAGAAATAGTTGAATGTACTTATTGAAGTACGACAATTCGGAAAACCCAAAAAATTTCGAGCTAGTACGAATATGAGATTGATGAGCTACTTAGGAATTAATCTTCAATTGGATTGAAGCAATTAATACCTGAAAGGTGTTTCAGAAGACGTTTGAAAGATAATCAGATTCTCCCTTGAAGGATACCATCTTTGGGATACGCAATTAGATTGTGTTCCCAAAAATGGAAACAACACTTTATATGATAAAGGTGTGATGCAAGCCATGCGAAGTATCCCTTACCCGTTTCGGGATAGTGCCCTTATACTTAACCGAGTTCCAAAGAATAAAGGTTGAATAAATTCCATATTAGATATGGAAGGCGATAATGTCGAATCTATCTTAACCGATGATTTGAAGTTGTCATAGGCAAAGTCAGAAAGGCTTGGAGCCTAGTACGACATATGCAACTTTGTGGAATATCTTAGCAAGTACGCTAGATATTATTTACTTGTCCGCGGAGCAAAATGTTTGTCTCCAAACATACTGTCTTCTAGAGGAAGTGTTTCTTCCAAAAGAAACAGTGGGAGTAAGTTAGACCTCAAAAGAGTTTGAGAACCACAAAGATATATTCAACCATTGGAACGTGAGCAGACGCCACATAGTGATGAGGTGTAGAACACTGCTCAGTGCAGACAAAAGTTATGTAAGTCTATGGATAACCTCAAGCCCAAAAGGGCTGCTGGTATGTTCATCTTGATGAATGAATATCTCACGACTTATGAAGGAATGTTTGAAAGGCAAGATTGAGAGATATGGCCAGGAGCCATAATATCTGAATTAGATTCCATTTGTGGTTGTGAACCTACTCTATCTTACCTAAGGCGAATGTCCCTGAAAGGCTGACATGGATAGTGATATGATTATCATAAGGATATAGTGACGGCTGAAGGGTACGGGGTGTAAACCATGTAATTATCTTTATGCTGCCAGTTGAGCCCAGTTCTATTTAGACTATGCTTGTTATAACTTCGTATCATAACTACATGATAGTGTTGAAGACGTTGGGCAAATAGCTCGATGTTCATAGACGATAACATGATATATGAGCCCACGAGATCCATTTATGCACTCAAACAAGTTTCTCTAGACGATTTCTTTGTTTAATAATCAAAGGAGTTTGATTTAATCAAAAGAAGGGATATGCCCCATGTGAAATATGGATAGTGGGAGTGTGTTACAATTTTTGAGTAAGGTATTGGATATCTTTCTCGGGAATTGCCACCCCATGTCACAGTCAATTAATGTTTGGTAGTTCAAGGTCTTTACGAAAGCACTTGGATTGGCAGTTCTTATTTTGGAAATAAGAATCTATAGCGATAGATTTAACTGCTGTTAGATTATAGTTTACCTATTTAGACGTGATGCTAAAAGAGTTTAGCATAGGTCGTGACAGGGGATACTGCTAGCCGGTGTTCTCGAGATCTATCTATATTAGGACGTTAGTCCTAAAGATAAGGTGAAAGATGATGCTTATGAAGGTTTCCTTCGCTACTGCGATAGGAACCATCATAAAGGTAATGCCGGGTGTTCATAGTCCATGAATAGTCATGAGCAAGTATGAAAGTAAATCTGGTGAATGTCGAGAATATCCTTAAACAAGTTAAGGAAAGGTTCCTAGTTTATTGAAACTTGGAATTAAATAAACATAGATATCTGAGGCATTATATCCTAAGTCTTATGAAGGCGAGTGGGAGCTAAAGTCCAGGTTTGCAAATCACTTGATTGAGTGATACAAAGGAGCTGAAATGTTCTTAGCTATGGGTCATCAGAATTCTACAACCAGGCCAAAACACAAGAGTGCCTTAGAGGCTAAATGGAGCAATACATGGATCTAGAAGGTTCATTCCTGAACCTTGTGTGGTTCTTCCACCTTTTCTATATAGCTGATATAGTAAGTGAATTCATTGCTTGAAGCAAGGACCAGGGTCTCGTCAGAGATTCGTGTGTGTGTTCAGACGGTTCCTTTGACTTGGTCATTTGGAACATGATATGAAGATAGTCTGAGTCCCCACGGATAGCGATCCATTCACGGATAGGGCTGGTTGCGAGTATTGCATGAGATTCTTGTGTTTTAACTTGGTCTTGTGTGTGCGAGTGATTGGTTTTAGGCCAAGTGGGAGATTGTTGAAATAGTCTCCTAAACCCAATCGGGTTGGACCGGATCCGACCGGGTCGGATCAATTCCTACTATTTCTTTATGTTTATACATATATTAAATGGCTTTTCTGTTGTAATATGTATGTTCTTTTAAAGAACCAATTATGAATTGTTATATGATAACGTCCTTAGTATTAAACTATGATAGAAAAACCATGATAGGCGATTATGGTTGATGAGATCTCAAATCACTTTAATAAGTTTGATGCTTAAATGTCTCTAGGATGATGTACTATTAAACAGAGCATTGATAGTATGAACTGGCTAGCACGTATTATATGTATTCTGTCTTTAAGGGCAGGTATAGATTTCATCTATCGAAGTGTAAAGACACTTGGACTGTACGTGGATGTGTATTAGAGAATGCGTACGTCAGACTGCCCACTTACATTAAGTGTCACACTATGTGGCGGTTGTGTAATTATCCTTAAGACTGGAGTCTTCATGGCATCACGGTGTGGATTGTCACGCTTTGACACTATTGAGGTTTCCCCTAGCCATGGGGCGATCATGCGGTAGTGATTGAGTGTGATACTGAAGCATGTGGAGTATACATGATGGGTCGTCCGGGAATCGCGTATCCTATGATTGTGATCGAATATCCGAAATGGCCTTCTTACAAGGAATGTCTAGCTCTAGTGAATCTTTTCAATGTGGGAGTAAATGAGTTACTTCGAGAGAGCATGATATCCAGATTATAAGATACAATCGTTAATGTATTGACACTCGAGATACGATCATATGGATATTATTACAACGATAGGATTGTAATTACATGGTAACTGTTTCATATGAAAGGTAGTAGTCATTGCATTTGACTCTTCCGATGATTGGGGGTCACGGTGTGTTGCTAGACGCTATCCTGTGATCGTTAGGCATGAAGGGCATTTTTGTAATTTGCACTTTGTGTCTACGGCCAACATATTCGGAAGCCTATCGGGTCACACACATATGAACATCTAGCCGGATTAAAATGTGGTTATAGATGATAACCAAATAAGGAAAGTTTATCTCGTACTATAAAGGTTATAGTGGTAAATTAATATGGTGGTATTTATTTATTATGAATAAATATAATATAAGATATTAATTATGTAGATTAATTAAATATTTATATTGATACATATAATTTCGAAATATATATATATGATATACATGTATTTTGTAAATTAATTAATCATAGCATTGTATTAATTAAAGAATATTCCGGAAGCCAATAAAAGGCTATATGGGGCGCAGGATTAATGAGTATAAGATACAATTGGATTGTGCAATTTAATTAATAAGATTACCATATATTAATATTATATATTAATGAATATAGATTTGCACACATGAGTAAATTGATTTATGGTAATAAGATAAATATAGTCAATATAAGATATTGACAATATAATGGAAATATTTATTATAAGATATTAAGTTAAATGAGATAAATCAATCAATTAGATTTTTCTTATTTTATTGGGAAAATGTTTTCTTCTCCTCCACACCTCTTGGGGTGCCACCTCCTCTATATAAAGGAAGTGGGTGTCAAGCTCTTTTGTACATCACAATTGCAAGAGCTAATAGTTCTTGTGTAAAATTGAGATCATCCTATAGAGAGTTGGAGAGAGGGGAAAAGGGCCGGTCTAGCAACCGGAGTTTTCCAATAGCAATCCATGATGGGATTCCGGCGGTCTGTTCGTGTGGACTAGCGGTAGAGCCCGAACACTTGGGCGGCTCTATGCAGAACTACTCTCCTTAGACGGTCAAAGCGTCGATTTTTTAGATCAACCAAGGTAACCACCGTCTTTAGCTTATTTGTTTATTGCTTAAACGAAGTCGATCTTGGGTAAAAGGAAATCAATTTTTTGAATTTCGCTCCGTTCCCGCGTATATTTCCTAGCAGAAAGACACCGCCAAGGGTATATCTCAGTACAGTTGATAGCACTATGGATCGAAGGAGACAGGAAATCCACAAGAAGCATCAGCGACAAACCCAAGAAAGTGATCATGAACGTGATGTTGTACTCGGGAGGACAAGAAGAGCTGTCTCGCTAGAATTAGAGTCACCTTTCACCATAGAAGTCGAAGAATACCCGAAACCGCCTAAGTTCCAAGAGCCGGTTGTTGCTCCATATGATGGAACAGGAGATCCGGAGGACTTCTTACATCGGTATCAGTCCAAGATGCGATTCCAAAACGCCCCGGATGCGATACGATGCAAAGCCTTCGACCAATTCCTAGAGGGAAACACGCGAATTTGGTTTAACAAACTCCCAGCAAGATCGATCTCAGACTTTCTGACCTTGTAACAAAAGTTTCGAGACGCTTTCATCGCGAACAAGAAGTTCCATCTTAGTTCCACTGCTTTGATGGATGTAAGGCAGAGAATAGACGAGACGGTTTTAGAATATCTCAGGAGGTTTAATCAGGAGGCAATGCTAGTCGATGCGTCCAATGATCGACTCAAAATCACATCTTTTGTCAGAGATCTGTGGGATTCGAAGTTATATTCTAAGCTGAGTTGGTATATCCTTAGGACGATGGACGAATGTGTCAACGCCGTCCATCTGTATTGTCAAGGAACAGAGTCGGTTCGTCGCCATGAGCAAGCAGACTGGATAGGTTTGAAAAAGGACACGCGAGGTCCGAACAAGAACCCATCCAGAGAGCCAGCTCAATGAGGGAGTCGAATGCAATCTCCTATCTCTGATCGACTAGGAAAGAAAGGAGCATTGATGGATAAGGACTTCGTTCCGCTCAATCGATCTCGGATTGGCGATCATGATATCAAAGGGCATTGCCTGGAAACCACCTCCAATTCAGAAATCTCGAACAAGCGAAACAAGAACAAGTATTGTGACTATCATGAGGATATTGGCCACAATACAGAGAATTGCGACCATCTGAAAAGGGACATTGATTCAGCCGTCCAAGAGGGGAAGTTAGATGAGGTGATAGACCGATCCTAAGATCCATAGCCTAAAGGGCGAAGAGGGTTCAAGCGGGGGAATGACGATCAGGACAGACAGAAAAACAATGAACCTAGTAAGCGTCATGGAAGATCGTATGATCGGGACAGGCGTCGGGATCGCACCCCGGATAGCCACCGGGATCGTACACCCGACAAACGCGATCGAGATCGGTATGAAGACAACATACCTATGAACTACGTAGGAACCATTTTTGGCTCGGGGGAGACGGACTGCGATAAGGAGAAAAGTGTCGAAATCTCCTCCGACGCTTTGAAGAGATTAAAGTTCACCACTGAAGTGGGTTATGGGCCCAAAGACATGGTCCCCACCTTTCAGGGATTCAATGAGGGGTTAGTCATAGAGGCCGTTATAAGTCGAACCAGAGTCGGGCGGGTATGCATCGATAATGGTGGCGCTGTAAACATACTATACTATACCGTCTTCAAAGCCATGAAGTTGAAAAACGAAGCGCTAATTCCGTTGGCATCACCGTTACTTGGGTTCACAGGACAGCCAGTCCATCCAATGAGGTCTATCAAGTTGCTAACGACTGTTGGGGAAGGGGAGAAAGGCCGCATACTCGAACTGAACTATGTGGTGGTAAAGGCTCCCTCAACTTACAATGTTATCCTTGGTCGACCGGCATTATACGATTTTAGAGCGGTCGTGTCTACATATTACCAGACTTGGTTCACATGAAGTCAGAGGAGATGTGGAAGCAGCGAGAACTTGCAACTCGATCTTCATGAACACGAAATCGACCTGCTACTTGGTGCTCCTGGAAGAATTAATTCCTGAAGAAGAGGCAGACAAGAGCTGGGTGTCGGTAGACCCAGTGGAAGAAGTCAGACTCTGGGGAGGCGAGGAAGATAAATTGTGTGCAAGTCGGAATCTGGATTCTGAAAGATCGAAAACAAGAGTTGGTGGAACTTTTAAATGAGTTCCGAGATATTTTCGCATGGAAGGCGGACGACATGCTGGGTCTCTCTCCCGTCATCTCAGTTCACAAACTTGAGATTGATGGGTCTCGCAAACCGGTCAAGCAACAAGAGAGGAACTTCGCTCCGGAACGATATGAAGCTATCGGGAAGGAAGTGGGGAAATTACTCTTGGCCAAGATCGTGAGAGAAGTTTTTTACCCAGAGTGGCTCGCTAACCAGTCCTAGTCAAGAAGCCGGATCAGAGTTGGCGCATGTGTGTCGATTTCACCGACTTAAACAAGGCATGCTTAAAAGACTCTTATCCCCTTCCCAAGATCGACATGGTAGTAGACTCCACCGTTGAATATGGAGTCTTTGGATTTTTAAATACGTATAAAGGATACCACTAAATTTTAATGGATCCTCGAGATGCCGAGAAAACGGCTTTCATCACAGAATTCGGTACATTCTGCTATGTGACGATGCCGTTTGGATTGAAAACTGCTCGGGCAACCTATCATAGAGCGGTTAACAAGATTTTCTCCAACCAGATAGGTCAGTGTATGGAGGTTTATGTAGACGATTTACTCATCAAAATCAAGTCTCTAG
Organism: Gentiana macrophylla; assembly: GCA_026214975.1. NCBI lineage: Eukaryota > Viridiplantae > Streptophyta > Magnoliopsida > Gentianales > Gentianaceae > Gentiana > Gentiana macrophylla. The sequence continues at coordinate 102,179,489 of CM047810.1, forward strand.
AGCAATATATCATCCACGTGCGGGAAGTCTTTTTGGTGTTAAGGAAACCCAGATGAAGCTAAATCCAAAAAAGTGTATGTTTGGGGTCAGGTCGGGAAAGTTCCTACGGTATATGATCTCTAAAGGCAGAATTCGTGCAAACCCGGATAAGATCGATACCCTACGGGATATGCCCGCACCTCGAAATGTGAAGGAGTTTCAGAGGCTGACGGGTCGAATGGCGGCGCTAAACAGGTTTTTATCACGGTCGGCACAATGAGCTCTTCCGTTCTTCAAGATCCTTCGTAAAGCAAGTCCGTTTCAATAGGATGAAGAATGTCGAAAAAACCTTTGGAGAATTAAAACATTATCTCACCGAGTTTCCGACTCTTACTTCCCCCCGGGATGGAGAAAAACTGTTGGTCTACATGGCGGCATGTGAAGAAGCTTTAAGCGCTGTACTGGGTCGAGAGGGTAAAGATGGGCAAGAACCAGTGTTTTTGTGAGCAAGGCACTTCATGGACCTGAGGTCCGATATACAGCAGCAGAATAATTAGCCTTATCCTTGGTTCATGCATAAAGGAAGTTAAGGGCATACTTCAAGCACACCCAATTACGGTGGTTACCGACCAGCCGTTGAAACAAATTTTGGCCAAGCCGGACACATCAGGTCGATTAGCCAAATGGGTAGTAAAGCTAGCCGAGTATGATATCGAGTTCGCGCATTGAACCGCAGTCAAAGGTCAAGCCCTAGCCGATTTCCTAGCTGAGGGAATTTCGATCCAGTTAGGACAGAAAAAGCAAGCCGGGCGTAAAAATAGGCTTTACAAGTCGATGGGGCCTCGAATAAAGAAAAAGGCTGGAGCCGGTTGTTACTTGATCGATCAAAAGGTGAAGAATTCCCTTACGCCCGAGATTTGACTTCAAAGCTACAAACAATGAGGCGAGTAGAAAGCGATGATCACGGGCCAAGCTCGCGTTGAAGTTGGGAGACTAGAATCTACAAGTCTATAGCGAGTCGCAGTTGGTGGTGAATCATGTTAAAGGAGAATATGAGGCCAAAGAAGAACCTATGAAGAAGTACTACTTAGCATCGGTTCAGAAGCTCATACCCAAGTTCACTACCATCCAGTTTGAACAGATAACTAGAAGTCAGAATAAGAGAGTTGATGCACTCTCAAAACTCACGTCAAGTTTTGAATCGAGAAAGAGAGTTTTGGTCGAGGTTCTGGCAGATGAAAGTTATAATGAAGTCGAAGTTCAGCCGGTCACCCAGAGTGCAACATGGATGGACCCAATCGCGTTTATCTGAAAGATGACATTCTCCCGGCAGACAAAGTCCAAGCTAGAAAACTTCGACTCCAGACGGTCAGGTATACCCTTTTCGAGTTTGTTCTTTATCAAAAGTCTTTCGTTGTACCTTGGTTGAGATGTGCAACGAAAGAAGAAGGAAAATACTTGGTAGAAGAAATCCATCGAGGATTATGTGGAAATCACTGTGGAGCTTGAATGCTCGTAAGAAAATGTAAGTTAGGCGGATATTTCTGGCCCACTACGCAAAAAGATGCGATATCTCTGGTTTAGGCGTGCAGGGCCTGCCAAGTTCATGATAACATCAATCATCTGCAAGCGCATGACATGATTCCAATGTCATTAGCTTGGCCTTTCGACCAGTGGGGAGTCAACATTATTGGACCACTCTCTCGAGCTCCAGGGAACAATATATTTGCAGTAGTGGCTATCAATTATTTCACCAGATTGGTCGAAGCCAAAGCCCTAACTAACATCCAGGCGGCAACGATCAAGAGTTTCTTGTGGACAAATATTCTATGCAGGTATGGGATTCCTAAGGTGTTGATCTCGGATAATGGATCGCAATTCGAAGACCGACGAGTTCGAGAATGGTGTAAAGAGTACACAATTTCCTAACACTTCACGGCTGTAGGACACCCTCAAGCAAATGGTCAAGTAGAACAAGCTAACAGACAGATCAAGACAGGGATCAAGAAACGTCTCGAAGAGCAAGGTCGAGATTTGGTCCAACATTTGTCGAGCATTCTCTGGTCATACAGAACAACTCCGAATTCAGCTACAGGAGAAACACCCTTCTCACTAGTTTACGGATGTGAAGCTGTGATCCCCGTCGAGATCAAAGTTCCTTCACCTTGAGTTCTACATTACAATGCTGAAACAAACGAATCAAGAATCCGAAATAAAAAAGATGGGGTCGACGAACATTGAGAAAAGGCTTCAATTCGTGCCGCACGGTATAAGCAGAAAGTCTCCCAATATTATAATGCTAGGGTGAGGCACAAGTATTTCAAGGTCGGAGATCTGGTGTTAAGAAAGAATGAAATTAGTCGATAGGGAGATGAAGGGAAATTGGATCCCAACTGGGAAGGTCCCTACCAGATCCTTAAAGCTCACCCATCGGGTTCTTATCGACTATGTCGAGCAGGCGGGTCGACAATTCCTCGACATTGGCATGCAAAACAATGAGAGGAAATACTATGCCTAAGTAGTAAATCCTCGGTTTATGCCTACGTAGTAAATACTACATCGGACAAGTTATTTGACATGTCTAATGAATTTGCTTTTTTTTTTGAGATGTGATGCGGTAGGATAAGTTAAGTCCAAAGTCGGATAATACTAAAATCGATCTGATCAAGACATTCCGAAGTCCTCGAGAGGCAGGCGAATGTTAAAGCGAAATAACGAGAGAAAGTAAGTCAAGTCCGTACGCCGGACAAGGCTCATTTTCTAACAAGGTCAAGGCCCTTTCAGTCCGACGGGACAAAAAGGTTGGGACCAATAAGCTAAGTCCGCCAGTCAGATAATGCTCAACGATATAATAAAGTCAAGGCATTTCAACGTCCGACGGGATAGGAATGTCAAGGTTTAAATACTAAGTCCGTAGGTCAGATAACGTATAACAATCGACTCGTCATAACATTATAAAAGTCCAAATGGATAAGTAAATGTTAAAACACGCGAAGTATATAAGTAACATCCTAAGTCGTGCGAAGACTAAACCATCAATTTAAATGAAACATTATAATCCAATTTGGGTACAAATGTTTTAGACAAATGAATAGTAAGGCAAAGCAGTCGAGTTCGACGGAGAGAATCACCCTTCGCATATTTCTCCAAGGCAAATCGATCTAGCAAGTAAGATAAGAATTGCCGATTATCATCATACTTAGGGGCTTGAGACATCAATATGAGAAAATAGAAGATTGTTGGTAATTGACATGCAAGTCCACAAGCAGATAAAGCCAAAGAAAAATATAAACCAAGCAAGAGAAAAATAAGGTTGAGATTACAGACTTTGAATAGCAAAATAAGCCAAGTAAACATATGACGGGCCAAAATAAAATTCGAAAATCCGTCAAGTTTTTTGAAAAACAAACAAATGAGAGTTCAATCAAAGCGTGTCGGAAGAAAAAGGGAGTTCGAGAACATTCGAGGTGTGGCAGGCTCGGTAGCCTTCTGGTGCGGTCGGGTAGAGATTGCGTCGGAAGGCGTTTCCACCTCGGGATTCGAGACTTGATATTTCTGTAAAATCAGTTCCCCATTTCGCAACTCTTCAGCGAACATGTTATACCTCTTCATCGACGCCGCATCGTACAACTTAGCATTCTCCCAAAGATCATGGTTTCAGTCTGGGATGACCTTCAACGCGTCATCGACCGCCATTGTATACCCCTCCTGGATCGCCATCGCCATCAGCATATCAATGTCTCTCTCCAAATCTTCAGACTTACGAAAAGACTGAATAGCCTCCTCGACAGCCGACTTGATGGCAGAATCCTATTTGGAGGGAAACCCATCTATGGTTTCCTTCAACTTAACATTCTCAGATATAGCCGCCTCAAGTCGAGCCCGCAAGTCCTCGACTTCCTTTTTATGCATGTCTTGGTCCGCCACCCGACCATCAGTCACTTTCATTAGCTCGGTCTCGACTTCCTTACACTTGCTCAACAACTCTACATAAAGGGCCACTTGACCCGCTTTCTCCGCCCTCAATGCCATCAAGTCCTTATTCAGCTGTCAAACCTGGGCTTTGTACTTGTCCTCGCTATCCACAGGTTTATTCAACCTCCTAATAGCAGCTTTGGCAGCAACGTTAATCTGTAGAAGGGAAGTTAATATGGCAATATAGGTCGAAGGTCGAGATCTATAGAGGAAGCTAATATTTAGAAATGGTAAACTCACCAATGTAAGGTTTTGGCAGAGGGCGGATGCTAGCCTCTGATTGTCCAAGGTGTCGTAATCTTCAGCAGAAAGGGCAGTATGGTCACCGACATCGGTTTCAGGCTACTCGCGAGCTCGTTTCGACCCTCTCCGGTCCTCTTGTTGTTTCTTCTTCATCAATAATGCCAAGACATTCTTCTTCTTGGCCGAGACTAGAGAACCCTCAGGGTTTTGGGTCGATACGTCTGTCAGATCCACCAGATCATCTGGTTCATCTCGGAGTCTCCGAAAGCCGTAGGTGGCATCTCGACGGTCAAAGTCGGAGGAGCTGTCGGTGTAGCAGCCGTAGCAGGAGTTAGGGTTTTGACGCTAGAGGGTCGGCTCTAGGAAGAGCCGGGAACATCTGGAGTAGAGTTTGGGCAACGAGCGCCTCGACTTTGGCACCTTGACTAGGTTCATTGAGACTTCCAAACTTGTTCACTGCACAAAAATACGCAAAGTATCAACAACATATAAAGTAAGCAATAATTGTGCACAAGAAAAAGAAAGTAAGTTAAACTTCTACAGTCGGCCCGATCGACATCAGATAAGGGCTCATAAGGGACGGGTTCAGCAGTCTCTAATCTCGCTAAGCCGTACAACATCCTTAGATCTTCGGTTAAGACCTCGAATCCTGTGTTCTTGATAATTTGAGCTTCTGCCATAGATTGACGATTGTGTCTCGCATCACTTTTGTCACCTCTTTCCCTCCAGTCGGTTATGAGGGCGTCGTTCCCATGTCGGACAAAAAAGAACCGGGGTTTCCAGTCACTTTGCGAAGGCTTCCCCTTCGACACGGGCTGAAACACCTTGGTTCTCTTTTGAAAAGAATACCATCCGAGATCCGGACACTTGATGAGTTTGTAGAAAAATCTAAACAACTCGACAGTGAAGCAGACCTTGTTCACCCGACAGTTTACTAAATAACCATAGAGTATACTAATCCTATTATGAGCTATCTGCAATACAGAGACCTGATAGTGCCTGCAGACCTCGACAACTCCAGGGTCGACAGGGAACTTTAACCCTGATTTGAGCTGGGCTTCGTATACATTAAGGAAATTCACCAGAGGCTCATCGGAAAATTGATTGATTCCTGATGGAAGACGCGCCTGGTGGGTCGTCAAACCACCAAAGATAAATCACCTATTATCCCTATAGCTAGTATAGCGGAAGTAGGGGTCGAACCCACAGGGAACGGTGGACTTATTTCTTCTAAAATTTGTAAAATAACAGATATTTGGATTTTTGATTAAACTCCTAAAATGAAAGAAAAATAAACGAAGTGAAAAGTTCCAGCCAATTAATTATTTCCCCCTCAATTCCTACGATTGATCATCGATTCAAGGATGACTCGTCAGATTATTAATAAATTGGTTATAGTCACCAACAACCGCCAAGTGACCAATCTCTCCTAAAATCGATAATCAAGACACGGTCGTTAATTATTCTCTAACCGAAAGACACCCTTAGACACGGTCATAGGAGTTTGGAATCCCGGAAGCATTAAGGCTTGAGAGACCCAATTCAAGGTATTAATCCAACCGGACTAATTTTAACCTAGGTTATCTATTTCCACAACAGGGAATCCTACAGACTCTGAACCGGCGGTAATGTTGTTTTTACCACTAAAACCCAATCTTTTATGGCAACCACCTAAGATGGATTTTGGTGCTAGATCAAAATAACCGCGTAATTATCGCGCCAACAATTAAGCGATCAATTCTAATCCTATATTTGAATCGGAAAATAGACAAATACTAATAATCAAACGAGGTGAAAAACGTTTAGATCTCACAACCATATAAAATTGAGGGTTCAACAATCAATCAACTGGAAGAAAAAAAACTAACTACACATTAACTAAAATAATATAAAAAAAGAAATGAGCAAAACAAGTGTACCATATGCAAACGAAAAGAATCGCCGGCTGTATCTTCACTTCATGTGCCGGACGTCTGCTCCTTTCCCCCTATTACATTGCTTATTCCTCCTAATATATATCTTTTTTCCTAATAAACCTAGCTCCTCCCAAAAAATATATGCTACCTCCGGCTATTTCACGCCAAAGAGGAGTAATTGTGGAGTGGGCCAAGCCCAATTGTTTTTTTCAAAAAAAAAAAGACTTATATAATACTAATAATAATAATAATAATAATAATCTTAAGTATTAAAAATGGTCTTTTATAATAATAAAAATCCGATGTGATTAACGAGCGAGAATCCACGGTTGGTGTTAATAGTCTTTGTCTTTTCTTCAACATTTGAGTCTCGGCAGCTAAAACCGAAATTCACAATACTTGAAACGGCGCTTTCCTCCCTTCTCCAGCAAAACATTCAAATATTGCTCTATACATCCAGAATTACTCCATCATCTCTTCCGAGCTCTTAAAAACCTGAAAATCATCAAAAACATACCCGGAACAGAGCATCTCCCGAAAAAATAGATATAAAAGAGGCACATAAGACACCACAAAATACAGTCTCATCACTCCCCCATACTTAGATTATTGCTTGTCCTCAAGCAATGCACTCTCAATCCCAAAAATAAGAAAAGAAAAAAAAAATGCATGATCTTAAATCATAAATGAATGACCTAAAATTATATGAATGCAAAGCACCAAAATAATTCCAATCAATGACGCACGTCCAACCTTTTCATCAACCTCGTATTTCATAATGCAAATCAAATGATAACAAAGCAAGGCACAACACTCACTAGTATTCATACGACTCACTATAACATCACTCGATCATAAACTTTAAAGGGGCAAAATGAAAGAGTCCTAACTTGTCCTAACGGATAAACTCTCATTATACAACATAGGGACAAGTCACACACTCTCAAAAATCAACACACAACCAAAGCATTTCCATAGGTTTGCATATCCATCAAATCTCCACCACTATGCAATCAAAATCCAATGCACAAATCATGAGGTCTTTCACAAGGTTGTAACGGGGCTAGGGACTGAAAATAAGGTAGGGAAAAGGGAAATACAAGGCTAAATTGTCAAGGAGAGTGCATGAATAATCACACCAATTATCACATAGCCACCAATAAGCATTCCAATGAAACACACCTTACGGCTCCAACTTCTATCACAACATCATAAGGAATGAAGTGCAAACAATAACATCAAAGAAGCTTGCAAAAAAGGTTAGGAAACAAGCTACTTCTTCAAATATAAAACACTTCTGCAATGTAAGCTCTCTTTTATTTCTTTGCTTCTTTTTTTTTTTTTTTGCCTTTTTTTTTTTCCAACATTCCATCTTTTTTTTTTTACTCTAGATCTTGCAATTCACATCATAATATAATCTCGAGCCATACTCCTAGATACTAAACTTCTTGGCACTTCTCCAAAGTTTTATGCAACTATTCACACAATCTCTTGACAATAGGGTCAACAAAAGATGGGTATATCGTAAGAAAAAGGTCATGGGTTTATTTTCTGGAGTTTGTCAAAGAAAGGGTCAGGCTAGAAGGGGCTCGCTAGGGGGTATAAAACATGGGTAGGCTAACAAAAGTGGGTCTTGAAAGGGCTAAATCCTAGGTGCCTCAATCATTTTAGTGCGCTGAACCTGAAAAGTGTGGTCTCGAAATGCATGTCAAAGCAAATTCTAGAATGACATTGGAAGTGTGGATACCACTCAAAGGAAAAATGAGCGAGTGCGCTCTTTGGCTAGGTGAAATCCTCACTTTTAAGTGGCTTTTCGTTAGGGCTCAATGATTCTACCTCCAAAGTTCACAAACAAGTGACCTAAGGTGAGTGTGTATCAATAAAAGTGTGTGTTTGCATTGATCAATTACCGTTTGATTATTGTTACTTCACACAAAATTTACATGAAAAAGTTGGTAAAGTGTCATAAAAAGGTCCACTTTGGTGCCATGAAATCCTAAAATGTCCTAAAGATGCAATTCTAATATAAAAATACATAAAAAGCTCCCCCACACTTAAATCATACATTGTCCCCAATGTATGCTAAAGTGGATGGAAGAATGCAAAATATGGAATGATATGCAACTAACATGGTATGAATGATATGCAAAAAATACTAATCTAAATATGAAAAGAAAAGAAAAGAAAATAAATAAAATAAAAGAGATGAGAATACCTTACAATTCGGACCATGGGGGGAATGCATCGTGAGTGCCGTATTGTCAATTACATCCGGGGTGGTGCGGGAGGGAAGATCATTGGAATGAGTCCGGAATCGTCGAGGACGCTTGTGGATGAAGGAGAGAAATTGTGGAAATGTGGGAGGTGGTAGAAGTCGGGTGGGAAGTGAAATTTGTGGGTGGGAGAGGCATTTATTTAAAAGAAGAAAAAATATATATATATATATATATATATATATATATATATATATATATATATATATATATATATATATATATTTTTTTTAGTATGGATGGAATATGATAATGGCTAATTGTGGGTGGAAAAAGTGAAGCATCGAGAGAGAGAGAGGGAAGGCAGGTGGTTGATTGGTTTTGGAAATTATGTGCTATAAATGAATGGGAAAAAGAAATATAAGAAGGGATTGTTTTTTATTTATTTATTTATTTATTTATTTATTTAATTTTTTTATAAAAAAAAATGATACGGGTAATGTAGCAGGGGAAAAAGAAAAAAAATTGGATATTTATTTATTTATAAAAGAGATATTGTAATTCAACTCCCCTAAAATGATGTGATCACATCATTTATTTTTCGCTCACTGTTTTTCATCCATTTATTGTAGTAACACATCTCCGAATTCGATGTGATCACATCATTCATTTTCTACTCTCTGTTTCTTGGACAAAAAATGTTGAAAAACACACCTTAAAATCGATGTGATCACATCGTAATTATTTTACCCCCAGTTTTATTTTTTTTATTTTTATTTTTTTTATAGAAAAAAAAAAAAAAAAAAAAAAAAAAAAAAATCGATTACCTTAGGATCCCGACTTCATGAAAAAGTGAAAATCACATTTCTTGAACAAGTCCTCCAAGTTTGTGCATCCACACATGAACTTCAAATAAGCGCATCACATTTCTTGCATGATTCAATTTCTTCACTGCGAAACAAAAGCAGACAAAAGCCTCCACCAAACACGCAAATTTCTTTTTTTTTTTTTTTTTTTTTTCACTTATTATGCTAAAAACCAAAATGAAATAAAATAAAGAAAATTATTTTCATTGGGTTGCCTCCCAACAAGCGCTTTTCTTTAATGTCTTTGGCTAGACATACTTACCTCAGCTATCCGTTGTCAAATGGAATGGTTTTCCTTTCATGATTCTTCCTTGCATACTCAGTGAGTGAGCCATCCATCTCATCTTCGGGAAGATCGGTTGTTGTGCCTTGGCTCTAGGCACTTTGGTGAAGTATCTTCCCAAGAAAATAAGAACCGGATTAGGTGCTTCCACATCCCACTTCATAATATAGTGATCCAGTGGAAAGACTACTTCCTTCTTGCTCACTTGCATGTCCACGGTCGTCTGAACACTTTCTGGCTCCAACGGCTCCTCAAATTTAACTTCCTCCGGGTGATTTTCTTCATAATTAGACACATCATCCTCTAACTTCTCCAACACCATGTGGATTTCTTCACCCTTTGGTTGATCAACATCTTCAACAATCTCTGGTGTCAGATCAATCATAGGACGGTCGTCTTCATCGTCATACCACATAATAGGAGAGGATGTTTTCAATCTTTGTTCTTGAAGCCGATCCACCTGAGTTTTCATTTCGCCAATTTGATTTTGCATATTACAACCCAAGAAAAATGCTCTTCTTTGAACTGTGAATTCTCTTGTACCAACTCTTGGAGCGGAATCATTGCAGTTTGGATTATCTGTGCAATAGTGGTAGAAAAAGTCTTCACAAGTTCTTCAAAAGTATTACCTGAATTCAAAGTTGACCCTACTTGTACACTAGGCGGCTGGAAAGTAGAGGTGTAGCGCAAATCCTGATGGTGCGGCTGACTTGGATAATATCCCTCCTCATACAGGTTGTTCACCCGGTATCCGTAATAATCATGATTCACCATAGAGCTTGTGTAGTTGTAACCTGACATGCTTGCAAACAAGGACAACACAAAACAAAACAAAACAAAACTATATACAAAATTTCAAAAGAAATAAATCACTTAACACCGTTCCCCGGCAACGGCGCCAAAATTTGGTGGGTCGTCAAACCACCAAAGATAAATCACCTATTATCCCTATAGCTAGTATAGCGGAAGTAGGGGTCGAACCCACAGGGAACGGTGGACTTATTTCTTCTAAAATTTGTAAAATAATAGATATTTGGATTTTTGATTAAACTCCTAAAATGAAAGAAAAATAAACGAAGTGAAAAGTTCCAGCCAAATTAATTATTTCCCCCTCAATTCCTACGATTGATCATCGATTCAAGGATGACTCGTCAGATTATTAATAAATTGATTATAGTCACCGACAACCGCCAAGTGACCAATCTCTCCTAAATTCGATAATCAAGACACGGTCGTTAATTATTCTCTAACCGGAAGACACCCTTAGACACGGTCATAGGAGTTTGGAATCCCGGAAGCATTAAGGCTTGAGAGACCCAATTCAAGGTATTAATCCAACCGGACTAATTTTAACCTAGGTTATCTATTTCCACAACAGGGAATCCTACGAATTTCTGAACCGCGCAGGTAATGTGTTGTTTACCACTAAAACCCAATCTTTTATGGCAACCACCTAAGATGGATTTTGGTGCTAGATCAAAATAACCGCGTAATTATCGCGCGCCAACAATTAAACGATCAATTCTAATCCTTTATTTGAATCAGAAAATAGACAAATATTAATAATCAAGCGAGGTGAAAACGTTTAGATCTCACAACCATATAAAATTGAGGTTCAACAATCAATCAATGGAAGAAAAAAAAAACTAACTACACATTAACTAAAATAATATAAAAAAAGAAATGAGCAAAACAAGTGTACTATATGCAAACGAAAAGAATCGCCGGCTGTATCTTCACTTCATGTGCCGGACGTCTGCTCCTTTCCCCCCCTATTACATTGCTTATTCCTCCTAATATATATCTTTTTTCCTAATAAACCTAGCTCCTCCCAAAAAATATATGCTACCTCCGGCTATTTCACGCCAAAGAGGAGTAATTGTGGAGTGGGCCAAGCCCAATTGTTTTTTTCAAAAAAAAAGACTTATATAATACTAATAATAATAATAATAATCTTAAGTATTAAAAATGGTCTTTTATAATAATAAAAATCCGATGTGATTAACGAGCGAGAATCCACGGTTGGTGTTAATAGACTTTGTCTTTTCTTCAACATTTCGGGGTCTCGACATAGGCGAAAACTGAAATTCACGATACTTGAAACGGCGCTTTCCTCCATTCTCCAGCAAAACATTCAAATATTGCTCTATACATCCAGAATTACTCCATCATCTCTTCCGAGCTCTTAAAAACCTGAAAATCATCAAAAACATACCCGGAACAGAGCATCTCCCGACAAAATAGATATAAAAGAGGCACATAAGACACCACAAAATACAGTCTCATCAGCGCCTTAACGTCGTCATGAGTTAGGTTGTTCTCTTTACATATATCATCCAACTCCAGAGGGGTGATCCTGGAAAGACAACCTTTAGGTCCTTTTCCATCCATCCTGGTTTTCTGTTTTTTGCGAGGTTGGAGAGAGGCAGAATCGGCAGAAGAACCGGCGCCGTCAGAATTTCCGGCAAGAAGGGGATCGGAGTCAGTGGCTGACGAATGTTCACTCCCACTTTCACGTTCTATATCACCACTACCAGACATTTGCTAAATAAAGAAAAAGAGGAAGCAGGAAGAACAAAGGGACTTACTTGCGATTTTTGGAAGAAATTAGAGAGAAAATACGGAACTTTGGCCTTCTGGTACGGTCTTCTCCTTTTATGCCTTGAGAATTTGAAATCAGTGCCTGAAAAGACGTTAGAGAGGGGTTATAACCCCCCTCCATAAACGCGTTAATCAAGAAACGGTGGTACAGATCATGAAAAGAACCGCTTCGAATTCTACAATGTGATAATGCCGTTAGTGCTTTATGACATCATGCAGGAGGGTCATGAGTGGCTATAAGTCTAGATGTCAGATCACAGCTGTTCCCCTCAGAACCCTAGAGACCTATCTCAATGACTATGTAATGTGATAGATTTGACCTCGAAGAGACGATCTCGACTTCACTCAAATCTGGGGGGCTTGATGATACAGGGTTGGACTCATACACGTGTCATCGAATGATTGGACCATATGCTTAAAGAAGAAACGGGAAGTCTTGGGCCCTAGTCTGAGATCCGTGTATGTACCGACTTCGGCAATAGGCTCCCGCACGATTGTCGGATGTCGGGGGGAGCCATCGCCTCGATCCCGCAAGTCAGGAAGGTCGAAGACGAGACAAAGTCCTATGTTGTTAATAAAGCCCATTGATCTTAGTTACTTGGGTATGGGGTAATCGCATAAAAGGCCCAATAGGGTCAATTATGGAATAAGCCTAAACCGCCTCTAATTAGTTTTAGGTCTCGTATGCCACCTTATAAATACTACCTTCCAGGAACTACGTAAGGCTTGATTCCTGGAACGAGATAGGATACGTAGGCAATCTAAGATTCATTCTTAGACTCAACCATAAACGCTAACACAATGTACGTGTGGTTAGGGTTTGGATCGTTAGGGTTTCTGTGATTTAGCCCTTAATTTATAGTTTAGCCCGATTAAATTACGAGGACATAATTTGTCCTCATCATAAGCAATATAAACTATTATAGAAAACACAAGAGTGGAAGAAAAGTTGTTTCATCATTATATATATATATATATATATATATATATATATATATATATATATATATATATATATATATATATACATACATACATACATACATACATACAATGGGAAAACCAAAAGACTTAGATAACCAAGAGACTAGCAATTGAATAGCCCATAAGTAATGCCCACATTAAAAGTCTATTTACGACACTCTCCCTTGGACATTCAAGCCTCGTTAAAAACCTCGCTATAAAACCCTGTGGGAAAAACTAGTCGATGAAAAGATTACACGACATACACATACTTATGTACAACGACTGCATCGTTAAAAAACTTTTGTTAATAAAAACCATGTGGGAAAATTAACAGTTGAACAAAAGATGAATATGCTCCAATAGAAGACTTCAATCCAAATACTGAAGGAGAATTGACAGTTTAACAAAAGATGAGAAGATTTTTCCAATATATGTTGGATACATAGAAGACGAAGGAATCGATCTAGACTTAGCCAAAGATGATTAAACAAAATTCCTGTTGGAAAACAAAACAACCGCAATACCACATGTAATACCCACAAAGTCTTCCCAATGACATGCAACGGAACTAAACGAGGCAACCCCAACAAAATCAAATCACAAATAAAGCGAAACGAAAACACAAGAAAAACAACACCCCAATTTTAACGTGGAAAACCCCTCTCGACGTGAGAGAGTAAAAACCACGAGGCCGAGGCCCATAAAAACTCCACTAATCAGCACAAGATGATACAAAAGTGTTTCAAACACATCAACCAACTCAACTACACCAAAGCATTAACTAAGAAAGCAAAATACAAGAGTTGTTAAAAGATATCACCCAAAAACGCAGCAGTCGGTCGTGGACGATTTCCAAAAAATTGAACCGTTGGAACAAAATTTCCCCGTTCAAATTGAAGAAGAATGAGAGACGAACAAGCCTCAACATTTCATGCCGATCGGAGTCCGTTTCGATGCCCGATCGTCGCCGGAAATTTGCTGTTGTAAGCCTGTAACACCAACAAAAGCTGCGAATTTCCATCTCTTTTTGCCTCCCTTTTGATTGTGTAGATTAGAAAATATTAGGGAAAAAATAACCTAATTCGTTCCCTTAAATACTTCTTGACATAATTTTATTCCTTATTTATTTTATTTTTATATTATTCGGTGGGCTCCACAAATGAGTGATCCACCCAACAAATCTCCCATTCACGACATTGTGGAGGAATTCGTCATTCCACAATAGAACAACATATCTCAAGCTTCTCCCTTGTCAATACTTTTGTCAACATATCCGCACCATTGTCATCCATGTGCACTTTTTCAAGTTCTAGCAACTCAACTCCAACACATCCCGAATCCAATGATAACGAACATCAATGTGCTTGGTCCTAGAATGAAATGCTGCATTTTTACCAAGATGAATAGCGCTCTGGCTATCACAAAGCAACACATACTGATCTTGCTTCAAACCAAGCTCTCGGAGAAACTTCTTCATCCACAAAAACTCTTTACACACTTCAGTTGCTACAAAATACTCAACTTCAGTAGTTGAAAGTGCAACACATTTTTGCAACCTCGACTGCCATGACACAGCTCTCCCTGCAAATTTAACCAAATATCCTGAAGTAGACTTGTAAGAATCAACATCTCCATCCATATCAGAATCAGTAAAACCAACCAACACAGGTTTCTCACCACCAAAAGTAAGGCATAAATCAGTAGTACCCCTGAGATATCTCATAATCCATTTCACAGCATTCCAATGCTCTCTACCAAGATTAGAAAGAAAACGACTAACCTTACCAACTACATAAGCTATGTCTGGTCTAGTACATACCATGGCATACATCAAAATACCCACTGCTGAAGCATACGGGACCTTCTGCATCTTTTTTTTTTCATCATCGCTAGAAGGACACTGTTTGATACTCAACTTGAAATGGGATGCAAGTGGACTGGACACTCCTTTAGCATCACTCATGCTAAATCTCTAAAGCACCTTCTTTATGTACTTCTCTTGTGACAAATAAATTTTCCTGGCCTCTCTGTCATGAGTAATATGCATCCCTAAAATATGCTTTGCATGGCCCAAGTCTTTCATGGCAAAAGACTTGCTTAACTGCTGCTTCCACCTGTCAATCCTTGAAGAATTCTTGTCAACAATCAAAATATCATCAACATAAAGTAAAAGAATGATAAAATCATCCTCTGAGAATATGTTAATAAACACACAATGATCTGAAGTAGTCTTCCGGTAACCTTGCTCCTTCATGACAGACTCAAACTTCTTATACCACTGTCTAGGCGCTTGCTTCAACCCATAAAGACTCTTATTCAACTTGCACACAAGATCCTTTTTTCCTTTCACTTGAAAACCCTCTGGCTGCTCCATGTAGATGTCTTCATCCAAATCACCAGGAAGAAAAGTTGTTTTAACATCCATCTGCTCAACCTCCAAATCAAGACTAGCTGCCAAGCCAAGAACAGTCCAGATATGAGACATTTTCACAACAGAGAAAATCTCACCGAAATCAATGCCCTTTCTCTGACCAAAACCTTTGACTGTTAATCTTGCCTTATACCGAGGTGTAGAATTACCGTCTTTGTTCTTAATTCTGAAGACCCACTTATTCTTCAAATCTTTCTTCCCCTTAAGCAATTTCACCAACTCATATGTGTGATTGTCATGCAAAGATTTCATCTCGTCTTTCATAGCATCAAGCCATTTATCTTTATGTTCATCATCCATGTCCTCCTCAAAACATTCAGGCTCTCCACTATCTGAGAGCAACATACTCAGTCACTGGATATCTAGTAGAAGGGTGTCTTTCTAGTAGATCTCCCAGGAATAACTGGTGGAGCCTCATCTGGTACTGGTTCTTCAATCATATCATCGTCAATGTTTTGATCAAAATCAACTGCATCATCTTGCTTATTACCCGGATCATCAACTGCACCATGCTCCTCTATAGGTGTAGGAGAAATTATCTCCAAGTCAGCTGAACCATCACCAGCTTGAGGTGTTGAACTCTGATCTTTGTCAACATCTTGCAAAGTCTCATTCTCTGCAAACACTCAGCTTCTAATCACTTTCTTGTCAACAGGATCATAAAATTTGTACCCAAACTCATCTTGACCATAACCCAGAAAAATACATTGTTTAGTCTTAGCATCAAGCTTAGACTTTCATCTTTAGGAATGTGAACATAAACTTTACAGCCAAAAACTCGTAAATAATGGTAAGATACATCTTTACCTGACCATACCTTATGATGAACATCATTCTACAAAGGAACACAATGAGACAGATTTAGTACATGAACCACTGTACTCAAAGCTTCACCCCAAAAGGATTTAGGCAATCCGGCTTGTGAAAGCAAACATCTGACTCTCTCCACTAATGTTCTGTTCATCCTCTCCGCCAAGCCATTCAACTGCAGAGTCTTTGGTGGAGTTCTATCATGTTTGATACCCTGCTGCTTACAGTAATAATGATATGGACCTTTGTATTCACCTCTATTGTTAGTCCGAATACACTTCAACTTCTTCCCAGTTTACCTCTCAACTAAAACTTGAAACTGCTTGAACACGTCAAACACTTGATATTTTGTCTTCAAAGTGTAGACCCAAAGTTTTCTTGAGTGATCATTGATGAGAGATAAATTTATGATCATTATTACGACATTTTACCCCAATATTGATACCATTTTGAGCATTATTGTATCAAATCAAGTCAAAATTACTAAGTTTTATTCAAATGTATAAGTAGTAGTTATTATATAAATTATCGTATTTTTATAAGTTTTTTATTAGTTTTTGTACCGGTTTAGTAACCGGAGTGTCGTGTCGGTTCGTTTGGTATTTTGGTGGTTCATTGCAGGATTATATATTGACCAAGATTCCACGTAACGACATGTTTTGAAGCCTAAAAGATGGATTTTGAGGAAAGAAGAAAATGCCACAAGCTTACGAGTTCAACGGATCAAATTATTTTTCCTACGCCTTCTACCGTAACCTGTTTTCGATGGAAATTTGACCCGAATTAAAGGCATTTTCTGGAGAATAGTTCTTGACTAAAGTTGTAGATATTTAAATGAGCTTTCCAACGCATTTTGAATCACGTCAATCGGAGTCTACAACTCAAGTTATGAATTTTTACCGAACAGTTGATATCTCGGGTCGAACCGGATATTTTTGGCTCAACTTGTTGCATGTTACTCCATGTGCTAACTAATGATGATGATGATGAGTCATAACAAACTCATCAATACCTCCCACATGCTTGTAACAAACTTGGCATATACTTAGCATATTCTCCAAAAATATCTCCCTCAAATATCACCTCCCTCATTACAACCTCCCTCAACCCCCTATAAATACCTCCCCATATCCATAAAAAATCCTTGCCCCATCTTGGCCACTCTTGGCCAAGATCTCTCTTCTCCACCTCCTCCCATTTCTTCCATTCCCCTCTTCTTCATCTTCGTTCTTCATCTCTTTTCTCGTTTTATTTCATCTTTGGGCCCGTATATACATATGTCTATGTATGTATATATGTTTTATAAATAAAAGTAATCTTGTTGTAATGCTCGAGAGAATTACCGAGAAAATTTGTTATTGAAGAAGTTGTTATTTTCGAGAATAATCGGCTTTGATTTGCACTTAACGGGTAATTTTATCAAGTTATTACTTTTGTTCTTTATTTATATATATATTATATCTATCAATATGTTAAACTAAAAATATGTCTAGCCAAGATATGAATCTGAATTAGTTAATCTTTTGGTAAAATAAATGATCGACTCTGGTAATTATGATTAAAACTAATTATAATGAATCTTTTTCTATTTTGCAACGTATTGATAATATATTCGGATTGAGCGTAATTAATCAAGATGAATCGCAACATATAACTTTGGCGATGTCTTGACCGGAGAGAAGTCGGATATGAGTAAAAATAGAAAAACGGGAGGGTAAAAATGGCCGTCGATTAACGGAACCCGATTTCCTACCGAAGCGGTTGTCTGGAAAGATGAATCTTATTGAAATTTGTACTCGAGATCTTAATAATGTTAAAATCACAGTTTAATTGAAACTACACCGTTTGTGTTAAATCGATCCACTTGACAACCGGAGCCTCTTGAATAACATCGGCCGTCTGATGAACGGAATAACCTCTTTTATCCGGGGTAGATTTGTACTCGATGCACTGCTCGGACTAACTAAGATTAGCATGGGGCGGTTGTGGACCTTGGGTGATGACATTTGACATATGACAATTTCATACGCTTCGTGTGAGGAGGAGTTGTCTAGATTAGGAGTACACCGGTTCATACATAATTGACCTCCTTGCATCAAGGAAAAGATCTGTCTCATTTATTAACTAAAAAGAGATATTGATTCAGTAACATAATTCTTGGCTAGATCCAAAAATATATATAATATTAGTATTTATTTGTTTTATTTTCTGTTTTACTAACATCTAACTCTAACATTACTAACTAATCTAACTGATCTAACTATCTAACCCGAGGAAAAGTTAAAAACTGCGACTTAGATCGAGTTAATAATAGCTTCTTGGTGTTTAACCCCACTTAAAAGAATTACCATGTTTTCCCTGAGGAATACGACCTGACTCACCAAACTAGAGCTACAATTTGACCCGTGAAGATGTCTAAATCGTCACGGGTGTCCTTGCGGTGTATGGATGGTGGATATCTGGCTGTATTTAAGGTGTGGTGTTACTCCGGCGGGTGGTGGTATGGAGAGAGTTAGAATGGAGAGAGCTTTGGCTTGCAAGTATAGTGTGTATTTTATATATCTCATCCTCTTTTAGTTTACAATGACCACCCCTTTTATAGAGGTGGGTAACTTAGGGCATAAGTAATCTATTAGATATTTTACTAATATCTAGGTTTAACTTAGATGCTAAGCAAGACGAAATATCTGATATACAAGTGGGAATAAGATCTGGATCAATCGGCGGCCATCTACCTTGAGGTCGCAAGGTGTAAGCCTTTTCGGCCTCGCCCCTTGGCGACCCGTCTTGACTTTGCCGGAGGAGATTCACGGGATCGCTACTTGCCTGGACCGCAAATGTTTTGGTCGCGGCGGGTGAGACACGATGGCCGCCCTTTTGCGATCTCTCTTGTCATTCCGGAGGGTGGCGCGATGGGGCTGATTCCTACTTTGTTGAGGTGGTGGAATTATTTATACCCATCAATGGCCCCTACTCCGTGCTTTAATGACATTCCCTGGGGATATGAAGGATGGAGTAATTATCAACACTTTTATGACCTCATCGTCGGATCGACTTGTTCTCTAAGGGCGTGCTTTGAAGCAAGCGACCTCAAGGTAACTTTGGGCTGTTTTGCGACCTTGTCGTCGATGCGACTTGTTCTCTAAGGGCCGTGCTTTCAAAGCAAGCGACCTCAAGGTAACTTTGGGCTGTTTTTGCGACCTTGTCGTGCGATGCGACTTGTTCTCTAAGGGCCGTGCTTTCAAAGCAAGCGACCTCAAGGTAACTTTGGGCTGTTTTGCGACCTTGTCGTCTGATGCGACTTGTTCTCTAAGGGCCGTGCTTTCAAAGCAAGCGACCTCAAGGTAACTTTGGGCTGTTTTTTGCGACCTTGTCGTGCGATGCGACTTGTTCTCTAAGGGCCGTGCTTTCAAAGCAAGCGACCTCAAGGTAACTTTGGGCTGTTTTGCGACCTTGTCGCCTGCATGCGACTTGTTCTCTAAGGGCCGTGCTTTCAAAGCAAGCGACCTCAAGGTAACTTTGGGCCTGTTTTTGCGACCTTGTCGTCTGATGCGACTTGTTCTCTAAGGGCCGTGCTTTCAAAGCAAGCGACCTCAAGGTAACTTTGGGCCTGTTTTTGCGAGGTGAGGCCGTCAATCGCGGCTGACGTCAGCCCTCCAGGTCTTTTTTCAGGGTGATGCGGCCGTTTGACAATCGCCTGAGGTAGTTGTGCGTGGAATCTTGATGGGACGCCTTTTCGTATTCCAAAACTGACAACTGCCGTCCTAATCTGAACCGTTGGATGAAGCGTTCCCAACCGTTCGATCGTGGCCCCCTTGCCTATATAAAGCTTTCGCTTCTCACCCTTCACACTTTTAGCGCTTCTTACTTTCTCCGTTGTTTTAGATTTCTCTAGTTCTTGGCAGAACTTTGAAGGTTCGACGGTGTTCCTGCGGTGGTTCTAGGATTTCACGGCGGTTCTTGTTGCCTTGGTTTTCGGGGCAGTTTGCATATCTGGCCCTAGGATCCAGTTAATCCCAACCGTTGATTATACCCCTTCTCTGGTATAAAAAGGGGGTTACTTTCGAACTCACTCTACCTCTTGCCTCATACTGAATTTGCTTTCTTTCTCCCTCAATCGTTCATTATCCTCTTTACCATTTATCCCCGACTCATGTCTCATCCAGAGAAAGCGGCCAGTTCGGATATGGAAAGCTCGTCCTATCCGGGATGTTTCTCCTTTTTTCACCACTGCCTCCCCGTAGCCAAGGATTATTTAGGGATTATTTTGAGTGGCGTGATATTATGAGGAGAGGGGCTTAAATGAACAACGAATAGAAAACGGCTCCATCTTTGCGCGTTCGGCTTTACGGTGGTGGGAATTTATTCTTGAGTCTCTGGGGCGGTTAATGTTACCATGATCTGGGAATTTTATTCCGTGTTATGCGAGGTAGCCTCTGGCGGGACCGTGGCGACATTTCTCTCGGGGTGTCCCGTTATCTTTACTCGGAGAGAATTAACCAAGTTTTTAACATACCCGCCATAAATCCCTCCTCCCATTATGAGATCGCTGGGACCTTGCGGATGAGGAAAATAGGCGGTTCGTCTAGGTATTGCAATGTGCGAGCTGTTCCCGAGAATCGGCGGGTTTGGTCTTTAGGAGTATTGCGTCCGACCTCTCTCATGCGACCGTGAGTGGAAGAAGTTTATAAATTCTCGCGCTCTTATCTCTGCCGATCTTGATGTTGTTAGTGAGAGCGGCGCTCATACCTGCGCGCCATTCGCGACCATCGAGTGGATATAGGCGGGAGTGTTGATCCATCGCGAGGCACTAAGATATGCGTGCTCGGCGGTTCAAGGTCGCCGTGGTACTGGTCGCCGCATGCCTTTCGCATCGCTGATAACCAAATTATGCAGTGGCGCCAGGGTCCCCTTCCATACTCTCGACCGATATGTTTGAAAAAACTTATCCGGTGGAGCCCTTTGCAAGCGTGGTGTCGTTTTTGGACCTCCATACATGTGATCGGAGTAAGATAACCATCCTGCAGTTGATGGAAGTTTGTCCAGGCTTGATCGATATGTTTGAAAAAACTTTTCATCGTCAATTTTTTTTTTTTTGATGATGACGAAAAGACAAGAATGTAAATACAATTTGGAAGAACAGCTTTATTTGAATTGGCTCGTTACATATACTATTTTTTCGTTATTGTGCATGCCATGGCCTATTATACTCGCGGCCCTCCTTGTCACTTAGCATGTCGTCCCTTTTTGATAACTCGCGAAATCCGTAGGGGCCTCGATTTTCCGATAGCTTTCCTTTTTCGCTTCCGTGGCCCGTGGCTTGTCTTTTTGTAGAGCGTAATCCCGGCGGCGAAGTGATGATTGCGAATCGTTTGTCGTGATGACGCTTTGCCGCTGTTTATAATTGACTAGACGATTTGTATGCCTGGATGCGCCGCTCCTCTACTAGATCGAGCTCGAGTTTACTGCGCCCGTGTGTTATTGACCTCGGCTGTAAAAACGACCTAGGGCTTGGTAAGGCCATTTCCACAGCGCCATAGCCTCGAGATCCATATGTTAAAGCAAAGGAGTTTCCCTCATTGTGATTTTTCGCGGCGTCCTGAGTGCCCATAGAGCGCTTTGGAAGGTGATCCGGCCCGATGGCTGCTTTCTCACCAGGCTCTTTTTCAACACACTTAGGACTGTTTGTTGGCATTTTCGAAACTTGCCCATTCCGCTTGCGGGTAGCACACGGATGATTGCCAATGTTTAACATTGTTCTCCTCCACGAAATCTGTCGAATTCGTCTCTGAATTGAGGTCCGTGATCGGAAACCATCACTCTTGGAACACCAAATCTTGTCCATATTTGATCGAGCAAAAAGTATGTTATGTCCCTGGTATTGGTTTTTACTAAGGCCTTAGCCTCGACCCATTTAGTAAAATAATCCACCGCGATGACCACGTACTCATAACTGGCGACCACTTCTTCAAAGGTCCGATGAGGTCGATTGCCCACATGTCGAATGGCCAGGCTGCTACCACTATGCTTTGTTCGACTGAGGGTAGCCTGGGGATATTTGCGAACTTCTGGCAAGTATCACATGCTCGGGTATGAGCTTTGGCGTCTTCTGATAATTTCGGCCAATAATATCCGGCTAGAAGTACCTTCTGCGCTAGTGTTCGATTGGAGAGATGGCCGCCGCACATTCCCTCATGTAGCTCTGTTAGGATTCCCGTTACCTCCTCAGGTCGTACGCATCGCAGAAGGGGTTTCGAGAATGAATGACGGTAAAGCACGTCGTCCATAATCGTATATCTTGCGGCCCTTCTTACTAAGGCCTTAGCTTTGCAAGGGTCGCTCGGAAGCTCTCCTAACTCAATATAAGACTTCATGATGTCGACCCAACAAGTGTTACTAGGTTGGAAATCCATGATCTCGTCCTGGGAGATGGCGGGTTCCGATAGGTGTTCGACCATGATGCTAGGATCGCACGACGCGTCTTCGCTGGTTAATTTGGATAAGTAGTCTGCCCCATGATTGTCCTCTCGAGGATATTTTTGAATTGACAATATGTGAAGTCGCCTTGAGTCTTTTGACGAGGTTAATATACCTTTGTAAAATTTCGCAATGAATGCCAAATGACCCATTGATTTGATTCACCACCAACTGTGAGTCGCAAAATACTTGTATATTTTCGACTTTCATGGCTTTGGCGAGTTTCAACCCAGCAATGACGGCCTCGTATTCTGCCTGGTTGTTAGAGGCGGTGAAATCAAATCTCAGAGCCTGCTCAATTTCTTCTGATGTGCCCGGCTCTAACAGGATTATTCCCGCGCCACACCCTTTGTGATTAGCGGACCCATCAACGTAGAGCTGCCAACAGTGACTTGGCCTGATGGGCTCGTCCTCTGTGGTGACCCTATCTTGGTCGCGTTCGGAGCAGAGCTGCTCTTTCACCTCTTCGTTGAAGCTTGTTTACGATATGAAATGCAGGAGAGCCTGGGCCTTTACTGACCTTCCGGGGCTCATATCGGATATCGAACTCGATGGCTCGATGGCCCATCGAGCAATCGACCGGACAGTCCGGTTTGTGAAGAACTGTCTTAGCGATGCATTTGATAATACTACGATGGTGTGCGATGAAAAGTAAGCCCTTAATTTGCGGGCGCTATAACAACACAATAAGCCAACTTTTCTATATTAAAATAACGACTTTCAACGGGGCTTAGAGCTTTGGAAACATAAAAAAGCTTCCTGCGAGCCTCCTCCTCTTTTACAAGTCTTTGCGGCTACGGCCCTATCTGAGGCGCCAAATATAAAAGCAGTATCCCGAGCCTCGGGTTTGGTTAGCAACGGCGGTCTTGACAAGTATTCTTTGAGGTCTTTAAATGCACTGGAGCATTCCATTGTCCAAGAGAAGGTACCACTTCTTTCGAATTTTGAAGAAAGCGGACTTCTTTCTGCAGATTTTCGAGACAAACCTACCCAAAGTGTGATCCCGCCGTTGAGCATTTGTATTTCTTTAATCTTGGTAGGCTCGCTCATGTTGACCAGGGCCTCGATTTTTTCGGGATTTGCCTCGATCCCCTTTGACTTACCATAAAGCCCGAGAAATTTTCTGCTGGACCCCAAAAGTGCATTTAAGTAGGGTTTAGTTTCATTGAGTGATTCTTCACGTTTGCAAAGGTTTCGCGAAGGTCCTCCAGGTGATCTTGGCGACTTGATTTCACGACCATGTCATCAATGTAGGCCTCCATGTTCTTGCCTATCTGCGTGCTAAAAACTCTGTTTACCATTCTCTGATAGGTTGAACCTGCGTTCTTTAGGCCAAACGGCATCATCTCATAGTAATATAGCCCGCCGGCGGCCCTGAAGGCCGTCAGCTCCTTATCTTCATCGGCCATTTTGACCTGGTGGTAGCCGGAATAGGCGTCCAGAAAGCTTAAGGTTTCAAAACCCGCGATCCCATCCACCATTTTATCGATTCGAGGGAGCGCATAGGGGTCCTTTGGGCAAGCTTTGTTTAGATCGGTGAAGTCGACGCACATCCGCCACTTGCCGTTGTGTTTTTTCACCATTACTACATTTGCCAGCCAGGTGGGATATTGAAGCTCTTTGATTATGCCTGCTGCTAAAAGTTTCTCGACCTCAATTTTATTGCGACCTCCTTTTCAGAGAGAATTGACGCGCCTTTGTTGTATTGGCCTGAAGTTGGGATCGACACTCGGGTTATGCAAGGCGACCTCCGATTCCACACCTCTCATATCGATTTACCTCCCGGCGAATCGTCCAAGTTTGCTTTCGTGCTCGATCGGTTCCTCCTTTCTTCCTCGGTAGTCCTCGATCCTATTTTTATCTTTTGATCGGGATATTTGTCGCTTTATTATAACCTCGATCAACTCGTCTTGGCGGTGAAGTCGGGCTCGTCCCGAACTTGCAATGTTTCTACCTCTACGGCCTTCTCCGAGATTTCTTTCATCATAGCAATCGATCCGTGAGCCGTGTTAAGACCATCCATCGGGGTCGCTTAGAGTCGACCCTGTTTTTGGTCATATAGTCGAGAAAGCTCGAGGTCGGTGATGGCGACCCCAACTTCTTCCCTACGTGAAATTTGACCCGTTGGTGAGAACGGACGCCACCATTTGGAACTTCTTCATAGCCGGGATTCCCAAAATCATGTTGTAGTAAGAGAGGGTCGATTCGATTACCAAGAAAGTTATTATCTCCGTTCTCTGGGCTCATAGTCGCCCAAAATGATATTGAGGTCGATCGTGCCTTTGACCCGTACTGTGTCGTTGGTAAAACCTTCGAGGACCCCAAGGTAGGGTTTTAACTTGGCCTCCCCGAATCCGATCTGTTTTAAACAGTCGAAATAGATGACGTCGCGGCCGGCCCCTGTGTCGACCATTACTCGGTTGACGCCGTGCTTGTCGTTCACCCCCACCTTTAGAATGAGGGTATCTCCATAGGTCCACCGATTTGTTGTCATTTCGCTTTTGTGAATATGATTCCCTTCTCATTCTCTCCCAACACAATCGCTTTTGAAGCCGCGGGTATTGATTTGATTTATCCGAGATTTCATTGATGATTCTTGGGAATATTCCGTGGATGACTGAACCTCTCTCTCGATAGACGCGAGGTTGGCGTCCTGATCCGGGAGTGTTGTTCCCCTCGCGTTTATATTTATTGGCTGGTCCCTCACGGATCAGCCTTTCTATCTCGCGCCTCAGGGTGAAGCATTCATCGGTGATGTGGCCATGGTCCTTGTGATAGTCGCAGTATTTGGATTTATCGCGGCTATCAGGATCGCCCCTCATAGGCTTTGGTTTGTCGAAATGTTCACGAATTTCAAACAGTATTTGGGATGCTTTGGTGTTGAGCGGGGTAAAATTATCCTCGCTAAATTTGTACGGCTTCTTTACCTCACGATCGCGATTAGTATCTCGTCCCTTTTCCTTTTTACGGTCATCTACGCGATCCTCCTTCGGCGAACGTGGCTCTGTCTTAGGCTTTGCTTTCCCCGCAGATGGCGCCTCGCTGACCCCCATCATTCTAGCCCTTTCTAACATCTCCCGAGACCCGCTTTGGGGGCGCAGATTGAATTCGATTTTCATCGGGCCTTTGGCGATTCCGTGAGAAACATGTTATGACCGCATCGTGCGGAATGTTCCTTGTTTGATCATATATTACGACGAACCGTTCGTAATACTCTTTTCGGATTCATGCCCTCCCATACGAACCTCATATAGGTCCTCAATGGTTTTCTTTGGCCTCGCTTGCCGATTCAAACTCTCGACAAACTTTTCCGACAAATCCTCCCAACTTTCAAGCGAGCGCGAGAGGAGCCCGCGTATCCAGGACGCAGCCCTATCCTGCATGCTGCCAACCAATGCGATGCACCAGGCGGATTTATTTTGTGTAGCAAGGGTGATGCGACCCTGGAACGCGGTGAGCCAGTCGTTTGGGCATGAGTTTCCATTGTAATAGTTGTAATCGGGATAACTAACCTTTTCTCTGCTTTGGGAGGCAATGTTTGATAATACCTTTAGCGAGTCGTCGATCCCCGAAATTGGGGCGACTTTCTCGACGGGCCTCGACTTTTTTAATTCTGCAAGCTCTTTTCTCATTACCTCCATCTGTTCCGCCAAAATAGGGTCGATTCTGGTCGCGATCGCTTTGCGTATCGGCTCGCTCCGTTCTACGCTCGATTCCCTATGATCTCGTGATCCTCTTGGCGGGGCCCTCTTTTCCTGATAATTGTGCGGGCATCTTGTGCGTGTCTATCTGCTGGATGGGCATTTCTTCTCTAGGAAGGCCGAGACGACTTGGGGCTAAGGCCTTGTCCTTCTCACCCAACCTATTAAACGCGGACCCTTTGTCGATCCTCTTTCCTTTTTTTGATGGTCGCGATCTTGGGGGCCGAGGTTCGTGGAATTTCTTTCCTCGGTCCATAGCGACTGAAGAGTGCACGCTCTCTCTACGTCGATCTGCTGAATTTGGCTCTGGCGGCCCGTCTCATGATCGCAAGAGGGATTTCGTTTACGGGAGGATTCTGGGTCGAATCGTCATAGGGGCTGGCCCTTAGCCACCAGGCGGGAATTGGTGAGATACATAGTTTCAGCGTACACTGGCGTATTCCCTCATTTCGGCGACCTCTGGGTCCTCCTGGAAGCCCGGTTGTATTTCTGGGATCGATTTTTGGCTTTGCTGTGACCTCTCTCTGTGAGTTCCATCCAGGACGACAACAGCCTCTTTCGACTTGGTTTTTGATTGATGACATTTCGGCGTCGCTAGGTGCTAAGACCCTCTCTCGGGATCCTTCTCCTTCTGGGGAGATTGTCTAGCGTTTCTCTGCGCCTTCCCCACGAGCTTGATGTAGCATAGTACCTTTTGCAGGGGTTTGGGGTGTTAGATGCCCTTTACTTCCGGCCATCTCTGCGGGGTGGCTTTTTGAGCGATTTCTTTGGTAAAGGGAAGAAATAAAGGCAGTTTGAGGACTTTCTTTGTAAGATTATCTCCTCCTGAATAAGAGCTCTAGGTGATTTTTTACACAATCGCTTTCCCGGTAACGGAGCCAACTGAAGATGTCTAAATCGTCACGGGTGTCCTTGCGGTGTATGGATGGTGGATATCTCGGTCATTTAAGGTGTGGTGTTACTCCGTGGTGGTGGTATGGAGAGAGTTAGAATGGAGAGAGCTTTGGCTTGCAAGTATAGTGTGTATTTTATATATCTCATCCTCTTTTAGTTTACAATGACCACCCCTTTTATAGAGGTGGGTAACTTAGGGCATAAGTAATCTATTAGATATTTTACTAATATCTAGGTTTAACTTAGATGCTAAGCAAGACGAAATATCTGATATACAAGTGGGAATAAGATCTGGATCAATCGGCGGCCATCTATCTGAGGTCGCAAGGTGTAAGCCTTTTCCAGCCTCGCCCCCTTGGCGACCCGTCTTGACCTGCCCGGAGGAGATTCACGGGATCTGCTACTTGCCTGGGACCGCAAATGTTTTGGTCGCGGCGAGGTGAGACACAGTGGCCGCCCCTTTTGCGATCTCTCTTGTCATTCCGGAGGGTGGCCGCAGTGGGCTAATTCCTACTGTTGAGGTGGTGGAATTATTTATACCCATCAACCCGGTACACTGCCGGTTAGGATCTGTATAGCCTAGGTAATGTCCGTCAGCTTTCTGGCGCCGTTTCCAAGGTTAGGTTTAGGTCTGTCAGTATTTTGGCGCCGTTGCCGGGGAAACGTCGCTAATTTCTTTCTTTGTGTCTAGGGTTACTACTTGTATTAGCTCAAAATTCTCGAGGATAAGTCAACACTCTTCTTATCACTTTTCTTTTTTATTTTCCGTTGGTATCTACCTTCTTTTAGTTACCAATTTTCTTCTTCTACCAATTTCGAGTTATTTTCTATTTTCGATAGTAGAAAGTAAACGCGGTTCGTTTATTTTTGTTGGTACCTACCTATTGGTAAGATACCAATTTTAAAAAAAAAAAAATACACTCGGTAAATACCGAGTGGACTCGGTAATTACCGAGAGAAAAAAAAATGTGTTTTTTTAATCGATTTCGTGTTATTTTCTATTCGATATTTTCTATTCCACAAGAATTGTCAAATCGAGTTATGAAAACGGCCGAAATCAGTAATGAAACACCATCTGATTCAGGTTTTATCTATTTCAAGTTATTTTTCTATTTTTCGATAGTTGATGACCAGAAGTGGTAAGGCCCCACTCACTCCTTATAGGCCTGATTTAAACACTTATGAAAGGCAGTTAAGAGTAGAGAGTAAACGCATATCATATCGATCAAAATCGACCAAGTATCATTTTCAAATCGAAATACGAGAATGACTGAAACTAGTGATGAAACACCTGAATGAGGGCTTGATCATGCCCAAGGGAATATTAATAAATAAAATAAAAATAGAAATAATCAGAATTGGAAGCAGGTTGGAAGGAACCAAGTTTGAAAGGGCCAATTCAAACCGAACCTTATCCGCCTCAACCCAAATTCACCTCGGTTCAACCAGATAAGGCAACACCATATCCAATGCATATTTTGAAGAAAAAGGTACAGAATGATGAAACACAGTCATTCGAGGAAGTTTTACCATATTCATCTAATGACAAGGGTAAGGGAGGTATACATTCTATCCCTATTACAAAGATGAAGTTGGATAAAAAGTATGTATGTTTTCTTGACGATTTTAGTAAGGGAGAAGTTTGGGAGTTAATCATGAGAGCGTTGTCTTTAACACTTACAATTCATTGAAATATCCATGCATTACACTAGAATCTTGTTCTTGTGTGTACACTTTGTGTTTTTTTTTTTTTTTTTCTGTGGATTGTACTAACACGCGGGTAATTGAAGAAGATGACTTCAGCAATAATGTGAAAGCTCGCAAACCTAAAGATCGAAAATCAAAGGAAAAGGTCAAGAATCGTTTGGATTGGTGGGAATTGTCTAACCTCTGTTGGAAACCGGTATTGAAGAAGGATGCGGTGCGTGAGGATGACCCACCACCAGTGCCTTAAAAATCAAGCACGGTAAAGTCCGGCTATAGACTATAAATGTAGTCAATGACGGGTACTATCCTTCCTTTTTACTCCTTAAGCATTTATTTTTAGTGGATTATGTGCTTAATTGTTACGTGCTTTTGTGAGTAATTGTTAGAAGTATCCCGTTTTGTTTAGTATATTATATTAGTTAATCCTTATCATTTTGGTCGAGCAAACGACGTTAACCAATGCGCTACCGGGAGGCAGCCCGTAAAATGTTAAATATAATAATTACTCATACTTTGGATGATACTTTGCTAATACTTAGGATTGATTTTCATTTTGTTTCACCAAGTCTTAGGATGAATGTTTGAATGACATTAAAAGGGACCGATTAGGCGGTTATCCGAAAATCCTGATGGGTAAAAAAGAGAAAATTCAAATGCGTCATTTCTTGGACTTAGGTTGTTAGAACGATTTGAAATAACCCTTGAGGATCTGGGTATAAAAGACTCAGAGTTAATACTTTGCTATACGTTACATTTCATGATCTAGTCTGTTTTAAATTTCAAATAACCTGTGACATGTATTAGTTCAAATACTATGGAATTGAGGAGGTCATAACTTTGACCCACCCACCCACCCTTTTTTATCATCCGAGTATTTGTTTTGACTTGTTTTAGTGCACCATTGCTTTCCCAACAACTTAATTACACTCACTTTACATTGAGGACAATGTAAGTTCGTAAGTGGGGAGTGGAGTCGTTGGTCTAGCAATGGAATTAATGTTTATTTTGTATCAATAAATCCTTTAGTTTTTTATTTTTCGAGCATTATTTAGTTGATTAAAATAAACTGTATAAGGTATATATTTCATGGATTTGAAGATGTAATGATCAATTTGGATGTGTATAACCAACGTGAACCGTAAGGGCATTGTAATTCCAAATATATTTGTGTAACATGAATTCCTTCACGTAAGCCTTTGATATTGAAACGAAAAATTTAAACTGTATCCATTCAGTATCCTAGTGGTTATTCTATAGATAATTGCAGTAACTTAGTACCTAACTTTTGAATGTGTACTGTGAATATCTGAAGGTTTGAATGTGATAGGAAGGATATAAGTTAAAGAAGAATACCAAATTAAGATGAACTATCTATATGTCGGTTGTAGCTACCAATGATTTGAGTGCAGTAGGGCGTTATCACGAAACGTCCTATATCACTATGAGGTTTAAAAGCTCCCGACTGCCTGATGATAGAAGTCCAGCTAGGGTGTTATCACGAAACGTCCTATTGCTGGGAATGAAGGCATATGCTACACATGTGAAATTAAGTTCATCAAAAGAAAAAAAAATTTAAGCATGGTTGAAAACTTAGCTATCTTCTGACTATCCCCAGTATAAACTGAATGATATGCTTTAGGGATTATCCTAATAAGTACTCGGAAGAACTTTGTGTGGAACTGTTACTGCCTATACCTAGGAAAGTCATTAGGGCTGTCTGAATGGATATTTGTGCATTTGCTTGAATTATTCAAGAGAGGATAGTGGAAATTGAAAAGGCTTGTCACACACACACTCTGTTATACACTTATATTGAGGTTAAAGCCTGGTTGTAATTCTAATGGTCGTATTATCTAGTTGTTCCTTATACCTTATATCTTCATGAATTTATCTCTCATTCATTTTGCTTTATCGCTTGTTTTGCTCGAGGACGACCAAAAGCTAAGTAGAGGGTTGTGATGAGAGATAAATTATGATCATTATTACGACATTTTACCCCAATATTGATACCATTTTGAGCATTATTGTATCAAATCAAGTCAAAATTACTAAGTTTTATTCAAATGTATAAGTAGTAGTTATTATATAAATTATCGTATTTTTATAAGTTTTTATTAGTTTTGTACCGGTTTAGTAACCGGAGTGTAAATGTCGGATTTACGTTTGGTATTTTGGTGGTTCATTGCGAGATTATATATTGACCAAGATTCCACGTAACGACATTTTTGAAGCCTAAAATATGGATTTTGAGGAAAGAAGAAAATGCCACAAGCTTACGAGTTCAACGGGTCAAATTATTTTTCCTACGCGCTTCTACCGTAACCTGTTTTCGATGGAAATTTGACCCGAATTAGAGGCATTTTCTGGAGAATAGTTCTTGACTAAAGTTGTAGATACTTAAATGAGCTTTCCAACGCATTTTGAATCACGTCAATCGGAGGTCTACAACTCAAGTTATGAATTTTTTACCGAACAGTTGATATCTCGGGTCGAACCGGATATTTTTTGCTCAACTTGTTGCATGTTACTCCATGTGCTAACTAATGATGATGATGATGAGTCATAACAAACTCATCAATACCTCCCACATGCTTGTAACAAACTTGGCATATACTTAGCATATTCTCCAAAAATATCTCCCTCAAATATCACCTCCCTCATTACAACCTCCCTCAACCCCCCTATAAATACCTCCCCATATCCATAAAAAATCCTTGCCCCATCTTGGCCACTCTTGGCCAAGATCTCTCTCTCTCCTCCTCCCATTTCTTCCATTCCCTCTTCTTCATCTTCGTTTCTTCATCTCTTTTCTCGTTTTATTTCATCTTTGGGCCCGTATATACATATGTCTATGTATGTATATATGTTTTATAAATAAAAGTAATCTTGTTGTAATGCTCAGAGAATTACCGAGAAAGTTGTTATTGAAGAAGTTGTTATTTTCGAGAGAATACGGCTTTGATTTGCACTTAACGGGTAATTTTATCAAGTTATTACTTTTGTTGTTTATTTATATATATATTATATCTATCACTATGTTAAACTAAAAATATGTCTAGCCAAGATATGAATCTGAATTAGTTAATCTTTTGGTAAAATGAATGATCGACTATGGTAATCATGATTAAAACTAATTATAATGAATCTTTTTCTATTTTGCAACGTATTGATAATATATTCGGATTGACGTAATTAATCAAGATGAATCGCAACATATAACCTGGCGATGTACTGACCAGAGAAGTCAGGATATGAGTAAAAATAGAAAAACCGGAGGGTAAAAATGGCCGTCTGATTAACGGAACCCGATTTCCTACCCGGGGGCAGATTTGTCCTGGAAAGATGAATCTTATTGAAATTTGTACTCGAGATCTTAATAATGTTAAAATCACAGTTTAATTGAAACTACACCGTTTGTGTTAAATCGATCCGCTTGACAACCGGAGCCTCTTGAATAACATCGGCCGTCTGACGAACGGAATAACCTCTTTTATCCGGGTAGATTTGTACTCGGTACTGCTTCGGACTAACTAAGATTAGCATGGGGCAGTTGTGGACCTTGGACTGATGACATTTGACATATGACAATTTCATATGCTCGTGTGAGGAGGAGTTGTCTAGCTTAGGAGTACACCGGTTCATACATAATTGACCTCCTTGCATCAAGGAAAAGATCTGTCTCATTTATTAACTAAAAAGAGATATTGATTCAGTAACATAATTCTTGGCTAGATCCAAAAATATATATAATATTAGTATTTATTTGTTTTATTTTCTGTTTTACTAACATCTAACTCTAACATTACTAACTAATCTAACTGATCTAACTATCTAACCCGAGGAAAAGTTAAAAACTGCGACTTAGATCGAGTTAATAATAGCTTCTTGGTGTTTAACCCCACTTAAAAGAATTACCATGTTTTCCCTGAGGAATACGACCTGACTCACCAAACTAGAGCTACAATTTGACCCGGTACACTGCCGGTTAGGATCTGTATAGCCTAGGTAATGCCCGTCAGCTTTCTGGCGCCGTTTCCAAGGTTAGGTTTAGGTCTTTCAATCATCAATAAAAGTCACAAAATAGCAGGAACCACCAAGCGTCCTTGTCGTCATAAGACCACAAATATCGAAATGAACAAGCTCAAGTACTTCTAAGGTGGATTTGATTTAAAAGACACTCTAGATTTCTTCCCTGCAAGACAATGAGTACACTTTTCTAAATGAAAACTATTAGAACAAGACAATAAATTTTTCTTAGATAAGACAGTCATCCCTTTCAAGCTCATATGACATAACCTCTTATGCCACAACTCATTCTCATCCCGTGACTCCACTGCATGAGCCTTATCAACAATAACTTTGGCTTAAGTCAAGAAAGTGTAGATGTCTTTGTACCTCTAGCCACAACTGAAGACCCCTTTGTGAGCTTCCACTTATCACAAGAAAATGAGCTATTATAACCATCATCACACAGTCTGCCAACAGAAATCAAATTCAATCAGATCCCTGGAACATGCTTAACCCGTTTAAGAATCAGTTTGGTACCATTAGACATCTCCAAACTAATATCTCCAATACCTGAACACTTTAAGATAGAATCCTAAGCCGTTCTCACATTACCAAAGTCACCTGGAGTGTATGATGTGAAAAACTCTCTTCTTGAAGTAGCATGGACCGAAGCACCACTGTCAACAACCCAACTAGTCATATCATTAGCAAGAATAATATCATCAACCTCTTGAAATACAAGGAAATCATCGGAAGAAGCTGCATTAACTATATCTTCATTCTTCTCATCATCTTTCTTGTCATTGTTTCATTTTTCTCCCGTTTCAATTTAAAGAAAAATTTCTTGATGTGTCCCTTCTTGCCAGAATGATTGCATTCAAAATTTTAGTACTTGCCCTTGGATTTACTTCTACTTCGACCTCTATTTTTAGAAGCTCTACTTTGACTTCTCCCCGTTACTCAGTAACCAAGACATCTGACTGTGAGGAAACACCATGTGCCTTCCTCATTGTCTCTTCTTCCAACACACTAGTCTTAGCAAGATCAATGGTCATAGCACCATCTGGGGTAGAATTAGATAGAGAACTTCGAAATTCCCACGATTCCGGTAAAGAGTCAAGAAGCATCTATCCCTGCACTTTATCGTCAAATTTAATACCCATATCATTAAGTTGGTTGATAATACCAAAGAAAGTATTCAAATGATCAGCCATAGGAGTTCCATCATGATATCTCAAATTCATCAATTTATACATTAAAAGCATCTTATTGTTTTCAGTTTTCCGGGCATATAAGTCTTCAAGTTTTTTCCACAAAGATCTTGCATGTTTGTCCTCACTAATGTGATTTAAAACATTGTCATCAACCCACTGCCTAATATAACCACAAACTTGCCTATGCAACAAATTCCACTCTTCGTCTGTTTTATCATCAGGTTTTTCCGCACTGAAAACCGGCAAGAAATAATTTTTCACATACAAAAGATCCTCCATTTTATTTTTCCATATGACATAGTTAGACCCATTCAAAGTGATCATTCTATTCAAGTTAGCTTCCATTTGACCAATAAAAAAATTCACCAAAAACACTTTAAAACCAAATCAACTAAACGGGTCTCCGATACCACTTGTTGGAAAAACAAACAACCACAATACCACACGTATCATTAATACCCACAAAGTCTTCCCAATGACACGCAACGGAATTAAAAGAGGTAGCCTCAACGAAATCAAATCACAAATAAAGCAAAACGAAAACACAAGAAAATCAACACCACAATTTTAACGTGGAAAACCCCTCTCGACGTGAGAGAGTAAAAACCACGAGGCCGAGGCCCACAAAAACTCCACTAATAAAAAAAAGATGATACAAAAGTGTTTCAAACACATCAACCAACTCAACTACACCAAAGCATCAACTAAGAATGCAAAATACAAGAGTGGTTGAAAAATATCACAAAAAAACGCAGCAGTCGGTCGCGGACGATTTCCAGAAAATTGAACTGTTGAAAAGAAAATTCCACCGTTCAGATTGAAGAAGAATGATAGGCGAACAAGCTCTCAAAATTTCGTGCCGATCGGAGTCTGTTTCAATGCCCGATCGTCGCCGGAAAGTTGCTACTGTAACACCAGCAAAAGCTGCGAATTTCCTTCTCTTTTTTTGCCTCCTTTTTAATTGTGAAGATTAGAAAAGATTAGGGAAAAAATAACATAATTTGTTCCCTTAAATACTTGTTGACATAATTTTTTTCCTTATTTATTTTAATTTTATATTATTCGGTGGGCTCCACAAATGAGTGATCCACCCAACAATTCCAACACTCAAAGCAGTAAAGAGAGCTTTCACATCCACCGAATACGTGTCTTATGTTTTCTCATAGATCGGTATATATCATGCAAGCATAATGTGCTACATTGCAATTTGCAAAACATGTTATTTTACCAACAAAATACTTAGGCCATACATAGTATGTCTAGTTTCTTACAATTGCATGCCATACAAATGGCATTCACTTTCTTCCCTAATCAATCACAAAGGAAATATATATGACTACTAAATATATTGTGTAATATTTATACAGTTCAAGTGATTTAAATAAGATTACACATTCATACAAGTACAATCTATCTATAAAACTCGGGTCATTGCAGACGAAGCTCAAATTAGTTCACTAGAATCAACTAGTTCAAGTTAGATGAGAGAATGATCATCAATATTTAAGCTCAAGCTGACTTCTTAGCTTGCGGCCGGAGAGCTATTAAGTTAGAGGAGAGATTGATCATCAGTCTTTAAGCTCAACAAAACAGAAAACTCTTAGAGACATTCATCGAACACCCTTTCTAAAAGGTAGTGATAACCGTTGTAAAGTAGTTTAGAAGTGGTTAGTCAGTTTCTAACTAAATTAGATGTATAGTTATCTGTAATTGAGCTAATTATCTGTAATTGAGCTAATATATATGAGGATCATGATGCATAAGCTATTTATGAAGCACCAACACTTCAATATGGGTGTCGTGCGTTGTGTCCGACACGCCCCGACACGTGTCGGTTATTTAAAAAAATAATATTTTTAAATTTTAGTATCCGACACACTTCCGATACGCTGTCGACACTCCCTGACACGGTGCCAACGCTCCCCAACACTCCTGAACGCAATTCTTTTTAAATTTAACTTTTTTCTTTATTCACGGTTTCTTCTGTAGAAACGTTAAAATACATGATTTTTAACCTTGATTACAATTTGACAAATAATATGTTGTATTTAGTTTATATGTTTCTTGTTAATAAACATTTATCTTTTACAAATTGTAATATTTTGAAGGCAAGCATATTTTTGTATTTTCTCTCTAACCATATGTAATAAATCTATTTTAGTTATTGAAAGAGTTTACGAATTACATATTTTACTTTGTTTAGTTAAAAAAAATCTTTGAATTTTATTTACACCACATAATGTTAATATATACATATATATACATATATATATATACATATATATACATACTCATTCCGTTCCAAAATAACTGTGAGAATTGCCAAAAAATGTTATTCCAAAATAACTGAGTGAAAACATTTTCCAAAGCAGCATTTATTCATAATTTTCCTATTTTACCTTTATTTAATACTCCTTCCATTTTTTTAACTGTCACGTTTAGAGAAAAAATAATTGACCACATTCATCTAAAAAATGACTAACCTTAAGCTAAAAAGTGATCAGGTTCATCCAAAAAATGACAATTATTTTTTCTTCAAATTTGATAGTTAAAATAAGACGGAGGGAGTACTAGGTAAAAAGTTAAAAAGAAGACTGCATTAATTGTATCATAGAGATTTTTTAGTCATTGTATCATTAAAGTCATAGCATTAAATCACATTCTTAATAAGCGTGTTTTTGGCAACTGCCTCAGATATTTCGGAACGGACGGAGTATATGTTAACACGTGAAGCTGACGTGTCGTGTCCTTATATTTTGAAATCAGCCGTGTCGCAGTGTTCGTGTCGTGTTGTGCGGCGTATCGGTGTCCGTGTCCGTGCTTCTTCATAGTGCATAAATGATTGATTAGGATGTTATTTTGGTCGGTTAATGATAATTATTTTCGATCTTGAGTATTCTACACTCACTATTTTTGAGTTTATCTCACTCTAGTCTCTTCTTCTTTGTGTTCATTTCCTAAAATCTTGATTGGAATCAAGAATTCCTTCACATTGATCATCTACTTATGATAAAGTACAAAATGGTTGTTCCTTTTTTAAGATTTCATAAGTTATTTAGCATATTTTTTTATATTTGGTCAAAATTATCCAACAATAATAAATTGAAGTATACAACTTCCTTTCCTCTTGTAATGGAATCTGTAACCGGTTTTTCCTGTTTTATTGCAGTAGAAGGAAACAAATTGAGTATTCTTCAACTTTTTGGATCCATATGGTTTTTCACCGACTAGAATATTAATGGCCCGTGTATAAAATTGAAAACGATTTGAATTTGAACATGTTCATATATATGCAAAACAAAAATATAATTTCAAAGGTTGAAGTTACATTTAATTAAGAGGAGAAAACATGGCCAAGCTCGCCTTTTTATTGTTCTATTTGCTGATTGCAGATTGTAAGTTAATTTCTCTCTCTCTCTCTCTCTCTCTCTCTCTCTCTCTCTCTCTCTCTCTCTCTCTCTCTCTCTCTCTCTCTCTCTCTCTATATATATATATATATATATATATATATATATATATATATATATATTTAAATTTTTTTATTTCTTCCTTTGACATTTAAATTAGTGTAAGATACTCATCATGAAAATTCTATGTGATATACAGTTGCATTATCAGAAGCGGGTTGGATGAAGAAAGGAAAGCTTGATCAGAAACAACTACTTGCCATTAATGGATCTAGGAAACTTCTTCTTCAAGTATGTTATAATTCATGCCGTTATAGACACTGCGTCGATGAACGTGTTTGTGCATGCACTTTTGTTTTTGAGGACTACTATTGCCTTCCACCAAGTGAGGAGGAGGAGGATGAAATGGGATTAGAGTAATGATACATGCGCACAACCGTCGTCGTGTCACACTGAATGACAGAACGGTTATTTGTACACCGTTGATCATGATGAATCTAATTAAGTTGATCATGATGTAAACCCGGCCATCACATGATCAACTGCACATGTGCAGATTAGATAAACGTCGTGTCATTCGTTTGTTGTGATACAATGAACGATCGTGCTCGTATCATTACTCATGGAATTAGTGTATGAGTGGGAATAAAATTGAAGTAATCTTTTGCCATGCCTAATCATGATAATGCCACTGATGATACGGGGATTCACACCTCCACGTGGAATTATCTGGTTGGTCCATCTAGCATTTGGAAAAGTCTGTGTCAGTTATCCGCATAGGGTCGATACGAGACGTACCAGTGAAGACCGCAGCTCGAGTGAGATTCTCCAAGTGTCCGGACTCGATCACCCACGTCGATGTCCCTCGAGTCGATATCATACACTTTAGCCTAGGCTCCTGGGCCCACATCCAACAGGTTACTTGGGCAAGGAGGCAAGGCCCATTTAAGGGTATTTGTGTCAATAAACCAAACCGCCCTAAGATTAGGGCAGAAAAGGGCATATGCCTATAAATACATAGCTCCAGGAACTACGTAAGGCTTGATTCCTGGACATTACACAGGATACGTAGGCAATCCAAGATACATTCTTGGACTCAGCCATAAAACACTCAAAAACATTACCTTTCCACCAAGTTACAGCCATTCGATCCCATTACAGCTCACCCTTATATTACACGTGACCCTGTCATTCCGGTGGTGCTTTATTTAGCTTCATCATTTGGCGCTAGAAGGAGGGCCATCTACCGGTGAGTTGGTAAAGGTCTCGCAATGGTTCCACCAGCAAGAAAGAAGACGACGAACAGTAAGAACGCGCAGATCGAAGAGCACACGGATATAGATCCAGCAGGGGTTCCATCCCAGGTTCAAGAAGTCCCCACTGGATCTAGACCATGATTGCAGATCCACCCAGGCCTCGCTTTCCTCCCCACCGCAAGATATGGCGAGATCACTTAGCGTCTTTAGATGAAGACGCCCTGAAGAGGGTAGTGTCTTCGGCGTTCTTAGGCAAGGGAATCTGTAATCCCCCTGAAGAGCACCTTTTGGGACTACAGGGTCGTAAAGAAGTCGATAATTCTAGGGGGAAGAGGCCAGTCGAACCTCAAGAAGAATGTGAGGAAGGAGCAATTGAAATCAGCGTGACGAACGCCCACAAACGTCCTGAGCAAGAAAAGCATCAGCGGCAAGTCGAGGAGAGCATTCGAAACGAGTTCAATCGCATCGTTGGAAAGGAACAGGTCACGGAGTGGCTCGAATCACCATTTAGTCCTGAGATTGAGATATACACGATGCCTGAGTCGTTCAAACCACCCAAGATGGAACCTTATGATGGTACCACGGACCCAGAGGACCATCTGTATCGATATATATCCTTGATGAGATTGAGAAACGCCAATGACGCCATGAAGTGTCGAGCTTTCGACACGTTGCTCACAGGTCGGGCCCGGGAGTGGTTTCATAAGCTACGGCCCGGGTCGATTTCAAGCTTTTTACAGTTGGGACAGAAGTTTAGAGACGCTTTTATCGGGAACAAGAAGTTCCACCTTAGTGCTACCCACCTTATGAACATCAAACAGGAGAAAGGAGAAACCACTATCGATTTTATGAGGCGTTTTAATCTCGAGGCCATGAAAGTGCATAATGCCAGTGATGCATTGCAAGTTAATGCTTTCGTTGGAGGTTTGCGGAATATGAAATTGTATGACAAGTTGTCTAAGAAGATGCCGAATGACATGGACGAATGTGTGAACATAGTCCATAAGTTTTGCCAAGGTGAAGAGGCAGTGCGCTTGCACACCATTTCACTTGGCCTCAATTGAGCGACTCGAAGCCAGACCAAGGGTCAGCCTAGGGGTCGGAATGAAGAAAGCAAGACAAACGTGTTTGATCGACTGACAGCTCCGATATCGGATCGGCTTGGAAAGAAAGGGAATCTGAAAGATCGAGATTTTATACCCCTCAACCGGTCTCGGGGGGTATTAGCGATTATGATCAAAAAGAACATTGCTCGGACGCCTAAGCCGATGTCCAAGGACCCGGTGAAAAGAAAGAATACCCACAAGTATTGTGACTAT
This sequence comes from Gentiana macrophylla, assembly GCA_026214975.1. NCBI lineage: Eukaryota > Viridiplantae > Streptophyta > Magnoliopsida > Gentianales > Gentianaceae > Gentiana > Gentiana macrophylla. The sequence continues at coordinate 102,219,755 of CM047810.1, forward strand.
CACAGAGATGTGGGGCATGACACAGAGGAATGTTTCGATTTGAAGAGGGATATCGACGCCTGTATCCAAGAGGGTAGATTAGATGAAGTAATCGACAGGTCAGAAAAAGACGAGCCAAAGGGCCGTCGAGAGTACAAGAGGAAAACTTATAGTGGAAATAAGGACCGATCCCCGCGTCGTGACAATCGGAATCGTCGAGATAGGTCATCCGAGCCGACATACAGGGAGAACCGTCGGGATGATCGTCGGGAAGATCAGAATCGGGACCCTCATCGGGATAATCGCATCGGATACGACGTTAACACAATCGTTGCAGAGCACGAGTCGGATCGACCTCGATCCAGTCAGCAATCCTCGGACAGATCGAGAGAGCCTAAGAAGATCAGGTTTACGACGGAAGTGGGTTATGGACCCAAGGATGACGTTCCGAGTTCCCACAGTCATAGCGAGGGTTTGGTGATCGAGGCGGTGATAAGTCGAGGTCGCATAAAAAGAGTTTGTGTCGACAGCGGAAGCGCCGTTAATATCCTCTACTATTCCGCCTTTAAAGCCATGAGATTGAAAGATGAAGACATCATTCCGTTATCTACCCCTCTGTTCGGGTTTACAGGGCAGGCCATCCACCCTGTCGGGTCGATCAGTTTGTTGACTACAGTTGGAGACGGAGAGAAAGGGCGGACAATGGAAATGACTTATGTCGTAGTAAAGGCCCCTTCAGGGTACAACGCGATATTAGGTCGACCAGCTTTATATGACCTCAGAGCCATCATCTCGACATTCCACAACAGCATGAAGTTCCCCACCTGGTATGGTACCCATGAAGTCAAAGGGGACGTCGAGGTAGCCAGGAATTGTAGTCTGGTTACGATTAAAGGAAAGGGGAGTTGGACAGGGTCTGGTTGAGGAATTGATACCGAGGAAGAGGAAGATCGGGCTGGTCTCCGCCGACCCGACGGAGGAAGTTCGAGTGTGGAAAGAGGAAGAAGGCCAAGGGGTACAGATCGGGAAGTGGATGCCACACCCCGACATGAGAGCCCTGGTCAACCTTCTAGCTGAGTATCGAGACGTTTTTGCATGGAAAGCAGATGACATGCCTGGCCTATCGGCAGACATGGCAGTACATCGACTCAACGTCGATCCCAAAAAGAGGCCGATACGGCAAAAGAAGAGAAACCTCGCTCCTGAGAGGAAGGAAGCTGTAAAGAAAGAAGTTGACAAGTTGTTAATTGCTGGGATCGTGAAAGAAGTATTTTATCCGGATTGGTTAGCCAATCCAGTGTTGGTTAAAAAGCCAGATCAGACCTGGCGAATGTGCGTCGACTTTACAGATCTTAACAAGGCATGCCCCAAGGATTCTTACCCGCTACCAAAGATCGACCAGTTAGTCGACTCGACACTGGGTTTCGAGGTATTCGGGTTCTTCGATGCTTACAGGGGGTATTATCAGATCTTTATGGACCCCCAAGACTCAGAAAAAACCGCTTTTATCACAGAGTTTGGCACGTTTTGCTTCGTGACGATGCCGTTTGGGCTTAAGAATGCAGGGGCAACTTATCAGCGGGCGGTCAACAAAATTTTCAAGGGTCAAATAGGTCGAAACATGGAAGTTTACGTGGATGATTTATTGATCAAGAGCAAGTCCATGGGACAGTTTCTTGTCGATGTCAGAGAGGTCTTCGAGGTGCTTCGGGCCGCAAACATGAAGCTCAATCCAAAGAAATGCACGTTTGGTGTCCGATCGGGGAAATTTCTAGGATATATGATATCGAGAGAGGGGATTAGAGCTAACCCGGATAAAATCGAGGCCCTGAAGAGCATGTCTGCGCCTCGTAACGTAAAGGAAGTGCAACGTTTGACAGGATGGATGGCGGCCCTCAATCGTTTCCTATCGATATCAGCACAAAGGGCCCTGCCATTCTTCAAGATACTAAAGAAAGCGAGCCCATTCCAGTGGGACGAGAAGTGCCAAAAAGCATTTGATGATTTGAAGGAGTACCTGTCAGATTTACCCACGCTATCTTCACCTCGAGAAGGGGAGAAACTCCTGGTTTATCTAGCAGTCTGTGAAGAGGCAGTGAGTGCCGTTTTGGTTCGAGATGGAGACCAGGGACAGATCCCAGTGTATTTCGTAAGCAAGGCATTGCATGGACCAGAGACCAGATACACGCCGGCTGAAAAATTGGCATTAAGTCTAGTTCATGCATCGAGGAAATTGAAGCCCTACTTTCAAGCACACCCTATCTCTGTGGTCACTAACCAGCCCCTGAAGCAGATTTTGGCGTAGCCCGAGACATCGGGTCGGTTGGCCAAATGGGTGGTCGAGCTAGCTGAGTATGATATCGAGTTTCTACCTCGCACAGCCATTAAGGGTCAAGCTCGCGGACTTCATAGCGTAAGGATTGTCAATTCGGTTGGAGCAGGATAAGCGGTCATCGGTGAGCGAAGGACTATCCATGTTGATGGTGCCTCGAGTAGAGAGGGAGCGGGGCTGGTCTCATTATGATCACCCTAAGGGAGAAGAGTTCCCTTATGCGCTTTATTCGAGTTCAAGGCTACCAATAACGGCCGCGTAGTATGAGGCAATGATCACTGGTTTAAAGCTGGCATTGAAGTTGGGAGTCGAGAACCTCCTAGTATACAGTGACTCACAGCTCGTAGTGAATCACATTCGAGGCGATTATGAGGCCAAGGAAGAATCTATGAAGAATTACCTGAGAGTGGCTCAGGGACTAATGTCGAAGTTCCAGACGGTTCGTGTCGAACAGGTCCCCCAAAGTGAGAATAAACGGGCCGATGTGCTATCTAAACTCGCATCGAGTTTCAGGTCGAAAAGGAAAGTTCTGGTAGAAATGTTAGCAGAACGAAGCTATAACGAAGTAGATGTGCAACCAGTGGTTCAGGGATCGACATGGATGGATCCGATAGCATTATATTTGAAAGATGGAATTCTCCCGTCCGATAAATCCCAAGCCAGGAAAATCCGACTTCAAGCCTCCAGGTACGCTCTGTTCGATTATGTGCTTTATCGAAAATCGTTTGTAACTCCTTGGATGCGATGCGCATCGGAAGAAGAGGGGGCTTATCTGCTTGAAGAGATACACCGAGGGATCTGTGGTAATCATTGCGGAGCTCGAATGTTGGCAAGGAAGTGCAAACTGGCAGGATATTTCTGGCCGTCCATGCAAAAAGATGCGAACCGATTAGTTATGAGTTGTAGAGCTTGCCAGGTACACGATGTGGTAACCCACCAACAGGCACGAGAAAAGAGAGCCATCGAGTCGGTATGGCCGTTCGATGAATAGGGGGTCGACATAGTTGGGCCTCTACCTCGAGCTCCGGGGAATTTCAAATACGTGGTCGTTGCGGTTGATTATTTTACTAAATGGGTTGAGGCTAAAGCCCTTAATGACATCAGGGCTCAGACCATTAAAAAATTTCTATGGGAGAATATCTTGTGCAGGTTTGGGATTCCAAAGTATCTGATCTCGGATAACAGGACTCAATTTCTTGATGATAGAGTGCAGAATTGGTTGAAAGAATTCAAGATCGAACACGTAATCGACATCGATGGGTTCGAACTCACCCAACGGACAGGTCGAGCAGACAAACAGGCAGCTCAAGTTTGGGTTAAAGAAGCGGTTGGAAGACGAAGGTCGAGATTGGGCAGCTCAGCTACCCAGCATACTGTGGTCATATCGAACAGCGCCCAATTCAGCCACCCATGAGACTCCTTTTGCCATGGCCTATGGATGCGAAGCAGTGATACCTGCGGAGATCGGACTAGCATCGCCTCGGGTTCTAGCTTACAACGTCGAAACTAATGCTGCCAATCTAAAAGAAGAAAAAGACAACGTCGAAGAGAAGAGAGAGATGGCTGCATATCGGATGGCCAGTTATAAAAGAAATATTTCACAGTACTACAACGCGAGGGTGAAGTACAAATACTTCCAAGTAGGAGACCTCGTACTGAGAAAAAATGAAGCCAGCAAGCAGGACCCAATAGGCAAGCTCGAGCCGAATTGGGAAGGTCCGTATAAAATCTTAAAGGTGCATCCTAAAGGGTCGTATCAGTTGGGCAGGTCGGATGGAAGCACAGTGCCTCGAACTTGGCATGCCACCAACCTCAGAAAATATTATGTTTAAGTTATTTCTTGTTTTCATGGCTTTTGCAGTTCTACTTTCATCAGTTGTAATAGGTCGATATGACATTATATTTCGAGGCCTTTTATTAAGCATGCTTTCTTTTCCTTTTTAATTACGTTACATCTGCAAGATCGTATGTAAAAGAAAAGGGGGGGCAGAAGAAAAAGCGCAAAATCGACCGCGACATCAATTTTCCCATCCGACCAACTCGGCACGATATAGTGAATAAAGCCAAGTCACAGACAATGCTTATATCACTTCCGAGATGAGATCCATCGACACGGTGGACTTGAAACAAAAATAGTGAAAAAAGCCAAGTCACTGACAATGCTTATATCACTCACGACATGCCAGTAAGCCACGATGCTAAGAAGTCGGAAGATCCCACGATGGATCCCTAACTCGGCCCGATCATAAGCACCACGATGTGCGCCAGTCGAGTGTGGACTTCTTAGTTCGATGTCCTTATAAGCCTGACAAGGCAGGATAGTCGAATCGAGCTCCGACCAAAAGCCAAGTCAAGCCAATAAGGCAGTACAAGGCTAGGTCGACTCATACTCAAGTGTACTACGAGTCCTGTACTCATACTACACTTCGAGGGGCCAGCAGGGGAATTAAGTCCGAAGGACTACACCCCATTAGGCAACATTTTCAAGGGAATTAAGTTCAAAAGGACTACACCCTGAACAAACGATCAATAAGAAACAAAAGACATTCAGTGAAAAGCATAGATTCAAATTTAAAGATCAAAATGCAAAGTGAAATGCCAGAGTTTACAGGATTGAATTAACGAAATGCAAGTTTAGACAAATAAAAGCATAAACGTTATTACAACCAGATCGAATAAGAAAAGTTCAGTAAAAAGCAATGAAAATTGTAGCAGCAGAAAGAGGAATTAGCATCAAGCGGGGGGCTGGTTTGAGGTCGAAACATTGGGGTCGGCTTGCTCCTCCGACTCGACATCTCCTGCTTCATCACCTTCCAAGGTAGAGGTCATGTACTTTTCATACAGAGAGACGCCGGGCTGGAGTTCACTGAAGTATCGGCCGTAACGAGGAACGGCCTCGGGATCGTACAGGTAGGGCTTAGCCACGGCGGATATATCAAAGTTCGGATCAATCTCTTTCACTTGGTCAAGAGCCATGGTAAATCCCCCCTTCATGCCTTGAGTCATCAACAGTGTCAGATCGTTCTCAAGCTCTTTTGAGGACAGGAAATCCAGCTTAGCGGTTTCCATGTGACTCGTCAGACCATCGAGGAGAGATTGAGGTTCGATACGAGCCTTGATGGCCCCGTCCAGCTCCGAATTCACCTTGGCCAGCTCCGACCTCATCTTGGCCAGCTCGGAATCTCTAGCAGCCACATCTTGGTGCGCCTTTGATAACTCATCTCGAGAAGTAGCCAACTCAGACTCGAGCTTAATACGCCGATCATCAAGCTTGTCAATTTTGGCTTTCTGTTTTTCGATGTCGGCGGTGAGCTTGGCTATGGTCTCTTTCTGTTCCTCCATGACAGCAGATGGAGTCTCAATCTTACTAATGGCCACCTTAGTTGTTAACCGAGCCTACCAAAACAGCGAAGTTAATTCGAAATTAATTCGAGACCCAAAATTGGCAACAAAAATCAAGTCGTGGCGGTCGAATGAAAAAATGTGAAGACTTACAGCTCGGATGATTTTCAGATGGTATTCGCTCAACTCCTCAGGAGTCATGGCCTCCATCTCGGCCAGACTCATGGCAGGAAGGGCCTCAACCCCCCCTGAGCTCTGAGGAGGGAGATTGCGAGGCTCCTTTCCGACCCCGTGCTTCAGGGAAGTCGTTTTCTGCCGTTTCCTTGGGACGAGGTCCGCCTCAGTCTGCCCGCCGCCAGAGCTTCATCAGGTTGATCCCTCAAAATGACTGACGTCGATGCAGGTTTGGGGCTCGAGCCGGAGTTCTCAGCCCTCCGGAGACTACGTTGCCAGATCCTGAAGCTTGTGTCGGATTCTTCGATCTGATCCCAACCAGCTGCTAAATCATCTTGGGGTCGGTTCTCTTTGGGTCGGGCATCTTTCCCAGGGCATCCATCTTTGAGAAGTGTTCCACTGTGAACAAAGAAGAATCGACGTTAAGATGCAGTCAACATGAAATAACCACAGAGAAATTACAAAAAACCCTACATAAAATGCGAACATCTTCGTCGAGTTCGAGATAAGCATCCGGTCCAGCTGTCTCGATGTCAGCATAGGGATACAGTGAGTGCAGGTTTCGAGTGGCGATGTCGGGATGAGCGGTCTCGATAACCCCACATCCGTCAGGAGTATCAGGACCGAGCCTGTCATGCCATTTCTGGGGCCTGTTATACCAAGTGTAGACATCGATGTCCACCAGCCCGTGTCGGATAAAGAAAAACTGGGGCTTCCATTCCCCCTGAGACGAAGTCACCTTCCTCACGAATTCCGACGCGAGAGGACGCTTCTAAAAAGTATACCATCCCACATCTTGCAGGCTTTGGATAGCGTAGTATTGACGGAACAACCGAACTGAGAATTCGACCTTGGCGATTCGACATGCCAGCACGAATCCCATAACGCTCCTAACGCCATTTGGAGCAAGTTGAGGAACGCTGATCTTGTAGTGTCAAAGGACCTCGATCAGACACGGGTCGAAGGGAAATCTCAACCCCTCTTTCAGTTGTGCCTCGTATATGGCGCATAATCCTGGAGGAGGGTCACAGGCAAACTGGAATTGGCCGTGTGATACTTTAATGTTATCAGAAGAGTATGGGATGCCGTATCGTATGCAGATGGTTTTGGCTTTCTCCGGGGTCAGATTGGAGATGCAACCGTACGGTCCTTGACCTCTCATCCTCGTTTGACGTTTGGTGGTGGGTCGAGAAGACGCTTCTTCTTCTCCTCCCTCTTCTTCTCCGGTAGTTCTCTCGCCGGAGACGGTTGGATGTTCAGAAACCGTTTCCTCAGAGGACACGTTGATGATACGGGGATTCACACCTCCACGTGGAATTATCTGATTGGTCCATCTGGCATTTGGAAAAGTCTGTGTCAGTTATCTGCATAGGGTCGATACGAGACGTACCAGTGAAGACCGCAGCTCGAGTGAGATTCTCCAAGTGTCCGGACTCGATCACCCACGTCGATGTCCCTCGAGTCGATATCATACACTTTAGCCTAGGCTCCTGGGCCCACATCCAACAGGTTACTTGGGCAAGGAGGCAAGGCCCATTTAAGGTTATTTGTGTCAATAAACCAAACCGCCCTAAGATTAGGGCAGAAAAGGGCATATGCCTATAAATACATAGCTCCAGGAACTTCGTAAGGCTTGATTCCTGGACATTACACAGGATACGTAGGCAATCCAAGATACATTCTTGGACTCAGCCATAAAACACTCAAAAACATTACCTTTCCACCAAGTTATAGCCATTCGATCCCATTACAGCTCACCCTTAGATTACACGTGACCCTGTCATTCCGGTGGTGCTTTATTTAGCTTCATCACACGTCTTCGACAACAATTTCCTCTCTGTTTTGTGAATCACTATCGCTACTAGACATGGAATCAATAAAAGATGCAGGAAATAAAAGACAGAAAAGAGTTTGAACGAAATAGGGCTTACTTGCGGTTTTCTGACGAAACTGAGACAAATAATAGCGAGTGGGATGCTTCTGTGGTTTTGGACTCCTTATATGCGTGTGAATCTTGCGAGTGATTTGAAAGGGTGGGATTTTGGGCAGTTATAGAAGCGTAAGCGCGAGAATCAAGGGCCAAATCTCCACGCGGCCTAATGAGAGACGCTTCGTTTCCTACACCAATTAATGCTGACAGCATGACGTCATCCTACGACAGCCTATATCGGCTAGGAGAGACAGCTGTGTTCCCGCCTAAAGAAGACCACGTGTCGAAAGAGTTATTCAAATTTTTAGATCCGATCTCAGCATTCGAGATGAGCTTCACTCCGATCTGGGGGGCTTATGATGATACGGGGATTCACACCTCCACGTGGAATTATCTGATTGGTCCATCTGGCATTTGGAAAAGTCTGTGTCAGTTATCCACATAGGGTCGATACGAGACGTACCAGTGAAGACCGCAGCTCGAGTGAGATTCTCCAAGTGTCCGGACTCGATCACCCACGTCGATGTCCCTCGAGTCGATATCATACACTTTAGCCTAGGCTCCTGGGCCCACATCCAACAGGTTACTTGGGCAAGGAGGCAAGGCCCATTTAAGGGTATTTGTGTCAATAAACCAAACCGCCCTAAGATTAGGGCAGAAAAGGGCATATGCCTATAAATACATAGCTCCAGGAACTACGTAAGGCTTGATTCCTGGACATTACACAGGATACGTAGGCAATCCAAGATACATTCTTGGACTCAGCCATAAAACACTCAAAAACATTACCTTTCCACCAAGTTACAGCCATTCGATCCCATTACAGCTCACCCTTAGATTACACGTGACCCTGTCATTCCGGTGGTGCTTTATTTAGCTTCATCAGCCACAACATTTTTACACAACATTTGTCCACAACATGATGTGGCAATGACACATGGCAGTGAATGCCACCTCACGTTAAATCAGATTATTAAGTGGGAACCACTGCCACGTGTCATTGCCACACATGTTATAGACAAATGTTGTGTAAAAGTGTTGTGGCAATATCATTATCCCTTTCAGTTTGTTTCTTGTGCTTCTTCTTTCCGGTTTATCCTTTTTTATTAAGTGTTTTGCATAATTAAGGCCACTTTTCTCCTTGTATCATTTCCCATATCTTATATACGAAATGTAGTGTATGAGCATTAATAAATGTTGTTTTTGTATATTGTTTTTTCTTCTTCTAAAGGACTACATATATTGTCTACTCAATTCATCCTTATTATTTAGGGGGAGTGTTTTAAAATGACAAAAAAATAGGGGGAAAATAGGAATCAGAACATTGGAAATGTAAATTGGTGATAAGGACAAATCTACTAACGATATATGGGCCTACGGGGTCGAATTATTCATAATTGGGCCAGGCCCAGTACAGAAGTTAGACAATAAAGATAAACGGGCCGGCAAGGTAAGACAGCACCATGCGCTGACCAGATTGGACTTCTGGACAGAATAGTTAGAAGAGCAGGACTTCACCGCGTGCTGCGTAGAATTATATCTGGACAGAGCAGGACTCCCCGCGTGCTGCGCAGAAATATATCTGGACAAAATGGATAGCTGAGCATCACGAAGACCAAGTCAGCGATGGCTCAACGGCTTGCAGACGTGAGTAGACCCCACGTCCGATAACATCTAGAGATAACCGACGATAACTTCCCACTATGTCAGGAAGAGAATCACGATCTATAGCTACAAAAGTGAAGAGAGTTTGAGAATGTGATAAACACAAGAGTAAACTTCAACTTAGTTTATTCATTGAGTAAAAAGATGTATAAATAGATACAATTGAGATAGAGAGACTAGCTAGCTAGCTTGGGCGGCCACTTGAGTATGTAGATGTGGGCGGCAAGCATGCAAAAGTAAAAAGTAAAAGTTATGTCTATGACATAAAGTAAACTAGAGTTTGACATATTAATTGTTTATATGACTCACAATTAATATGTCTTTTACAATTAATTTTACAATTAAATAAGGTGTACAAAATATTATGCACGAAATCCTAAGGAGGCTCGGCAATCTCACGAGCACCTGTTGAAGCCTCAATGATCGAGTCTGGCTTGAGTAATATTTCCACACCCCCTCAAATCGGGTCAGTTGTATATGTTGATGCAACCAAGTTTGCTACTTAGTCTATTGAACATAAGAGGTGGAATAGCCTTGGTAAGAATATCGACATTCGATCTGCTGAGGAACATATATTGGAGTTGAATAATCTTGGCATCAATCTGCTCCTTCGAAAGTAATCACAATGTCCACATGCTTGGTTTTATCATGATGGATGGATCTTCTCGCCATGCATAAGGCTGAATCATTATCACAACAGAGTGTGATAGGTTCTTGATCTGATTCTTTGAAGTTCGATCCAATACTTTTTTAGCCATAGAGCTTCACAAATGCCAAGTACAAGTGCCCTTAGTTCAACTTTTGATCGCTTCTTGACACAAGAGGGTTGTTTCTTGCTCCTCCAAGTAACCAGTGTTCCCCATATATATGAGCAATAGCCTGTGGTAGACCTCCTGTCAATGTGACATCCAAATTTCAATCAAGATCGGTGTAGACCTTGATTGATCTATCAAGTAGACTTGGTGAAGTGCGGGGCCTTGGCCAGGAGTGGATTTTAAATACCTCAGTATCCTATTCACTGCATCCCAATGTTGCTCAGTAGGGCAATGCATGAATTGACTGACCAGACTGACCCCATATGCAATATCAGGTCTTGTGTGAGAAAGGTATATGAGTTTGCCTACAAGCCTTTGATATTGTTCTTTCCTCGACAAAGAATGTCACCATGCGATGAGGTATGGTAGGGTCTCACTGGAGATCTGAAGAGTTTGCATCCCAAAGATGCCGCTTTCCTTGATGAGGTCCAGGACATACTTCCTTTGGGAGACTGAAATGCCATTGGTGTTTCTAGCTACTTCCATACCAAGAAAGTACTTGAGGTAGCCCAGATCTTTAACTTGGAACACCTTTGCCAGTAGAGTCTTCAAGTTTTGGATCTCAGTAGAGTCTTCCCCAGTAAGGATGATATCATCCACATAAACAATTAGAATGGACCTCCTCTGGTTGGTTGTCTTGACAAACATGGTGTGATCAGAGTTGCATTGATGATATCCAGCAGCTTTAACCACAGTAGTGAGTTTTCCAAACCAGGCTCTTGGGGATTGCTTCAGGCCATATAGAGATTTCCGAGTTTGCATACCTTGCCCTGAGTGTGGGGATTGACAAAACCAGGAGGTACATTCATATAGACTTCCTCAGTGAGATCACCATTGAGAAAAGCATTTTTGATATCCAATTGGTGTAGAGGCCACCCGATTGGACATCTAGAGAGATCGAGAACCCTGACAGGTGTTGAGTTTTGCCACTTTGGTGCAAAAGTTTCCTTATAGTCAATACCATAAGTTTGAGTGAATCCCCTTGCTACCAATCTGGCTTTGTACTTGTCAATTGTACCATCAGCATTGTATTTGATAGTGAATAACCATCTGCAGCTAACTGTCTTCTTGCCTTTGAGAAGAGTTGTGAGGTCCCAAGTATGATTATCCAGGAGAGCAGTCATCTCAGTTTTAACAGCAGCCTTCCACTTATCATTTTGAAGGGCCTCACGAATATTTCTAGGGATAGAGTGAGAGTCCAGTCTGTGTAAACATGGCAAAGACAGAGACAAGCGATCATAAGATAAATAAGTATGAATAGAATGATCGGTGCATGATCTTTTCCACTTTCCTTAGAGCAATAGGTCTGCTATCAATGTCGATGAAGCTGCGAGGATCTGCAGATTCTTTGAGTGTCGGCTGGCTCTCGGTCGTCGGCAGGCTCGAGTCGGTTGGTGGCTGAGATCGATGAGGCGCCTTTGTGAGTCGAGTGAGGGTCCTGGGTTCGATCTGTGAGGATCGATGAGTTCTTTGAGGTTAAGAGTTTGGTTGAAGGAAGGGTTTAGGTCAATTTCTATCGAGTTTCCATCGATGATCGCCTCAAAGTGGACTTGCTGTAGTAGGGAGTCCTTTCAAAAAAATTTACATCCATAGAATTGTAAAATCTTTTTTCAGAAGGAGAGTAGCACTTGTAACCTTTCCTGTCCTTTGCATATCCTAGGAATATGCACTTGTGAGGTTTGGGATCAAGTTTGCTTCTGTGTTGGGCATGGATATAGACAAACACAGTACAACCAAAGATTTTTAGAGGTAACTGGAAAATAAGATGGGGGCAGGAGTGTGTATCCAGTAGGGTTTTGATAGGAGTTTTGAAGCCTAGTACCCTGCTGGGAAGTCTGTTGATTAAGTATGTGGAAGTCAATATGGCTTCACCCCACATATATTTTGGAACATTTGTGGTAAACATAATAGACCTAGCCATTTCAAGCAGATGCCTGTTCTTTCTCTCAAAGAACCCCATTTTGTTTGAAGGGTTTCAACACAACTACTAATATGGACAATCCCTTTATCCATCAAGAAATTACTGAGATGAGACTCATAATATTCAAGAGCATTGTCAGTCTTCAAGATTTTGATCTTAGTGTCTGAAGAGAGTTTGAGAATGTGATAAACACAAGAGTAAACTTCAACTTAGTTTATTCATTGAGTAAAAAGATGTATAAATAGATACAATTGAGATAGAGGGACTAGCTAGCTAGCTTGGGCGGCCACTTGAGTATGTAGATGTGGGCGGCAAGCATGCAAAAGTAAAAAGTAAAAGTTATGTCTATGACATAAAGTAAACTAGAGTTTGACATATTAATTGTTTATATGACTCACAATTAATATGTCTTTTACATTTAATTTTATAATTAAATAAGGTGTACAAAATATTATGCACGAAATCCTAAGGCTCAGCAATCTGCTGAGCACCTGTAAGCCTCAAAGAGATCGAGTCTGGCTTGAGTAATATTTCCACACCCTCAAATCGGGTCAGTATATGTTGATGCAACCAAGTTTGCTACTTAGTCTCACGAACATAAGAGGTGGAATAGCCTTGGTAAGAATATCGGCATTCGATCTGTTTGAGGAACATCTTGGAGTTGAATAATCTTGGCATCAATCTGCTCCTTCGAAAAGTGTCCACAATGTCCACATGCTTGGTTTTATCATGATGGATGGATCTTCTCGCCATGCATAAGGCTGAATTATTATCACAACAGAGTGTGATAGGTTGTTGATACGGTTGTGAAGTTCGATCAAGACTTTTTTAGCCATAGAGCTTCACAAATGCCAAGTACAAGTGCCCTTAGTTCACCTTTCAAGATCGCTTTCTTGACACAAGAGGGTTGTTTCTTGCTCCTCCAAGTAACCAGGTTCCCCATATATATGAGCAATAGCCTGTGGTAGACCTCCTGTCAATGTGACATCCAAATTGAATCAACATCAGTGTAGACCTTGATTGATCTATCATGAGACTTGGTGAAGTGCGTGCCTTGGCCAGAGTGGATTTTAAATACCTCAAGATCCTATTCACTGCATCCCAATGTTGCTCAAGAGGGCAATGCATGAATTGATTGACTGAGGATCGACCCATATGCAATATCAGTCTTGTGTGAGAAAGGTATATGAGTTTGCCTACAAGCCTTTGATATTGTTCTTTCCTGACAAAGAATGTCACCATGCAATAGGTATCTGGGGTTCGATCTGCGAGGATCGATGAGTTCTTTGAGGTTAAGAGTTTGTCAAGGAAGGGGTTTAGGTCAATTTCTATCAGTGTTTCCATCGATGACTCGCCTCGACTTGACTTCTTTGTAGTAGGAGTCCTTTCAAAAAATTTTACATCCATAGAATTGTAAAATCTCTTTTCGTAAAGAGAGGAGCACTTGTAACCTTTCATGTCCTTTGCATATCCTAGGAATATGCACTTGTGAGCTTTGGGATCAAGTTTGCTTCATGTTGGGCATGGATATAGACAAACACAAGACAACCAAAGATTTTGGAGGTAATCGGGAAATAAGATGGGGCGGAGGTGTGTGTCCAGTGTAGGGTTTTGATAGGAGTTTTGACGCCTAGTACCTGTTTGGGAAGTCTGTTGATTAAGTATGTGGAAGTCAAGTATGGCTTCACCCCACATATATTTTGGAACATTTGTGGTAAACATAATAGACCTAGCCATTTCAAGCGGATGCTGTTTTTTCTCTCAAAGAACCCCATTTTGGCTTTGAGGGGTTTCAACACAACTCTTGATATGGACAATCCTTTATCCATCAAGAAATTAATGAGATGAGACTCATAATATTCAAGAGCATTGTCGGTCTTCAAGATTTTGATCTTAGTATCAAACCGAGTGGAGACCATGTTGTAAAATTCTTGAAAGATGGGTCCAACTTCGGACTTATCCTTCATTAAAAATAACCAAGTGGTTCTCGTGTGGTCATCTATGAAGGTAACAAACCACCTCTTTCTGTTATGCTTTTTACTCTTGAGGGTCCCCATACGTCACTTTGTGAATTAAGGTGAATGGTGTGGATGGTAAGTAAGGTAATTTTGCATACACAGATTTGGTGAGTTTAGCAAACCGACAAATATCACATTGAAGATCATTCAAATTACAACCTTTAAACAATTCAGGATCTATAGACTTTAAATAACTAAAAGCTGGGATGTCCTAGTCTATAATGCCATAACATGATATTGTCTAGGTTTTGAGTGCAGGCGAGGCGATTCGGTCTTGATCTTCTCTTTCAAAGCAGGTTGACCACAAACAGACTGAGCAAGGTTTAGCAGATCCCAATCAACGCCTTTGAGGAATGATCTGGAATGTGCACCGATTCTCATTAAAAACAACAATCAGATTCAAATCTTTAGTAAGTTTCTTGTGAGATATGAGATTGCAATCTAATTTTGGAACAAATAGGACATTCTGCAGCATATCTTATTAGTAAGTCGCACTGACCAAAACCTTTTGCACTAGAGATAGATCCATCAATGCCAGCCTTAATATTGTGAATTTGGGGACAGGGCTTAAGTTGAGTAATGAGATTTTTATTACCACCATATGGGATGAGGCCCAGAGTCAACAATCCAGTTTCATTACTAATAGATGAGTAGAATTTACTTGTCTTGGCATGAGAGGCTATGTCGGTGAGTGACTACCTCCCTTTTGTTGAGTTAGGAAGGCTTTGAATGCGACAAGTGAGCATTCAACTGTTGTCATCTTCTTCCTCACTTATGTATCCGCCTCGACTTTCCTTGGCGTGTCCGAAGGTCTTGGAGGAGTTAGGCTTGCCATGTAGCTTCCAAAAAAGTGTCCTTGGTGTGATTAGTGCGTTTGCGGTGGTCACGAAACGCCTTCCCGGTTTATCGGCCAGGCTTCTGTAAGCCTCATTAGCCTCAGCAGGTTCCCGACGATCACGCCAGGTGGCACTTTCATGGGTTGTCGGCAGGGGGTTCAAAGCGAAGATCACTTTCCTCCTGCTTTCCTCATGTTTGACCTCAAGAAACATGGATTTGAGATTTGGAAGAGGTTTAGTAGCAAGAATTCTACCTCTGACATCATCAAGAGTAGGATTCAGTCCAGTAAGGAATTTGAATACTCTCTTTTTCTCGATAATGTCTTTAAAGAGTGCAGCATCTTTAACATCATTCCAGGGGTGAGTTTCCAACATATCTAGGTGTTGCCATGCCTTAGATAGTTGATTAAAGTATTGAGTTACAGACATATCCCCTTGTCTGCAATTTTGAATCTGAGCTTCGAGTTCATAGACTTGGATGTATTGTCCTTTTTTGAGTAAAGGTCTCTGGCATTGTCCCAGATTTCCTTAGCAGTGTCATACATCATGAAGTTCTCACTGATCTCTTTTGTCATAGACCTCGTGAGGATGGTCATGACTTGGTTATTTTCTGTGTCCCATGCTTCAAACTTGGGGTCGGGCCAAAGAGGTGCAGAATGGAACCGCATGATATCCCATCTTGCCCTGGCCGGAGATATACATTTTCATAGACCTTGACCATAGCAAGTAATTGTTACCATCAAGTTTATGATTTGTAAAGAAGAGTGTTCGATTATCCCATCTGCGAGGCAAATGTGAGTCTCTCAAAGAAGATGAAACATCGAGATAATGTTGACATTTTTCGAAAAAGAACCGAGTTTTGCAAATGGATTTTTAGAACTCGATGAAGGCGCTCCGATACCATGAAGAGAGTTTGAGAATGTGATAAACACAAGAGTAAACTTCAACTTAGTTTATTCATTGAGTAAAAGATGTATAAATAGATACAATTGAGATAGAGGACTAGCTAGCTAGTTTGGGCGGCCACTTGAGTATGTAGATGTGGGCGGCAAGCATGCAAAAGTAAAAGTAAAAGTTATGTCTATGACATAAAGTAAACTAGAGTTTGACATATTAATTGTTTATATGACTCACAATTAATATGTCTTTTACATTTAATTTTATAATTAAATAAGGTGTACAAAATATTATGCACGAAATCCTAAGGCTCAAAGAATCATTGAGCACTGTTGAAGCCTCAAAGCAGATCGAGTCTGGCGAGTAATATTTCCACAGTGTCAAACTGAGTGGAGACCATGTTGTAAAATTCTTGAAAGATGGGTCCAACTTCAGACTTATCCTTCATTAAAAATAACCAAGTGGTTCTGGTGTGGTCATCTATAAAGGTAACAAACCACCTCTTTCCTGTTATGCTTTTTACTCTTGAGGGTCCCCATACGTCACTGTGAATTAAGGTGAATGGTGTGGATGGTAAGTAAGGTAATTTTGCATACACAGATTTGGTGAGTTTAGCAAACTGACAAATATCACATTGAAGATCATTCAAATTACAACCTTTAAACAATTCAGGATCTATAGACTTTAAATAACTAAAACTGGGATGTCCTAGTCTATAATGCCATAACATGATATTGTCTAGGTTTTGAGTGCAGTCTCTTGAGGCGATCGGTCTTGATCTTACATCTTGAGCGGGGTTGATCACAAACAGACTGAGCAAGGTTTAGCGATCCCAATCAACGCTTTTGAGGAATGATCTGGAATGTGCACTCGATTCTCATTAAAAACAACAATCAGATTCAAATCTTTAGTAAGTTTATTGTGAGATATGAGATTGCAATCTAATTTTGGAACAAATAGGACATTCTGCAGGCATATCTTATTAGTAAGTCGCACTTTTTGACCAAAACCTTTTGCACTAGAGATAGATCCATCAATGAGCCTTAATATTGTGAATTTGGGGACATGGCTTAAGTTGAGTAATGAGATGTTTATTACCAGATCATATGGGATGAGGCCCCAGAGTCAACAATCCAGGTTTCATTACTAATAGATGAGTAGAATTTACCGGTACTGGCATGAGAGGCTATGTCAGTAGAGTGACTACCTCCCTTTTGTTGAGTTAGGAAGGCTTTGAATGCAGCAAGCTGAGCATTCAACCTGTTGTCATCTTCTTCCTCACTTATGTGTCTGCCCTGACTTTCCTTGGCAGGTCTGGAGGTCTTGGAGGAGTTAGGCTTGCCATGTAGCTTCCAAAGAAGTGTCCTTGGTGTGATTAGTGCATTTGCAAAGGGTCACGAAACGCCTTCCCAGCTTTATCGGCCAGGCTTCTCAGAAGCCTCATTAGCCTCAAGGTTCCCGACGATCGGCAGGTGGCACTTTCAATAGGTTGTCGGCAGGGGGTTCAAAGAAAGATCACTTTCCTCCTGCTTTCCTCATGTTTGACCTCAAGCAAACATGGATTTGAGATTTGGAAGAGGTTTAGTAGCAAGAATTCTACCTCGACATCATCAAGAGTAGGATTCATCCAAGAAGGAATTTTGAATACTCTCTTTTCTCGATAATGTCTTTAAAGAGTGCAAGATCTTTAACATCATTCCAGGGTGAGTTTCCAACATATCTAGGTGTTGCCATGCCTTAGATAGTTGATTAAAGTATTGAGTTACGAGACATATCCCCTTGTCTCGCAATTTTGAATCTGAGCTTGAGTTCATAGACTTTGGATGTATTGTCCTTTTTGAGTAAAGGTCTCCGGCATTGTCCCAGCATTTCCTTAGCAAAGTCATCATACATCATGAAGTTCTCATCGATCTATTTTGTCATAGACCTCGTGAGGATGGTCATGACTTGGTTATTTTCTCGTGTCCCATGCTTCAAACTTGGGGTCGGGCCAAGAGGGGTGTTTGGAACTGCATGATATCCCATCTTGCCCTGGCCGGAGATATACATTTTCATAGACCTTGACCATAGCAAGTAATTGTTACCATCAAGTTTATGATTTGTAAAGAAGAGTGTTCGATTATCCCATCTCTTTGAGGCAAATTTGTGAGTCTTGAAGAAGATGAAACATCGAGATAATGTTGACATTTTTCGAAAAGAACTGAGTTTTGCAAATGGATTTTTAGAACTCAAGTAGGCTACGATACCATGAAGAGAGTTTGAGAATGTGATAAACACAAGAGTAAACTTCAACTTAGTTTATTCATTGAGTAAAAGATGTATAAATAGATACAATTGAGATAGAGAGATTCTAGCTAGCTAGCTTGGGCGGCCACTTGAGTATGTAGATGTGGGCGGCAAGCATGCAAAAGGAAAAAGTAAAAGTTATGTCTATGACATAAAGTAAACTAGAGTTTGACATATTAATTGTTTATATGACTCACAATTAATATGTCTTTTACAATTAATTTTACAATTAAATAAGGTGTACAAAATATTATGCACGAAATCTAAGAGGAGGCTCAAAGAATCACGAGCACCTGTGAAGCCTCAAGCAGATCGAGTCTGTGAGAGTAATATTTCCACAAAAAGGAAGACCCTGAACTACGAGGGGGACTTGATTCCATTTCAAGACTTGAATTGGATACGTAGGAAGCTCTCTCAAAGAGTTCAGTCCAAGCTTATACACAAAACTCATTATTCTTGTATTATTTTCCTAATTAACTCGAATCGTCCAATTACCCGATTGTAATTTTGAGCTAAATCATTTGGCGCTAAAAGGAGGGCAGCTCAGAAAAAGACGGAGAAGGAAAGAAACAGAAGGTGATGGGAACCATTCAGTACGGCCCAAGAGATGCACTACCAGCCATCGTGAGCAACGAAGGCCTGGTGATAGAAGTGGTTATTCGTAAAAATTGGTGGAGAAGAATCACGTAGACACGAGCAAACATGATAACGTGTTGTATTACAAACAAGCATTCCAGGCAATGAAGTTAACAGACTCGGAATTGACTCCTGTGTCAACTCCTCTTTTTGGATTTACCGGACCCCCCATCCATCCTGTGGGTATGTTAAAATTATTGACGACTTTCGGAAAAGGACCACAGAGCAGGACTCTGATGGTCAATTATGTGGTGGTAAAGGCTTCATCGGCATACAATGTGATTTTGGGAAGACCAGCGTTGATCGATCTCATGGCAGTGGTATCGCCGGCACATAACAGTATGAAATTCCCAACACTTGAAGGAGAAGCCACCGTTAAAGGGGATGTGGATGCTGCAAAGAACTGCTACACAGCCACAATCAGTGGAAAGATGAAGATGCAGCAGGTGACAATGAAATACCTTGTTCCGGATGAAGAAAAGAGTTGGCAATCCAACGATCCTGTGGAACCAATAGTGCTAGATGAACAGGACCCTGATTCTACGGTCAGTATAGGATCATGGATTACTGCTGAACAGAAACAGATGCTGGTCAGGATCTTGAAAGATTATAGAGATGTGTTTGCATGGAAAGCAAGTGACATGCCTGGATTGTCAACAGAGCTAGCTGTTCACAAGCTTAACATTGACCCAACCAGGAAGCCAGTGAAGCAAAAGAAAAGATCGTTCGCACCAGAAAGGATACAGACTGTCCTGCAAGAAGTGGAAAACTGTTGCAGGCCAACATGATTAGAGAAGTTATATATCCAGAATGGCTAGCAAATCCAGTCCTAGTCAAGAATCCAGATGGCAGCTGGAGAATGTGTGTGGATTTTACAGATCTGAACAAAGCTTGTCCTAAAGATAGTTATACTTCCCCTAGAATTGACAGGCTAGTAGATTCTACAGTTGGTTATGAAATCTTTGGTTTCTTAGATGCTTATAAGGGATATCATCAGATTATGATGGACCCTGTAGATGCTGTAAAAACTGCTTTTATTACTGAATTTGGTTCCTACTACTATGTGTCTATGCCTTTCGGATTAAAGGATGCAGAGGCTACCTACCAAAGGGTAGTCAACACCATTTTCAAACAACAGATTGGAAAATCCATGGAGGTATATGTGGATGATTCATAGATCAAGAGCAGGACTCTTGACCAATATTTGAAAGATGTAGAAGAAGTTTGTCAAGTATTAAGACAAACAAAGATGAAGTTGAACCCCAAAAAATGCACTTTTGGAGTAAGATCAGGCAAATTCCTTGGTTATATGATATCAAAAGAAGGTGCCAGGGCCAACCCTGATAAATTGGAGGCTTTAAAAACAATGCCCGAACCAAGGATTATTAAAGAAGTCCGACGGCTGATAGGGAGATTAGCAGCGCTAAACCGCTTCCTGTCAAAATCTGCACAGAAGTCATTACCATTTTTCAAAATTCTCAGGAAGGCCAGCCTATTTGAGTGGACTGAAGAATGTAAACAGGCCTTTCAGGATCTAAAAGATCATATCAGTCACCTACCAACTTTAAATCCTCCTCAGGAAGGTGAGGTACTATTTCTATACTTGTCTTTTTGCAACGAAGCAGTAAGTGCTGTGTTGGTAAAACAACACGGCATGTTACAAAGGCCTGTATATTTTGTAAGCAAAGCCCTGCAGGGGCCTGAGATCAGATATTCTGAGGTGGAAAAATTGGTTTTAGCCCTAGTACATGCCACAAGGAAACTAAGACCAAACTTCCAAAGTCATCCAGTGATTGTGTTGACAAATCAACCCTTAAAGCAGATTTTGGATAAACCAGACAAGTCTGGGAGATTGGCAAAGTGGGTAGTCGAATTAGCAGGGTTTGACATCGAATACAAGCCAAGAACAGCAATTAAAGCTCAAGCATTATCCGATTTCTTAGCAGAAGAAAAAGCATTGGCTGTAGAGCAAAAGGCTGAGCAGAAAAAAGTTGAGCAGTGGCTACTGTATGTAGACGGAGCTTCAAATAATGAGGGAGCAGGTCTCCTACTCATTAGCCCAAAAGGTGAAGAATTCCCGTATGCTCTTCATTTTGAATTTCAAGCTACTAACAATGAAGCAGAATATGAAGCTTTGATAACTGGTTTAAACCTAGCATAGAAGTTAGGTGTGCAAAATCTGAAAGTCTACACGGACTCACAGTTTGTAACAAATCATATCAAGGGAGAATACGAGGCAAAAGAAGGCCCCATGAAGAAATACCTAGCGGCTGCGCAAAGGAAACTATAAAAATTTTTGATGGTAGAAGTAGAACAGATAACCAGGGCCCAAAACACCAGAGCAGATGCATTGTCCAAGTTGGGGTTGAATTTCCTATCCAACAAAAAGGTGTTAATTGAGCAGTTGAAACAGAAGAGCTATGATGAGATTGAAGTACAACCGATCACACAGGTAGAAACTTGGATGGATCTCATTGTGATGTATATGAGAAATGGAAGGCTTCCTGAAGATAAAGTATGCGCCAGAAAACTGATAAGGCTCTCAACCAGATATGCTCTATTCAACAAAGTTCTGTATAGAAAATCCTATGCAACACCCTGGTTGAAATGCGTCACTCCAGTTGAAGGTGATTATGTGATGAGAGAAATCCACCTTGGGATTTATGGAAATCACTTGGGAGCAAGAGCTCTGGCCAGGAAATGCAAGCTCTTTGGATATTACTGGCCAGAAATGCAAGAAGATGCAGAAAAACTAGTCAGAACTTGCAAGACATGCCAGGTGCATGGCAATTTGTCACACAGACCTGTACAAGAGATGATACCAATTGTATCGCCATGGACTTTTGATCAATGAGGAGTAGATCTTGTGGGTCCATTACTTAGAGCACCAGGAAATTTCAAATTTCTTGTAGTGGCAGTAGATTACTTCACCAAATGGGTGGAAGTAGAACCGTTGACAACCATCACAGCCAACCAAATACAGAAATTCCTGTGGAGAAACATTCTGTGAAGATATGGCATTCCTAAGATCCTCACCTCAGATAATGGCATGCAATTTGAAGATCAAGGAGTGCAGGCCTGGTGCACAAACCTAGGAATCTCTCAACATTTCACTTCAGTAGCACATCCCCAAGCCAATGGACAGGTTGAGCAAACCAACAGGTAAATAAAGCACGGCTTGAAGAAACGTTTATAGCAAGAATGATCTCACTAGGTAGATCATCTTCCAAATATCTTATGGGCGTACAGGACTACCCTGAATGCTGCTACACATGAAACTCCATACTCTTTGGCATACGGTGTTAGGAAATCTACGCGGGAACGCAGCGGAATTTAAAATTTTATTTCCTTTTAACCAGGATCGACTTCGTTTAAGCAATAAACTATTAAGCTAGTAGACGGTGGTTACCTTGGTTGATCAAAAAGATCGACGCTTTGACCGTCTAAGGAGAGTAGTTCCGCATAGAGCCGCCCAAGTGTTCAAATTTCTTCGCTAGTCCACACGAACAGCCCGCCGGAATCCCATCATGGATTGCTATTGGAAAACTCCGGTTGCTAGACCGGCCTTTTTCCCCTCTCTCCAACTCTCTATAGGATGCTCTCTATTTTACACAAGAACTATTAGTTCTTGGAATTGTGTTGTACAAAAGAGCTTGACACCCACACTATATTTATAGTGTATGTGGCGCCATATCTATGTGTGGAGGAGAAGAAAACCTTTTCCCAACAAAATAAGGAAAATATAATTGATTGATTTATCTCATTTATTACAATATCTTATAATAAATAAATAAATCTAGGATATTGTCAATATCTTACATTGAATATTCCCAAGATATTGTCAATATCTAATATTGACTATATTTATTTTATTACCATAAATCAATTTACACATGTGTATATATCACATATATATAACACAAATAAATCTATATACAAATATAGTCATTACACAAGTGCACATGCATATCACATATATGCACACACGCATGTATACAAATATATATATATATATATATATATATATATATATATATATATATATATATATATATATATATATATATATATTAATATCTAATATTAATATATGGTAATACTATTAATTAAATTGCACAATCCAAGTGTATCTTATACACATTAAATGTGGCGCCCCTTTGACCAACAAATTGGCTTCCGGAATATTCTTTAATTAATATAATTAATATCTTGTATTTTATTTATTCATAATAAATAAATACCACCATATTAATTTACCACTATAACCTTTATAGTCTCGAGATAAACTTTCCTTATTTGGTTATCATCTATAACCACATTTTAATCCAGCTAGATGTTCATATGTGTGTGACCCGATAGACTTCCGAATATGTTGGCCGTAGACACAAAGTGCAAATTACGAAAATGCCCTTCATGCCTAACGATCACGGGATAGCGTCTAGCAACACACCTTGACCCCCAATCATCGGAAGAGTCAAATGCAATGACTACTACCTTTCATGTGAAACAGTTACCGTGTAACTTACAATCCTATCGCTGTAATAATATCCATACGGTCGTTAGTCGAGTGTCAAAACATCAACGACCGTATCTTATAATCTGGATATCATGCTCTCTCGAAGTAACTCGTTTACTCCCACTTTGCAAAGATTCACGAGAGTAAGACATTCCTTATAAGAAGGCCATTTCGGATATTCGATCCCAATCATAGGATACGCGATTCCCGGACGACCAATCATGTATACTCCGCGATGCTTGATGATCATACCCAATCACTACCGCATGATCGCCCCGTGGCTAGGGGAAACCTCAATAGTGTCAAAGCATGACAATCCACACCGTGATGCCATGAAGACTCCGGTCTTAAGGATAATTACACAACCGTCACATAATGTGACACTTATCCATGTAAGTGGGTCAGTCTAACGTACGCATTCTCTAATACACGTCCACGTACAGTCCAAGTGTCTCTACACTTCGATAGACGAGATCTATCCTTGCCCTTAAAGACAGAAGACATCTAATATGTGCTAGTCTGTTTATACTATCAATGCCCTGTTTAATAGTACATCAGCCTAAAGACATTTAAGTATCAAACTTATTAAAGTGATTAGAGATCTCATCAACCATAATCGCCTATCATGGTTTCTCTATCACAGTTTAATACTAAGGACGTTATCATATAACAATTCATAATTGGTTCTTTATAAGAACAGATATATGACAACATAAAAGCCATTTAATCTATGTATAAGCATAAAGAAATAGTAGAAATGATCCGACCCGGTCGGATCCGGTCCAACCCGATTTGGGTTTAGGACTATTCCAACATACGGATGCGAAGCAGTAATACCGGCAGAGATAGGACATAAATCTCCCAGGACGGAATTATACTATCCAGAAACACAAGAGGTAGATATGCTGCACATCTAGGATGAGTTGGAACACAAAATGGACATAGCATTGATACAAATGGCCAAATACAAGCAGAGGATTGCTCAGTACTACAACTCCAGGGTTAGAGGTACGTATTTTAAATAAGGCGATTTAGTTTTGAGGCGAAATGATGCTAGCAAGCAAGGTTCCACTGGAAAGCTAGAACCAAATTGGGAAGGTCCTTATAAAATTATTAAAGTACATGGAAAGGGATCTTATAAATTTACTAATGCCTCCGGAAAAACCATTCCTAGAAGCTGGAATGCTATTCATCTCAGGAAATTTTTTTCTTGAAAAAGTTAATTTTCTTGAGTAATGTTACCCTGAATTATTATCCTTTTTTACTGTTGTGATTATATATGTGAATATTTTTAACTGGTGTTCAAACATGAAAACAAAAGGCAAAATTCCTGGAAATCAAACATTTAACTTACAGCGCAGGAGCACTCTGGGCAGAAAACCCATTAAAAAAATTAAGTGCCAAACTTGCAGCGCAAGGACACTATGGGCAAAGGACCCATTAAAAAAGCTAAGTGTCAAACTTGCAGCGCAAGGATACTCTGGGCAGAAGACCCATTAAAAAAATTAATTAAGTGTCAAACTTGCAGTGCAAGGACACTCTGGGCAGAAGACCCATTAAAAAAAATTAAGTGTCAAACTTGCAGCGCAAGGACACTCTGGGGAAAGGACCCATTAAAAAAGCTAAGTGTCGAACTTGCAGCGCAAGAACACTCTGGGCAGAGAACCCAATTAAAAACATAAATGTCAAACTTGCAAGAACAAGGACATTCTGGGTAGAGACCCAATTGAAAAACATAAGTGTTAAACTTGCAGCGCAAGATAATTCTGGGCAGCGGACTCAATTAAAAAGCTAAATGACAAACCTGCAGTGCAAGGTCGTTCTGGACAGAAGACCCACTGCAAAATTTTACATAGAGGATTCCTAAAGGAGCATTTCTGTGTAGCGCAGACAACAATAAAAAGAAGCTAAGGATAAATAGTCCTAACTTCTTTGCAGCGCAATGAGAATAATCTATAAGCTGGAAAATACGAAAACAAAAAGCCGATTCAAAAGGCTAACCAGAGTATATCATACATCAAAGACAAGTTACATAAAGGCTGTCCAGAAATTGCAGCAAAACTAAAAACTATGTGTCAAAGTTTCAAAAACGAAATCAAGAAGAAGAAGGAGCAGAAGACTGTGGAGTAGAAGGCTGTACAGATTTCTTCTTCGCATACTTGCAAATAACATCTTCCCCACTCTTGTATTCATCATACCGTTTTGTGAAGATTTCGCCAGCTTTCTTATCATATAACTTGTGATTAGGCAGATTGCTAATCACTAAGTCAGCAGGTTTGGCTTCATCAACACCAAGGGTATATCCTCTGCGCAGAGCAGGAGCCAAGATGATTTGGATTTCCTCATAAGTCTCAGGAGAATCTTTATATCCAGCAACAACCTTCTGGATGGTATTCTGAGCAGGAGTTTCTTCCATCTGCCTCACAGTTTCATCAAAATCATTCTTCATTTTCTTCACTGTGGCAAGATGCTGTTGATTCTCCTCATGCATTTCCTTCAGTTGCTGGTCTCTAAGCTTCAATTGCTCCTCTTGAGTGAATAACAAACCATCAACTTCGGTAAGTTTAGCTTTCAATTGCTCAATCTCCTGGCGAGCAGCAGCCTCTGAAGATACCAGTGCAAGGTTGGTTTCTTCCAAACCAGTCACCTTGGCATTAACCTCTTCCAGGTGCACCACTTTCTGTTGCAGGGCAGCAATGTCCCTAGCCATGCTAGAGGTCTTCTTGTGTAATGACTTGCCCAGGCGGTAGCACTGCAGAAGGCCAAATCTTAGAAGACATAAATTAAAGAAGAAATAAAAAAATCCTATAAGAAGCTACTTACAGAATCAGCAAAGTCTTCAGCAGACATGTCCTCAAAGTTAAAGGAGGAATCACTCCCAGAACTACCAGAGGGAGTTGACCTATGCCTTTCTTCTATCTCTGGGAAATGGTCCTTAAGGGCACAACATCCAAGCCAGTAGACTGACCACCAGGGAGATCCCCTTCAATAAGCAATTCTGCGGGACTAATTGTGCTCAGAGTATTCTGAGCAGAAGGGTCTGTAGTGAAAGTGATGTTCTGAGCAGCATCAGCGGAATCAAGGTTTATCTCCGCAGCTTCTTGCTGGCCAGAAGCCTCACCACCTTCAGGAATAACAGACAAGGTCTGTTCAGAATCTTCTGGCATTTGTTCTGTCTCCTCCTCCTCGTCAATGTCAATGTTAATCAAATCAACCACATTGGCCACTACAAAGATAAAAGATAATCAAGATATATTCAAAAACAAGAGCAAAAGTAAATTCAGACATACATTTTCGGTATTGCTCCTTGGTGAATTCTACATAGCCAATAGGACCCGCAGTGAGAAGCTGGGCAGCATCCACCAACGCAGAGCTTATAGTGTTCAAAGTCAAAGAAATCTTGTTGCTGGTAATATAGTTAACCAGAGTTAAATCAATATGATCTTCCAGTTTGTCCTTCATGGAAGAAGTATTCCAGCGACCAAGGTTCGCTTCAGTGTTGTGCTTCACAAAGAAGAAGCGCTCTGACCACTTCTTCTTGGTCTTATCCTTACTGGATAGAGGAATAATATGGCTTAACTTATTGGCTCTACGACAAAAATGGTACCACCCCCACTACCCTGTGTTAACTTGCACTGGTAAAAATTCCTAAATAACTTTACAGAAAAAGGGGTAGTATTCAGACGACACCAAATCATGAAACCTACAAGGAATTTGACGTTGTTTGGGTGTCTTTGACCAACTCCCAGTTTGTAATACTTCATTACCTCGATATACCCAGGAGAAAGAGGGAATCTTAACCCACTATGAAGCTGATCAGCGTGCACTGTATAGAAACCCGTTGGAGGATTATAAGCATACTCAGTGGATTTGGGGAGAACAACTTCTAAAGGATCAGTGCAAATCTTATAAGTTTTCAGTAGACTGGCAATTTCAGTTTTGGTCATTTTGCTAGAGACACCATGACAAGCCATTATAGCCTTGGTTTTGTCAAATCGGTTGATTTCTCTTTTCAAAGTATTTAAGAAGGCAGTATGGTCTTCTGGATATTGATGGACAATTGAAGTAGGAGTAAAAATCCCAGGAGGAAGAAGGTGAGAATGCAAAAGACACAAGGGATTATCCCCAAAAGTGAAAGTATTGCTTAGATCAATCGAAGAAGATAGATGATCGATATTTATTACAGTTTCAGGACAAGGAGTGGGGTTAGAGGAATTCACTTCTTCACTCTCTACTGCGATCGAAATATTTTCCGGAGATTGAAACAATTTTTCTACAGAATCGCTAGAGGCAGTGTCGGCTCTCAGACTCATGAATGAAATAAAGATTCAAAAGAATAGCAGAATGACATAAAGACAGAGACTTACTTGTAATTTCAGAGGTGCGGTTCCAAAGGCTTGAAATATAAGAGTCGTGTGGAAAGAGAGATAATTATGTGACAAGAAGGGGAAGCGACGTAAGGGTTCAATCCGCAGTTATGATAATAAACGGGTGTGACTTGGCCTCGATTCGCGATATATTAATAACAGAAGTTACCCATCGCAGACTAGGGCAGCTGTAAAGCAGTCCACCCCAGTCTGGGGGGACTTATGACGATATATGGGCCTACTGGGTCGAATTATTCATAATTGGGCCAGGCTACATAAGTTAGACAATAAAGATAAACGGTCCGGCAAGGTAAGATAAAGACTATGCGGCGGCCAGTTGGACTTCCGGGCGAGAATAGTTAGAGGAGTGGGACTCCACCGTCTTTGTCGTGCGTAAATATATCCGACAGAGCAGACTCCTGCGTCTTTGCGCGTAAATATATCTGGACAGAATGGATAGCTGAGCATCACGAAGACCAAGTCAGCGACGGCTCAACGGCTTGCAGACGTGGGTAGACCCCACGTCCGATAACATCCAGAGATAACCGACAATAACTTCCCACTATGTCAGGAAGAGAATCACGATCTACAACTACAAAAGTAAGACCCTGAACTACGAGGGGGACTTGATTCCATTTCAAGACTTGAATTGGATACGTAGGTAGCTCTCTCAAAGAGTTCAGTCCAAGCTTATACACAAAACTCATTGTTCTTGTATTATTTTCCTAACTCGAATCGTCCAATTACCCGATTGTAATTTTGAGCTACATCATCTACCTTTCATAACCCCAAATCTATTGTTTGCTGCAGTGGAACTGACCTCAATTCCAATGTTTCACCGTTCCACTGTTTAAGTGTTTTTTTTATAAAAATGACCTCGAAAATAACGTTGAAAAAATATCAAACGAGATGTCTAAATAAAGAGGATGTGAAGAAGAAAAATATGATGAATGAATTACTATCTTTCGACAATCAGATCAAAAGATATATTTGTTTTTGTAGTTGAATACGAAAGAATATAAATCACAGTGAAATAAGGATATGTCCTTTATACCCAGGAAAATATTTCACTGTCCTCTTTGCATATTTACATGCAAATTGTTCTTTTTGACAATAAAGCCTATTATTTATTTCATAAGAGACCAAATTTTAAATAGATAGAGAGATTTCATATCAAAGGAAATATTAGTCTTTTGATTTCCTTTTTACCTGAAAACCGACTCCAATGAACAATAAGAATACACCAAAGCGAGAAGAGAAAGCTTATTGCCAGACAGATCTAAAAGGACCGTCGCGTTATCTCCGATTGTTGGTTTGAGCATGAGCTTTTGAAGCGTCCGGCCTCTAAGTATGAACAACAATCGGAATCCTCTCCAAAGTACATCTACTCGGAAAGTTCGACTGCTAGGTTGACTTTTGTCCCTCTCAAACTCTTTATAAAAAGCTCTATTTTTACTTGTGAATTCACAAGTATGTATTGTAATACAAAAGAGTTTGACATATCTTCTCTTTTATAGGGAGAAATGGAGCCCCTACATCTGTTAATTCCTAATAGGAATGGAGTAGCTTCTTGGAAGAGGGAATAAGAAAACATTTTCCTAGTAAATAAGGATTAGGATATTAATTAAATTATCATTTATTTAAATAATTTTTTTAATTAATATCGCATATTAAATTTCAATATGAATATTATAATATTATTTATTCATAATAAATAATAACTCAAATATTAATTACACAAGAACACTTTGTACTTAGCATAATAATATAACGAAACCTTATTTGATTATCACATAATCACAGTTTAATTCCCAAAAGTCATTTATATGTTTGTGACCTGATAGACTATGCAATTTGTTGGCCGTAAATATAAATTATAATTCAATGAATAGAATTAGATAAATAAAAATACATTTCATCATTAATAACACTTTATTAGTGAAACCATATTTAATGATCGTGATTGAAATCTAGAAAATGTGTCAAGGCCCTAATTATCAGAAGAGTTATGTGCTACTGACTACAATATTTCCCGTGATGCAACTAAAATCCTTTCACATATGCAATATCCATACAATTTGAGTATTAAGATATCAACAACTGTATCTTATAATGTGAATATTATATATTTTTGAAGTAACACTTACATCCAAAACATTCCTTATAAGAAGGCGTTTTTGGATATTCATTCCTACTATTAGCAAACGTGAATTCCGGACGAAATGACATAGATCTTACACATTCTTCAATGTCACATCCAATTACTACCGCATCATTTCTTCCATCGAGGAGAAGCCTAAATAATGTCAAAACGTGACAATCCATACCGCGATATTATAGTGATCAAACCCGGCCAGTCTAAGGATAATTACATAACCTACATAGATATGTGACACTTAATAATAAGTGAGTCATCTAACGTACGTATTCAACTAAACATGTCCACGTACAAGTTTTAGTGTCGACACACTTTGAATGATGAGATCAATCACTATCTTCACAAGATATAAGATATCTGATACGTGCTAATTTTATGTTATATTTATTAATACACACGACTATATATATTTATTTAAGAATTAAGTCATTTACTATGAATCAATATCTTATAAATCATAATCAACATTACGATATCTCAATCACAATTTAATTCTAAGGACGTTACTGTATGCGATGTTAAATTAGTTTATCGAATGTGCGAAAATATATAATAACAGTACGTGCCATTTATTATATTTACAAACATTAAAGCGCAGTAATAATGATCCGATCCGGTCGAATCCGATCCATTAAGGCGAGTGAGTTTAAGGAACTAGACTAATAAATTCATGAATCAATAATA
The DNA here is from genome assembly GCA_026214975.1 of Gentiana macrophylla. NCBI lineage: Eukaryota > Viridiplantae > Streptophyta > Magnoliopsida > Gentianales > Gentianaceae > Gentiana > Gentiana macrophylla. The sequence goes on from CM047810.1 coordinate 102,250,311, forward strand.
GATTTTTCAAAACTCGATTGAGTGTAGTGTAAATTTAATATGGTACACAAGTGAAATTGATGTAATGCAAATAAAGACTATCAAATAAGAATTTAGGTGTGTGCGAGAAATTTTATGGTGCAATGTTAATAGGAATGTTGTATCAAGTGTCATACATTATAGTTTTTTATTTTTACTCTCTCTAACATAATACACTTTTATCGTGTGAGAAGTTAGAAATGAATGGTTGCAATGTATACCACTTAATATAACGTTCATACAACGGTTGTATTATAAAATTTTCCGGTACGGAATAGGGTTTAGTACACACTTATTAGTAAACTATACGGGATGGATAAATAATACCACCAATTCTTTCGAAGAAGCAGTCAACTTTATTCATACTCTGAATGCCCAAACACTTACAATAAACTCAATTACAAAGCATTATTGTTCTTCTAGACCACAAACTAGTCTTATATTTCTGGCTCTCTCTATCATTTGAACTATGAAGAGAACCTCTTTCTCCAAAAAAAGAATATTCTTGTTCTAATAAAACCAAATGTCATATGCAATCTCTCTCCACAAATATCTCCACTTTATAGTCCCCAATAATACCACCAATTTACTCACACATCATAATTATTTCAATCACTTAAATACAATTAGGAAAAAAAGATAATTTTTGAAATTTTCTTAAGTAAAAGAATAGTCCAATAAGATTTATAGGAAGAAAGACAATTTACACAAAATCTGTAGCCTAAAGGAAAAAAAGAGAGAAGCCCCTCGCCTGTGGCAAGTTTTTTTTATATTTATTTTTTTAACGTACATATCTTTTAATCTAGATTTCCAAATATGATTAAATGGGGGGAAATTAGGAACAGAACAAAGATATTTTCTAAATTAGTGTATATGACACATATTCAAAACTTTTGTATAAAAGACTAAGATTATTAAAAAAAAAAGGGTTGTATGCATCTCCCCTTTTAAAAATAAAATAAAAAAATACAACGCACTTTCTCTCTCATCCATCATTTTTAAATAATTATATCTTTCAATTTACAACTCAAATCTTAAAAATTCTTTCACCAAATTTATTGCTAGATTAATGGTGGAAAGATATTTCCATTGAATGAATATGAGAGTAGGGTACATCAGTATAAATACATATACATGAACCCTAGCTATCGGTATAATTACAAGTGTTAGAACGCCAAGGAGAACACTAGAAAGCCTGTTTGACAGTAGTGGGCGCAGTATTAGAGACTTGAGACTGTAGCTGGGCAGTGAGGATAAGGATAGTGTGAGGTTTAAAGATTTGATTCCGGGCTTGAGTAATCATGGCATGGTGGTGTGGGAAGAGGAAGAAGAGGAGGTGGAAGATGTGGTGGGAGAGACATGAGAGGGAGAAGAAGGAGGGGAATGTTTGGGTGGAGGGGGAAGGGGTTGCCAAGGGTGCGGGTAGGTTGCGTGGTATCAAGGAAAAAGTTTAGAGAAGGTGTAGAGGGAAACACATCTTCAACAAACCGAACATCGCGAGATACATACAGGCGGTGGCTGGCCAGATCATAATAGAGTTACGCACTCTGGGTCTGGAGTAGCCGAGAAAAACACAGGGAACGGAATTAGACTCAAGTTTATGGGTGGTATAGGGTTTGAGCCAAGGGTAGCAAAGGCATCCAAAGACACGAAGTTTAGAGTAGTTGGGCGAAGGGGAAAACAGTTTCTCATACGGGGTAAGCATAGTAAGGGTTTTGGTAGGCATGTGATTAATAAGGTAGGCAGCGGCGTTGACATCATAGGACCAGTAGGTAAGGGGAATAGAGGCATGTTGAAGCAAAGACTGGGTAGTTTCAATTAAGTAGAGGTGGCGGCGCTCAGAGATGCCATTATGTTGGGGAGTATGAGGGGGAGGTGAGATGGGAATTGCCTCGAGTAGACAGGAAGGGGCGAAGTGCTATAAATTTCGTGACATTGTCAGAATACAGTGTTTTAATGGATACAGAAAAATAGTTTTCAACATAGGTGACAATTTCACAGAGGAAACATCGGATTTGCGGACCAAGGGGTATAACCAAATGTAACGAGTGAAGTGATCAACAAAAATAACATAATATTTGTAACCATCTACAGAGTAAATAGGAGAGGTCCATACATCAGAAAAATAATCTCCAGGGGGTGGGAAGACTGTAAAGTAGATTCAGATAAGGTAAACGAATAAATCTAAATGTTTATTTTGGGCTAAAAACTGAATATTAAAAAGTGATGGGTGACCACATCGGCGATGCCAAGTGGATGTGGAAACTTTATTGACAGAAAATGCAAATAAATTACTATTGGAATCACCATCCTTAGCTTGACCCTGATGGAGACAGATTCCTGCCTTCAGATCCTTTACAAGAAAACAGTTGGACAAGAATTCAATGGCAACATAATTATCAGCACAGAATTTAGAGACAGAAAGTAAATGCTGGGATAATGTGGGCACACATAACACATTGAACAAAGTAAATGACGAAGATGAGCCACATAAAGATGCAGAACCCGTATGAGAAATTGATAAAGAACGACCATCACCAATTGTAATTAAATCTGTACCAGTATAAGGATCGTGGAAAGATAGTAGGCTGAGGTCATGAGTCGTGTGGTGCGATGCACCACTATCAAGCATCCAGGTAGCAGAGTGAGCCTGAACAGGAAGAGCCTGGGGAGGTGGACGAGGAGCAGTAGCTGGAGCTGGAGCATATGCAGGTTGAGAAATAAAAGAATCTTCATCAGGAGATAAAAGAGGTAAAACCCAGGGACTGTTTGTCCTTACAGGACTTCCATTTATGGAAGAATTGCAAAAATTGGAAGAAGCAGATATGGATCTAGAACTACAGGTTCTAAGATTTCGCATTCGTTTACTTGAACAGGCATCAAGTAAACAACAAAAGGAAATTGATATTCCTTGCACTAGCAATAGTAGCGAAATATCAGCTATTCCGATGCAAACGGCAATCGGTAAAGAATCATCAAATCCGTTGATTCCTAGCATCTTGGAAAAAGATGTAACAGATGTACAGACATCTACCAAGTTGGTTAAACCTACAGATTTGATCTCCGGTTTTAGACCAAATACTCAGGACATATCAGGTCTTGGTAAAACTCCAGTACAAACTGATGAGGCAATTACAATGCCAAATAATAATAATTATTATGTTGTTTATAATGGTCCTTATGCAGGTATCTATACAACATGGGAAGTTACAGAAAAAGCAACAAAAGGAATCTCTGGTGTAAGACACAAGAGTTTTAAATCGCTTATAGCGGAAAGGTTGCAGGTGACATTTATGCTAAGGCAAATAACAGACCTCCACCAAAATTGATCTCCAATGCGGATTTTCTAAAAGTCACAACTTTCAAAGAAATTCTGAAAAGAGAAAAGAGACCTCAATCAATGGTTTCATTAGGAAGATTTTCAGTTCCTATTAAAGCTAAAAAAACCAACTGTTATTGAGCTGGATTTTGAAGGACTATCCTTTTATTTTCAGAAAGCAAGAGCAGCAGATGAAGAACAAATTATTGATGAAAAGTTCTTCACCACAGATAGTGAGCAAATTAGTTTGTTCAATTTTATTGAAGGCGCAGAACCTAAAAAGGTATACGAAGTGTTTTCATACGGTTTAGTGAGGATGATATATCCTGGCAGAAATCTTTTGGAAATTAATAAGTTCCCAGAGGATATTAAAAAGGCAATCAAGAACTTCAGAACAAAGGTTGTCAAAGACGCTGATCGGGCTATATTCTTAAAAAATATATAGCAGCCTACCAGCATGGAATGATGGAATGTTTCAATCACCATATCATTTCATAGAGATTGGAATCTCCAGTGAAGAAACTAGTTATCGGCCGTCAAAGGTTATGGACTCATGTTTATCCCATTATTATATTGAACATCTCAATGTCAATAGATTCAAGATCTTCATTGATAAAATTCTCAGCATCAACAATGACTCAAAGATTAAAGTAAATTATCAAAACTCTCATATTTTGATGATTTCCAAGACTTATAAAAAGTTACAGCCAGAAGATACAGAAATGGTTCTTCGATATGAAAAACTGTTCAAGACTGGACGAGTAATGAGTTGGCATCAGGACAAATTATGTCAAATGCTACAACAAGCTTTTGATAAAGCTAAATTGGAATACAGCTGCACAAAATGCATTAATTCCAACAATAAAGAAAAGGTAATTATTGGCCTTGAAATTGATGATAAAGATGATCAAAATCAACATATACAGATGATGTATAAAACGTCATGCCTGACGACAATGGAAATTATTGGGAATACTTTACTTCTCAATGGAAGAAAAGCTGCCGGCCATTGCCAGAAAAGACAAAGAGAAAGCAACCGCATTATCAACATTTCAACTTTAATAATTTGAAGATAAGATAGTGGGATGTAAATCGTCAGCAATGACGAAAATGTAAAACGAATATTCGTTTGAATTATTCGGATCCTTCTCTCATTCACCTATAAAATGGAGAAGTTATTTCATTTGTAGAGGACCTTGATCGCATTCACAATTTCCATTCCTAGTTTCAATTATGCAAAGTGAGTAATCCTCCTTAGTGAGGATATAGATAAAAGCATGGCTATGTAAATTTGGTAGTAGTATGTTTGTATTTTATTTTCTATGAAATAAAATCCGTTTTTAATCTTTCTTTTATATACTCTTCAAAGCTTCAAAAACTTAAGAATAATCTGAGAACCTGAGGTGGTCTGATACGGCATAGGGAGAGGGAAAGTGCCCGCAGTCGTGACCATTGGTGCTGATACGCTTAATGTTGGAAAATGATGGTTAAAATGGATGTGTTAAATGATATGTCATATTGGGCCTATTGGGCCTAAGTGGTGAATGGAAAGTGTTAGTATTAAAGGGAAAATTGAATAAACCAATTTCTCCCACATTGGAATGAAGGAAGGAAAAGAGCCAATATATATATGATGTTGCTTTAGTGTAGTGGTAAGAAATTACCAACTTTATACACCGTTCTCTACGCGCGGGCGCAGGGGGGGTGCAAATCCGGATGGATTTCAGCTTGAACTTGTGTGCGAGTGCACATCCTGCGGACACGAATGCAACTCGATTCAAAGGCTCCCAGTGAAGGTTCGGTTTTGCAACCTGGACTTTTATTTTTTGAACTGAATGCTGAAAATTCGTGAGTGATACTGCGTCGACATCGACATCGCGGCATTTCTCGTGACCTTCCAACTGACAACACTTATGGCATATGCTGATACTATGCCTGTTTCAATTCTGAGCTTTAATGACATTCATTTCGAAATAATGAAGCTGAGGCTGTTCCACTTCGATTTCCATCTGTTTTTTAACATCCTCTATAGAATAAAGCCTATTTAAACAGACTTCATGATCAGTTCTTAATACCAAAAAAACCAGCAATCTGCTTCTTCTTACCTCTTTTCTATATGAAAACTGAGAGTTCAAACTACAAGGTTCTTAAGCAATTGAAGGCGTTGTGCTTCATGTCATTGCTATCCGTTCTATCCTGGGAGATTAACGTCCCGCTGAAGCTCACGGCACACGAAGGTGAGGGGACGAATTACTCTTAAGGAAACTATGTGCAACACAGGGCTCGGATCATATATCCTTTTCTGTTTTCTTTGCAAGTGTAATTCGAATTTGTTGTTATTCGTTTCTTTGTAATTTTTTTTTATTTCGTTTATGAACAAGATTGTCCAAAAATCTTAAGACTAATTCTGATAATTCTTGTTCATTGACGGAGAGAAATTGAGAACGAACTGTTTCAATAACTGTGTTGAATCGAGCTGGTTCTTGTGTTGAACAGTTTCGATCTTAATAAAATGTTCATAACAGTTTTGTGATTCAGTTTTCTGTAATTGAAGAAAGCGAATCGAGGTGTGTAAAAAACGAGCTGTTTTTATTTTAAAACGAGCTGAATGTTTAAAACGAGCTGATTTTAATCAAGCTGAATTTAAACGAGCTGTTTTAAACGAACTGCTTAAAAACGAGCTATTTTATTATTAAACGAGCTGTTTATTAAAACCGAGCTGTGTTGCCTTAAAACGAGCTGTTTATGGGTTTAAAACGAACATTGGTTCAATAAAACGAGTTCTAAACGAATCTTTTGTTGAATTGAGTATAGTTCAATTAAAAATTGTTCTATAAATAGTTGAAAGGAAATTTAATCAATTTGTGTGTTAAATTTCAGAAATGACAACCAGTACGGCTCAGAATGGTGCTGATGGTCAGACTCAGTCTTTGGCTATGGTGCAACAAGTGCCAAATCGAGGTGTTGCTCCTATGAATCAGCATGAGAGGCCTGAAAAATTCAATGGGCTGAATTTTAAGAGATGGCAACAAAAGATGATGTTTTATCTCACGACATTGCGTCTGGCAAAGTTCCTAACTGAGGATCCACCAACAACAGAAGGGGAGCCAAATCAAGATTTTCTGTTTGCCATAGATGAATGGAAACAATCTGATTATCTTTGTAGAAATTATGTAATGAATTGTTTATGTGACTCATTGTATGATGTTTATTGTGATAAAAAGAGTGCAAAAGAATGGTGGGTAGACACAGGAGCTACAAGGCACATATGCTCTGACAGGGAAGTGTTTACTAAGTTCGAGTCAGTTCAAGGTAATGAGACTTTGTTCATGGGAAACTCGACTACTTCTGCTATAGCTGGAAAAGGAGAAGTGATTCTGAAGATGACTTCTGGCAAGCATCTAACTCTGAAGAATGTGTTATATGTCCCGGATATGTGCAAGAATCTGGTGTCTGGAGTGCTATTGAATAAGAATGGCTTCCGTCTTGTTTTAGAGTCCGACAAGTTTACTTTAACTAAGAGTGGTATGTATGTCGGTAAGGGGTATGCATGTAATGGCATGGTCAAGCTGAATGTAATGGCTGTTAGGCCAAACAATATCAATAATAATATTGTTGGTTCTGCTTACTTGGTTGAGTCACCTTCCTTATGGCATGGTAGACTAGGACATGTTAATTACGATTCCCTACGTAGATTAATAAGTCTAAAATATATCCCCAAATTCGAAATTGATAAAGAACATAAGTGTGAAACTTGTGTTGAAGCGAAATTAACAAGAGCGTCCTTTCAAAATGTTGAAAGAAATACGCAACCACTCGAACTAATACATAGCGATGTGTGTGATCTTAAAATTGTACAATCGAGAGGCGGAAATAATTATTTTATTACCTTTATCGATGACTGCACTAAATATTGCTATGTATACTTGTTAAAAGGAAAATATGAAGCGATAGATAAATTTATTCTATTCGTAAAAGAAGTTGAGAATCAACATGGAAGAAAGATCAAAATACTCCGAAGCGATAGAGGTGGTGAATATTTGGCACCACTAAGTGATTTTTGTGCCGAACATGGGATTATTCATGAAATAACCACGCCATGGTCACCACAATCGAACGGAGTTGCTGAAAGGAAAAATCGAACATTGAAAGAAATGATGAATTCAATGTTGTTGAGTTCAGGAGTACCAAAAAACTTGTGGGGGGAAGCAATCCTTTCTAGCAATTATCTTTTAAATAAGATACCCCGAAAGAAACAAGAGAAAACTCCTTATGAACTGTGGAAAGGTAAACCACCTTCTTACAAATACTTGAAAGTGTGGGGGTGCCTTGCAAAGGTGCTCGTACCTACACCCAAAGTAGTAAAGATAGGATCAAAAACTGTTGATTGTATATTCATTGGATATGCACACAACAGTAGTGCTTATCGATTTCTTGTGTATAAGTCAGATAATCCTGAAATACATAATAATACGATAATGGAATCGAGAAATGCATCATTCTTTGAGAATGTATTTCCGCCTAAAACAAATGAACCTAGTTCATTAAAGCGTGTTCATGTTCAGGATCACCCTTCTGAACAAGTAAATGAAGAAGAGCCAACTGAGTTTGAGCCAAGAAGAAGCAAGAGGTCGAGGACTGAAAAATCTTTTGGTGAAGATTTTATCATTTATACGATAGAGACAGATCCTCAAAGCTTTAAAGAAGCGACAACTTCATCAGAAGGTCCAATGTGGAAAGAAGCAATAAATAGTGAAATATACTCTATATTGCAAAATCATACTTGGGAGTTAGTCGATCTACCTCCAGGATGTAAGGCACTAGGATCAAAATGGATATTTAAGAGGAAAATGAAACCAGATGGATCTATTGATAAATATAAGGCCAGACTAGTAATAAAAGGTTATAGTCAAAAAGAAGGTCTTGATTATTTTGACACATATTATCCAGTGACGAGAATAACTTCCATTAGGATGGTACTTGCTATAGCCGCTTTGCGTAATTTAGAAGTACATCAAATGGATGTGAAAACCGCTTTCTTAAATGGAGATTTAGAAGAAGAAATCTACATGGAACAACCTAAGGGTTTTTCTAGTCCAGGACAAGATAAGAAAGTGTGTAAATTGGTTAAGTCATTATATTGCTTAAAACAAGCACCAAAACAATGGCATCAAAAGTTTGATCATGTTATGCTTGAAAAAGGGTTCAAAACCAATGAATGTGATAAATGTATTTACATGAAAGAAACAAAAGATGGCTATGTCATCTTATGTCTTTATGTGGATGACATGCTGATAGTTGGTAGTAATGATAAGATGATCAAATCTACCAAAGATATGTTAAACGCCAGATTTGAAATGAAAGATATGGGTTTAGCAGAGATGATATTGGGAATTAGAATTACAAGAAATTCTAATGGTCTCATTTTGAGTCAATCTAATTATATTGATAAAATCCTGGAAAAATTCAATAAAGATGATTCAAATGAAGCTAGAACTCCAATAGATCAAAGTCAACCTTTGTTCAAAAATAAAGGTGATGGTGTATCACAATTAGAGTACGCAAGGATCATTGGAAGTCTAATGTACTTAATGAGTTGTACTAGACCGGATATTGCTTACGCTGTTGGCAAGCTAAGTAGATATACTAGTAATCCGAGTCATGAACATTGGAAAGCTATAGTGAGGTTATTGAGATACTTAAGATATACTCGTAAGTATGGCCTTCACTATACAAGAGAACCAATTGTTATAGAAGGATATACTGATGCAAATTGGATTTCAGATTCAAAGGATTCAAAGTCCAAAAGTGGTTTTGTATTCACGTTAGGCGGTGGAGCCGTGTCTTGGAAATCTTCCAAACAAACCGTGATAACCAGATCCACAATGGAATCTGAGTTTGTAGCCTTAGATAAATGTGGGAAGAGAGGCGAATGGTTGCATCAATTCCTGAGGATATTCCTCAATGGCCGGGCCGCCCAGAATATGTATTCATCGTGACAAACCCAATCGATTGGAAGAGTACTGAATATAATGTATAATGGTAAGTCTAGGCACATACGCCGAAGACATAATCTCCATTAGACAACTACTCTCAACCGGGTACGATTACCTTAGACTATGTTAAGTCGAGGACAATCTTGGGATCCGCTAACCAAAGGGTTAAATAGAGAGGTAGTTGCTAAATCATCAAGAGGAATGGGACTAAAGCCCATGGAATAAAACTTTTACGAAGGAAAACCCAACCTTGTAGATTGAGATCTCAAGATCTTGGTTCAATGGGAAAACCTAATTGCCGAAGTAAAGTCACCGTGTGGGTAACCTCAAGCTCATTCCTAAGATGAAGAAACAAAGTGAGATTGAACGAGGATAAGATCACAGAAGAGCTTTTAATGATTTGTGTAAGAAGAATATTTTGAGAAAATTCTGAATTACAGAATCACCTATGTAAGAGAGAAGAGAGGCCGCTTCAAAGGGAATTGTGAGGGTGCAATTCTTAGAAACTCTTACTGAACCAGGCAGATGTCCACGGCCAAAATGGACATAACCGCAAGAACCTATGTTGATAGGTAGATGCAGTGTGGTTGATATGTCACCATTTACATCAACGGCAGAATAGTTCAAGGACATCGCGTCTACTAGTCAGCCAGTAAAGTAAACATATTTAATCAAGGGAAGGTTCAAAAGGTCGCACTACCTATCCTATGCATTGATCTACCGCCGAACTCTCAATTTCATTCTTAGAGCCTCTGTTAGGGTTTAAACACTATTCCATTCATGTGGGGGATTGTTGGAAAATGATGGTTAAAATGGATGTGTTAAATGATATGTCATATTGGGCCTATTGGGCCTAAGTGGTGAATGGAAAGTGTTAGTATTAAAGGGAAAATTGGATAAACCAATTTCTCCCACATTGGAAGGAAGGAAGGAAAAGAGCCAATATATATATGATGTTGCTTTAGTGTAGTGGTAAGAAATTACCAACTTTATACACCGTTCTCTACGCGCGGGCGCAGGGGGGGTGCAAATCCGAATGGATTTCAGCTTGAACTTGTGTGCGAGCGGACACGAATGCAACTCGATTCAAAGGCTCCCAGTGAAGGTTCGGTTTTGCAACCTGAACTTTTATTTTTTGAACTGAATGCTGAAAATTCAGAGTGATACTGTGCACATGCTGATACTGATACTGTGCATATACTGTGACCTTCCAACTGACAACACTTATGGCATATGCCGACATCGCGTACTGCTCCACTCGAGCTTTAATGACATTCATTTCAAATAATGAAGTTTGAGGTCGTTCCACTTCGAATTCCATCTGTTTTTTAACATCCTCTACAGAATAAAGCCTATTTAAACAGACTTCATGATAAGTTCTTAATACCAAAAAAAACCAGCAATCTGCTTCTTCTTACCTCTTTTCTATATGAAAACTGAGAGTTCAAACTACAAGGTTCTTAAGCAATTGAAGGCGTTGTGCTTCCTGTCATTGCTATCCGTTCTATCCTGGGAGATTAACGTCCCGCTGAAGCTCACGGCACACGAAGGTGAGGGGACGAATTAGTCTTAAGGAAACTGTGTGCAACACAGGGCTCGGATCATATATCTTTTTCTGTTTTCTTTGCAAGTGTAATTCGAATTTGTTGTTATTCGTTTCTTTGTAAAAATTTTTTATTTCGTTTATGAACAAGATTGTCCAACACTTAAGTCAAGAAGATCTTGATAGGTATATTCTTTGAATTTTTAAATCTTGTATTTATTTCTACAGAAATATTAATTACATTCATAAAATGAAATGAATTTACAAACACGATAGCTATAATCTATATCTTTACTATCCCCCGCATATAAAGAAACTTCCCTTTTTCCGCCGTCTATTATTTTATTTTACATAGTCTTATTCCGCAACGACCATTTCCGCATGGTCCGAAAAGACCATGTACATCGCAGAGTTGGCACGTGCCTAGATAAGGTCGAGGCTGATAGCATTGGTGATGCCGAGACTGAGCAGAATATCAGGATGACCCACGACTGGTATCCCTGGGAAGTACTATTTATTTATTGGTATCCATGGTATAGAATAAATACAACAATATTATATATATAATAATGTCCTAATATTTATTTAGTCTTTCATGCTCTTTATTTTGAGACCACATCCACCATATTTCGACGTAATTTCCAAAAATCCATTCATGAAATTTTATTACTCGAAATTTACTGTTTTTCAGGATTCACTGGCGAGATCCACTGAGTGAATTTCGACAGCGAACCTCATGAAAAACGATGTAATGGATATCGAACCAAGTATCAAAACGAAAAGCATCAAACAAATAAAAATTCGATGAAATGTTAACCGCGTTTGGAGGTCTGATTAAATCAAAAGATATTAGTGTTTGAAAATAAATGAAGCGAGAAAAAAATAGAAAAGAAAGAAAGCTGGCATGTTTTTTTTTTTTTTTTCCCTTTCCCTTTAAGCTATACATAGTGTAGAAGTTGTCATTCTACTTATCCTGTTACTTAAAAAACATTTCAAAAAATGTCATATTTCCTAATTATCTAATAAAAATTTCACCAACATTATTATTTTTTCACGCCACTCGTTTTGAACTTGGTTTGATATCATAACAACATTTTTCGTCAGATTTACTGTCGAAATTCACTCAGTGAATCACAAAAACTAGTGATTTCGACAGTGGATTTTCAGAAATTATGTCGGAATCTAGTGAATGTTGTCTCGAAATAAAGAGAATGAAAAAAAAAAAATTTGATAAGAGAATTATCGATTTTGAAATTGTAGATCGATAGATATATAAGTGTTTAAAAATGATTTGTGAGAGAAAAAAAATAAAATAAAAAAAATAATAATAATAATAATAAATATAATATTAAAAAAAAAAAAAAAAAAAAAAAAAAAAAAAAAAGGTTGTAGTGCATCCATTTTTTCCCTCACATATGGAACGCAACAAGGCACCAAGGGCATGAGCTGTTTTTTTTCTTATTTTTATATTTTAATAATTTTGTTCTTTATGCAAAACTTTTGAAAATGTATTGTATCCCTTAATTTAAAAATATTTTTTTGTCCTTCTCCTTAATTTCCCAAAAATTATTTTGTAAGTTTATGAATGAAATGGAAAATCACAAGGGCTTTAATAAGCCTAATCATGATAGAATCACACAAGGGCTTTATATACTATATCCGTCGCAGTAAAAATGTTAATTTTTTGTGATGCACGAATATTAAGAAAATAATTAATGTGTTGTATTTTAAGTAGTGATGGACATATATACTTCTATCAAATAATAAATGCTCTTTTGAAATAAGAAATAAATATATAAACATTAAATGTTATGATATGAGTATGTTTGGAAAAAGTTCATTAAATGATGTATAGGTATTCTTAATGGACACTTTTTATGTGATAATTCATTTTAGAAAAATGTACAATTTTTGTGGGACCGAGGTAGTTTCTTCTTTATTCATACGAAAACATATTTTCCCATAAAAGGAAAAGAAAATGAAAACATGGACGTTCACCACCATTTCATGCAACCAAAACACCCATGAATGTGTTGGTACAACACATAATCTTCATTTACGGGGAAAAGCTCGAAAATCGGTGATAACAAAAATAATTATTAAAACACTTATTTCCAGGGGTGCCTCTGGGGGAGGGCCATGGCTCCGAGCCTCCCTAAAATCTATGAATTTAAGGGCCCTGTGAAATTTTAACTCAACAGTATATATATACATATATATACATAGATTGCTTTTTTAAAAATTGAATATGGTATTAGTCTAATGGTAAGCAGTCAAGTCTAACTTCACAAGCAACCAAGGTTCGATTCTTGTTAGAGAGGCAACAATAACATATTTTTTTGGTTAACCCATTTTTTAAAAGGGCCTAAAATAATATCTGGCCCCGAGTCTAAAATTTTTAGAAGGGCCTAAAATAATATCTGGCCCCGAGTCTAAAATTTGGACAGGGACGCCCCTGCTTATTTCGGACCCGAAAGAAGCACGGATTGCTCCGAAAGTAAAGTTCATCAACCGAGGAGGATTGTACGTTGTTGCTCTATATATGATGTTATATATCTTCGGTGTTAATGTTCTTCTCACCATCATTGTCGTCATTGTCACTGCTCATAATAACCGTCACCGTAAACGACTCTGTCACCGTCAAGACTACTATCGACGTCACTGGCAGTTCTACTGCTACTTCCATCGTCATTGCTATCGATACCGTTGCTGTCATCTTCATGGATACTGTCAGTATCTTCACTGTAACTAGCAGGGACATTGTCACCGTCTGTATAAATGCCAATATTAATGGGGGAATGGGGGAGAATGACACAAACGTTTCATCAATTAAGAGAAATGACAGCTTTTTGAAACTTTTGCATGACTATTTTTTTTTCTGGCGTCATTTCCCCACAAAAAAAAATGCCCCAACACACTTTCTCTCTTATTCATCTTTTTTAAACACTCATATCTTTTAATCTATAACTCCAAATTTGAAAATTCTTTTACCAAATTTTTTATTTTGATACCACATTCAACATATTCCAACGTGATTTCAAAAAAATCCGTTGTCGAAATTCACCATTGTACGAAATTCACTGTCGATATTCACTGATTTTCAGGATTTACTGGGGAGATCCACTGAGTGAATTTCGACAGTGAATCTCACGAAAAACGATGGAATTATATCGAACTAAGTCTCAAAACGAAGAGCATCAAAAAATAAAAAATTCAGTTAAATTTTTATCGCTTTTGGATCTCTAGATCAAAATATATGATCGTTTGAAAATGGAGGAGGACAGAGAAAAAAGAAAAAGAAAAAACAAAAAAAAACCCCTGGAAGAGGACGCCTGGACGTGCCGGATGTTTTTTTTTTTTTTTTGGTTTTGTCGTTCAGGTTATAAAAATTGTCATTCTCCCTATAAAAAAAAGTGTGGCTGTCCTGTTACTCAAAAATAATCAAAAAGCTGCCTTTATCGTGATTCTCCATATTATTAATTATCATGAGCGTTACCATTAATTGTTGTTACTTTCATCGCAATGGTGGCCCTGAGCAAAGGCTAAGTAGGCCTGGACCTTGGGCCCCCGGTTTTCTATCATAAATTTCTCCAACCTTGTATACTAGTTTAAAAAAATTAAGCACATTTTAAATCGTTGAACTTTTCAAAAAAAAAAAATAATAATCGTTGAATAAAATGTGGGCATGCATATTGTTGTCACGGTAGATCGATTAAGGGGCTTATTGATTTTTTTTCGTGGTTATAGAGAGCGTGGAGTCAATGATGCCCTTACAGAAGCCCGAGAACTTGCTCCACAAATGGAAATTGAACCATTTTTTCGTGAAAAAAGACAAATCCAGAGGAAAAAGCATTTTGATGATGTTTAAAGTGAAGAAGCCGTGTTTTCTACTGAAGAGGGTTTTAGAGTGCAATACTTAATGTATATAGATAACAAAGCTCTTGCCTCGATTCAAACAATTTCGGTTGTATGAACAAAATTTTGGCTTCCTGTTTGATTTGAAGATCGATGTGCTTTGATGATAAAAATTTGAAGAGTTCTTGTGACAATCTTTCAAATATTTTGATACATAATGGAGAAACTGATATTGACGAGAAAGATTACTATAGAGAGTTGATGATATGTAGGCCCATTGGGTCGGATTATTCGTAATTGGGCCGGGCCCAGTATGAAAGTTAGATAATAAAGATAAATGAGCCAGTCAAGCCAGACCACCAAGTCGTCGACGGATCCGCACAAATCGGCGAGAATAGTTGGAGGAGCAGGACTCCACCGTGTTCTGACCAGAATGGTTTCTGGACAGAATAACAAGCTGAACGTGGTGAAGACCGGGTCAACAACGTTTCAACTGTGTACGGACGTGGGTAGACCCCACGTCCAGAAGATAATCGGTAATAACTTCCCAGTACGTCCAGGAAGAGATGCACGATCTACTAATATATAAAGAACACCCTGAACTACGAGGGGGACTTGATTCCAGTTTACGACTTAAATTGGATACGTAGGCAGCTCTCTCGAGAGTTCAGTCCAAAATTATACCCAAATATCATTGTTCTCATACGTACCACTTTCAAAGTTGTGAGAAGGAAATGCATCTTCCTTTGCCACCTCCGGAAATCAACGCCTTCAAACTTGTCTAGTTTCCCGAAATTCATCATCAAATCCTTTGCATTCACCATTGTGATCAAAAGAATAATTTAAGAAGAATGTTGTAGTTTGAGGGTGTGAAGATTGATCACCAATGTCTTGAATTCCTGCAAATATAGAAGATGTTTGGATCCTCGCAGTTTCACGATAAATCGTTGTCCTACTTAAATTATTCGACCCTATACTTTGTCCCGGGTATCACGAATATTTAAGTGAGATATAAACTGAGAGTTTTACCTTTAAGTCTGGACAAAGATCTTAAAGAGCACTTAGAAGTATTAAGTTATATGGAATGTTTTAACAAGGATGCTTACCATTGTTATTCTTTTGTTTAACAATGTAAACTTGCTAATATATAGCACTTAGATCTGAAAAAGAGCAAAGGAATACGTCCTTCAAGTGATTGAAACCAAAGGAAAATGTACCATTTGGTTGTACCCACTTAAAACGGCCAAAAGACACCGAAAATCAGTTTTCCCGACCACAGGTGCCCATCCGTACGGATGCAGTTATCATCCGGACGGATAAGTTACAGTATCAAAATTTTACCGTTTTCAGCCATCTATCCGTACGGATAGATTCTTATCCGTACGGATAACTCTCATCCGTACGGATAGATTTTTATCCGTACGGATAGCTCTCAATCAGAAATTTTGGATTTTCATTTCACATCCGTACACTCGTAAACACTTATATAAGCGTGCCCTCCGCACCTCCATACTTATATTTTAGCTTTATGAGCATAACAACCCTTGTACTAAACCCCGATAACCTCAATGTCTTGTGATTATACTTAAATCACCAACAAAATTCATACCCAATGGCCACAGTGTAGTTGAGGCTAGGGCCATCCTGCCAAATAACAGTATCATCTCTAGCATCAAAGCCTGTTTGAAGTTGTCTTGATGCATAAAAAATATGTTTCCAAGCCAATGAGTAAGTAGGTTTTGGTGACGTCCAACTTTAACCGGCAGAGTACCGGGTCGGAAGCACTATAGTGACAAGCAAGGTCGTATCCCACGAGGAATCAATCAAGTATCACAATCAATTTCGTATTTAGTTTAGGCTCACAAAAACTTGTGTAGTAATCTATAGCTAGAGAAATAAAAATGTTAACTTTGAAATATATGAATGGAGAAATAGCTAAACTATGATCAGGAACACTACTCTTAACACCGTTACCGAATCGCCAAGGATGAGCCTTAACCTACCAACCAACCAATAGCTTCTAATGAATGTGTTGTGGGTGCGATCTCCTAAACTGGTCCCTAGGCGCTAATATCACAACCTAGTTACCCTATATTCGGTTCAGCAGTCCCCTCTATGGGATTTAATTGGCCTAATATGATAAAAACAATGAGACGCTCCGCATCCACCGAGTTCACGGCTTAGCTAGAAAAACCTTACCAAGGAACAGGCTGCAAAAAACTCGACTAGTTCGTGCATGGCAATCCTAAATTTTAGTTCGCACACTCCCTCGCAAAATACATTTATAAAGTTTGTGTGTAGAATCATGAATCAAGTGATCAGTTTAATTCAAGCATTAAGATCAAATTTTAGGACACAACAATTCAAAAGATTTAATTTTTAAGCTCTACCCATCCCTAGATAATCATTTAGGCATCAATTTCGTGATCCATCACATAATTTAGCTATTATAAAATTTAGCTACTCATATCAACAATAAAATTGCAGAAACTCATGAAAGAATTAATAATAAACATGATAAAAGGATTGAATAAAATTACTAATGAAAAACGTAGCAATTCAACACTCGAATCGTCAATTCGTTGTGTTGTACACAAAATCAAATAAAGGAAGTTAATGTTGCTGTTTGTAGGGAAATTTTCAGCCGAAAAAATAAATAAATAAATAATGTGTTCTAAGCAAAAGGGAGGACGGCTGCCGAAGAGAAAATAAAAATAAAATTCTGGTGTAGAACTGTGTGTTGAAATTTGACCTAAGTGGCTTATTTATGTTAATCTGCCAACTTTGTCAGCATCTTCCGGAAATTCACGGCAAAACAAATAAAATCCCCTGCTCCCCTTTTGCTATTGGTCCGCTTCATTCGGCCCACTAACACAGCAACTGTCGCAGCTTTCTTTTTTCTTTTTTTTCTTTTTTTTATTCTTTCTTTACCCAAATAGTATGAAAAACAGCCACCATCACACACTAGGTGTGACACATTCTATTTTTGACATACGATTTTATTAAAATTATTTATTTTTCTTTGAACACCCGAACTTGAATCTTGTGTCATTTTCTCATACGAACTCCGTTTTAGACGACTTTCGTACCGTTGTGAACCTCGTCACGCCCTCTATCACGCCATACCTGTAATAAAAATAAACCACATACCCAAGCATGACAAACACCAATAAAACATACACAAATCACCCAAAAATATCGAGATTTTCGACGTAAACGTCTCATCGTCTCGTGATTCAACTCGTTGTGAAATGTGCCTATAAAAACACTTAACTACCTCACAATTACACCGAATATGCTATAAATAGAGGGTAAAATGCACACGAAATTATAGCAAAGTTGACTCTCATCAAAGGGGTTGCCATACTTCATGGTCAAGATCTTAACCCATGGTGAGTGGTCATCAGTGAGAATTTCCATACAAGTTTTCCTAGGAACGTGGCATTCATATGGTCAAGTCGATAAAATCCTAGGCCTCAATTCTCTTTAGGTTGGCATAGCTTTTCCCAAGAGATACAATTCATCTTCCTGGAACCATCCTCTTCACTCCAAAAGAATTTTCTAAAAATTTGCTTTATATCATTCAGGCCGAGGGGCTTTTTTACCAGCTCTTGACAGACTTTTCATCTTCAGTTGGAGAGCTTGTTATGCATCTTATCAGTGATGTGGCTATAGCTTGTCTTGATGTGGCTTGAAGAAGTGGTACTTACCAAAGTCATGTGTATACTGCATGTTCAGTCTCTCACCAATGATGGTTTGAGTTGTGGCAGGAGTATTCTTGGAGGCATGAAACTTAGACTTTGATGTGATGATTCTATGTCCGGAGATATTGCAGAACTTATCCAGAACTCTCATTATACAATTGGCTTGTTGTTCACTAGCTTTACCAAAGAGGATTAGATCATCATCAAAGAAAAGATGTGACAGGGGAGGGCAGTGTCTTCCTAGCTTCACTGGTTTTTGATTGCCTGCTTCAATTTCCTTGTCTAGGAGGGAGATGAGAACCTCCATGCAAAGATCGAATAGGTATGGGTCTAGGGGTCCTCTTGCCTTAAGCCTCTCTGTGGGTGTATGGGATCCAATTTGTTGCCATTCCATAAGATGCTCATCTTATAAGTTCTCAAACTAAACATGATCAAGTGAGTGAGTGTCTCGTTGAAACCAACCTTTTTGATTATTTTCTCTAAGAACTTCCAGTCAACTATGTCATAAGCCTTTTCAAGATCTATTTTGAGCATAATGAATCCCTTCTTGCCCTTCTTGTTCTTGAATTGATGTAGAGTTTCAGGAGAAATGATAAAGTTTACAGTACTACCCCTTCCAGGTATGAAGGTAGACTGAGTGTTGCTGACAAGCTTACCAATAACACTCTGCAGTCGGTTGGCTAAGACTTTAGAATAAGTTTGGTGTAGACATTTGTGAGTGCTATGGGCCGAAACTAAGACACTTTTTCTGGTGGATTAATCTTGTGGATGAGGGTAATTAGGGTTTCATCACCAGTCTGAAAAGCATTGAAGACAAAATTTTGTACAGTAGTGCTCACAGTTGGCCAGTATCTCTTTAGGAAGCAAGCAGGAATGCCATTGTATGAATTGAATACTGCTAGCTAATAAATGTTAAAAACATTCATGATCTAAACTTATTTATCTCAAACTCTGATTAAATTAGCAAAAGAAGTTAATTAATAATTCTGTACTGTGAAAATTATTATTTGCTACAATTTCAATAAACTTATGTTTCTCCTACATTCTCTCTTATATATTTATATTCAATTAAATCTGAATACTTTTTGAATAAATTCTAGTACTTCTTGAGCCCGACGGTCAATATGACAGTTTAAGCACCGGCAGTAGTAACAGTGACAATCTCAGTAGTGACGGTGAAAATGAGGGTAGCTATGACAGTAGCGATATCTCTTTCAGTGCCGGTGAGAGTGGCAATGAGAGTACTGGCAGTAGCGGCAGTGAAGGTGACAATGAACAAGATAGTGACAATAACATGGACTATTAGCGACAACAATCCTCCAAGCACATCAATTTTCAGACCAAATCTTTGCTTCTTTCGGCTCTCTAATGGCGTGCTTAAAAAATGTTACGCTTCTTTTCACTTTTCTTATGATAAATCACCCATTTTTTTGAGCTTTTCGTCCTAAATGGAGATGGTGTGGTTGTCCAAATTCTGCTTTTGTTTTTGTTTTTCTTTTGGTTTTGGTTTTCAATATCGTATACCGAGTGAATAAATGAGGAACATGGTATATTGGTGTTTATACTCTTTATGTTATCTTGAACTTTCATGTTATGTATCCTATAAAATCCTTCAAGGGATAGACTTTGTATGATATTGTGGCTCCCTTCAAATATATTTTCAATCAATTTTCTTTTAATTAGTATATCCAACAAGACGCTAGATAAATTGGTTAAATAATAAATATGCTTTAAAGTATTACTAAATATTGCTTTAGTATAAGGAAATTATGTTATGAGGCTACTGAAAACGCCTCAAAAAATAGTTTCGATCTAGGGGCGTTTTTAAAGGCCTCCAATGTCAATTTCGCTATAGGTTGAATGCCTTAAAAGATATATATAGTGCATTAATAAAAACTCTTGAAAACCGCCCATCAACCTCCTTGATGCCACCATGAAAAGCGCTCTACATCCTATTCATGCCACCATTCAAACTGGCTTTGCAGCCTCTTCTTGCAACCTTTCAAAGCACCCCAGTAGCCTCTTGATGCCATCTTTCGAGGCGCCCCAATGTAATTTTTCATAATTTGGGTTCTTATTTTGTCTTTTTTCTCCTAAATCTCCCTAAATTATAATAATTAAGGTTGTAAATTGAACTTATAAATTTTCCCTTGATCAAAGTTTGTGTTGGTATATGTACTTCGTCAAAAAATTCTATGTTTTCTCATGTAAAATCCCACATCGGGAAATTAGCAGAAAACTCACCTCCATATAAATGTGAGACATAAAATATCTAGTCAACTCGGGTTAGCCCTTTTAGACCAAGCGAGGACGACGGTCTAAGCAGTTGACCGGATAATTTATGGCTCATGTAATAATTACCAGCGCCAGTGTCCGGGCGTTATGAATCATGGTATCAGAGCCGACTATCAGACGGCCCTAAGCACTGCACCGTATAAGAAAGATGGTGTAGTTGCCTCTGGTAAGGACGATTGGCCGTCCTGGCGAGGACGTCAGTCCCTTCTAAGGGGGTGAGAATGTAAAATCCCACATCGGGAAATTAGCAGAAAACTCACCTCCATATAAATGTCTCGGGTTAGCCCTTTTAGACCAAGCGAGGACGACGGTCTAAGCAGTTGACCGGATAATTTATGGCTCATATAGCGTTACCAGGCGCCAGGTCTGGGGGCATTACATCTCAACCTTAGGACTAACACACCGTTTCCATTTAAAGACGAAAAGCAATAAAATTGGCAGAAATATTTCCATTTAGTTAAGACAAAAAGCTTGAAATTTGGTGATATATAGTCACCAAAAAGATTTAAAGGAAGACAATTATTTCAAGCACATCATTAATTAACTTGAAGGGGAAAAAATAGCACATTGCTCTGAAAGTATATAATGTGCTTAGGGGATCGAGTGTTGTTGTTATCTGCTGTTATCATTTTTTTCATTGTTACTGTCACATCATCGTCACTGTTATTGCCATTGTAACCCTCAGTGCTGGGAAGTTATCGTGTGGTGAGGTTTTTTGAGGTGAAGTGACGGTGAACGATCGAAACCACACGCTTTTTAATACGAGAATGAATCGCGTGGTCCGCATACGCCATTACTTGGACCACGTCCCGTGTACGCCTATACTCTATACTGAAAAAGCACCCCTCAGTGCTACCATCATAATAAGTGTCGTTGTCAATATCACTGTTACTGTTATTTTCATTGTCACTGTCATTGTTATTAGTCATCGTCACAACTCTTAATTACACAATTCTAATTGTTTGGTTATGCTTCCAAATTTGCATGTGCAATCCGTCCCACATATGGTTGGATTACCGGTGTAGTGTAATATTCCGATTCTCGGGAAAGGGCAAACGTGTCAATTTATGCGGACGAAATATTATATTTATTTATTTTATTGATTTATAATTTTTATAAATATTTATATATATATATATATATATATATATATATATATATATATATATATATATATATATATATATATATATGTGTGTGTGTGTGTTTTATTTTGGGGACTGAATGGTAATAAAGGGAAAGTAAAGGATTTTTTATGTTATTAGACTAGTGGGAGGTTTTTTGTGGGAAAATAACCTTCCCACTAAGTTACAAGTTCAGAATTTCTTTTGATTTACAACATTGCCTGCACTTTGAGAGCAAAAAAAAGAGAGCAAGTATACTTCTTCAGAATTTTAAGTGATTACTCAACGGTTTTCAGATCAAAGGAGTGCATCAGAATCGTGAGAGAACAGGGATCGTATTGATATCAAGTTTTTAGGCTTTCTTCAAGGTATGGAAGTCGGCCCTTGGGCGGTTATAATCAAAGTTTGATGTTTCTTGGTTAATTCGTAGTTCTAGATGTTTGGAAGCTTGATCATAATTGGTTTGTGAATCAATTGTAGATCAAATAGGTTTCTGGTGGGAGTTTGAACAAGTGCTGCAAGTTTTCGCTGAGTTAGTGCTTGAAACAAGTAAGAAAATCTTATCCATTGTGTTAATTATTGTTTGAAGAAGTTAGGACCTTGTTTTGGGAGTGATTTGATGTTGAAATCATGTCTAAATGTTGTTATGCAAGTGCTTGGTGCTATGTGATGTTAAAGTAGAGATTTTCTGTTGTTATGATGTTGAGATTGATGTTAAACATGTTTGGTTTGGGTTAGAAATCGAAAAGGGTGAAGAAAAACGTGTTTAGAGAGTTTTGTGCCTTTTGTGTGCGCACATTGACTAGCTGTGTGCGCACATTTTTATGGTTGAATGTACAGCTTCTGGAGTGTGCGCACATTCCCCTGGATTGTGCACACACTAGCAGGGCTGAATATAAATTTTTGCCTAATGTGCACACATTCCCCTGGTATGTGCACACATTCCCCTGGTATGTGCGCACATTGCCCCTGTTTTTGATAAATAGGTTGTTTAAGCTATGGTATGAGTCTTAGATGTTGTTGCATGATTTAATAACATTAATTAAACATGAACAAGCCTCGATTAAGCTTCTGATGTGTTTAGTTCCGGCACCGAATGTACTCTTCCATAGAGTTGAAGTTTGGGACCGTCGGAAGGGTATGAATGGCTTGTGCTTTGATGAATTAGTATTCATCAATGTCTGTGTACGTGTTTAGGGTGTTGTGTCTAGAGTCTAAGTGAGGGAGTAGAATTGCTAAGTGAGCTTTTACCTTGAAAACACTTAGGTGGCTAGTTAATGATTAATAAATTACATAAGTGTATAGTAAAAGACTAAACATCGTAACACTCTTGGTAAGGCTCTTGTCTATATCGCGATGTGTGGGCTGTCAGATAAAGTGAATAACTCTACTGGCCTATAAACGGCTAAATGGTAGGGGGACTTCGCCGAACGTGCACACTATCGGGCTTTCCCCCGTGGATATTGGTGTGATCCGCCAATATGTTGCAAATGATACCTCGTGGTGGGTAGCACCATGCGTAGTGCCCTTGAGTGCCGGTGTAACAAACTTGAGTTAAGTTAGAAACGTTTAGTCACAACGTGTTGATGAGCATGAAGTGAACCCTAGATTTGAGTCGGTCAAATAAAGATAATTTAATAATTTTTGTAATCCTTCTTCATAAAACCTAGTTAATACAATAGCTTATGTTTCTTGCTGAGTACCTTTGTACTTACCTCAAATGCATGTTTGTTGTGTTTGGGGTTGAGAAGATGAACAGGTTGAACCGGAGTTCGATGAGGATTTTGAAGATGATCTTTGATGCTTTTATCACATTTTGTTATTTCTAGACTATGTTATCCCCTTCAAAAAAAAAATATGTCGCAATTCCATTTCAAGACTTGTTGTATTTCTTTGAATTTCTTGTAAGATACTAGTTGTTTTTCTTTTAAAACATCGTACTGTTGTAAAATTTATGTGTCGTGGTTGTAAGATATCTTCCTATCTTTAGTATGGTTGAGTTTCTATTCTTATCTTGTACAAAAACAAAAATACACCCGAGTCCTTTAGCTTCCGTAAATGCGAAACTCGATACGATGTAATAGAGGCTTACGTATAATATAGAATTTATTTTATATTATACGTGCCGAACGTTCCATTTCTGGGTAAGGACTCGGTATCCGGGAACGGGGCGTTACAGTTGGTATCAGAGAACAGCGTTCTTTGCTTTACTAGGCTTCTTTTCCTTAAGATAAGTTCTTAGACCACTTAGTGACATTCTGATCTCCCTTGATCTCTCAAAATGGTAGTAAACCGAAGAGGTGTTTTTGGAGTTGGGAGTTCTAGAGTTGTACCAGAGGCTAGACAGAATCTGAATGAAGCAACGGTTGTTGGAAGAGTGAAGAGTTGATCAGCTAAGACTTCATTAGAATCAGGAACTACCTCAGAATGTTGGTTCTCTTGTACAAAAGGATGTTACCTTTGTGGAGATAAAAGACATATTGCAGAAGTTGGTCCTATAAGAGGTATTTGAAGGAATCAAAGAAAACCATCGAAGAAGTGAAAGTTAACCAACAAAGGTGTTTTCTTTGGACGCAGTCATACCAAGCATCTTTTAGTTTGTTTATTTACCTTAAGTACTTTATGACATGAATCAATTCACATTGAAAAAGTGCAAAAGTTAATGAACCGACTTTTAGATACGTCAGTAATGGACAACTTAGCATAAGAGGTTAAAAGTTTTGGTACTAAGAAAGACAGCTAAGTAAGATAAGCTTACCTTCCAACCATTAGGAAATCTTGCGGACACCATCCGGGTAAGTATCTATAGAGGGTTGTTCGCTGGTTAGAATTTGGTTTCAGCGGTCAAGAGTTGGTTTTGGGTTTGGAAAGTTGTAGATCTTCGGTTCTTGGGTTCGTTAGATCAAGTGGTTGTTGAAGATTCAAGTTTGATCAAGTGAAGCTTCTGTTTGAGTGAGAGATGAAGAAAGAATGTGCTAAGGAACTTAAATGGTGTGTTTATAATGAAGGGTGTTAAAGGTTTAGAAAGTGACAAACTATGGTTAATTCTTTGGGTCTAGTGCAAAGGAGTAATCCCCCACCAACCAAAGTAACAGGGGAAGTGGAATATGGAATGGTTAGTGAGTTGTCAGAATTTTACAGCCTATACGGAAAGGAATATGAGTATTATATAAAGAGAAAATGTTTAGATAATGGAGTTTTCCAGGTGGTGTAAAAAATTTGGAATTTTTGGACGAGAGGAAGTTGGTCAAAACCAAGTTTCTTTGCGGTGTGCATGAGCTGTCAGAATTTCCAGATTTTTACCCCTGAGTTGAGTTGCAGATTGTGACCAAACGGAATTGAATTTAGACATGGTTCCAAGACAAGATTAAAAAACAAAAGAGTCCTCCGCAACATGTCAAAAATTCAGGTCATTTGAAGATGTTTAGCCTATTAAGAACAGAAGAATAAGTGAAGGTGTCACTGCAGAATATCTGGACAGAGTGTCTGATAGTAAAGTGGACTTTCTGAACAAACCGTGTGGATTATGAAGTTGATGCGATTATTGCGAAGAGAGGAATTGTAGATAAGACTTATCAAGATAATGTTTACAATCCTAGTAAGAAGAGTCACCCTATAATTTCAGCAGTTAAGGCTATAAGAGCTTGTAAAAAGGTTGTGAAGGATATTTGTTATATGCAACGGATGTAGAGCAAGTTAAGCCTAAGTTGGATGAAACCCCTATAGCAAGAGAATAAACCGAGGTATTTACAGAAGAGTTACCAAGTAACATGCCAGATAGAGAAATTGAGTTTGAGATCAAGTTAGTACCGGGGGCAACACCAGTAGCAAAAGCATCATATAGGATGGCACCGGCTGAATTAAAGGAATTGAAAGCTCAGTTAAAAGATATGTTAGAAAGGAACATAATTCAGCCAAGTACTTCACCGTGGGGAGCCCTTGTGTTGTTCGTAAAGAAGAAAGACGGTAGCATGAGGATGTGTATAGATTATGGAGCCTTGAACAACCTCACCATCAAGAACAAGTATCCACTACCAAGGATTGATGACTTGTTTAATCAGTTACAGGGAAAGAAAGTGTTTTCTAAGATTGACCTTAGGTCGGGTTATCATCAGTTAAAGATAAAGGTAGCGGATATACCTAAGACAGCAGTTAGTACAAGATATGGACATTATGAGTTCTTGGTTATGCCTTTCGGACTCACTAACGCTCCATCAGCTTTTATGGACTTAATGCAGCGTGTTTTCATGCCATATTTGGATAAGTTTGTGATAGTATTCATAGACGATATCCTTATTTACTCAAAGGATGAAAGGGAGCATGAAGAGCACTTAAGACTCGTGTTGAAGACTTTGAAAGAAAAACAGTTGTTTGCTAAGTTTTCGAAATGTGAGTTTTGGTTGAATCAAGTCAGTTTTTTGGGGCATGTGATATCTGGGGATGGTATACAAGTAGATCCTGCAAAGATAGAAGCGGTTGAGAATTGGCCAAGACCTAACACAGCTTCAGAAGTAAGAAGTTTTCTGGGGTTAGCCGGATATTACAGAAAGTTTGTACAAGACTTTTCCAAGATAGCCACACCACTCATCAAACTCACACAATGGAATGTGAAGTTTGAATGGACTAGTGAGTGTGAGACATCTTTCGACTCAAAGATAGATTGACTACAAACACGCTTTGGCGCCCGAGAGATCTTTGATAACTATGATGTGTACACCGATGCTTCGGGACAAGGTTTAGGTTGTGTGTTGATGCAAGGGGGCAAGGTAATTGCATATGCCTCTAGACAGTTAAAGATTCATGAGAATAACTACCCAACACATGATTTAGAGTTGGCAGCAGTAGTGTTTGCCTTAAAGACTTGGAGGCACTACTTGTACGGAGTCAAGGCAAGAATCTTCACGGACCACAAGAGTTTAAAATACTTGTTCACTCAAGAGAATTTGAATATGAGGCAGCGAAGATGGTTAGAGTTCGTGAAGGATTATGACTTGGATATTCAGTACCATCCGGGTAAAACAAATGTGGTTGCAGATGCGTTGAGTAGGAAGCTAGTGTTTGCGGTTTCAGGGGTTGAAGATGTGGCAGAGCAGTTAGATGGGCTGAAAATCCAGAGTTTTGCTCAGTTTGGGAATCGACAGTTTGTGGCACCGTTGTTGGCTAGGTCAGATTTGATAGATGACATCCGGGGTAAGCAAGATGAAGACCCAGCTTTAGTAGACTTGAAACGAGTTGCAAGAGAAAAGCCTACAGTGGGGTACGTGCTAGATAAGATTGGAAACATTTGGTACTAAGATCGGTTATGTGTGCCTAATGTAGGTGACTTAAGACAGAAATTCATGGATGAAGCACATAGGATAGCTTTCGCAGTCCACCCAGGAGCTACAAAGATGTATAGGGATTTGAAGGAACGTTTTTGGTGGCCTTCAATAAAATTGGAAATAGCTAAGTTTGTGGCTGAATGTGATACGTGTCAGAAAGTCAAGGCTGAACATAAGAAACCAGGAGGTATGCTTAAACCTTTAGATATCCCCGAGTGGAAGTGGGATAAGATCACAATGGATTTTATCACCGGATTTCCAAGGACTAAGAGTGGGCATGATATGATTTGGGTCATTGTGGATAGATTAACCAAGTCGGCCCATTTCATGCCTACAAAGGTCGACATGTCATTAAAGAACATGACCACACTATATTTGGATAATATAGTGAAGTTGCATGGAGTGCCTATCTCAATAGTCTCAGATCGTGATAGTCGGTTCATTGGTCACTTTTGGAAGAGCTTACAAAAGGCTTTGGGTACACCTTTGGATTTGAGTACAGCTTTTCACCCTCAAACGGATGGACAATCGGAAAGAACAATCCAAACACTCGAGGATATATTAAGAGCATGTGTTTTGGAAGTAGGTGGATCATGGGATGATTACCTACCCGTGGCTGAATTCGCTTACAATAACAGTTATCACACAAGTTTGGGGATGCTGCCGTTTGAAGCTCTTTATGGTAGAAGATGTCGAATGCCGCTGTTTTGGGATGAAGTTGGAGAGAAGCAGCTTACCGGGCCAGAATTGGTTGAACAAGCTAAGGAAAGAGTTTTGTTGGTTAAGAAGAACTTGAAGGCAGCACAAGACCGTCAGAAAAGTTGGGCTGATGTCCGTAGAAGACCTTTAGAGTTCGATGTTGGTGATAGAGTTTACTTGAGAGCTTCTCCAATGAAGGGAGTTAAGCGATTTGGACACAAAGGAAAGCTAAGTCCAAGGTATGTTGGACCTTTCGAGATCCTCGAGAGAGTTGGACCGTTAGCCCATAAGCTTAAGCTACCGGAGTCTATGTCAAGAGTTCACAATGTGTTCCATGTCTCGATGTTGAAGAAGTGTTTAACGAAGTTGGATGTTGAAGCCATAATTGATCCGGAGATCCTTCAAGATAACCTTGCATATGATGAAAAGCCAGTTAAGATTTTGGATAGGAAGGAAAAGATGATCAAGAGGCAGATGGTTCCTTTGGTGTTAGTGCAATGGAGTAACCACACAGCAAACGAAGCAACTTGGGAAGTGGAAGATGATATGATCACCGAGTTCCCAGACTTTTTGGACTTACCAGGTATGTTCAAGTTTCGCGGACGAAACTCCTCTTAAGGGAGGAGGAATGTAATATTCCGATTCTCGGGAAAGGGCAGACGTGTCAATTTGCGAGGACGAAATATTATATTTATTTATTTTATGGATTTATAGTTTTTATAAATATTTATATACATATTCGAAATATATATGTGTTTATTTTAGGGACTGAATGGTAATAAAGGGAAAGTAAAGGATTTTTTTATGTTATTAGACTAGTGGGAGGTTTTTTGTGGGAAAATAACCTTCCCACTAAGTTACAAGTTCAGAATTTCTTTTGATTTACAACATTGCCTGCACTTTGAGAGCAAAGAAAAGAGAGCAAGTTTACTTCTTCAGAATTTTAAGTGATTACTCAACGGTTTTCAGATCAAAGGAGTGCATCAGAATCGTGAGAGAACAGGGATCGTATTGATATCAAGTTTTCAGGCTTTCTTCAAGGTATGGAAGTCGGCCCTTGGGCGGTAATAATCAAAGTTTGATGTTTCTTGGTTAATTCGTAGTTCTAGATGTTTGGAAGCTTGATCATAATTGGTTTGTGAATCAATTGTGGATCAAATAGGTTACTGGTGGGAGTTTGAACAAGTGCAGCAGTTTTCTGCAAGTTTTCGCTGAGTTAGTGCTTGAAACAAGTAAGAAAATCTTCTCCATTGTGTTAATTATGGTTTGAAGAAGTTAGGACCTTGTTTTGGGAGTGATTTGATGTTGAAATCATGTCTAAATGTGGTTATGCAAGTGCTTGGTGCTATGTGATGTTAAAGTAGAGATTTTTTGTTGTTATGATGTTGAGATTGATGTTAAACATGTTTGGTTTGGGTTAGAAATTGAAAAGGGTGAAGAAACGTGTTTAGAGAGTTTTGTGCCTTTTGTGTACGCACATTGACTAGCTGTGTGCGCACATTTTTAAGGCTGAATGTACAGCTTCTGGAGTGTGCGTACATTCGCCTGGAATGTGCACACACTGACAGGGCTGAATGTAAATTTTTGCCCAATGTGCACACATTCCCCTGGAATGTGCGCACATTACCCCTATTTTTGATAAATAGGTTGTTTAAGCTATGGTATGAGTCTTAGATGTTGTTGCATGATTTAATAACATTAATTAAATATGAACAAGCCTCGATTAAGCTTCTGATGCATTTAGTTCCGGAACCGAATGTACTCTTCCATAGAGTTGAAGTTCGGGACCGTCGGAAGGGTATGAATGGCTTATGCTTTGATGAATTAGTATTCATCAATGTCTGTGTACGTGTTTAGGGTGTTGCGTCTAGAGTCTAAGTGAGGGAGTAGAATTGCTAAGTGAGCTTTTACCTTGAAAACACTTAGGTGGCTAGTTAATGATTAATAAATTACATAAGTGTATAGTAAAAGACTAAACATCGTAACACTCTTGGTAAGGCTCATGTCTATATCGCGATGTGTGGGCGGTCAGATAAAGTGAATAACTGGAAGAGTACATTCGGTGCTGGAACTAAATGCATCAGAAGCTTAATCGAGGCTTGTTCATGTTTAATTAATGTTATTAAATCATGCAACAACATCTAAGACTCATACCATAGCTTAAACAACCTATTTATCAAAAACAGGGGCAATGTGCGCACATTCCAGGGGAATGTGTGCACATTGGGCAAAAATTTACATTCACCCACAGCGGTGTGTGCACATTCCAGCGAATGTGCGCACACTCCGTGTTTGTACATTCAAATTTAAAAATGTGCACACACACACAGTCTAGTCAATGTGCGCACACAAAAGGCACAAAACTCTCTAAACACGTTTTTCATCACCCTTTTCGATTTCTAACCCAAACCAAACATGTTTAACATCAATCTCAACATCATAACAACAGAAAATCTCTACTTTAACATCACATAGCACCAAGCACTTGCATAACCACATTTAGACAAGATTTCAACATCAAATCACTCCCAAAACAAGGTCCTAACTTCTTCAAACCATAATTAACACAATGGAGAAGATTTTCTTACTTGTTTCAAGCACTAACTCAGCGAAAACTTGCAGAATGGTGGGGGGACTTCGCCGAACGTGCACACTATCGGGCTTTCCCCCGTGGATATTGGTGTGATCCGCCAATATGTTGCAAATGATACCTCATGGTGGGTAGCACCATGCATAGTGCCCTTGAGTGCCGGTGTAACAAACTTGAGTTAAGTTAGAAACGTTTAGTCACAACGTGTTGATGAGCATGAAGTGAACCCTAGATTTGAGTCGGTCAAATAAAGATAATTTAATAATTTTTGTAATCCTTCTTTATAAAACCTAGTTAATACAATAGCTTATGTTTCTTGCTGAGTACCTTTGTATATATTTACCTCAAATGCATGTTTGTTGTGTTTGGGGTTGAGAAGATGAACAGGTTGAACCGGAGTTCGATGAGGATTTTGAAGATGATCTTTGATGCTTTTATCACGTTTTGTTATTTCTAGACTATGTTATCCCCTTCAAAGAAAAATTATGTCGCAATTCCATTTCAAGACTTGTTGTATTTCTTTGAATTTCTTGTAAGATACTAGTTGTTTTTCTTTTAAGACATCGTACTGTTGTAAAATTTATGTGTCGTGGTTGTAAGATATCTTCCTATCTTTAGTATGGTTGAGTTTCTATTCTTATCTTGTACAAAAAAAAAAAAATACACCCGAGTCATTTAGCTTCCGTAAATGCGAAACTCGATACGACGTAATAGAGGCTTACGTATAATATAGAATTTATTTTATATTATACGTGCCGAACGTTCCATTTCTGGATAAGGACTCGGTATCCGGAAACAGGGCGTTACAGTAGGATAAAGCTGCAAAAGTACCAGGCTCGGGCGCAGTGTCCGAAACCTCATTTAGAAGGTCCTCATCTTCAAGAACTTTTCTTGTCAACAATTGTGTTTTCATTCTCCCTGAAAAGTATTCAATTATTCATTTTAACTAGAAGTATTTAAATTCTGGAAATGAAAGTCAAAACTTAATTCTGGAATTGAAAGTCAAAACTTTTACTTGAATAAAAAATAAAAATAAAAACAACCGCAAATTTTGAAATGGTCGAGGATCATTTCCCAAACCGTGTAAGAAAAAAGGGAAAATTCGTTTTATACCCCTTTTTCGAAAATTTATCCGAAATCTACACCCCTTAAAAATCAAAATCTCCCTCAATCCCCTGCCTTAAAGTGAACGAAATCGCCTATGTTTAGGCGAAATCGTCATTTTTCGCCCTTGTCCCCGCCCACCCGCTGTTGGTGCCGCCCACGTCCCCGCCCACCAGTTATTGATATGCTACATTACACTGCTTAACTCAATTAAGATATTAGTTGCAAACTAACGGTTTACATTATTATATAATACCAAGAAGTCTACCTAGAAGATGCTTATGAATTTGTGGATAAGGAGTGAAGTACATTTACTCCACTTCCGCAAATAGAGGCATTTAGCACTAGTGCTTAAAGGTAGGACTGGAGATTTTGCATACACGTTCAGATGGTGACTGTTCGTGAAATATCTTAATGCAATGAGTAAAGGTTGGTTATAAGATTCCTATGATCGGATAATGACGGTTGAACTGTCACAACCTTTCTAGAGAATGTATAAATAACAACCTTGGATCTTGAAGTAAAGTTACTCAATGAGTTACTATATGATTTAATCAGACCACATCCAACATTGGTTGTTGGGGATAACGCTGATGGATACTACTGAACCAGATCAGAATGTCAATACACCCAAATGCAGTGGGAGTATGGTTTAACCATTGACCCGCTGTGATTATGCAGTCTCTATAGTCTACCTGGGGTGATTGATCCCCTATGGTCCTTTTGGGAGGGCTGTATAGGATTCTGACAACAGGAGGTTGGTTGAAAGCCATATACCTGTAAATGGAGTTTTGCTACTCCACTTCTGTTCACACTCTTGTAGAACCACCTAAGCGTCTCAGGCCCAGTGGGAGAAATTGGATCTACGTGATGAAGAGTTGAATGAATGGGAAAGTTTATTTTTTCAAAGCAAATCCAAGTGGTCTACTTCCCTGAGAAGTAGATAGTTTAATAGGGGTGATGCCCTGAAACTCTCTCACCATTCAGCCTTGCTTGACTCCATAGAAAGCAGGAAGATTACCAGGGGTGATGCCCTGAAAATTCCTTGCCAAAGGAGCTTGAATTCATTCAGAACAGAAGGGTTTTAGCTCAAAGCCAATGGCAGATTACTTCCTATGCTTATATCCATTTATGGATTAAAGCAAACATCTAGGTCATTAAAAGTCACATGTTTTGAAATGTGTGGGCTTGACCAGAATATTGATGAATCTTTTGTAGACCAGAGAATCAATATTGGTTAAGTATTAGACATTAGTGTTAATGCAAGGTAACACTACAAGAGTTGTGAACAACATGGGTGTGTTATCTGAAGTCAAGAACTGACGAGCCAAAGCTTCTCTAAATTAGAGAAGTGGACTATATTCTTATAAGTCAAAGACGTAGCAGCTTCTGAAGCAGCTTAGAAGGTGATATAGCTTAAAAATTCCTTGCTGATCTGAGAGTAATTCCAGGTCTGGGTAAGCCGATATCACTTCACTGTGAAAATAGTGGAGAGGTAGCTTATACAAAAGGATCTTCACAGTCACGAGAGGTCAAAAGCATATTGAGAGAGGGTACCACCTGATTAGACATACCGTGCAGAGAGGCGAGGTTTCGGTCCTAAAGATCGCCTCAAGCTGAC
Organism: Gentiana macrophylla; assembly: GCA_026214975.1. Taxonomy (NCBI): domain Eukaryota; kingdom Viridiplantae; phylum Streptophyta; class Magnoliopsida; order Gentianales; family Gentianaceae; genus Gentiana; species Gentiana macrophylla. The sequence goes on from CM047810.1 coordinate 102,283,500, forward strand.
AACCTAGCTGATCAGTTTACCAAGTCGTGTGGCATCTAATGTCACTGATAAGCGCTTGGCGGGTATGAAATTGGGAGATATGTCACATCTGCTTTAAAGCAAGTGTGAGGATGTTGTGGATAGATAGAATAAGGGTTTGGTGCTCTAAAAACAATTTTTGCTTGTCTTTACAGGCAAGTGGGAGACTGTTGGATGTAATGCCCGAAAGACAATTGTTGCTTGTCTATAAGGGCAAGTGGGAGATTGTTGGAAGTAGCGCCCGAAAGACAATTTCTATAATTGTTTTTATATTTATTAAATGACAGATTATTCTCATCTTATTATTTGCTTCGTGCTTATATGTAATACACCACTGAAAACCTTAAGTCCTATCATATGTAGCCATATAACTTAGTGTGTGTCACACGTGAGGATTAAGTTTATGGTGATACACTTGAATTGTTAGTCCGTGGTGAACTTAATCAAAGTATGGGGTCTATTGATTAAACCACCATTAATGCGCCCAGAACACTTTACAGTGTGACCGTCTTATCCGGACCGTCGATATTGGTTATCTAAGTGGGGCATTTATTTATGATGTAGTCATATAGGACTGGACCGATTTAATTTAAATTTCTTATATAATTCTGTGATTGAGAAATCTCACTAAATCACAAGATGATCATATATGGATTAACCTTAATCCTGAAGTGATTGCAGATGCCTGCTTGTTTCAAGATAGGGTTTGATGTGTTCGTTAAGGATCGCTAAGAGGCGCGGTCCGAATCACTTTCACGTTGGCACTATTCTGGAATGAGTGAGGAGTGTGTGTCTCACAGATACAGAATCCATTCCTTCCTGCGGGAAGTAGAAAGACAATCCCCTTATTTGTTAATCCTAGAAACTGATCGATCGGCCAGTTCATATTGGTTATGAACTAATTGATCACTAGTGGGTTAATGGTAAATAAGGATGAGATGTAATGAGGAAGGTTTACGGAGACATTCCCGCTTCGTTACAGATGGTCTATGGAGGGTTACTCTGTATGTAATGATTATATCAATGGACACTTATTGACTCGACTTTCTGAGAATAAGTTATATATATAATCGATAGAGTTCAGTTCCGGATTTATGGTGGCGTAATTCCGGAATTAATAAGTTGAGTAGAAATATTATGATCGATGAATGTTTTATTCAATTTATTGTAGCTACTAGTTATAGGTCCATGGTCCCCGGGTTGGCTCCTAACACGCGAGTGTTTTCTCGTTTTGTGGAACCTCAAGAATAAATTAAATGGTTGGTCTATTTAATGAATATGCGAATATTATTTATTTGGTGAATAATATGTAAAATAGAAAAGACATTTTCTATTAATTTTAATGGCATGTGGCGCCACACTTGTGAGGAAATTAGGAAAAGAAATTTTCTTAGATTATATCATATGTGTAATTAATTATTTATTTATTTGTTAGATAATTAATGGAAAAATAGGAGATTGATTTTATAATCATTATCTCTTTTATGGAGATTATCTCTTATTTTATTGCAAATATCTTTTCCTTATGGAAAGGGGTAATTGTATTGCAAAATGGATAACTCTCTCTTGACTGGTTATTTTTCCTATATAAAGAAAGTTCCTCCCAACATATTGACACACAATAATAGCGCCATTTTTGTTAAAAAGAAAAGAAAAACTAGATTCTTGTTCTAGCCATTAGAATAAGAAAAACCTAAGTTTTTTTTCTTGAAGCATATTCAAGTAGGTTTTACTACGAGGATTGATGTATACCAGTCGTCGCTTGGAGATACAATCCGGAAGATCACAGCTTCTCTTATGTTGGTAAATATCCAACCTTCTTGTAGTTATATTAATTAATCATGTGAATTAAATCATGGTAAAATCGCATGCAAATTTATTTCGTAGCTTCCGCTGTGCATGATCGAATGTCTCGACGGTGCTGTGAATCAGATCTGACAATCCAATTATGGATCGGATCCGGATTCGGGTTCTGTATATCCAGGAGAAGGGTCTAGTCAGTGATTTGGGGCTACATCGGGATCAAGATGAGATTTATTGTGATAGTTTAAGTGCAATTTGTCTAGCTAAGGATCAGGTTCATCATGAGAGAACCAAGCATGTTGATGTGAGATATCATTTTCTGAGAAATGAGAAGAGGGTTGTAGTGAAGAAAATCAGCACCAAGGAAAATCCTGCTGATATGCTTATTAAACCAGTTCAACAAAGCAAGTTTGGACTTGCTTAACATTCAAAGCTTATAATCAGTTTTCTAGAAAACTCAGTTGAGGGCAGGTCAGCTGAGTGGATTCTGTGGAGATGTCTGGTACAAGTACATCCTGGCTTTGACGAATGCATCTGGTACAAGTACATCTGAATTATTCAATCTGGTGACGTTGAATGAGAGTTCAAGTCAATGTGGAGATTTGTCAGTTTTGTGACTTGATCTCTAAAACTGGTGGAACTAATCTGAAAGTCAGTTTTGTGAAGTGAAACTGAGTTTTGAAGAAAACTGAGAAAACTGAGTTTTGGTGGAAACTGGGTTTGGTGGAAATTGAGTTTTGGTAAAAAATGAGTTTTGGTAGAAACTGAGTTTTGGTGGAAACTGAGTTTGCTGAGTTCAACATCTGAGTTGGTTGATTAAAAGGGAAAAGTGAGTTTTCTGGAAAAGTGAGTTTTCATCTGGTTGAGTCAGTTTGAGCTGAGTTTCACATCTGGGGCATTTATGACAATCCGACAGAGATCCTATAGCGGATAGGTTTAGGGATTTGTGTCTATAAATACCATTTGTTGTAATCAATGCAAGTGTGTCGTTTTCAGAGTGTGTTTTCCGAGAGTGTGAAAATTCTTGTAATTTATGTGCCTAATAAAATATCTCCTTTTCTGCCCGTGGATTAGTCGGCACAAAGCCGGATACCACGTTAAATCACCGTGTTCTCTTTGTTTCTGTGTTTTATCAATTTCCGCCTTATTTTTCTGTTAGATTGCATCTGTTTTATCTTTCTTAAACTACAAGTTTCGCATCTGTGTTTCAACAAAAAAGAAGCTATATGTTCTGTCTATGTAAGACACTACTCCACCTCCATCACGTTCGTACTTACCCTTTTTGTTATTGTTTTCCCACCCCGAGAATGTGGTACAATATAGGTTGAGTTCGAAGTTGTTGAGAAGTTATTCCCGCATATGTGCCGTTCAAAGATTATCTTTCACTTTGATATCATGTAATGTGGGTATAGACTTCCCCTTATCCTTTGTAATGTTTGAGAGTAGTGGTTTCCGGTTGTATTTATTAAGGTTCGATGTCTTTTTTTATTTTTTTTTAATTTGAACAGCCCATAATATACGTTAGACATAACCCACGAGTAGCAGGAATGTCAAGAAAATTTACAAAAATAAAACCGAGAACGCAATGAACACTGTTCAGCCTACAACGGTTCCAAAAAACACCACACAACCACATGAATCTAAACAAAACAACAACATACCATCCAACACCCCTAACATTAAAATTGCACACAATAAATCAATACTAGACCGTAGCTTCCATCGGGTTTGCTTTTCAACAATCCCAAGTTAAATGATGTCTAGTAGTACATTGACTAAGTTTAGTAAATGATATGTTTTAGATGCAATTTGTCTTTCTTTTCAATCGTTTGTATTAGTCTTTTCAGTTTCTCGTGTCTATCGTTTTGTTTCTGCTTTGACTCTCATATTGATTTCGTAAGACATACGTATATAATTAGATTAAATTTAAATTATATATATGTTACTATCCCAATGTTGTCACACGATATATTTTTATATATTTATTATGGAGGGCTTATTATGATCAAACGTGATCATTAATGGCAGAGGCGGATCTATGTGTTATAAGAGCACTTGCAATAGAATCTGTAAATGATACTAAATTTGTATTTTCCAGATTTAGCTTCACAGATTTGTTAGAAATATGAATGCATTAGAATCTGTAAATGGATCTGTACAATTCAGATCGGCTAAAGTTTTTTGGACTTCTACCGCAAAAGAGATGGATCTGGACGCTATTTTCATTTCTTTTTTCTTTTTTTTTTAGCTTGTGGCATAGGTTTTGAGTCAACAATATTTTTCGTTCCGTCTTTTATTCATATGACAATTTGTATTTGTTTTATTTTTTATGTCATCTCTGTATTTTATTCCAAATATTAGGGTTACATTTTATTTTTATAAGTTCACAAAAAATGGCTCACGGTAAAAGCTACTGAAGTGGAAATGACTAATGAAACTAAAAATTAACATCGTAGATCGTTAATTTTATAAAAATTGTTAATATGTTAACATAACTTCAGATCATGTCTGAATATGTGTTTTTTTTAATTATGTTTTTGTAGTTATTTTAATGCCATGTATATTTTATTTATTTTTTGAGAAAAATGTCATGCATATATTATATTAGAGATTCTGATGCAGTTGACTGTTTATAAAGATTCTGTAAAATGAGAAAAAAATGGTGTTTGAGTCTGTAAATTAGAGAATCTGTTGGGAGACACTGATGCAAGTGCTCTAAAGGGGTCCATGGACCCCCCTGAACAAATTAAAACTCTACATTTTACCTATAGAAAAATATTTTGGACACCGTAAAATATTTATTCTACTAAGAAAAAAATTACGGACCCCGCTAAAAAAAATTCTGGATCCGCCACTGATTAATGGTGCAAACTTGTATTCTATCTCCCTTGAGTGAATCTAGCATCTCCCTAATTTTTTTGCTGTTGAAACATTATTCAGTATATATTTTACTTTAACGCTTCTTGAAACCTAGAATCTTGATGGATAACAAAATTGCATTGATGTTCAAAAGTTACTTACGTTAAAGGAAGTCGCAATAACATACAAGTTTGGTTTTATTGAGTAACTATACGCACACAATCGTTCATGTACAACGAGTGACCTGCATCCTAAATTATAACGTATGACCTATTGATCATGATGTAAACCTATATATCATAATCGTGGGTGTAAAAAAAGGTTGTGTCAGTCATTGTGCTTGAACAGCCGGTTGTGCTCGTATCATTACTCAAGGAGAATATAACATCGATCGGTACTCCATGCCACCCTATGACAAGTAAAATATGATTAAATTTAACAAGAAGAAAGACCATGCATGCATGTTTGGTGTCATTATATAGTATAGCTTCTTTATTCATACATATACTTCAGCACAGTATCTCCTTTCATGAGGAAAAGCTGGCAAATTGGTGAGTGTTTCAGAAGAAAAATGAAAAGGAAAGGAATTTCTTAAGCACATTAGTTGATCGACCCAAAAGAAGCACAGTTAATGGCTTTGAATGTGATGTGCTCAAAGATGTTGCTAGGTACGTATAGTATTATTCCGTACTGTCAATGTTATTGTCACTGTGATATATGTAATTAAGGTAACTTTTATCCACTTCGTTGTCATCATAAGAGCCACTGTCATCACTATTGACGTCACTGTTAGTGCCACTGTCATCACCATTGTTAGCGTCATTGTTACCTTCATCGTCTGTACTGTTACTGTTGTTGTTACTGTCACTGTTAGTGCCACTGTCATCGTCATTGTCAGACAAAGCATATGGAGGATCCTCATCTTGGAACACTTTCCTTGCTGACATTTGAGTTTATTTCTTTCTTCAAAAACTGTAATATTCTCAATTAATTTCTCTAGGTGAAAATAAGAGAAGGAAAGTACGTGTTTCTCAAACGGTCATTTCACAACACACTTTTACATCAATGATCGTTATGAAAGTCATAGAAATTAATAGATCCAGACACCATGATTACGATGGGCTTATTATATCACAATCAATTAATAAGTCTACATCAGATATATTGTGTCACTTGTGTCACACAGTAGCATGACACTTTTTTTTCCCTGTTTTTTCATTCTCCCTTTATATATCCTCATGTATGTATTTATATATCCTCATGTATATATACACACACACGCACACGCACACATACATCAGTTTTGTGTATGTGTATACATATAAATATATTCTTACATATATTCCTCTATCGAGGAAGAAATTACGCACAAGACAATAAAGGGCATCATAGAGTAACAATAAGTATTCATCCAGTCAAAGATTATCCAACAACGATAAACAAATAAAATTCAGTTACACACAATCCCGAAAAAAAAAAAAAAGAGACAAAAAATGCAACAACGAAGGGGAGAAAACCACAGAAACGACCAGACTCGTGATCCATTAGAACCAGACAAGAATCGCCGTGCTTTTTCTAGCACTTGACCTCCTTAAGACCATGAGCCAGATATAGGAAAGTTGGATCAGTGGCACCATCTTTATAATAAGCAAAGACCAAGCTACCGTCATCATGCATGCTCTCCCCAACAAAACTGTGTGGACACAAACAAAGTTTCGGATAATATGAGTGAGAATATGAGTGTCAACGTGGTTGTGACGGTAATATTACTCGTAAAATTATACAAAACAATGTGATGCAACTTTAGAAAAGAGGACTCACAATTGCAAATCTTTAAGTTTGGAAAGAAGATATTTGGTAGCACTTTCGATATTTTTCTTGAAGTGTTGTTGTGTCTCATCATCGAGCTTAGCAGTCACGGCCTTGATGTACTTTTTCATGAATCCAACAAACAGCTTCTTATCATATGGAGGTTGCTCCTACAAAATAAGGGTTTCTAAATTAAGTACAAAAAAAAAATCTTTCAAAAAAAAAAAGATCAGTTGTTCATTATCAAGAATTAGAATAATACCTGGAGCCTGAAGGTGTCAACGATGTCGACAACTTTAACAGACTGGTCATCAACTCCTTCATCGTCTTCACCACCTTCAGCAGAAGGATTTGCACCAATGTCCACGTCAACTGATCCTTTAACAACCCACTGCAATCAACAAATCGTAATCATAGTTGTTAGCAGATTGAACATGCTGCATATGTTAGAAAACTAGAGTATTCTTAGATACTAATTCACATGTGACAAAGTTTATTTGTCACTGACCTTTCCCTCTACTTCCCATAGTATCCCATTCTCAATTTCCTTGTATGGAAACGAGTCCGAGAGAAGCTCGTCACCTGAAGATTTATCATTTATACAAACAATCAGATCACATTTAATAAAGAATGTTACATGATCATATCTATGAAGTAACAATAACCACTTTTCAACATTGTGTTCAACAAGGAAAACGCAGAATACAACAATAAGTCAAAATGACAACAGCATCCCTTTCTTTGTACCCACAACTATCTGTTATCAACAAGAAACGTCTTTGAATACGAATCTAACTCATCATCATTTAGAAACTGAATCCATACCCATGACTGGTTGTTAAGAAAACACAACTTTGTTTCTAAAGCAAATTCTTACTCATGCATTGAAAAAAAACTAATTTGGGTTCTCAAATTCACATTAATTGACATCGTTTACCAACACAAAAGCTGAAAATTTGTCGGCAACAATGGTATTGATTGATGTGTGCATTAATCATAACTAACAGATTAGACAACCCCAGTTTGATAACCTCCAACCACACACATGTTAGATCGTAGTTGCTAAACCCAAAGCAAATTGGAGTGGTAACAGGGGAGGCTTCAAGACAAACAACAATAGATGATAAGATAAGTTCAAACAGCTAAAGCAGCCTTCTGAGCAATGAGCAGGACCTTTACAGAACAAATCGATCGAAATATACAGAACTATCAAGAAAACCATAGCATAAAACTAATTTCCAGGGCTTAAACATACACATACTAACCAGACCTGTTTCAAGCAGTTTCTAATTAATCAGATTAATTAAGATACGCTAGATTGACATCATATAATGCATTAATATAACTATATACACACCCAAAAAAAAAAAAAAAACTGTTAATCACCATGAAAAATCCTAGCTTGACGAGATTCTAAAGGACAAATAAGCAAACCGAGATCCAAGAATGAACGAAGGAAGAACAAGCTGTAACAAATTACATCAAATTAAACACAAAATCAAATCAACGATCCTGTAACTGCAATAAAATTAAAGAAAATAAAATCATACCAGAAAGCAAATCCTGATACAGCAACATGATGACAATCGCAAGCTTAGCTCTCGGACCGCTCCAATCTAGAGGGGAGTTTAGCTTCGGAGGAGCGAGATCGCGGAGGGTTTGGCACTAGGTTGGACACGAAGAATAAATACCCACTAGGGTTTATCGAAAGGACGATATTAGAACAACTGTTTCGTCTAATTACGATCCCTGTCCTTGGTCAGTTTTTTTTAGCTTTTTTTTTTTTAAAAGATAAATAGGAGGAAAAAAAAAAATAGATTGTTTTTGTCCTTTTCCATCTCGTCTTCGGTTCTCTATTTATTATCTTTTTGTATAACCAAAACTTTTTATTATTTGGGAATTTATACATGTTTTATATTTAAATAAAATAGATTAATAATTTTTTTGGACGTAAAAATAGATTAATATCAAATGTTGAAACAACTTTTTTTTTTTCCACGAAGAACGAAAGCTTTTATTGATACAAATTAAACATTACAAAGCCAGACCGGGACAGAGTTATGTCAAAAAAACCCTAATATCCGAACGAAACCTCGACGTAGGCACGTACCTCCGCAAAACGGGGAACCTCGCGCTGCAAGACAAGAGAGGAAGAGAAAACCTGATTAGAAGAAGCCCTCTCCTCATTATGTACCTGCATATAATCGGACCAAGCGGTTCCGAGAACTTTAAGAAAGAAAAAAAAATGTCGAGTAAATCGAGATATTGTATTTATCTTTAACTTTCTTCCCTCTCCTAAATTTTATATGAAAGAGAACCATATTGCAATGTTACGGTTACAAACAAATACAACATTAGCACATTGATGAATGTTCGAAAAAACGACCTTCAGAAATTCGAATCTTGACTCAAAGAATCGACTTTCTGAAGGTTGATTCTGTGTTTTTGTATGGTGCACCTGTACAATCAATTGGGATGCAAATAATGGTCCCTTACTTTTTGGAGAGGAGAATACATATATCATTAAAAATGAACATCAGTTATTAGTTCTCATCATCAGAATCAAAGGTATGTCTTCTCCTCAAAGATTGCAATACATCTGCAGGCTTTTCAGTTAGATTTCCTCCTGAAGAACAAGTCTTGAGTTTAGCCACATTCATAGCACTAAGCGGCGGCGTTGGTGTACCGAGGTTCACTTCCCTAAGCACAGATTGAGCTCTAGCTGTTGCCACTGCATTAGCTATAGCCGAAGCCACCTTCGAATCACTCGGCAATTTCTCGGGAAATCTAACATGTTTTGAAGGTCCTGATCTTGCATACTTGTTAGTAACATTATTATTATTATCTGGAGAAGTAATAATGGTGGTGGTAGTGGCCTTAGCTACTGCCTCAGCAGCTGCGGTTTTCACGTTCATTGTCTCGTATTTTTGCATGTCGTATACGAGTTCTTTCTGAAGTTGTTTATCAGCAATCAGTATCTCATCAATCTCATTCTTGTAGTCTTTTAGCAGGATTCTGAGGCATTCCATTAGAGAACCAATTAGATGACTGTTTTTGCTCTCAAGTAAACGTTTTAACTCGATGAAAATCGGGACCGTGTTTTGGATTAGCCCTTTTCTTACTGCTTGTGTTATGGATCTTCCTCCATTTGGATTAGCACTTCCACCCTCACCACCATCTTCTTCTATATCTGCAGAAGCAGCATCTGATGACGAAGCACGGCTTGAAGGTATTCGTATCTCCTTGCTTGAAAGTACTTGAAAAGCATCCTGTTTATTCCCATCAGAACAAATTCAAGTTCAAATCAATTTCCAAAAAGCAAAAAGAAGACAGTTATTTGGGGCAGATTTAGTACTGAAAATATAGGGAAAGAAACCTGCAGAACTGACTGTCCAGTAATATCCTCAAGGTCAAGCATACCATCAGATGCAGCTGCAAGAATTTCTGCACATACTTTGGCAAAAGTTGCCAAAAGATGTTCTGGAGCCATTTGCTTCAATAAAGTAACATAGATATGCATTCTCCTAGACCTCGAATTCTCATCAACGCCTCTGAAAAATAAAAATATAGGTAACGGGCAGTGTCAAAATCGCGTCTTTTTCAGTTTTTTTAGAAGGTGCTTAAGTTATGCTTACCTAATAGAGAAAAGACTTGTTTCATTTTTCTGCCTTTGAGGATTACTCTTTCCAGTGTGGGCATTGCAATCATTCAAAACATAAATGGCCTCCACAAAACTGTTGTATGCAAGAAGTGGTGCCTTAACTGTAGATACATGAGAAAACAGCTTTAAGAGATTCTTTTAACGAATTTCATGAGTTGCAAGAACATTGCAGCAAAAACGACGTTCAACCTTGTAAGATGTTCCTGAAGAGGAAATCAGCTAGTTGCCTTACTTGCTCAGAATCATCTACTAGGGATAATAGCAAACGTAGGAAAAGTACTCCTCGCCATTTTACGTAGTCTCTCTAAATACAAAAATAAGCTAATTAATTACAAGACAGACAATAGAGTGTGACAAACATTGTGAAGTGCAAGAAACATATTGCCAAATGCTGAAATATGTATCGTCATCTCAAGTGTTTTGAGATGATTTTGAAGATATAATGCAAAAGCTTACCTGTAGAAGTCTGGCTAGCAGGATAAAAGTGTGTCTTCTCACTAGCTCACATGGATCTCGTAAACATTTCGTAACCTTTGGCATGTAACTGTTGGCCCAACAAAAAGTTTAACAATGCATTAATCAATTTCAGTTTCCATAGCCTTATCCACTAGAAAGAAAGGGAAAATGCTCAATGCCTTACCAGTCAACTAAAGCTGTGTAACGTACACAGAAATCGGTCATCATTACGACAATATTGTTGCGCAGTGATGCACAATCACTATTTACAAGTTCCTGAATCAGCAAAAAAGGTTTACTAAAACTATAACCTTTATACTAGAAAAAGAAAAAAACAGAGTTTACAAGTATGATAAGCAAAATATAGGTTCGTTGTTGAAAATTTATACCTGCACAAAAAGTGGAATATAACGTTTTGCCAATTTTCCGTCAGCCAAGCAGATCTTCCCCATAGTTAGCCAAGCATGAATATACAAGGAAGGAGCAGCCTTCTTGACAGAAACTACAGATATCGGAAGTATCGTACGCTTTGATTTATCACTACCAGAAGTTATAATTGTATGTAAAACCGGAACTATGGCTTTTACATCAGCTGATGGACATAGAATAACTAAAGATCCGATCGTGTACACTGCAGAAAGCGCTTCAGAGAAAAGCTTAGTCATAGGTGTTGCTGATCCTTTTCTGTTTGCACCACAACTATTTGGGGGAGTAAATATGTTACTACTATCTTTGTTCCCTTCATTATCTTTTGATGACATATACATGTCTAGTTTTTTAGAAGCTCTAGACAGGATTTGATTCACACATTTATTGATGAGGGTATCTGCTTCCTTTGGATTCACAGATTTTCGTCTGCAGAGTGTTATTAGGGCTTTAACATGTGCATTTACCTGCCAAAGATAAACAAAGTTTACATGTGGGGGTAGGCAAAAAAGTTTGAAATACACAAAATATGAAAAACAAAGTTAAACCTCAGTTGAATGCATGTTAAACTCTTCGATTCGAGAGAGCAAGTTATGGGCCAGGTTGGCTGCTGGCTCAGGAGGTAGCTCCACTGCAACATTATTGATTGTTTGCAACAGGTAGACACGATCTCCGGCCCAAGAAACTGAACTAGATTCTTCATCCACCATTTTGTCATTCAAAGTTCTATGTTCAGCAAGAGGGCTACTAAAATCAGCCACGGGTTTGTCCTTGTCAACAAGAGTCCAATGATGTTGAAGGAACTCCCAATCAACTGACTTTGGAAGGAATGCTGATGACTCTGATAACAGAAACCAAGCACCTGGAGGTGCTGTCCACTTCTCGATTGGCATAGAACGCCTTCGCCATAGTGACTCAGATGAGCTAATCATGTTTTGAAGTGAAATAGCTATCTTGGGTTTAAGTTTCTTTTTCTTGCCTAAGCTTGAGCAGATCTTCTTCACCCAAGGAGTCACCTGCCCATGGCAAATCTCGTTTAATATGCACATAACTCCTTCTGGATATAGAGACTGAACATCTCTATCTGAAACTTTTTCCTTTCCCTTAGAATCATTGATGCGTATATCACCATGATATGAAGCATTTGATCCACCCTCTGCCACCCTTTGAAGAACTAATTCAAGAAACAAGTTTTCACATTCTTCCTGGATGCTGGACTCGTTATCAGTTATCAAACGTGGAACAGAATGTAACCACTCTTTTGTCACGTTAACGTCAAGGGAGATTCGGAAGGCCTGTTAATTCAAGAATGCAAACACACCAAAAATAGGTATGAGACGTTGACAGGAACAATGAAAGCGGCCTTTACCATGATTAGCATTTCGTAAATTTCCATTTAAAATGATAAAATAGCAAAAGCAAGGACTTCAAAAGTAAATGTATGCACACACTATGAATGTCCCAAACAACGGATGAACACAAGCATAACAGAACTATATGACAGACTAAAAGTACAGAACAATACTATAAGCATATTAGTTTTCTCTGCCTCTAGTGCTAACTGATGAACAAGATTTAAACTTTTTATTGAATCACTTAATACAACTGCCCCTGCAACTGCCATATCTGGCACAAGGATACAGGCGATCCTAATTGTTTCTAGACTAACAAAGTTTGAATACACCAAGGAACTAACGAAATTCCATAATCATAATCGCTTGACAGGTTTGACCGAGAGTTCTGTCACAGAAAAGCCATCTTAACTAATAAGGTAAACCCTTTTAACTTAGAGTGACCAACAAAGATAATGGAAATAAGGACAGATGAGCTTGGAATTTAGTAACTAAAACAAATAACATGTAATCTTATTAACCTCAGAAAGAGCTGAAATGGCTGCCTTCCTTATGCTAACAAGTGGATCTGAACATGCCACACCCACTGTATTCAATAACTCGCCATCAAGAGCGCCACCAAAAGCAGCTATTAACTTGGATATCATAAGAAGAGCGGCCTTCCTTACTGCAGCCCTCTCGTCCCTACACCGAGTCATCAGAATATGATGCAATCCACCCTGCAGCTTGTTTGGATCTTTATTTGCAAATCCCATTAGTTCCTTTAATACATTTTTACTCCTCTCGTTTGCTGATAGAGACCCCACCAAATGGGCTAAATTAGTTAAGGCTTTAGCTCGAATCCCTGCAATTGCATCTGAACAACGCTGAATTAGTGCCTCCAAACAGCTCAAACCCCATGAAGTTTTATTGTTGTTTTCGCAATCAAACCCTAAAGGATCTCTACTTTGCATCATGAGAATTGGAATCAAGTCAACAGCCAAAAGCCTAAATCGTCCTTTTCCTTGAGTCATCTTCACTACGTAGTCAGCAAAGGTTACTTTATCTTCAAAATCCAATCTTTTAACTACGTCTACTATAGCTTCCACAGCCAAGGCCCTTGGCTCAGACTTTTCTGGGGCTTTGTACACCAAGTACTTGGGAAAATTCACAATTGCTTTATTGATTTCTACAGACTCTTTCGACAATTCGATCATTCGATTCTGCACAAACTTTAAAGCAAAATCCCTCAACTGAGATTTTGACAAAAGCAGTAAAGGCGTCATACACTTCAAAATCTCAGCTGCAGTAACACCCTGGTCACCATGTTCAGCCTTAAGCACTTCACCTAAAATCTGCACACACAGATCACATAGCTTTGCGTAACTCTTTCCATCCCCACAAATTTGATTCGCCGTCACCGGAATTTCAACCACAGTCTGAACCAAACTCTTCAAACTATCTGGAAACCTATCCAAACAAACCAACTTCAACACCATTTCCAGTTTCTTCAGAAGAGAAAATAACAACCTAACATCAAATTTCTGCTCTTTTTCTCCCTCATTTTCGTCATCCTCCACATTCTTTCCTTTATTTTTACCCTTTTGTTCAGCTCTCGAATTTCTCCCACCACCACCGCGCTTCTTCTTCCCAATGTTCTTCTCCCCCACAGATCCTTCCCCAGAAAGACCGGACCCCTTCTTAATTGCTCTACGAATTGAACGGAGAAGAGAGAGAAAAGCCATGGGAGTGAATAGAGTAAAAACAGGGGAATTCGGGGAGAGAAGTAAAGATAAGTAAACATTAGAGGCTAAAAGAGAAACACTACAGTTATATTTTGCGATCCCATCACTGCCGTTGTCCATAGCAGAGCACAGAGAGTCGACTAAGGAAGAAATGGAGAGATTTCTTGAAGAAAGCTCAGCAAAAAGAACATCGAGGTCGTCTGAATAGTTGCTTTCGATTGAAGAATCTAAAAGGGTTTGTAGATCTTCAAGTGCTGATTCTGAAATGAGGTTCTGGGATTCAAGCTCTGTGACGATTCTGCTTATGGTTTCGTCCATGTTGTGAGGTTAGGAGGCTAACTTGAAGCTTGAAGACGCTGCACAATTTGATGATTTGTTTGTCGCTGCACAAGAAGGTTTCAAATTTTCAGTTTTCCCCGCCTTTGGGAGGATAACGAGGGGTTTTTATTTTTTATTTTTTTGAGGGAATAAAGGGGGTTTTTTTTTTAAAGGTAAAGAGGGGTTTTTTTTTTTTTTTTTTTTTTGAAAGTAAGAGGGGGTTTTAAGTAGGGGTGCACATGGTCCGGTTTTCCGGTTTTTAACCACTTTTAAAACCAAACCATTTTTTACGGTTTCAAAATTTACAAACTAAAACCGAACTCTTCAGTAAGTAAACCATTTTATCCTATCCGGTTTGGATCAACTTAGTTCTGAGTTTTTCCGGTTTTTAGTCCTTTTTTAATACAAATAATTCAACGAAAGGCGTTATCACTTCGCTCAAATAATTATGCCATTATTCATACGACAATCATACAAGATTCTCTTTCTTTCATCTACCATACACCATAACTCGAATGTCAATGTGTCTCTCTCACTATATATATATATATATATATATATATATATATATATATATATATATATATATATATATATATATATGTAAAATGTGTGTGTACACACACAACATTATATTATCGTATTTTCCAATTAAGATGATCATATTAAACCATGTAAAACTATTTTATTTCATCTTCATTATAGGTCATATTAGGATGGGATTGAAGTATTAATAGATCATTGACTGAGATATTAGTTATTTACAGGTAGTGATAATTGAGGGAGACCGACGAAAATTCGGTTAACTGTGGTGATCAGTTCTCACAGATGTCTTGTGAAATTCGGTTTCTTGTGGTGCATGATGAGTGGTAGACACAGTGGATTTGTGTGGTGCAAATAAAGACCCCTTAATTAATAGTGTCGATATTCACACACACACACACACACACACACACACACACACACACACATATATATATATATATCCGGTTCCGGTTTGGTCCGGTTTTTCATCTTAGAAAACCAAAACCAAATTGTTTTTCACGGTTTGGTTTTTTACAATATAAAAACCAACCAAAAAACCACGGTTTACGTATTTTCGGTTTGGACCGGTTTGGTTCGGCCGGTTGATTTGGTTTCCGGTTCTTTTGTTCACCCCTAGTTTTAAGGCACTCATTTTTTCTATTTGGGCACAATATTTTGATAAATAACTAAAATATCATTAAACATTAATAAAAATTAAATAGAATATTAATAAATTAACGATAAAATAGAAAGATAAAAAACTACACATGGGCTCTTTATATATAAGCTTTTTGACAAATTTTGTCTTAAATGAGCTTTGAATCATAAAAAGTTTTGAAACCCAAAATACCCCCACCTTCTTCCTTCACACCTGAAACCTAAATCATAAACCCTTCGGAAAACCCACCGGAAATCCTACCGGAAAAACCACCTAAACCCCCATGAACCCCGAACCCCCCGTGAACCACCCCGAACCCCTAAAACCCTAAACCCCAGCACCCCATGAACCCTTAATTCATGATTTCCGGCCGTTTTCCGGCGATGTCGCGAATATTTTTTTGTTTGTTTTTAAATCGTGAAGCAAGAAGAAGAAGGAAGAAGACAATAGGGAGGAGGAAGAAGAAGAAGAAGAAGAAGAAGGAAGTCAAAGAAGAAAGAAAGAAGAAGACGACATTTTCCGGCGAGAAGAAAGAAGAAGAAGCCATATTTTCCGGCGAGAAGAAAGAAAGAGGAAGAAATGATGGGGCTATACTGGTCTTTTTCCTTCTTTACAAACCCGATTTGGGTCAAAGCTTGAATGTGCAAAGCCATCTTTTCGTTGGCTTACGTGTGCCACTCCCCCAACGTGTTTATTGATTGTCTAAAGTGATTTATATTCTGGAATAAATAAAAAAGATGGAGGCTTATATTGCGGAACGAAGTGAGTGTAAATGATAAGTGGTTATCCAACATCATACAATAAATTTATTTTTAAGCGATAATTCTAGCTATTACGCGGCACTGAATAAAATTCAAAATTACTTTTTTTTAAGAAGAAGATCCTTTATTAATTAAACTGGTCCAAATCGACCAAAGAGTACATATAGAAAACATAAACAAAATTTGGAAAAAAAAACTAAATAGAATCTAAAGACCAAGCTAATCTCAAGTCTCTGGTTCATGTGACTGCTCTAAAAATAAAAACATGTGTTGGAGGTCAAATACAGATTGAGGAATGCAACTTTGTTTCGCTAGAACCATCTCCCGTAAACTATCTCTCGGAAAAGGTAAGGCCAACGTTTGCCCAAAGCTTGATTCTCGGGGCCTACTGAATGTTCTCGAGGACCCAGTCTTGAGTATCAGAAGTGGAGAAAAAGTCTCTCAATAGGTGGGGTGGAGAACTTGCTTCCAAGCACTACGAGACCAACTGCAATCGCGCAGAGCATGAATAAGGGTCTCCGAATGATGATCACACATTTGGCAGGTAGAGGTACTTGATATATGACGAAACGCAATGAGGTTTAGGCAATTATGATAGATTTTCCATAAGCATAAGTTGTATCTCATCGGACCTTTGAGGTTCCAAATGCGAATCTAGTCAATAGAGCTCTGCAGGACACCCTGATTTTCAAGTTGAAACATGTAAGCACTACGCACAGGTTACTTACCATCGCCAGAAGGAGCCCACGTGATGGTGTCGTTGTCAGCCGAAAAACCTGCCTCAATCACTTTGGCTGCACAACATATATTTCTCCCTAAAATAGATTAGCATGTCTTCGGGTTGGCAATGGGGTTTATGTATTTATCGACTAGGAGAGAGACCCAGGGGGTATATCATCAACAAGAATGTGCCAAACAAGCTTCCCCAGAAAGGCAAAGTCCATCTCCTCAAGGCGTTTGACTACTGGTAATTTTTTTATAAAAAAATACCCTCAAAATTTACAAACTACGATTAAACCCTACAACTTCCTCTCCATCACCAAGACTTTCATTCAAGAAAACCTTCAATTTCCTTCACTTATTCAGATAACTCCTTCGTAACGCATCCTTCATATTTATTCATCTTCTTCACTTTTATCTTCATTTTTCTTCTTACACTACCATTTTCAAAGCATTATTGTGGTGTGCATGTATAAAGATTGGGCCATTAAACTAAAAAAAAGAGCGGGGAAATTTGGAAAATGGGAGAGAAAACGGGTTGGTGTTTTAAGGTGTTTTAAATGGGAACTTCATGGTGCCCTGTTAGGGGGAATTCGGAAGTTCTTGCACAATTGCCTACACATGTCGCTTGGCTTGAGAAATGGGGACATGGGAGATGGACTGTAACGCCCCGCTCCCCGATACCGAGCCCTTATCCGGAAGAGAAACGTTCGGCACGTATAACATTAAATAAATCTAATATTATACGCAAGCCTCTACGTCGTCGTATCAAATAAAAGCAAACGGAAGCTAAAAAGACTCAGGTAAAAACATAAATGCTACTAAGAATGGAAATTAAACATACTAAAGATGGATAGTTAAATTACAACGACGAAAAACCCAAAGACTTACAGAATACGAGCTCTTAAAAGTACAAACATAACTTACAAAAGTCTAGGAGTAAAAGAACAACAAGTCTAGTACAACCTTTACAAAAAACAAAATAAACTAAAAGCATCTTCAAGGCAACAACATCATCAAGCCGTCAACTACTCTTGGTCAACATGTTCGTCTTCTCACCCCACAATGCATACAAAAAAAATGCAAAGGAGGTAAGTACAAAGTACTTAGTAAAAGTGAGAAGCTAACGAATAACAAAGTTCTATAACAAAAGGTTCTTTTTATTATTATTATGTTATCTTTATGAGAGATCGACTCAATCTAAGGTTCACTCCATGACCATGACTATATGTTTCTAGCTTAACTTATCTTGGTTACGTCATCACTCAAGGGCACTATGCATGATGTGTATCCATCACGAGATATACTTGCCAACTAAGGTGAATAGCACCGATAGTCTTGGGATCTCCCCGGTATGCATATACGTTTGATGAATTTCCTCCACTACCCTTCAGCCTTTTGAGCCAGTAGCGTTGTTCACCTTTTATGAACGTATCACATCGCCGATATGACTTGGTTCTTGTCACGGATTTATCTAGCACAGCAAACAAGTAATAAATATTTATAAATCCGGTTTCCCTCAAGTATAAGGATCGTAGTAAAGAGGTTGATACCGGGTCGATCTTACGGGGAACTAAACGATTGTGATTCTAGCTTTTGTCTAACCTATACTATGTCACGAAACTAATCTAAACAGTGAATAAACATCGAACAAAACAGAAAATAAAACTAGACAGAGGATATAATCCAAAGCTAGGAAGGATACGGGCTCATGAACCAATTCGATACTAAACTAAACTAAGATGCAAATAAAAGTAAACTAACTAAACGAATTCAAGTTTTAGGGATTTAAATCAAGTGTGTAATGAACAAACGAGGATTGATCCACCTATCCAACAAGCATTGATTTCCTATCTCGATTATGTTGTGGTTTTTATCTAGGTTGTGATTCACCTTATCTAAACATGAACCCTAATTCCTTAGAAAGTTCATCTATTAATCTATTATCTTCCAATGCAAGATTAACGCGTTTCCTAACCAAAGGTGTAAACTTTATGTTTGTAATCTAGCAATTAAACCTATTAACTTCCGTTATGATAGATTCGAATTACTACTCTTATTCATGATGATCTAGGGTTTATTAAGATTTCCATCAACAATAAACAATCACACATGCATATCTTCCGATATAAAAGCAATTAAACGTGATAAACATGAATAAGAAACAACCTTTAAATAAAAACTCACAGTATAACCGAAGAAAACGAGATCAACAATCGTTGGATGGCTTCACAATACTCGTTTGATGAAGCTTTTAGCCTCTAAACATCCTCAGCAACTCGAATTTGTATAAACAGTGCATAAAAAGTAACTAGTTTTAATCTAAACTAAAGTGCATAAAAACTGGAACAAAAGGAAGAAAAACGCAGCCTAAAGCCGCCCCTAGGTTTAGGGTTTTGAATATATGATGTATGGTCCCTTTGTGTGGAGAAACAGCCGACTATATATAGATTTTAAAGTCGGTTTCAGCAAGTCGGCTACCGGACGCCCGTCTGGATCCTTGAACGCCCGTCCATTCTTCATATGAACTTCAAATCGGGCGAGTCATGATCGAGGCCGCTTTCGTCCACCCAGCGTCCACCTTAGCGTCCAAACTTCCGAATCAACTTTCCATCCTCGGGCGCTGCGTTCGATTTAGAAACGCCCGTCCACTGGACGGGACTCGACGCTTGATCCAATATGATCAATTTCGATTTCTCGATCTCTATCTCTTTTCATCTTGTCAATTCCTTCATTATCTCTTTTAATCATCATATATTTCGACTCTCATCTCTTTTGATCATCATTTGAGCCTTGAAAAACGTATCTACATCATATAAAAACACCACAAAATGTAATATCGCTCAAATAATCGTAAAAGCATAATTAAAGCACATAAATCAACCTATTTTGCAATTAACTCCTTTGAAATATCATTTACTCAATATATTCATTAAACACCTGTTTCTTATGCAATTTAGTACAAATACGGGGAAAAATATCATAGAATACAGCATTATAAAACGTATAAAATCACCCTTAACAACTCCCCCACACTTAAGCTTTTGCTCGTCCCGAGCAAAACAAAACAAAAATTAGGCTCAAGAAAAGAACAGACATCTAAACATACATAACACATATCCAATAAATCAGAAGTTCACCATTGTGTGTGCATAGCCATAGAAAACTTCCACTAAATCCAAACTCGAGAAACTCAAAGCAAAACTAGCTAATACCCCCTCGTAGACTAGTAAAAAAATGACACTCATAAGATGCACCCTACAAACGTGATATATCCCGAAAAGGATGATAGAATATGTCTAGGGCCTTTTTGAAATACTCAGAGGATAATCCCTACAACATATCTGTCAGTTTCTACTGGGGATAAGGTAGACGATAACTTAGTCTTATATACATTTCATAACACTTCATTAGTTGATTTAACTTTTTCACTTTTAAACACACATCAGAATGAGCTATTGCCCTGTCATAGCAGAATAGGACATTCGAGATATACCCTACCTTACTCAAATCATAAGGCAGCTTTTCTGACTGTCGTGAGCTTTTAGTCATCATAGTGGAATAGGACATACGTGGTACACCCTACCTCACCCAAATCATCGACTAGCTTCCGACACACCCAATAAATTCATTTAATTCAACTTTTTCATTTGACAATAAGTTACGTGTTACTTATCACATTCAAACCTTCAGATATTCACAGTATGTCATACTTCGGAACTAAATACAAACTATCATAAATCTCAAGATATATACGTAGCACTAAGCACATGACTTATAAGACAATCAAAAATCACTCGTCCAAAAGGGGTATAACTTTATAAATAGCTCATCATTTACTATGGCTCGTGAAAAATCGATCTCCGGTGAAACAACTAACTTATCAAACATATGATATGCAGCTTAGATGACTATAAAAATAACGAACATTGAATCGAATTGCCTACTCGGGACAAAACAAAAACAAAAGTGTCGAAAAATTTCGAAAATTTTAGCTCATTTGCATAGAAACATTACGAATTAAGCAAATGTGTAGATACATGTCGAAACATTCCCCTCCCCCACACTTAAAAAATCAACATGTCCTCATGTTGTGCAGATCGAAAGAAAAGGAAAAGACTTAGTGATTTAAACCGAACGCGAATCGTCGGTCGGGCCGAAGCCTACATAATGACACTTTAGAGCGCCGTAACTGGACAATGTAGCTCGATGAAACCGCTAAAAATATACCGCACATCTTGACAAACATGGAACCATCTCGAGGAAAACGGGGAGTTATACCAAAATGAAAAGATACAGCAAAATCAACAAGAGATAAAGCATCCAATACAACCAAAAAGTAGAAACCAAGTCGAAATGAAAGTACGGGTGCCTTATGGCTTACATGATCCATCGGGAAAAGTAACAGTAGCAATATCAAAAGTACAACGGATCATCTAAGTAAAAAGTAGTAAAAATATACAATGAAAGTATCTAGGGCAAATCAAATCGAAAAATAGACAAAGAAAATCAAGATTGCCCCGGAGCCGGAGTATCATCAGCCGGAGGATCAGAAGGAGGTCCAGAAGGTGGTGACGTAGCCCTAGCTGCCGAATCAGGCTGCTCCTCATCGGAAGACTCAGACTCATGAAGAACATCGGCAATGGCCTGCTCAATCTCAGAAGAATAATGGAAATCAATGAGGCTTGGATTGAAAATCCTGTCATCCTCGTTGCCGGCCTTCACTTATACACTTCAGGATCGTCAAAATGTTGTTCGAGACGCGTCTGATGTCTTCCACCATCCCGCACACTGCTGGCCATACTTAGCCGCATCCGGACCGGCGAGCGATAGCGAGAATCGTAGGCGCTGAGGCGGTGCGAAGATGAACCGGCTCTGTGGTGTTTCCGTCTCGGATCGACCCGAGGCTTACCCTTTTCTCATTTGTATCGGCCTCGATTCTTCGGTTTGTGATCGGCTCCATACTCAGGCACACCGCATCGATCTGAGGATCGTGGATTAAGTGAGGATAATCAAGCATCGGGTATAGATCTTACGATTAATAGCCACCTCATCATATAACGCCCGCCCCACATTCACGCTTCAAGCCAAATGTCAATGCATATAACATGCCTAGGTCACCAATGTGAAAGTCGCGTCCAGGTTGTTCTTAGCAACAACCGACTCTGAATAAATCGACATGGACCTTCCAGTCCTCCGTCCAGTCGTGGTAACCAACTCCTTCCGGTCGCCTCCGGCCTTAATGTCCATGCCACATCCGGGCACACTCTCAGTCGCAACTCCTCCAAAGGATCCTGCCCCAAACTCTGCCTATGTAAAATCTCCTCCTTATAATCTCTACCCTCAAAAGCCGCCAACCCATACTTTGCATTGATCACCTCCGGTGTAAATGAAACTTGGACTCCTCGAACCACAACTACCTTCGTTTCCAAGTCGGTTTCTGAACAATTGCCATAAAACTCCCGAACCAAGGAACTATTGACCGGGGTAGTTGGAATCGTCATCAAAGCGTCCCTTTTCCGATCCTTAAGCAACTTAACGAAACCCGGATCGACCTTTGCCTCTAAAGTGGCCCTTTCTATCAACATCGTCCTCGAGAAATAGTCTTTGTTTATACATCGTGAGCTCTGGGGTTCACGAACCTCACGAGGTAAGGGCATAGGAGGTACGGTTTTGGCTCTTTTTCTAGGTGGAGCAGCCCCAGGTTCAACCGGCACATCTTCCCGTGTAGTCTGCTACAACCTCCTCAACCCTAGACGAGGCTCCGCCTTTTACGAGCTCTGAGCATCCGTGCTTTCAAAGGAATATCATCGTCCGTCTCGTAGTCGGAGGTTGGTTCATCTCTTAAGGTTGCCCTAGTTTGGGTGGCTCTAGGGGGTTGCTCCCGAATACTCACACCCCGGTTAGGATCAACCAAGGTCGGATCAAACTCTTTTCGCTTTTTCCCCGCCTCCCTAGCCACTTCCTTCCCGTGCCTTTTCATGACTGCTTTCTTATGAACCATTTTCAAGCTTAGACTAAGCCAAAACAACCCCAATTCACAACAAGATACCCGTTTAACATCCAAAGCGGGATTTCAAATCAACCAAACCACAACCACAACCATAACCATCACCAAACAACCCCATTCATCACCCATCACAACACCATATCACCAAAACAAAGCAACAAGAAACAAAAAAGCGAAAAAACCGAATTAAGGCAATATTCAAGTGAGCAGAGCCGACCGAAGATCGTACTACAAAAAAGCGTGAATAAAAACTAGAAATTTTGCTCTGAACTTACCAAGTAGGGTGAGTAGAGCGTTGATCGAGGTGAAAATCAATCCAAACAACACCAAAATGGGCTCCAAAATCAAATTTTTCTCTCGAAAAGTCGGACTTGAATGGGGCCTGATTCTCCAAAAATATGGTTTGTTGGGGAATTTGGTTATGAAAATCAAAGAGAGGGGATCAAGAGCGGCCTGTAGCACTTGGAATCGCTCAAAATGGTTTAGAAATGAAGATTTTAGGGCAAAAGAGGAAGAGAAACCGTTTGTGGCTTTTGAAAATTCTGAAAAGTGAAAGTTCACTCGAAGAAGGGGTATATATAGACAGAGGGTGGACGCTCGTCCAACTCAGTGGACGGGCGTTCACTGAGAAATCAGATGAACTGGACGGGCGTCCAGTTTAGTAGACGCTCATCCAAAAGTTTAAATCACATACAGATTGGAGGAAAATATCGAGGCGGGCGTCCAGGCTCGGTGGACGCGTCGCGTCTAGAGATTAATCAAAGCGGACGGGCGTCGGTTGTGCAGACGGGCGTCCCGAAGGCAAAAGTGCAAAAATCATAAAATTCCATACAACCCAAATTCAAAAGTACATCTCTTATTAAACTTAAATAAAGCTTCAAAAATATAAGTGAAAATCAAACGAAGTACATAAAATTTCTAGAAAATAAATAAAAACAAAAGAGAAAAAGTGGGTTGCCTCCCACGGCGCGCTTTTGTTTTACGTCGTTGCTCGACGAAACAAACCTAACTAACGCTAGTTCAGCATAAATCTCGTCCCAATCCACCAAACGGATGAGGCGACGAAGCATATCAATAGCGGGAGGGAAATCATAGTCGTCTTATGCGCCCAGGTCATCTCCGGCTACCTCTAAACCTCTAAAATGTGAATCCTGTAGTACCAGCGCTAGATCTGTCAACATAGGGTCATTCAGGACCGTATATGGACGTCCTATAGCTTCCTGTAGCTCCTCAGTAGTGAAGTCACTACCTCCCGAACAGCGGGGTACAATGAGAACATAGGTGATGGTCTTCGTACGGGTACTAAGCTCAAAATCTACGTGCAAGACTATAGTGCCTCCCGGTCCATCGACCCATCAGAATCGGTGGGATCCGACTAATGATGGGGAACTCCTTAGGAAGAACTCCGTAATCCATATCTAAAAAGCACACTAACTGACAGATATAAATAGAAAAACTTAGTCAGCTAAAACTTAATTAAACTAAAACTTAAATAAATATAACACTAACAGCATGAACAGAATTAATATAATAAGGGATATCTAGGATGCCTCCTAGTAGCGCTTTTGGTTAATGTCGTTAGCTCGACAACGTTTAAAACTCAGCCTGGATCAGGCCATTTGACTTTTCTGCCAGCCACTACCTCGTGTAAGCTCGATCGATGGTGTGGTCACAGAAACGAAGATCTAACACATGGGGTGAAATCTTTAACAGCTTTCCAAATACGCTTAAACTTCCCCATGGTAGACTTCTTCCTCCTTTGATTCTCCTGATCACGTTTTAGTTGACGCTCCCTCCAATACTCTTCCATATCCCAACTACCAGCTAGAACTTCTTCAGATTGACTATTACCGTCATCCTCAGAAAATAGGTCGGGTGAAAACACGTCAAATTCATTGACTTGTGTAGCACCACACCCGAGGATATCGAGGCAACGGACATTCAGAGGTTTTTTTTTAGGTTCACCAATATAGTGCTTGCACCTCTGGCCATTCACTCGAAACGGGTCACCACTATAACCACGAAGTTCTAGAACGCCTCCAGGAATGATTTGGAGAATCTCGAAGGGTCCGGACCAACGTGTCCTCAACTTTCCAGGAAACAGATGTAACCTGGAATTGTAAAGAAGGACTTGTTCTCCGACTCGAAACTCCCTCTTCTTAATCTTAGCGTCGTGGAGTAACTTCATCTTATACTTACTAATCCTGGCACTTTCGTAAGCCTGGAGTCTGAATTCGTCTAGCTCATGTAACTGCTGTAGTCGATGTTTTCCACAAGATTGGGAATCAAAGTTCAGAAACTTTACAGCCCAATAAGCTCTATGCTCTAACTCGACATGCAGATGACATGGTTTCCCGTAGACCATTTGATATGGAGATGTCCCCATAGGGGTTTTATAGGCAGTTCTGTATGCCCAAAGTACATCATCCAATTTCAAACTCCAGTCCTTTCTATGACTGTTGACTGTCTTCTCCAGATTTTCTTGATGCTCTGGTTGCTTCTTTCAACCTTGACCACTAGTCATCGGATGATATGGTGTGCCAGTTTTATGACGAACACCATACTTTTCAAGTACTTTCTCTAGGGGTCGGTTGCAGAAATGCGTCCCTTCATCACTGATCAAGGCGCGCGGACATCCAAACCTCATGAAGATATTCTTCTTTATAAATTTCATTACCGTCTTATGATCATTGTGAGGAGTGGCTTGAGCCTCCACCCATTTAGACACGTAGTCTACGCAGACTAAGATGTATTTGTTACCGCAAGATGATGGGAATGGTCCCATAAAATCGATACCCCATACATCAAAGACTTCGCATTCTAGGATGGGTTTTAAAGGCATGTCAAAACGCCTTGTCAGAGTACCGGTCCTTTGGCACCTATCACAAGCTTTACAGAAAGCTTCTGTATCTTTAAAGATCGTAGGCCAATAGAAACCAGATTGGAAGATCTTAGCAACGGTTTTCCACGGACCAAAGTGACCCCCAGTGGGTCCACTGTGGCACTGCTCAATAATATCGCGTTGCTCGGATTCTGGAACACATCTCCTAAGCAAACCATCTTTACAAATCTTAAAAAGATAAGGTTCATCCCAAACGAAATATTTCAAATCAGAGAAGAACTTTTTCTTCTCCTGATAAGACATCTCTGGATCGAGATAACGGCCATGAAGGTAGTTTACAATGGAAGAATACCATGGAACCTCAGGAGGACAACCGTCTATCAACATAATGTTTTCTAGAGGAAAGTAAAGATCTATATCATCTGGTTCATCCTTTTCCTCATTTAACATTCTAGAAACGTGATCCGCCACTACATTTTCACTGCCCTTTTTGTCCTTTATCTGAACGTCAAACTCTTGTAGGTCGATGATCCAACGCAGAGGTAACGCGGTTTAGCCTCTTTCTTAGTCATCGAGATAATGCAAAGCAGCGTGATCAGTCCACACGATCACTTGAGCTCCTAAAAAGTAACTACGGAACTTGTCCATAGCAAAAACTACGGCCAAAAGTTCCTTTTCAGTAGTGGTATAGTTAACTTGAGAGGGGTTCAATGTGTGACTGGCGTAATAGATAGGCTGGAACTTCCCCTTGATCTTTTGTCCTAAAACAAAGACCAACAAAGATAGTTTGATGCGTCGCACATAAGCTCAAAAGGTAGGTTCGGTCGGGCGATATAAGAATTGGAGCAGAAATTAAACGGTCCTTGAGCTCCTCAAACGCTTGCTTGCAGCTTTCATCAAAATTGAATTCAACGTCTTCCTTCAGTAAAGTAGACAGGGGCTTGGCTATCTTGGAGAAGTCTTGAATGAATCTTCTGTAGAAACCGACATGTCCAAGAAAGCCTCTAACTTCACGCACATTCTTAGGATAGCTCATTTTCTCAATAGCTTCTACTTTTGCCCTGTCAACTTCTATACCCTTGGCGGAGATTTTGTGGCCAATAACTATTCCCTCGTCTACCATGAAATGGCATTTTTCCCAATTAAGTACTAAGTTCTTTTCCACACATCTGGATAACACTTGATCAAGATTGTCAAGGCAATCATCAAAAGACTGACCAAAAACCGAAAAATCATCCATAAAAATCTCCATACACTTTTCTACAAGCCCGTCAAAGATAGCTAGCATACATCGCTGAAAAGTAGCTGGGGCATTGCAGAGGCCAAATGGCATTCGCCGGTAAGCGTATGTACCATAAGGGCAGGTAAAAGTGGTCTTTTCTTGGTCAGCTGGATCAATGGGTATCTGGAAGTATCCTGAATATCCATCTAGGAAGCAGTAGAATGCGTGCCCCGCCAGACGCTCAAGCATCTGATCAATGAATGGAAGGGGAAAGTGATCTTTCATTGTGACCTCATTGAGCTTTCGATAATCGATCTGCACTCAGTAACCAAAGACACAAGTCTCAATGCTATCTCCTCTCCCTTCTCATTCTTCTCAATCGTAATTCCACCTTTCTTGGGAACTACTTGAGTTGGGGAAACCCATTCACTATCCGCGATGGCATAAATGATTCCCATGTCCTGAAGTTTAATGATTTCTTTCTTAACCACCTCTTGCATATGAGGGTTGAGCCTTCTCTGAGGCTGTCTAACACATTTTGCACCCTCATTCATCTTGATCTTGTGCATACAGATGTCCGGAGATATCCCTCTGATATCTCCTACTTGCCAACCAAAGGCTTTTTCATTCTTTTTCAAGACGTTGATAAGTTTCATTTCCTCTAAACGAGAAAGCTTGGCAGAAATAATTAAAGGAAGCTTGTCACCTTCTCTTAAAAACACATACTTGAGATGTTTAGGCAACGGCTTCAACACCAAATCTGCAGGGGGGTCTTCCAAACTAGATTTAAGATCTCCACTTTTCAACTCAATATCACTGAGTTTACTCTGTGGTCCCACTGCCAAAGCTTCTCCTTCCAACAATTCTTCCTCAAAATCAGCTGCTAATTGATCTAGATTGACCACACCATGAGTATTTAGATTATCAACCAATCGCTCATATTCCGCTTCTACAGCCATGACTTGCTTATCCATATAATCGGTAAAATCATCCGTCATATAATCAATGGAAAAGCCGGTTGGGGTCCAGAGGTACTTGAATGGACTTTAAGACATTGTAACTCACCTCTTGATCACCAACTCGGATAGTCACTTGCCCACCATCGCAATCGATGAGGGCTCTAGCGGTAGATAAGAAAGGTCTTCCAAGAATCAGGGGGACGTTTTCGTCTTTCTCCATGTCTAAGACATACCAGTCAACCGAAAGGTAAATCTATCAATCAACCAAAACGCCTTTCGGACCCCAAGCTTTCTTAGAAGATCTATCCACGAATCCGTAGACTCATAGTAGTGGGTTCTAGAAGGCTTTGTAAACCGAGCTGTTTGCATACAGACATTGGCATAAGGCTTATAGAGGCACCTAGATCACACAAAGAATTAGGGAAGACTAGACCTCCCATTAACACTGTAAGTACGAACTTACCAGGGTCACCTCTTTTAATTGGTAAGTTTTCATAATTAATCATGGAACAATCCTCGCCAATTTGCCTTTCCATGCCTGGCTAACTTCTTTTTCAAGACACAACATCCTTGATAAATTTTGTATACTTAGGCATTTCGACCAAGACATCTGATAATGGAAGATTCACCTGAGTATTTTTCAAAAGGTTTAGCACCTTTTCATACTTCTTATCCTCAATCAAGGGAATGTTGCTCTTTCTCGGTGGAAATGGAAGTTTCTTAAGGTCATCCTCAGAGAAAACCTTCTTTGAGGATGCATTAATGACTCTGTCTTCCGGATCCTTCCATCGAACGGCTTTCTCAGATTTCTTAGTAGTCGTGGATCACCTCCCCGACTTTCGATTGCTTTTTTCACCCTCGAGGATCAACCACTTGAGGATCACCAACTTTTTCACCTCTCGGGATCACCCACCGAGTTTTCTCTTGCAATTGAGGGAGTGTAGGTGCTCGGCTTCCCTCCCGCCTTATCAATGGCAGGAGGGGCTAGTGGTTTCCACGGTGGGAAGGACCACTAACTTGAGTACCGCTTCTCGATTCATTGCACCGGCCTCCTCTTTACCGTATTGAATTGATGGCACGAGGTCAAGATACATGGGCCTTTGTTCAAGTCACCTGAGCAACTTGACCACCCTTTGATTCTTCTCGGTGAAACCGGCAAACGCCTGGGGTCTAGAAGCTAACTGCTCAGCCAGTTGCCCAATTTGTCTCTCAAGATTCTTCATCGATCTACTTTGCTCCTCTAACTTGGCTTCAAGATTGGTAGATTGGGAGGGGCCTTGAGAGTTTTGGAGATTTGGAGCATAAAAGTGATGAGCCGACTTTGAAATTGAGAGTTTGAATTGGAAGGCCAATTCTGATTGAATTTTTAGCAGAGATTGGAAAAATTCGAGTTTTGGTTCTGATTAAACCCTGGGTTTCTATTGAAATTCTGATTTGAATTAAAATTCGAATTAGGATTGAAATTTGAAGATGGATTAAACCCTTGGTTTTGAAAATTGCCCTGGCCAGAAACCGATTGAACCTTTGATTGTTCTCGTCCATAGAATGCATTCACTTCCGCGTTCGTCCGTTCATAGGCGGGAAATTTAGAAGTGTGCCCCACCTCGTCACAAT
Organism: Gentiana macrophylla; assembly: GCA_026214975.1. Classification (NCBI taxonomy): domain Eukaryota; kingdom Viridiplantae; phylum Streptophyta; class Magnoliopsida; order Gentianales; family Gentianaceae; genus Gentiana; species Gentiana macrophylla. Next base: position 102,313,237 of record CM047810.1, read on the forward strand.
TCTGACATGTGACTTGATTGTACTGTCCATAATCATGAACAGCATTCACTTGATAAGGTGCAGGGGGATTAAATTGACATTGGCCATTCATATGGCGGTCGACCGGACAGATTTGCATACGTCTGAACTGAGGGTTACGTGGAAAAGAAGAAGTTTGATTTATGGGATTTGGAATTGGAGATGGTGCCATCTGCTTCTGCAGCATGGCGATCAAACTTTGCAAATTGACTTCCTCAACCTTGGGAGGAGGAGGAGCTTGAATTGCTTGATAAGAGGGAGCATAGTTGTACTTTGCAATATCCTCAAACAGTGCCCATCCCTCTTCAGGCGTTTTCTTCATAAATGCCCCACCAGAAGAGCTATTGACCATGCCTTTTGTAAGCTCGGTCAATCCACTAAAGAAGGTGTTGACTTGCCTTTCCATTGGCAAGCCATGGTGGGGACACTTTCTAAGAAGAGACTTGAATCTCTTCCAACATTCGAAAAAGGACTCATTCTCTTTCTGGTAGAAAGTGAATATTTCATTTAAGCACTAGGCAGTTTTTGAAGGTGGAAAATATTGACTCAAGAACTCCTTTTCGAGTTCTGCCCAGGTGGTGATAGATTCAGAAGGGAGAGAGGTGTACCACTCTTTAGCTTCTCCTTTCAAAGAAAAAAGAAAAAGTTTTAGCTTGATAGCATCCTCACTTACTCCTTGGATGCGTGTAGTACCGCATATCTCTAAGAATGTGTGTAAGTGGGTATGCGGATTCTCTGATTGATAGCCGTGAAAAATGGATGCGTGCTGCATCATCTGGATAAGTCCTGGCTTCAGCTCAAAGGTTTGTGCAGTAATGGCTAGAATAACAATAGCCGGGTTGACTTTGACTTCGCCTGGCATGGCGTAGTCTGCCAACGTACGTCTATTATTAGCGGCCATTATCACAAAATCAGTGATTTCTCTAGCTAGTTGTTCTTCAAGATCTCGCTCGCTCGTGCGCGAAACCGCAGAACGGAAAATCCGCTGCTTGGCGGACTACGGTTCGCTTCGGGTCGTGGTGTATAATAACGGTCCCTTTTGACTCCGAGTTTGCATAAACTGGACCAAAAACAAGTGGAACGAAACCTAAAAGCTAAGAAAGTAAAAGCCTAAACTAAAAATTAAAAGCGTAAAGAAAAGAATGGGAAAGAAGAAAAGGAAACAAAAGTATTGAAGAAAACAGGACCAGACGGACGTCCAAAAGTTTGGACGGGCGTCCGGATGGAATTGAGATCGGACGGGCGTTTAGTGGTCCAAACGCTCGTCTGAAAGACAGAATACCTGAACGGGCGTCCAAATGTTATGGACGCTCGTCTAAGTGAATAAAAACAAAACAGAATTGATAATTTTCCAGCGGACGGGCGTCCAATATCCTGGCGCTTGTTTGGTAGCGGAAAAACTAGAACGAATGCGAAATTTGCGAAAAGAAAAGAAGGTAAGAAAGAACGGCGAAAAAAACAGAAAGACAGAGGCGATCTAATCTCCAAGAAACTACTAAGGAAAGTCTTAAACCCTAATTATCTACTTAACAACTACCTAAAACAATTATCAACTAAAAACAGAATTTAAAACGAACTAAAAATAGGAAAATAGAAATAAACGAGCGAAAAAAAAAAAAAAAAACAAAAACTAGACAACCGTCCGGTTCCCCGGCAACGGCGCCAAAAACTTGTCACGGATTTATCTAGCACAGCAAACAAGTAATAAATATTTATAAATCCGGTTTCCCTCAAGTATAAGGATCGTAGTAAAGAGGTTGATACCGGTCGATCTTACGGGAACTAAACGATTGTGATTCTAGCTTTTGTCTAACCTAAACTATGTCACGAAACTAATCTAAACAGTGAATAAACATCGAACAAAACAGAAAATAAAACTAGACAGAGGATATAATCCAAAGCTAGGAAGGATACGGGCTGCGAACCAATTCGATACTAAACTAAACTAAGATGCAAATAAAAGTAAACTAACTAAACGAATTCAAGTTTTGTGGATTTAAATCAAGTGTGTAATGAACAAACGAGGATTGATCCACCTATCCAACAAGCATTGATTTCCTATCTCGATTATGTTGTGGTTTTTATCTAGGTTGTGATTCACCTTATCTAAACATGAACCCTAATTCCTTAGAAAGTTCATCTATTAATCTATTATCTTTCAATGCAAGATTAACGCGTTTCCTAACCAAAGGTGTAAACTTTATGTTTGTAATCTAGCAATTAAACCTATTAACTTCCGTTATGATAGATTCGAATTACTACTCTTATTCATGATGATCTAGGGTTTATTAAGATTTCCATCAACAATAAACAATCACACATGCATATCTTCCGATATAAAAGCAATTAAACGTGATAAACATGAATAAGAAACAACCTTTAAATAAAAACTCACAAGATAACCAAGAAAACGAGATCAACAATCGTTGGATGGCTTCACAATACTCGTTTGATGAAGCTTTTAGCCTCTAAACATCCTCAACCTTTCGAATTTGTATAAACGATTGCATAAAAAGTAACTAGTTTTAATCTAAACTAAAGTGCATAAAAACTGGAACAAAAGGAAGAAAACGCAGCCTAAAGCCGCCTTAGGTTTAGGGTTTTGAATATATGATGTATGGTCCCTTTGTGTGGAGAAACAAATGACTATATATAGATTTTAAAGTCGGTTTCAAAGAAGTCGGCTACCGGACGCCCGTGCCTGATCCTTGAACGCCCGTCCATTCTTCATATGAACTTCAAATCGGGCGAGTCATGATCGACGCTCGTCCACCCAGCGTCCACCTCGGCGTCAAACTTCACGAATCAACTTTCCATCCCTGGACGCTGTTCGATTTAAAGAAACGCCCGTCCACTGGACGGGACACGACGCTTGATCAATATGACTGAATTTCGATTTCTCGATCTCTATCTCTTTTCATCTTGTCAATTCCTTCATTATCTCTTTTAATCATCATATATTTCGACTCTCATCTCTTTTGATCATCATTTGAGCCTTGAAAAACGTATCTACATCATATAAAAACACCACAAAATGTAATATCGCTCAAATAATCGTAAAAGCATAATTAAAGCACATAAATCAACCTATTTTGCAATTAACTCCTTTGAAATATCATTTAATCAATATATTCATTAAACACCTGTTTCTTATGCAATTTAGTACAAATACGGGGAAAAATATCATAGAATACATCATTATAAAACGTATAAAATCACCCTTAACAGCTCTTAACCGAGAATAGGTGCCATTTTATCTTTTACTACCACGTATGTAAATTTATTGTCTATTAACTAGCCATCTAAGTATTTTCAAGTAAGCTCCCTCACATACACAACTCTCTTTCCTAGACCACTAGACACGGACAAGGCCTAACAATTACACAGACATTGATGAACTCTAGTTCATCAAAGCACAAGCCCTTTCATGCTCTTCAGACGGATCCAAACTTCAACTCCCTTTAAGAGTATATTCGGTGCCGAAACTAAACGAATCGGAAGCTCAATTGAAGCTTGTTAAGGTTTAATTAATGTTATAAGACCAAAGGATAACAATTAGAACGTATTACAAAACCCTAAAACACGATTTTCTACACTTAATCAATTCCTAACCCAAACCAAACACGTTTATCAACAAATACTCAGAAAAACAGAAGTAGAACTCAACTCAAATATACCAAAAAAATAACATCTTATTAGTTACAACTTAGCATGAATTCTATCACCAAACAACACCAAAACTCATCGGAACTCAACCTATCATTATAAAACTATAATTACCCATTAGGAAGAGCCTCTTACCTTAATTTCCAGCAAAACCGATCCAAAACCTTCAAAATATTGCTGATCATCTAAGCCTTCAACTCGAAACCTAATTGATCAACAGGTAAACCTAAAAATCCTATCTTTCTTGAAAATCCTGAATTGAAAAAGTGTGTAAAACTGAATATTACCTAAATTAAATGCTGTGATCCTATTTTTATAATGATCTACTCTCGAAGACGATCGTTTAGACTACTCATGGCTGAAAAACAGAGTTACGGATTAAAAGATACAATTTTTTGTAATGCGACGGTCATCGGTTCGATTCCGATAGCCGGCTTTTTCCTACTTATTAAACTTTTCCATGATTGAAACTGCCCCTTTGAAATTAAATAAAGTTGAAAGGGTATCGTCCACCAAAAATATTCTCTTAAACGAAGGTATTCGCGCTTGGATGGCGGCTCAAGATCAGCCTCTAAGTAATTCTTAGGAAATTATCCTATTTCAGTTTTAAAAAATGAATATTTCTAGTAAAAAGTCACTAAGGGGATAATACATTACTCCATTACAGAAACGAATTTGACGATTACGAAAAACTAGGGCTAAACTGAAAACTTACGTAATAAGGATATTTTATTTTCCGAATTTGTGTCTCGTCGCGGTGATCAGTTTTCCCTCATGCGGCATCTTGAACAGATGAACGGATTGGCCGCACGGTTGAAGATTATGTTCTCCCTTTTTTCGCGTTCTTCTGCGTCTGTTTCTTTCTCCGTCGTTGTTCTCTTTTTTTTCTTATCAGAAATTGCGTATCAAAATTATGTGAAGACTTTGGGGATTATTTCCTTTTATAGCTATCAATCAATTCCATTACTTTAATAACTAAACCCCCACTTAAATAATTAAATCCTTTATTCCTTAAATAAATTTCCAAGACATAAAATAAATCTTTTTTAATTAAATAAAAATAGGCTAAATAATAACTAGGTTGTAGTCTTGTAGACAATATATCCAATTACTATTTTACCCTTTTATGAAGTTTCGGGATGTTACATTCCTCCCCCTTAAGAGGAGTTTCGTCCTCGAAACTCGAATGTAACTGGGGTGTACTTGAACTCTGGACTTTGCAAAACGTTTCGTCTTCTAACTCTTACGTCTTTTCTTCTTCCATCTTCCCACACTTTTACCTATCTTGAGCCAACTTAGGGTTGCGACGATCCACTTCAATCTTCTTGTTGGCTTGCTGTATCACTCTGGTCTCGTATTCTGTCATTACTCCTCTTCATCCTAGAAAACTGGCTTTCTTCGCTTTTCTCCATGTAGAGTTTCAAATGTTGACATCTGGATGTTGGCGTGGTAACTATTGTTGTAGGCAACTCTTCTATCTCTATCTTTATTTAGCTCGTGACCCTGGCTAAATTTAGCTCCTGCCATTCGCTTGTGACCAACCGTCACTTGCAACACAAGCTTGCTGAAGAACTGCAAGGATTCTAGTTGTAGGGTCTCTAAGACTTCTTAGGAAGGAGAAACACGGACTTGCCAAACTTTCCCTCTGACGGTTTGATCCAATCCTTATGCTAAAAGGGTTAGCTTGAAAACAACTAAAGTTGTAAGTGACAAGTTGGGTACCAGGAAGACTAAACCATTTAGAATCAGAAATAGGGCAGAATCTCAACATGCAGGAGCTTTAGAGACAAAACGAGTACACCAAAAGGTCTCAGAATGAAATAAAAGGAACTTGTCAAGGAAAAGTCAAAGTCTGCATTATTCAAACAGAGGTTATTTCAAGATTGAAAAGGAGATAGAGTTTTCCTCATGACAATGTAAGTGAAAAATCAAAAGTTCAAAAAAGTATGCGATAAACGAGCTTTCAAGTGAAGGGGAAAAGACACTTAAGAATTGTTGGATAGAGTTTGGCTTCGAAGAATTAACTCAAACTTTCAAAGAAAGTGTGAAGATCATTGATGATCCAATTCAAAGTTTCAAGGTTGCACTACTCGAGAGGAATAGTACACTGATGGGGAAATAAGGGCTCAAGGTTATTCCTCATATAGGAAAAAAAAAGGTTAAAACATAATAGACTTTCAACTAGTATGACAAAATTGTAATAGAAACACCAAAATAGAAGATGGAATTTCAAAAGGTGTATCTGGCGGTTCATGGCTCTAAATGGCCTGAAAGAGAGTTAAAATGAGGGGTACAAGGTACATTAATCTGAATTGGAAATCAGAAGTTTAGGAATTCAAAAGTTGATTGGCTAAATAGGTTCGGAAGGCACCTTGGCAAAGACTACCTTCTGATTGAAACTGGTTTAGCATAAATTGCTAGAAGGTTAAAGATAGGTAACTGCAAATGGATGTCAAGGTAGGATTAAAAGATCCAACTGGTAAGAAGATGAGATGCATACCTTGAAAGAACAAGTAACATTAGATGGAAAGATTACAAAATCAACACTACCCTTAGGAGGGAAACTGAGAATAAACACAAGTAAAAAGTATGTTCTGACATTAAAAGGTTCAGTCAAATTTGTACTTGAAAAGAAGAATGGGGGTGCAACAATGCAAAGTTAGAGGGAACTTGTTCCTTGATTTGACAAGTAAGGAAGCATGGATTTGTTCAAAAGAAAGGCTTATGGAGATATATTTCTTAGGTAATTCATAACAACAAGTGAAGAGGATTTGTTGAGCTTAAAGATATCAAGTGAGGGATTACATGAGAAATAAATTTCCAGAAAAGGTATTATTACAAAAGGGCATGAAAAGGGTCTGAACATCAGACATGGCATGCTGGAGGATAGCATCTTGGTTCTTGTTTATAAGTGCAAAAGAAACAACAATATTAACTTTACAAAATTCTACCATGAGACATATCCTAGAAAAAGATCGCTTCGGAAACCTTCTAAGACATAACACCCGTAACTTGCTACACTCTTAGCCCAAACCTCAGTCAATGAGGTGAGGATCCCTTTTAGGTGGCTGTGTACGATATTTACTCTGGATATGACATTATCAATTTGTACAGCCCAAACCAAAAGGAATTTGAGCATGTTCTAAAGAGAAAAGATTTAGATACTGGAGTTTCCTATATGACATAAAAATATTAGAATTTTTAGATGAGAGTGAGTTGGTCAAAAACTATTATTTTTGCCGATTACTGATGGGAGTCAACTGTGTACTGTACTTTGGTGTGCAGTTTAACCCCCGTTTATCACTTTATTGGCATGTTTTAGGTAGATATAGACCTGTTTGAGAGTAATATCGAGAGTTATAAGCATGGGGAGTTAAACCGTCACATCGATAGTAAACTCCGCCTTTTTAACGATATTTGACTCTTTTTCCGAGCACTTTTGTCTTGCGGAATTACACGTGGTGTTTGTTCGTATATGCTATTGCAGGACTTAGGTGGCTCGAAGACCCGGAAGGCGATGTTTTATAATGAGGAACATGTTCATGGCACGAAAGTTGAATGAAAGTGGAAGAAAAGCCAAGTTTGGAGTGAAGTCAAGGCAAACTGGCGTTTGCCCAACCCCAAACTGGCGTTTGCCTCAAGCCTACCTCAAACTGGCATTTGGCCAATGCAAACTAGCGTTCACAGAAGTAGATGTTGGTACTGAAAGTTAGACTTTTGGCCAACCGTGCGTTCAAATTACCCCCAAACTGGCGTTTGGAGGGGTTCAGCCCGATTCAAAAAGCTTATATAACTCAAACGGGCGTTCAGGCATTCAAACGGGTGTTCGTCTCATCAAGGCATGATCTATGAACGAGCATTCAAGGCAAGGTAAACGCTAGTTCACAGAAGATGAAACCCTAATATCATTAAGATTTCTAGGCAAACTAGCGTCTGCCAAGGTCCAAACGCTCGTCCATGACCGCCAGAAACAGATTTTCGACCTACACTATAAATATGCAGCTCATTCAGCCCCTAATTATTCTTGGCCGACTTTAGACTTTTCTTAGGCGATTTAGGGGCGATTTTAGTGTAGTTTAAACGTCCTTTGATCCTTTGATTCCATAGATTACTCCCTTCGATTCTACACACTTGTTATAGATTAGATTTCCTTTTCAAGAACAAAAGATTCAACTTTTTGGTGCAATTATTTCGTCATACATTGTGGATCAGATTTTCTGCTATTCTATGGTAATGAATTATTTCTCTTTGATTATTCCTATCATGTTTTCCTTTCTTATTTCGTTTAATAGAATAATCATGAGTAGCTAATTGCATGTGTAGTCAAATTATGTGAAAGCGAGCGATAACCCTAAGGGGGATGAGATTGGGAGCTGTGTAGTGTGTAATATACTATTTAAATGATTAATCCACGTCCTAAAACTTATTATAACATCTTTGAATTAGATTGATCACCTAGTTCACTGTCACACACATTGAACTTATAGATGCATTTTGCGGTGAGATGTTGTTCGGTAAAAACTAGTTTTACAATTTATAACCGAAACACCCCAAGTATAAGGATCGTAGTATAGGGTGTTTACGGATCGTCCTAAGGGAGTGGAATGTTTATCGGATTCAAATATAAATCTATATCAATTATGTCACAATTATTAACTAAACTACTAAACTAAGGCTGAAACTAACTAAAACCTAAACCTAAGAATTGAAACTAAAATAGGAATAAAAACAAGCTGAAAAATAATAAAAGCAAATATGGATTTGAACGCGTTCACTAAAGTGAACGAGCGTCTAAAACTAAACCTAATGGACGGGCGTCTGCTATTGCGGACGAGCGTCTAACTACGAACTGAAGCAGAAAATTGCAGAAAAACAGCAGGAAACTAGGGTTTATAAAACTAAAACTTAAACTACCTTAATCTAAACGGCTTGATTAAAACAATTAAAGGAAAACACAGCAAGGCGACTAGATTCCACCTATCAACCAACAATCCAACTAGATGGTGATTAAAAAGACACAGTTTTTAGTAGTGATTTATCACGAATTCGATTAAATATCTTCAATCAAATTCTAGGGTTTCGTTTATCTTTTCAAACAAACTAAACAGCAATCAAAACTCAATCACAAGATTGTTTCCAAACTTTTACTCAACTAAACATGCTTAATCTCTTATAACATGATTAGATGCATTACTTCGAATAAAATCAAACTTAAATAACATACTTTCATATATTTATTCAAGAATCAAATAAACATAGATCGTTTCATCAAATCTTAATTCAACAAAACTTAAACAACATAAAACAGATCCAAAGTAATGAAAAACTATGAATTAAACTCACTAAACATCAAGCATCGAACTCTTCTAGTTGATTTTTGTTGTTGATAGGCTTCCTCCGTCGACTCACTGCAGGGTATTTAGCCAACAATCATGATGAACACGATTGTTGAAGGGGAGATTTGCATCTCTGTGTAAAAACGGCTCCTTAGGATTCTAGGGCGCAGCTATGTGTATATGAGTAAATAGTGTGTAAAAGATTAGGGTTTTAAGGCTTCATAATGCGGTGCTTTTATAGAGTTTTAAGTCGGCTGGAAGTAAGTCGGCTATGGACGCTCGTCTGAAAATCCGGACGCCCGTCCAGAATGCCTGGACGCTGAGTAAACGCTCGTTCGTCTCCCGTCTGAACTCTCTGAATGTAAAACACAATTCCGGACGCTCGTCTGCTTTATCAAACGCCCGTCTAGAATGGACGGGACTCGGACGCTCGTCCAAGGTGCTGAGGGTCGGATTTCTTCATCTTTATCCAATTTCTTCAAGCCAATTCCAACTCTATCTTGAATAATTCGACTTGAGCTTCATTTATCCACTTATAGCATTCGAAAATCAACACCTACATGATAAATAAACAATGCAAAAATGTAATAAAATCCAAATAATAATAATTCCATTAAATCAACACTTAAAATCATCAATTTTGCATACAACCCTCTTAAAATCATCTTTATTAAATAATTACACTTAAACCCTTAATTCTCATGTAAATTACGCAAATGTGGGGAAAATAATAATGAAATACACCCTTAATAATCATATAAATATGGCCTTAACAGATGTGGGATAAGGGGTTTTAGGATCGTTGCGTAGATTCGGCCTAGTTGTTAGGTCCGTTTCCAATACAGAGGTTTGACATCATTGTTCGAGCGACTCTAGAGCGTAATCATGTTAGGATAATCGATTTTCTAAAGGGAGAGTCGGTTAGCTTCATATAGGGTAGTTAGATCGAGTTGTTCAGTCTAATCACTAGAATTAGGAGTTGGCACCCGTGGATGTCGTTAAACTACATAGGATAGGTAGGTCGGTTAAGAAACGCTCCCTGTCAAGTCCTTCCTAAGGGGTAAAAATAGCTCGTGGGATCATAGTTCGGCTATACCTTTTAATACTTAGAAGTAGAACCGGTAGTATAATCTTTATTTTTGCATTAGTATACTATCCTCCACCATTATTTTGACCTGAACTAAGTTATACGTCAGCTTTGGTACTTAGACATTACTCCCTGTGGATTCGACCTTGTGACCACTATACTCCCGTTGACCCGATACTCTGTCGGTAAAAGTTAGCGGTTAAGTATTTTGCTATCAATTACACAAGCTGTCAGAATTTTCTGATTAATAAACACTGATTCAAATTGCAGATTACTATCAAACAAAAAGGAATTTGAACTTGACCAAAAACAAAGTTGTAGATAAAATTGTTGTCTGCAACATATCAAAATTTCAGGTCATTTGAAGATGTTTAACATGTTCAAAACAGAAGAAGAAGTGAATGTGCTGCTGCAGATTTTCTGGACAGAGTGTCCGGCAATAACATGGATTTTATGAACAATCCATAAAGATTATCGAATCAATGTAAAAAGATAAATTGTAGATAAGACAGTAATATACAGTGATGAAAAATTTTCATAATTTTTGGAGCATGAGAACAATAGTTTATGTTAAAGGAAAACATGGGAACAAAAAGCATTCACCAGGTTGAATAAAGCCAACCATGAGGACGATTAAAATTATGTGCTAAAGAAAGAGACCTTTAACACTGATAATTGAAATGAGTAAGAAGTATTTGGAAATGATAATTTTGAATATGGAGTTCGTGTGGAACCCATCTCGAGCAAAGCAATGCCAAGAATTTTGGTAAACATAAACCAAGCGATAGCAAAAAGAGAAAGCGGAGGATTTGTTGAGTTGAGTCTTTAAACAAAAAGTTGTTTGTACTAAAACATCTTGTAGGGAATGCATTGAGGATAATCACTAGGATGCAAAAGTGTGTTGCCCCGAAATAGCTAAACATGATATAGTCGGAAGGATATGCAATTGTCAGTTAAATAGTTCGAAGGATGAGAAACTTATTTTCCTTAAATAAAGCATTTGACACGATGAAAACATCTTAAAAAAATAAGGCACGTCAAAGAATGTACACACTTGGAAAACAAAACTTCGTAATAAAGGACTTTTACCGAGTTTTAGAAGTTTCAAATGGAGGATTTAACTAGAACATGGGTTACAATTAGTATGGATGGGGAAAAATTTGAAATCGGGATAACCAAGTAGGAAATTAGATGATTATAAAAGAGAACCTTATTAATGAATACATAAGATTGGAAAAATGACCACGCAATCGTTTCTTGCCATCGAGGAGCACTATAACGACAACACCTAGTCTCTACCTACCAAACTTCTTATCCTGGGTAACAACTAGCTTAAGAATCAGATAAATCAAAGTATTCTCATCTCCTATAACCTACTACACCATAACTTACAGGGTGAAAGAAAGACGTCTATCCTTTCTTGACCAGAGGCCTTAAATGGTTTTGAGAAATTCGGGTGCATACATAAGCCATGAAATAATTGATTTGCACAAAACAAACTGAACTAATTTTGAACATGAGGCAAAGAGAAAATCTGTGAGTATATAAGTTTTACATATGATGCTCAAAAATCAAAAAATTTGGGAAGCCATAGGTCGGTCAAAATAATTCTTTTCATCTACTGCTATAAGCTGTCAAAAATTTTCAGGACTTCATCAACTATCGTGTGTTGCAGATTGTGCTCAGACCAAAACGAATTTGCACTTGGTTCCAAAACAAAAATTATAGTGCAGGATGTTTTATACAACATATCTAAAATACAAGTCATTTGGAGGTGTTTAGCTTATTCAAAACAGAATGATAAGTAAGAGTACCGCTGCAGAATTTTCTGAACAGAGTACCCCCCTCCTTGTTAAACAATTTGTGAGCAATCCATATTGGAAACTGAATTGATGTAAAGAGAGAAATTATGGATAAGACAACTTTCTAAGTGGCTGAAAATTTACAGAATTCTTGGAACCAAAAAAAATGATATAACATGACATGTAGAAACGTGAACAAAATCGTTTACTCGTTTTGCATAACACCAAGTTACAAGGAAGTGATTTGAACCAAATGTAGCATTACGAAAGCATTACAACCTCAAAAAAAAGAACAATAGGGAAATATTCGAAGATTCCAAAAGGAAAGAGGGATCCTATTAAGGGTTCTTGAAAGGAACAAAACTTAAGAGGATCACATAAGAGATGTGAGCTTAAAACTCAACCTAACCTTCGCCTAAGGAGACTTTTCACTTGGTCCTAGTGCAACTTAACCACGTTCTAAGGATTCCTAATCCTACGAGAATTTACCACCAAGATCAAGAGAGATCAGAAGGGTTTAAAAATGTCTAAAGAAGTCTTATCTTAGAGGGCTGAAGCTTAGGAAAGAAGGACGTTTCTCTCTGATACCAACTGTAACGTCCCGCTCCCGGATACCGAGCCCTTGTCCGGAAGAGAAACGTTCGGCGCGTATAGCATTAAAAAAATCTAATATTATACGCAAGTCTCTACGTCATCGTATCAAATAAAAGCATACGGAAACTAAAAAGACTCGGGTAAAAACATAAATGCTACTAAGAATGGAAATTAACCATACTAAAGATGGATAGTTAAATTACAACGACGAAAAACCCAAAGACTTACACAATACGAGCTCTTAAAAGTACAAACATAACTTACAAAAGTCTATGAGTAAAAGAAAAACAAGTCTAGTACAACCTTTACAAAACAACAAAATAAACTAAAAGCATCTTCAAGGCAGCAACGTCATCAAGCCGTCAACTACTCTTGGTCAACCTGTTCGTCTTCTCACCCCGCAATGCATACAAAAGAAAATGCAAAGGAGGTAAGTACAAAGTACTTAGTAAAAGTGAGAAGCTAACGAATAACTAAGTTCTATAACAAAAGGTTCTTTTTATTATTATTATTATTATGTTATTTTTATGAGAGATCGGCTCAATCTAGGGTTCACTCCATGTCCATCAACATGTCATGACTATATGTTTCTAGCTTAACTTATCTTGGTTACGTCATCACTCAAGGGCACTATGCATGATGTGTATCCATCACGAGATATACTTGCCAACTACGGTGAATAGCACCGATAGTCCTGGGATCTCCCCGGTATGCATATACGTTCGATGAATTTCCTCCACTACCCTTCAGCCTTTTGAGCCAGTAGCATTGTTCACCTTTTATGAACGTATCACATCGCCGATATGACTTGGAGCCTAACCGAGAATAGGTGACGTTTTATCTTTTACTACCACGTATGTAACTTTATTGTGTATTAACTAGCCACCTAAGTATTTTCAAGTTAGCTCCCTCACATACACTACTCTCTTTCCCAGACCACTAGACACGGACAATGCCTAACAATTACACAGACATTGATGAACTCTAGTTCATCAAAGCACAAGCCCTTTCATGCTCTTCCGAAGGATCCGAACTTCAACTCCCTTTAAGAGTATATTCGGTGCCGAAACTAAACGAATCGGAAGCTCAATCGAAGCTTGTCAAGTTTTAATTAATGTTATAAGACCAAAGGATAACAATTAGAATGTATTACAAAACCCTAAAACACGATTTTCTACACTTAATCAATTCCTAACCCAAACCAAACATGTTTATCAACAAATTACTCAGAAAAACAGCAGTAGATCTCAACTCAAATATACCAAAAATATCACATCTCATTAATTACAACTTAGCATGAATTTTATCACCAAACAACACTAAAACTCATCGGAACTCAACCTATCATTATAAAACTATAATTATTCATTAGGAAGAACCTCTACCTTAAATGCCAGCAAAACCAATCCAAAACCTTCAAGATACTGCTGATCATCTAAGCCTTCAACTCGAAACCTAATTGATCAACAGGTAAACCTAAAAATCCTATCTTTCTTGAAAATCCCGAATTGAAAAAGTGTGTAAAAATGAATATTACCTGAATTAAATGCTGTGAACCTATTTTTAGAATGATCTACATTCCTAGACGATCGTTTTGACTACTCATGGCTTAAACAGAGCTACGGATTAAAAGATACGAATTTTTGAAGAAACGAACTCGACGATTATGAAAAACTAGGGCTAAACTGAAAACTAACGGAATAAGGATATTTTATTTTTCAAAGTTGCGTCTCGTCGCCGTAATCACTTTTCCATCCTGCGGCATCTTGAACAGATGAACGGATTGGCCGCACGGTTGAAGATTATGTTTTCCCCTTTTTTGGCGTTCCTCTGCGTCTATTTCTTTCACCGTGGCTGTTCTCTCTTTTTTCTTATCAGAAATTGCGTGTCAAAATTATGAGAAGACTTTGGGGATTATTTCCTTTTACAGCTATGATAAGTTCCTAAAAAGTCGAATAATTCTAGATGTTTTGGACTCATTTTAGTGTCGTATGTTGTTATTTTGCGATGTTTTTATCCTTTTTGAGCTAGATTACTGCGCATGTTTGAATTATTGGAGCATTGTTCGAGATTAGAAGAAAAAGGCCCAAAAAGCGGAGCTAAAGTGGAAGAGTTTTCAAAAACCAGCCTCTGTCACACCCAAGGTGTGACAGTTTCCAGAAATCTGATCCTGGCCAAAGAAATGTTCTGATTGGTCGAAATTTTTCCAACGTGATTTCCCTTGAAGTTGGCGTGAATTATATGGAAAAAGAGGAGCCCACACACTAGAAGAGTCCAAGATTGATAGATATTTGATTGATTATCTTAATATCATTTATTTATGGAAATCGATTTAATTATGTAATTATTCTTTTTTTTACTCCCCAAGTTGAAAAAAAAAATCAACATACATGCCATAAGGAGATTGGAGGCGTGATTGGCAATTCCATCACCATCTACTTTTTTTTTTCTCAACTTTTGAAGAATAAGATTTTTGCTTAGGGCTCAAGAACGAAGAACGGATCATGAGTTTCTTGGTTTTATGATATTTGTGAGACAATTCTATTTCCTTTCTCTTAATTTTATGCCTTTTAATTTTATTTTTACGTTTCACAATGCCTAAATCCACGACTTTTGTGATTTCTTTGATTATGCACGAGTAGATTTAATTTTCTAGGATTAGGAGAGCCCGGTAAATGGATATATGAGTTAAAGATTCGATCTTTCCTATTATTATGAATCGATATGCTTTAGTATTGATTTTGGTGTGCTATTTCGTATGAATTTATGGATTGATGGATCGAAAGATGAATTTCCATAGGTTTATATGAAGAATTTATTATCAATTAGGTGATGGACTGAAAGGTGAAATTTAATTGATAGGTTAGAACCCTAATTTCGATCAAGAAAATTCATGAGAGCGAAAGCTAATTGAAATTTCTTGTGACAATATGAATAATGATGTTTTAATGGGTCTAAATTGATTTAATGAGCGAGAAATCGGATTTTATATTAATTTAGGCACGATTAATAGTAGTTTGAAAGAATATTGTTAATCACTTTTGATTATTCGTCAACATAAGTAAAATTCATAGTAAATGGAAAGGTCGTTGTAAAAGTCATATATTTGTTACCGTGGTAATCCGACATCCTAGAAGTTCTTCCAACTTGATCTCTAGTAATTTCTTGGACTTGTGTTGAGTTTAAATAGGACCTTAGTTCTTAGTTATTTTATAATTCAAAACAACAAAATTTGATTAGTTTAGCTAATATAAATTGATAACTATTCGGTGATTGTCCCAAGTCCCTGTAGGATCGACATCCTAAGTACTACTCGATAAGCCGTGCGCTTGCGGTAGCATTTAGTGATTAAAGTGAAAATCACACAACAAGCTATCAATCAATTCCATTAATTAATAACTAAATCCCCTTTTTAAATAATTAAATCATTTATTCCTTAAATAAATTTCCAAGACATTAATTAAATCCTTTTTAATTAAATAAAAATAGGCTAAATAATAACTAGGTTGTAGACAATATACCCAATTACTATTTTACTTTTTTATGAAATTTCGGTATGTTACATGGACGGTGTCAAGTATGGAATATAGCAGAAAAATCTACTTGGCATTGTTTTTACGAATGTGTGATACCTCATGCTTTATGAACGAATTATAATGTGGGAATTTATTGGTACATCGCCAGTTCCAAGCATTTACCGATCGTTTTTATTTAATGAGGAATAATATCAATATGGGTGAGTTTTGATGTTACGCACTTTGCTGGTATGTTGTGGAATATTTGAAATGCAAGATGTGCTTGGATCCTTGAAGGCAAAGATATCCATATTACTTTGATTTTGAATCAATCCAACACTGAAGCGGATGAGTACCTTTTAGCTACTTTGCGGCACCTCACTTATGCTACACCGAACCATTTTGCACAGTTTGATTGCCACTTGGGTCTAGTGTGGTTAAATTTTATATAAATGCAAATTTAAAAGATGATAAAGCCGCTGTTGTTGGTCTTCGTCAAAATTCCTAAGGAAAAGTCATGAATTCATTTTCTATGCGTTTGGATGGTGGATTTGATACCTTAGCAGCTTAGATGGAGAGACTCTTGATATAGATTAATGTTGTCTTTTATGCTATTGTCTAGGGTTATTTCTGAGTGATATTTTAAGGTGACTTACTCGTTATACAACAACGGCTTATGACGGAGTTTGAGGATCGATCACCGAAGGCATCATTGAAGATATTAAGCAGATTTTATTTTCTTTCTCCTTTATTAGGAGACAAGATAATGCCCTTGCATGTGTCCTTGCAAAGGACATAAATTAGTGTAAGTTTTAGGGTGTTTTCCCTTTCTCCCGTGTAACGTAATCGAACGTTTATGAGTAAGTTCATACTTGTTCATTTGAAAAACTTTTAGCTTATAATATTATTCAACCTTGATTTGTTTTTGTTTTTTTGGGAAACAATAAATTTTATTAATCAATGTCCGCCAAACAAGCGGCTAAAACGTCAACAGGGAGCGAGGTGCCCCAAGATGCCCGGGTAGCAACTAACAAAGCATGTCTAGCTAAAAGATGTGCCGGGACATTACCCACATGCCGAATAAAAGCAAAAGAAACAGAAACAAAACTAGGTAAAAATGCCAAATAGTCTTGCACTAGACAACCCTGAGATGTAAGATCTTCCACTGGTCGGCGCAGATGCGAAACACATGCCAAACAATCACTCTCCACCACGAGTCTCTGAATCCCCAAACGCCTCGAATCCTTTAGAGCCCAGAAAATAGCTTTAAGTTCTATGAACTCCACCGGATTCCCTAGGTCAAAATGATATGCAAATGAGTGCAGAACTGCCCCATGTGTGTCGCGGAAAAGGATTCCAACACCCATGCCTGCCTCAGTGACCGACGCATCCACATTACCCTTTATCTCCCCCTCTAGCGGTTTTTCCCACCTATCAGCCAGTTGTGGGCCCGAAGCCTGAACTCGGTAGAGTTCCATAGCTTCCGCATACGCCGCCGACTCTAGAAGGGAACGCGTGCATACCGCAGAAACATAAACTGCCTGATCACCAAACACCGCAGAGCAACGCGCCTTTCAAATCCCCCCACATAAGCCATACAAATCTCGCAGTGTTCTGAACTCCTTGATCCTTTAGCAACCGCATGAAGAAATCTGCAAAGGAAGTAGACTGAATGTGCCCTAAGACCTCATGAAAGGGCGACACCCTCCAGATTCTATCCGCCATCTCACACTCGATAAACACATGCCTCATAGTTTCTAGTGTCTCCCCTCACGCCAAACAAACATCATCCTCATATGCCTCCTATGCAGCCCCTGACCAATAGCCAAACAATCATGGAGGCACCTTCACAAAAAAATGCTGAATACGCGACTGCACATGAAGATGCCATGAACTTCTCCATATCCTACCCTCTCCCGCTGAAGTAGTCGGCCCTTCCACAGACGATGGCCGGTAAAACGATAACTCCAGAAAGTACCCTGACCAAACAATATAGACTCCCTTACGATCATAGTGCCAGATCCGCCTGTCCGGATACCCCCTGGGGCAATAGTGGTCGCCAAAATAGCATCAGACTCCCATGGCCTAAACAATTGCTGAACCCGCTGCATATCCCATACTGTGGAATTGGGAACAAACAAATCTGAAACCTTAGAATCTGTCGTAAGATCATGTCCTGCGAAAGGTATGCGGAACGAGGGTTGCCGACTAGTCTAGGCATCATGAAATACAAACATCGAATCCCCATCCCCAACTCTCAACCACATCCCACTGATCAAAAGGTCCCGCCCCTCTAAAATGCTGCGCCAGAGAAAATACGGCTGAGACCCCAACCGAGCCACAATGATGGTGCCATCCTTAAAATATTTCGCATGCAAGACTTGGGCTGCCAATGAGCCCCGTCTGGTCAGGATTCTCCAGGAGTGCTTTGCCAATAAGGCCAGGTTGAAACATTCCAAATCACGAAATCCCAAGCCCCCAAGATTTTTCGGCAAACAACAAGCCTCCCAATTTTTTAAATGTACTCGACGCTTATTCTCTGTATCCCTCCAAAAGAAGCCCCGAATCGCTTGCTCAAGTTCCCATAACAGGGCAACATGAAGTTTAAAACACTGCATAATAAAAGTAGGAATAGCCTGAAGGGCTGACTCAGGGCCGGCCCTCCCCTAAGGCCTTCGAGACCCGGGTCTTAGGCCCAATTCTGTCGGGAGGCCCAACGATACATGTTTCACTAAAAGAAAAAAAAAGTGTGTAGATTTAATCCGATCCAACCTAAAAAAATATGTTAATTTTCTTTTTTGGTAGAGGCCCAAATTTGTTTTTATTCTAATTGATAAAGGCCCTAATAAAAAAAATTTACTTGACCCAAAAAAAATAGATATATACAAACAAGTTTTATTAATTTTTTGCATATACGGATGTTAAAAATGCGATAAGTGTTGGAAAAAATGTAGTACTTAGGATTTGACAGAGAATTAGAAACTCCAAGGCACGTTAATAACGTTGTCTTTTAAGAGATGTTTTGTCCAACACGATTTGTCACTAAGGGATCAAATGAAAATCTCTTTCAGATACAATGGGGTGTTTGATTCAAACAAATGACTTGTTTGAATCAAACCCGAGAACACTCAAAGTTTTTCTAATGATGTTGTCAAATTTATGGATTTTCGCCTTCATACTTATGTCTTTATAGGTTGCAAGTATCCCATAAACGAATGGATGTACTCTCGCACCGGATGAAAGCATGCAACCCTTACACAAAATGGTAAGTACATATCGATTCGAAAATGCGTGTATCTGAAAATGAATATCCCGCTTCGTTGCGATAACATTAATTCGCATGACAACTCAGTAGCAACGATAACCAAAATATTTATTTATGAAAAATATCTAACAATAAGTATGTTTTAAAAAAAATTCAACTAAAAGCGCCCAATTCGAAAAGCAGTGCCTGCAGCCTCAAGAGAGAGGCCGGCCACCTGGGTGACTTGATAAACACCTTCTTCCCCACAGCAGAGAGCAATTTGTCCTTCAAACTAGCCACCTTTTTCCGAACCTATCCCTCAAGAACTCAAGCACTTTGCGTTTATTCATCCCGATCATAAATGACAGCCCCAAATACATACCAGAACCGTCCCCCAAGGGAATATGTAGCAAATCAGACACCTCATCACGCTCCTCCATCGAGACTCCTTCCGAGAAGTATAAACTGGATTTATAAGAGTTGATAGCTTGACTCGAAAGGGCACCGTACCTCGCAAACAACTCTACCAGTGTCTCCGCCGCCCCACCCTTGATTTGTTAAACTAAACAAACGATCGATTATTACAAATAATAACACACACAAATTTTTTCGTAAACAACTTTATTCCTTTAACAACTCAATAACTTGTTTTCAAAAAAAAAAAAAAAGAACTCAATCGAAATCTATTGTCAAAGGGCAGTTGATTAAATTACGAAAACACCATAGGCATTCGTGTACCTTCCTTGAAGACAACACAATCGAAGAGGTTTTCCATCTCTTCTCTGTGTGTCGATTGTCCGGATTCGATTTCCGTACCATTCGATGCAAGTGAGTTGTTCTTTTCTTTTGGAAGAATTTTCCTATTAATTCGTAGTTTTTTTTGCTTTCAAGCCCTAATTTTTATGCACAGTGATCATTCAATAGCTTACTTTCTATGGTGCTTGATATTTTCCCCTGTGTTTGATTCCCTTTTTTTTTTCATTTGTTGCTTTTATAGGTGGATCGAATTATCGATTACATCCTCAGTTTAGATCGCAACATATTTTTGGCTGTGAAGTGGGGCTGAGCGGTGAAATTGGATTGTTCTTGCTGAAATCGTGATGGATAGTAATAAAGATGAGGCTTCAAGGTGCATTGGCATTGCCAAAGAAGCAATTGCAGCCAGAAATAAGCAAAAAGCACTTAAATTCATAGGTATTGCACGCCGTCTGAATCACACTTTATCTGTAGATGATCTGTTGGCTGCGTGTGAAGATCTTGAATCTCCTTCTTCGAGTCAGTCAATGAATGGAAGTGTGAGTAATGGAGTTAATACTGAGGCTGCCGGTGTCAAGGTGCATGAGGTTAGGAATGGGGAGAGGGCGTACACCGAGGAGAATGTCCAGTTGGTTAGGCAAATTAAAACTAAGAAGGACTACTATGCAATTCTTGGTGTGGAGAAGAGTTGCACAGTTGAGGAGATTAGGAAGGCGTATAGGAAGTTATCATTAAAGGTGCATCCTGACAAGAATAAAGCTCCGGGATCCGAAGAGGCATTCAAGAAAGTTAGCAAGGCATTTAAGTGTTTGAGCGACGGTGAGTCAAGGAGACAGTATGATCAAACAGGGTTGGTTGATGAATTTGAGTATAATCAACAGCATAATGTTAGAAGGCATAGGAGAAGACCAGGGAATTACGAGGATGAATTTGATGCGGATGAGATTTTCAGGGCCTTTTTTGGACAGAATGATATATTCAGATCCCGTCATGTTTACCAAACTAGAGCTGCAGGTGGACAACAGAGAGGTGTAGCTGGAAATGGGCCTAATTTGATGTTTTTTCTTCAGTTACTGCCGTTTTTGCTAATAATCTTGCTTGCATACCTTCCTTTCTCTGAACCCGAGTATTCTCTTCAAAGAAACTACAACTATCAGTTTAGGAAGACAACAGAGCTCTATGGCATTGAGTATTTCGTTAAGTCATCAGATTTTGATGAAAGTTATCCTCAAGGAGGTTCTGGCCGACAAAACATCGAGCATAATGTGATCAGGGATTACAAAAACATGCTTGGCCGTTATTGTCATATAGAGATTCAGAGGCGTCAATGGAATAGAAACTATCCAACTCCTCACTGTGATAGATTACAAGAGTTTGGGGTTGCTTGAAGTGTGGTAAGTTATGCTGCTGAGCTTTGTTATTCTTAGGCCTGTATTTTTTCCCATAAAAAAGCACGTCTTTCTGGATCATAAACTGAATGACATGTATTCTTTCAGTGAGAAAATGCCTTGTTACTGTTTATTTGATGCTGCTTGCTAAGTTAATCCTTTGATACTTCAAGAGTGTCTTACTGAGTATTCCAGCTTGATTTTCTACAACTAGAATTTCTTCCAGTTTGTTATATGTGATATTTATCGTGCATTCTTTTTAGTTTTCAGCAAAGAGCCTTTTTTTTTGTGGTTGGTGCGTATATGGTTATGGTGTTGTTGGTGTGCTTAGGGAAATGCTGACTGCTTCTGGCTACAATCGATTCAGATGATTGTTTTGGTGTACTTGATCTGTGAAATATTATTGTCTTTTATTAGTCACTGGAAATGTCTCATGGAATTCCTTAAGCAGATGGATATACTTCCTTGGATACTCATTATTGGTGTTTTTATTCAAAGAGAAGGATAGGATTGAGCTTTAGTCTTTGACTCTGGTAGTTAGTACATGATCACTTTCGGATATAGATGTTTGTAGATAAAGGAAAAGCTACAAATTTCGTCAATATTCGTTATGATATTCGTCAATAGGAAGAAGGGAAGGGAAGGGAAGGGAAGGGTGTGGTGGGTGAGTGAACATGGAAACTAAGAGTAGGGTTTTGCTGGTTTACTTTTGGTTTATTTGAGTTCCTTGCTCTTGTTTGTCATAGTTGTCAGTACTTCGTCAGCCTCACATACATCTTTGTAGGTATGAAAACTATGAATAACAAACAACTTCAGATCCTTCACACATTTCATGTAGAACTAGGAACAACAGTTCTTGTTGTATTGCTTCAAGCATGGATTTTAGGGGGTGGGGGGAGTTGTACATACCATGTATATGGAGGTTTGATTCCATGGTTGATTATCAAACTACTAGTGAGCTTGTGCCTCCTAAATTTGATGGATACAGTTTTGCTAAAAGGAAAATAGGGTTTGTGCTTTAACAGATATTATCGTTAGAGTTTGTCCCAACACTTTCAAGTCTTTCACTATACTGAAGAAAAGAAGATTTGGAACAATAATCGGTGTCTAAAGTTCCTTTAAAAAAGCGCCCTTTGCTTTTTTACCCCATTTTGCATTATACTCTTCATGCACCGAATTTAGTACCCGTAAAACTATCACCTGCCACAACCAGTTTATATTATTGCTTCTGGTGAAGGGTGTTTTTTTGTTGTCAGAGATGCTGCACTTTTTGAATCTTATATTTCGCGTCTGCTTAATAGTGAATCGATTTTGCATGACAGCCTTTAACATCTCTTCGTATTTCATTATTGGTGTAAATTGATGCTTTTTACCTATTCTTGCTGCTCTAGTGTTGGACATGCTTCATTCTTCTTCAACAAGAAAAAAAAGACACGATTTGTTTGTGAATTTTGTGGCAAAATAGAAGTTCGGGCTGAGAAATTTCTGGGTGGTGCATCCCCTTTGTGAGGATACGTCTAATTTTCACTTAAAAACACGGGTGCTTTGTAGTTTATAATTTATTTGCACCGCAAAACACCCGCGTTTTACATCTAAAATACGCGTATCTGCGCCATGGTGATACACAACCCAACGATTTCCCGTTTGGCCAAGGCTGTACTTGTTTTCGAATTTAATACCACAAGGCTATCAACTTGTTGTGACATGATGTGGACTTAAAAAAGCCCTTGCCCTCCTCCTTGTGTTCCAAAACATGGATTTTGATCTTTTTTTTTTCTTCCTTTTTATCCTATGATACCAAGGATATGCATTATATCTATCCAATCCTCTTCCCTTTCACATAGTAGGGGTTTGTTTGTTGAAAGAGAGGAAAAATGAATGGTGATAACATATTACATTTGATACAATAGTCGTACGGTACAATCACTCTGGGCTTATTTTCTTTTTGCTCCCTTAAGCTTTGATAACTATGATCTAGAAAGAGCTCTTGGCCAGGCCTTATCCCTGAGTAAGTAAGAGTCGCACTCTGCAGGCACGACCCAGGCCGAACTCCGGATTAGTCGGGTCAGTTGGTCCCGGGGGGGGGGGGCTTTAAGCAAAACTATAATCTAGACACCTTACCTGATAAACACCCCCTACTTTTTTTTGTGTGTGTGTGCAGATATTTTACTGGAGTGACTGGAGTCTTGTACCATCAACGCCCTTACTCAAGTAGTATAAATTCGAGACTACCAGCTAGCGGCACAGACCAAGCACTGTGGGTTAGATATATATATAAAGATGACATTGGGAGTTGCTGGCTTCCCCATTGCAACGTGTTCACAGATGCGATTGCGAGGTCTCTCTGGCAACCGGGACCCATATACCTTGGCAGTGGCAGTGGCAGTGACGCGGTGCCTGTGTTTCGGTTGCATAATTGTTAGCACACTTTTTCATACACAGTTTCGTATCAGTCAGGGCGGAGTTGAAAGAAATTATTTTTGCTTGAACGGGGTAGTTTTCTGTGACAATGGAATGGTTTTTATATAAGTTTTATTTATTCAGATGTTTACTTAGCAATGTATCATATATTCCCACTATCTGTGGATGAAAATGAGAGGTGCACCGAAAATGTGCACAGAAAATCTTCCGAAAGAAATATTGTGGCCGAGTTATTATTATTTATTTTTATTTACGGATGGAAAAATGTGTGTTCGGGTCCTTCGGGAGACGGTTTTTTGGGTGCACATTATGTGTGCGCATTTCAGATACATGCCTCATTTTTCGAATTTTGGACATTCAATTTCTTTTTTATTATTTGAAAATCTTATTTCTTTTTCCCGCTGCAAACAAAAATTACTTTTTTCCCATGCTATTATTAAGCAATACACATCATGGAGTACATACTATACATATAAAATTTGTTATAATTTCAACAAATATTATGTATGTAAAGCACTGACGGATCTAGAAATATTTTTCAGTGAAGGCATTGGAATAAATTCGAAGAGCGAGTGAGGATGTTAATAATGTTTCAAAATTTTTATCTAGGAAATTTTATGGTGGCCATCAAACTCAATCTTGATCTCAATGGTTGAGAATTAATATATAAGATTATATTCATTAAGTTTAGTGGTCATTGATTATTATAAAATTGGCCTTTTTACCTTGATGTAAAGCTATGTTGCACGGACACGGACACAGACACATTGCACAACACGGATACGACGATACGACTAATTCCAAAATTTCAGGACACGACACGCTGCCGACACGTTATTTATATATATATATATATATATATGTATATAAAATTCAATTTATCAAAAAAAATATTTGTAAACATCTGAAAAAACTAGATATTGGATTGTGATTGACCTTCAAAATATTCAATTTACCAAAAGACATTGTAATTGATTTTCAAAATATTATAAATTGTAAAAATGATTGTTTATCAACAAAAAAATATAATTTGATTTGACGTATTATTTATTTAATTATTATAGAAATGAAAATCGTGTATTTTAATGTTTCAATTGAAGAAAAATTAAATAAAGAAAAAATATTAAAAAATTGGGTTCATGAGTGTCGGGAAGTGTCGGTGCCGTGTCGGGGAGTGTCGACAACGTGTCGGATTTTTAAATTTTAAATAATATTAATTTAATCAGTCGACACGTGTCGGACACGGTGTCGAAGCGTGTCGTGTCGTGTTTTCTGTCGGACACAATGCACGACGACCATATTGAAATGTCGTTGCATCATAGATGTAAAATCATGCTCTCTGATTGCCAATTAGTCTCTAGGACTAGGATGTCATGAGTTCAAACCTCTCTGGGAGGTGATGGACTCACGGGTCCCACATCCATTTTACTACCTCCGTCATTGATCGTGTCATTTTATTGTGAAACCAGATCTTTTTTCTTATAAAAATTGCTCAAAGAGAATGACGATCATTCAAATATTCCAGACAATGTGCAATTCAACTATGCAAAATCTGATTGATTAATACTAGTTTTATAACGAAGTGTTACCATAAACTAATATAATATGCTTTTACACCATTAGTTATGACATATTATCTATTACTTGATATGAATCATACCATGATCAACTGTTTAACACTGTATTATCTCACGTTATTGTGATAATCTTGTTATATAACTAGCATTTTCAATGATGTCATACAAATGGTCAACATATATATAATTTGTTCAACGACAAAGACACTCCTAACATCCCAATTTTCCAATCAAACACTTGACCTTGAGATTCTCTTCACACTAGCTAGGATTTCCTTAGTTTTACAAACATATTAATTGTATTACATTACAGCAATTTTACTTGTACAACAAGCAATTACATAAATTATGAAGCAAAATCTAAGTTGTTTTTCATCAAATGTTTACAAAAACCATTGCCTCTCAAATCTCAATTGGACAATAACCAAAACCGCAATATACAGACATAGATAGAATATATATAGCAAACTTATGATTGAATATAACTTCTTCAAAGCTCAACACGAATCTGATTCGTGACACTTTGAACTTAAAATGTAATAAGATTCGTAGATGAAACCGTAGACTAAAATTGCAAGAAGTATGAAACAAAACGGACAAAATTTGCGTTTTCCCTTACAAAATCATATATATATATATATATATATATATATATATATATATGTATTTTATCTCTATGTATACACATTTTTGTAATAATCATCTAGCAAGTATGACTTGATGCACGAAAGTCGAAACCGACCCCTATTTTACAAGTAATCTGAAGTTCAATCTTGTATGGTATCTGTAAAGAAGGGGTAATGATACGGACATAACCGTTGTGTCATCTGCGTCGCATGAACGATACATATAACTATTGTGTCACCCGTTGTGACATAACAGTCGTGCCCGTATCGTTACCCGAAAGCGAGAAAAATATACTTCACTAATCTTCAGAGTCGCCATTGCCACCAAAGATAGAGACACGGTAACTGAGAAGCAACAATACGATTACCAAAACAACCACAACACCGACCGGTGAGCCGCTGCTGCCACGGTGGTTGTAGCCAGGCTGTCCGATGGAAACGAACGAACTACCACCGCGTTGTTGTCTACTCTGATTAGTATAGAAGAACTGAATAGCAAGAAGTAGGATTATGGGAAGTATAAGGAGTGTTACAGGGCTTATGAGATCAGTTATGAAGCCAGTAATTGCTTCACCCGGTTCTCCGACGATTCTCGGGCCCACTAACAGCAACACGACCACCACCGCAATGACGGCGGCGTGAGGCGGTTCTCGGTGTTCATTTATCATTGTTGATGTCTTTTTTTTTTGGCGGGGGGATTGAAGTGAAGGGTAAGAGTGGGTGATAATATAGTGTTATTATTTTCTCTGGTGGTTGTGCTTTCTTTGTCATTCTTGCCGCTCGAAAAGAGGGTGAATGACTAAACAACTCGGGAAGGTTGGAGGGTCTTGATAGTGTGTAGAGTTCTTTAGAGTAATGATACGGGTATAACAGTTGTGTCAAAACGAATGATCACAATCGTTATCTGTATTATTGATCATAATGATTCCAATTGATTATGATTTAAAACAATCATAATCCACGATACAGATTGTGACAGATAGAACAGTTGTGTACGTATCATTAATATTTTACTATATTGTTTTCATTATTTTCATTATGGTCGAGGTTGTATTTGTTTGTAAGTTTAGCAAGACCCAGGGCCGGCACTAGAAAATGTTAGGCCTTCGACTATATCGTCGAATTAGGTCTTTTAGTTCGAAGTAGTTTTTTTTCCCAAAAAACATAATTACAAAATATTACTTCAATATCGCGCTTTTAACATAAGTAGATACACAATTCAATTAATTGATGGCTTTAAAACATACTACAAAGCAGAAAAATTCAACATCTGTTTTCTAGCATATTTAGAAACAAAAACGAAATTCATACGTATACACAAAACATACTTACATATTACTAATTCAAGATCGCTTCTTGCGATCATTTAAGTAAAATCACTCCAATAAACAAAAATGTATACATATGTGATGTGATGTCTACTCCAATAAAAAAAAATGTATACATATGTGATGTATGTCTAAAATTTAGACATTGTAATTTTTTGGGGCATTTATCAACTGAAGTAAAGATTTTTTTAGGCCAAATAATTTTTTTTAGGCCTTTATTAACACATTCTATTATGTTAGATTGGATTGAATCTATACGTTTTTTTTTTTTTTAATAATTACGGAACATGTAATTTCGGGCCCCCGAAATAATTAGGCCTTAAGCCGCCGCTTATAGCAAGGGCCGGCCTTGGCAATACCACAATATCATTGTTGAAGAATAGTGGATAGTCTAGAGCCTTTACAAATGTTACTGTCTTGAGGGATAATTTAATGGAGGATAATGCATATTTTAAATTAAAATCATCTGTGTGAAAGATATAGTTTGTTAAATTAGAGATGTGATAGACTTTGTTTGATTGCATCCGATATATAGAAGATATATAGTTACCAATAGATAGTTTGATTGCATTCCGATATATCTAATTATATGTTGGTCTATTCAGGTGGTGAATTGAGGTTAGACGGGTACATCGATTTTGATTTCCAATTAGAGAAGGATGATTGAAAGTCGATTTCTGGATCAGTGTTTAACCTTGGTGGTGGAGCGTAGTCTGGAGAAACATCAAGCAGGTGGTATTACAGACTCAACAATGGAGGCTATGTATATTGCGGCTTCTCAAGCTGCAAAGAAATTAAGCGGCATGTCTCCGGAAGATCCTAACAAATCTGAAAGTTGTTCCAGGCTTGGATAAGTCTACCACCCTCTATTGTGACAACAATGGTGTTGTGGCTAATCCCAAGAAATCTAGAAGCCACAAGAGATCCATATAGATAGAAAGTACCATTAGATCAGAGAGATTGTCCAGAGGGGATGCCTGTCGGTTCTCAAGACCGCCTCAATAGACAACCTGGCAAATCCATTCACCAAGACGTTGCCGACAAATGTTTTTGAGCAGCACTTGGGGAATATGGGTTGCAAGGACATGCCACACATGCTTTCGGAGCAAGTGGAGATGTTGATAAATAGTAGGGTCACTAAGGTGTGCTCTAAACAATTTGTTGAAACACAGACGAGAAACTTGCACTTGAAGAAAGATAAAACAGATGCAATCTAACAATAAAAATGGAGGAAAGAGTAGTAAGGCATCTAATTTTTTTTTTCATTGGAGCGCCGGGGCGTTCCCATCATTGAAGTCAGAGTGTGGGATTGAGCCTTCCGAATGAGAAAGAAAAAAGTGCTTAGTTTCGTTGGAAAAACCAACGAAAATTTGATAGTGAATCTCGCCCTACTTCTAAAGAAAGATAGAAAAGGTTGGAGAGAGTGACTTTATGAAATTCTCTCCTTTCCAAAGCTGCGCAAGGCGGCACCCCCATAGCAAAGCCCCACCCCTCTTTCCCCCCTTTTAATAAAGACCCTCGCCGGCCGCCGCGCTTCCGATTCATCTGTGGGTCTGGAGCCGAAGCCTTTTTTTCAAGAGGTGATTTCGAGAATCAACCAACCGACAAATCCCGTAGCCCAGGTGACGCACAGCCTCCTCTCGCCCAAATGAAATGGGATTCATCAATCAATAAGCTTATTGAGGCACAAATCCCTAACCCTAACCGCCATAAGATCTTTGTCGGAATTGTCATAAATACCCCAGATGTGGACCCCAACTCCAGCTGTTATCCACCAGACGAAACTCAGCTCCAAACTGACTTTCCTAGAAAACTCACTTGTAATCAACAAACTCAGATGTAGAACTCAGCAAACTCAGTTTCCACTAAAACTCAGTTTCCACAAAACTCGGTTTCCCCAAAACTCAGTTTCCCTCAAAACTCAGTTTTCTCAGCTTTTCCCAAAACTCAAGTTTCACTTCACAAAACACAGTTTCAGCTTTCAGATTAGTTCTACCAGTTTTAGAGATCAAGTCTCAGGACTAACAAATCTCCACCTTGACTTGAACTCTCATTCAACGTCACCAGATTGCATAATTCAAATGTACTTGTACCAGTGCATTCGTCAATGCCAGGATGTACTTGTACCAGACTTCTACACAGAATCCACTCAGCTGACCTGCTCTCAACTGAGTTTCCAGAAAATGGATTATAAGCTTTGAATGTTAAGCAAGTCCATACACAACTGAAACTTGCTTTGTTGAACTGGTTTAGTAAATATATCAGCAGGATTTTCCTTGGTGCTGATCTTCTTCACTACAACCCTCTTCTCATTTCTCAGAAAATGATATCTCACATCAATATTCTTGGTTCTCTAATGATGAACCCGATTGCTAGCTAGACAAATTGCACTCAAACTGTCACAATAAATCTCAGCTTGATCCTGATGCAGCCCCAAATAACTGACTAGACCCTTCAACCAGATTGCTTCCTTAGGTGCTTCAGTAAGAGCCATATACTCTGCCTCAGTTGTTGATAAAGTTATTGTTGCTTGCAGAGTTTCTTTCCAGTTGACAACTGAATTCCCCAATGTGAAAACATAACCAGTCATTGATTTTCTACTGTCCACATCACCTGCATAATCAGCATCACAGTATCCTATGACCAAACTCTGAGTATCACCTCCATAAATGAGACCAACATCAGCTGTACCCTTAAGGTACCTGAACATTCTTTTCACAGCTTTCCAGTGTCCTTTTCCAGGTTGAGCCATAAACCTGCTGACAACACTGACTGCCTGAGCCAGATCAGGCCTAGTGCACACCAACATCAGACTGCCAACTGCACCAGCATAGGGAACTTTTGACATATATTCCTTCTCCTCAGCTGACTGTGAACTCACAAATGAACATTTGATGCCATAGGAGTATCTATTGACTTTGCAGCAGACATACCATACTTGGCCAAAACCTTCTGTATATAGCCCTGCTGAGATAAAAACAGCTTTTCCGACTTCTATCTCTCAGATCTCCATCCCCAAGATTTTCTTGGTCGCACCCAAATCTTTCATTTCAAATTCAAAGACTAAGAAGGCCTTTCGATTCTAAGTATCGACTTCTTTCTTGCAAATGACAAAGATATCATCCACATACAAAACAAGATAGATGTATGATCCATCTTCCAGCTGACTATTGTAGACACAACAATCATAAGGACATCTGCTATAACCCAGCTGGATCATGTAGCTGTCAAACCTTTTATACCACTGTCTAGGAGCCTGCTTCAACCCATACAAGGACTTTTTCAGCTTACAGACAAATGCTTCTTTACTAGGAACTTGAAATCCCTCTGGCCGAGTCATGTATATCTCTTTATCTACCTCACCATGTAGAAAAGTGACGGACGTTTTCTAGGCTATACAATCCTTACCGGCAGTGTACCGGGTAAAATTGTAGTGCTAGTGTGGTGATTCAGGTTGTATCCTCAGGGAAATGAAAATCTAATTCAAAGTGTGGTTAAACACCAAGAAGCTATTATTAACTCGATCTAAGTCGCAGTTTTTTTTTTACCATTTATAGGGTTATATTGTTAGAGTTAGATTGTTACGTTAGTAAAACAGTAAATAAATACTAATATAATATATAGAAGCTAGCCAAGATAATGTTATTGAACCATGATCCCTTTTTAGTTAATAGATGAGACATATCTTCCTTTTTCAAGGTGTAATTTATGTGAAACGGTGCACTCTCACCAACAGCCTCTCTCACACGAGCGTCATTTAAATCATCATATGTCTCATCAATCGTCCAATGTCATTCAAAAGATTGGGTACTCCGCTTTGTCATGCGGTCAATGTCAAGGATCTCGATCGTAATGTAAATTAACGTAATAAGATCTTGAGCACAATTTTAATAAGATTTGTTTCTCTCAAAACAAATCGCCCGGTAGGAAATAGGATTCCGTTGTCACGCTTTCACTCGCCATTTTTACCTCCGGTTTTTCTACCATTGATCGTATATCCTAACTTCACCGCTTAGTTCGTCATTAGATTATAATTACATTTCATACCGGTTAATTACGCTCAATACTGAACGTTTCATTTAAGCACATGTAGAAAAAGATTCATCATAATCGGTTTTAATCATTTTTACCATAGTCAATCATCCATTTTACCAAAAGATTAAAATAGTTCAATTACATATTTTGGCTAGATATAGATAAGTAATATATAAATAGAAATAGAAATAATAAACATAATAATATTAGAATATATTACCGATTACAATCATTGAATCGGAATTCGTTTCTCCGGATATAACATAACAAAGGTTCAAAATCAACAATCTTCGATAATTATTCCATCATTACAACGATACTATAACTAATTTATTTATATATATAAAACATATATATATATATATATATATATATATATATATATATATATATATATATATATATATATATATATATATATATATATATATATATATATATATATATATATATATATATATATATATATATATATATATATATATATGGGCCCAAAATGATGAAAACAAGAAAAGAGAAGAAAGGAGATGGAAGAAGAGGGGAAATGGAAGAAATGGGGAGGAGATGAGAAGAGAGGGGCAAAGGATTGTGATGGATTTGGGGAGGTATTTATAGGAGAGAGAAAGAAAGGAGATGGAAGAAGAGGGAAATGGAAGAAATGGGAGGAGATGAGAAGAGAGGGGCAAAGGATTGTGATGGATTTGGGGAGGTATTTATAGGGAGAGATATATAAATATATATATATATATATATATATATATATATATATATATATATATATATATATATATATATATATATATATATACATATAATATATATATATATATATATATATATATATATATATATATATATATATATATATATACGATGATATATCTTAGCAAGTTTGTTAGAAGATGGTGGGTGTAATGATGAGTCCTCACATGCACCATTAGATGGTTAAAATCAAGTTGAGAAAATATCTTCACTTTTTCCGGCGTTTCTATTGCGGCGCTTATCGATAAAATAGCCATAACTTGAGTTGTAGACCTCCAATTGACGTGATTCAAAATGCGTTGGAAAGCTCATTTGAATATATACAACGTTTATGAAGAACTCTTACCCAGAAAATGCCTCTAAGTTGGGTCAAATATCTGTCGAAGATATTTTACGGTATAAGTACGTAGGAAAATCGACCCTTTAAACTCGTAAGCTTGTGGCATCTTCTTCTTTCCTTCAAAATCCATCTTTTAGTGCTCAAAACATGTCGTTACGTGGAATCTTGGTCAATGTATAATCCTGCAATGAACCACCAAAACACCAAACGTAAATCCGATACAACACTCCGGTTACTAAACCGGTACAAAATTTATAAAAACATAATAAAAACACGATAATTTATATAATAATTACTACTCAAACATTTGGATGAAATTAATAAATTAATGACTTAAATTGGTACAATAATGCTCAAAGTGTTATCAATATTAGGGTAAAATGTCATAATAATGATTGACAATTTGTCGCTCATCAAAAAGCTGTCTTCACATCTAACTGCTCAAGTTCAAGATCTTGCTGTGCCTCTATTGCTAGTAACACTCTGATTGAAGTATGTCTGACTACTGGTGAGAATATCTCATCAAAGTCCACTCCTTCTTTTTGACTGAACCCTCTAGAAACCAAACGTGCCTTATACTTGACTCCTTCTGCCTCAGTCATTCCTTCCTTTTTCTTGAAGATCCATTTGCATGTAACAACTCTCCTATCAGCTGGATGTTTAACAAGATCTCAACTCTGATTCTTCAGTAATGACTCTATTTCATCTCCCATGGCAGCAAGCCATTGAGATGATTCAGAACATGTCACTGCTTCCCTGTAAGTAGAAGGTTCAAAATCATTCACCTCTTCTACAACTTGAAGTGCATATCAAGCCAAATCTTCAAACCCATACCTTCTGGGAGGTATCCCAACATTGGATCTTCTAGCTCACGACAAATATACTTTGTCGACCAATATCGCTTTGACGCTCGGTGATCCATGTTCGGCTTATCGGCTTGATTCGATTACGGTTCAAGAACTGATCGATGAAAACTAACTTTGTTCAGCTGAGTGTTGCATCTCGGCTGACTCCACCTAAAGATCCACCTTACGATCGCTTTTCTCGCCAAGATCGGTTTCGCCATTTGATAATCCTCCCCACTGATGAACTGAGCATAGAATTTTCATCAAAAACTGTATCTTTACTGAGAATGACTCTATTTTTTGCTGATGACCAAATTTTATAACCCTTAACTCCATCACCATACCCCACAAACACTCCTTTCTTGGCCCTTGGTTACAGTTTCCCTTTACTAACATGATAGTAAACTGTGCTTCCAAATACCCTTAGAACTGAGTAATCACCAGGCTTTCCCGACCACATTTCAACTGGTGTCTTGAAACTGATCCTTGTGTGAGGATTCCTATTGATTAAGTAACAAGCTGTGCTTACAGCTTCTGCCCAAAATCTTCTTGACAAACCAGCATGAGAGAGCATGCATCTTGCTCTCTCCAGAAGAGTTTGATTCATTCTTTCAGCTAC
The DNA here is from genome assembly GCA_026214975.1 of Gentiana macrophylla. Taxonomy (NCBI): domain Eukaryota; kingdom Viridiplantae; phylum Streptophyta; class Magnoliopsida; order Gentianales; family Gentianaceae; genus Gentiana; species Gentiana macrophylla. Next base: position 102,347,196 of record CM047810.1, read on the forward strand.
ACCATTTTGCTGAGGAGTATTCCTGACTGTAGGAAGTCTAGCAATACCCTCATTTCTACACAACTCATCAAACTCATTCCAGCAGAATTCCAAACCATTATTTGTACGAAGCCTCTTGATCTTCTTCCCCAACTGATTTTCAACTAGATCCTTCTATTGCATGAAGCTCTTGAATGCCTCACTTTTGTGTTTCATCATCACCACCCAAGTCTTTCTTGAATAGTCATCTATGAATGACACAAAATATCTGTGACCACCCAATGACTCCACTTTTGATGGCCCCCAACAATCAGAATGAATGTAATCAAGTGATGACTTTATGATGTGTATCTCTTTTGAGAACTTGCCCCTATGAAGCTTCCCAAACACACAATGCTCACAAAAGTCCAGATTCTTGACCTTACATCCCCAAGAAGATCTTTCTGAGAAAGAATTTGCATCCCCCTTTCACCCATGTGACCTAGTCTCATGTGCCACAGTTTTGTCAACTGTGACTGATGAACTTCAGCAGATGCTACAGCAGCAGACCCAGACATAACTAATCCTTGCAAAATATACAAGGTTCCCCTTTTGACTCCCCTGAGAACTGAAACTGAGTTTTTATAGACACTCAGTTTTCCACCTTCACCCTTAAAACTGAATCCCTTGTTGTCTAAAAGACTGAGAGATACCAAGTTCTTGGTCATCTGTGGAACATGTCTAACTTCACTCAACATACATAATTTACCATCCTCTGTCCTCAACTGAACTGAGCCAATCCCAACTTGCAGACCTTGCTGTTTGCCATAGCTATGTGACCACCATTTATCTGTTGATAACTTGAGAACCACTCTTTGTGTGGACAAATATGATAAGATGCTCTAGAGTCCAGAATCCACACATCAGCATGATGTGTTGTTTCTCCAGCTACTAGAACCATGTCCTCCTCTGAATCAAACTCTCACTTTGCTACAACAAATGTTCTAAATCGTTCTCCTGCTGTTTCTTTTTCTTTGGACAGTTGGACTTCCAATGTCCCTGCTCCTTACAGTAATTGCAAACATCTATGGATTTAGGACCTTTAGACCCTGTCTTCTTGGATTTCTTCTTCTTCCCAAACTGCTGCCCATGCCCTTTTCCCACTCCACTGCCGACTACAAAGTCCAACACTGACTGCTCTCTGCCCAACCGCCTTATGTCTCACTCCCCCTGGCATGTAAAGCTAACCTTACATCTTCCAATGCAACTGTATCCTTCCCAACTATGAAGGATTGCACAAAGTTCTCATATGAAGCTGGTAGTGATACCAACAAAATCAGAGCTGCATCTTCATCCTCAATCTTCACATCAATATTCCTGAGATCAAGTAATATTGTGTTCAACTGATCAAGATGATCTCTCAGCTGAGCCCCCTCATGCATCCTTAGACTAAACAACCTATGCTTTAGCAGCAACTTTTTGGTCAATGACTTAGTCATATACAGTGTTTCAAGCTTTGACCATAACTTAGTAGCAGTGTCTTCCTCAACAACTTATGTGATAACATCATCAGATAAGCACAACATGATGGTGGAATGTGCTTTCTTCTCCAGACTGGCGTAATCTGCTACACTGGCATCTCCTTTACCGGATAAAGGAGTCCACAATCCTTGTTGTTTTAACAAGGCCCGCATCTTGATTTGCCATAGACTGAAACTGTTCCTCCCGGTAAATTTATCAATCTTTACGTTAACTGCTGACATCTTTCTTGCTAAAGAACAGATCTTTGATCACAAAATCCTAGCACCGGTCACCGGTCTTGGTGAAGATCAACTCCGTTTAGCCTGCAAATCTCTCTGAATTTTGAACCTGACTCTGATACCAGTTTGTTGAAACACATATGAGAAGCTTGCACTTGAAGAAAGATAAAACAGATGCAATCTAACAATAAAAATGGCGGAAATTGATAAAACACAAAAACAAAGAGAACACGATGATTTAACGTGGTTTCCGGTGTTGTGTCGACTACTTCACGGACAGAAAAGGAGATATTTTATTCTGCACAGAATTACAAGGTTTTCATAAGTGTGTGAATAACACTTTGAAAGACACACTTTTCATTGATTACAACTTCGGTATTTATAGGCACAAATCCCTAACCCTAACCGCCATAAGATCTTTGTCGGAATTGTCATAAATACCCCATATGTGGACCCCAACTCCAGCTGTTATGCACCAGACAAAACTGAGCTCCAAACTGATTTTCCTAGAAAACTCACTTGTAATCAACAAACTCAGATGTAGAACTCAGCAAACTCAGTTTCCACTAAAACTCAGTTTCCACAAAACTCAGTTTCCACAAAACTCAGTTTCCCCAAAACTCAGTTTCCCTAAAAACTCAGTTTTCTCAGCTTTTTCCAAAACTCAAGTTTCACTTCACAAAACTCAGTTTCAGCTTTCAGATTAGTTCTACCAGTTTTAGAGATCAAGTCACAAGACTAACACAATTGTATATTGCCAAGTTTAGTGCATAAGAGTTATGTACGAGATGATTGATTTTATGATGTACAACTACCTTAAACATTGAGTCCGTGGTGAATTGACTAAAGTTCATAATTGAGTGTAAGTCAGGATCTCAAAGCAAACATGATTAGTTCAACAGAAAACTTGTGACTGCCTGATCCGGGCCGGTATCGGACATGTTAGTGGCTGCACTTACACGTGAAATGGTGCATGTTGTACTTGACCGTTTCAATATGATGATCTTGTACTAAGTTCGTAATGAGAAATTCTAACTGAATCATTTTTGGACTGAATCTTAATCCTGATGTGATTATAGACTCATAGATTTTCAAGAATATTGGTGTTTGATTTGGTGGTACGGATAGCTAAGTGGTGCTTTCCTTAATCCCGACCAAATTTGCATCACTCAGAGATTGATGGCTAGGAATGAAAGTCACAAATATGGAGTCCACTTTTTCCTCGGAAAATAATGTATAAAGACAGTTCCCTCATATGTTAATCTTGGTATTGATCGATTGTGCACACGTTTGATATGATCAAATTGATATCGGCCACTAGTGGTTTAATGGTAGCTCAAAGATAAGATGTTATGGAGAGGTATTATGGACAATGCCTTGCTCCATAAACAAAGAGTCTGTGGAGGATTTTCCATAGGTAATAGTTATATCAGTGGACACTCGGTGTCAAAATGTACCACATTGGACATTTCTAATTTTTTCACCCACCATATATATTAAGAGATGAACTTACCTCAACTCACAACCTATGTTTTGGGAATGAGGCACCTCCTCTTATATGGATTTGAGCTTATTTTCTACATGGTGTTGGAGCCAGGATTTTATTGTGCAAGTATTGGGCTGCTTTGTGTCATGTGTCACAGACTCTTTATAGGCTCACACTTGAGAGGCGTGTTAAAGTGTATCACATTATGTATTTGTAATTGTTTCACCCACCATATTAAGAAATGGACTTACCTCACCTCACAACCTAGGTTTTAGGGATGAGGCCATCCTCTTATAGGTTTGGGCTTATTTTCATCACTCGGTAACTACTATGAATAGTATAGATTTTTTTTCTATATTCCGAAAAAGTGCATTCTCGGCTCCCCACAAGTACGGTTAGTGAAATTTTAGGGTCCACCAGGTGGATTATAGTAGTTTCTATTATATTTTTATGTAAACACAGATGTGTTTATTGATATATAATAATTATACGATGTCATGAGGATTCGAGAATGACATCAGGTCCATTTAGATTTGGGGTATTACAATATATGACATCAATTAAGCTATTGAGGCTGTTTGTTATGAGATCAAACATGAATTAACAAGAGGATTTCATAAAGAATTTTGTTGCACACAAGTTCATGTGATAAAAATTTAGATTTCATGTAATGGGATATGATGAAAAGATTACCATTAATTCCTTTGTTCTGATATCAAATAATGTGATTCTGCAAACCATTTAAGATAATAATCGACGCATGCAATGTGAAGAACGTACACACGATGAGCCTTCATCGATCTTGGTCAATCTGTGATCAAGCAGGCATTCTCGGGTTATGTGTATACTTCGAATCAACATGCGATTCAACACCTAATGATCACATATACCCATTACGTCAAATCCCAATAAATCTGATAAATCAGTAAAAGTGGATCTCCAATAAAAAAGAAACCATGACACAATGCACAAAACATTCATTGTATACAAATATCAATTATTATTTTCAATGATTTTGATCCCTAGGTTTATTTTAAGAGCTATGGACGACCTTTAGCCAATGAGAAAAATTATGGTACAAAGGTAATTCAAGAGTTAACGAGGTGGTTGATGCAATAATGCGTTATTCAATTTATCACTATTATTTGACCAACACTAGTGATAATAACAAATGTTAGATATAATGTGTCAGTACTAATTGTCACACTATTCGACATTGTCATTTGACATTGTTATTCTGTGTGGCTATTTGACACTACCATTTGACATTGTGATACCATGTGACACTATTAATCACACTGATTCATTGAAGGTTATAAGTATCAACAAAACATGTGCAAATCGAAGGTAATAAGTCTCAAGTTGACACTATTGATTGACACTATGACAACAGAGACAATACTAGGTCATTATAAATACATAAGTAGTGTCGTTCAATTTGACACTATAGATTGACACTATGACAACAGCAACCCAAAGTTAAAATATAGAGAACAAAAAAATAAAAAAAAAATTATGATGATTAAAAATGTACATTAAAAGATAAGATTGATTAAAAAATAGATAGAATAGATTTGTTTTTTTATCTTAAAAAAATTCTTCACAATTGGTGGTGGAACATGGTATTATTAATATCATTAATTTGTTTTTATAGAAAATGAAGAATTCTTTCCAAAAAAGGAAAAAAATAGGGAAAAATCCACGTTTCATTGCCTAATTAAGTTTTAATCCACAATCCTTATTTTAGTTGCAATAAGGACAAAATAATTTTATTTAGACTAAATTACCCCTCCTCGTAAGAATATCCAGTTTCGTACACACCCCCTCACCCCAGGCGATGATGAATATTGTTTTTCTGACGGGAATTCAAAGAGCACATAGCAACTAAGGTGCCCGACAACACCACAATCAGGATCCAATGGGCTTTGAGTTTTTTTCAGGAGCTGGAGCTAAAATTTCGTTGAATAGCAATTGGGACAAGTTGTTGTGCTCATGGTCATGATCATGAAAATTCCACTTGAGTATTATGTAGTGTAGACTGTGTAGTCAAGTTTAACCTATGGGATGGAGATGGTGCTATGATTGTATCATTTAATTACACGAGTTCTGCTACATATCTCTTTATTCCATCCACATATTTAACTTACTCTGATTAATCAAAGTTACAAAATATGTCCGGTTCTGAAAGTGTTTGATTGATATAAATTAGAAATAAGATAAAAAAAAAATGTTAATGAATGCTTATTAATTGTTGCTAATGACTTGTGAGTTCATAGCCAGTGTTGGGGGCAACAATTTAGAATCTAAGTTGTGTTTTATCGGTGGAATTGTGTTCATTTTGATGAAGAAACCAAACTGCAAAAACATTTGAATAATAGATGATATCGAGCTGGAGATGTGAACGAGCTGAACTGAGAAAATGTGATGAGCACAATGCTATTAAATGAACATGATATCATCTTCTAAAGCTAAGTACTCACTCTTAATCTATCTTTGATTTCTTGTTATGATTCAAGCACGCTTATATGATTGATAAACGAATCAAGCTGAGCTGAAAATTGATGAACTAAGATGCTTTGTGATTGAGCTGAATTGTGAGTTTATACGGCTGATTTTAATGCTATACATTGAGATACTTGGCTGAATTTGTGACATATGTGTGCCTTGAAGTAGTCCCTTGAAACGAGCCTTATATGAGCCAGATATTGAGCTATATTGAGGCTGTTCTTGAGTCAGTCTTCGGATGATGTACCTAAATGGAGTAATGCCTTAAGTGTGTTGTTCATTTGGTTCATATCATTAAGCTTTCTAATACACTAGTTTTTTTAGGGGGGTGTTACTATTGCTGTTACTGTGTTACTGATACCGATACTGTGATACAGATACTGTTATTGTGTTATGGTGTTGAGGTCGATGTTGAAATAGTGTCCTAAACCCAATCGGGTTGGACCGGATCCGACCGGGTTGGATCATTTCTACTATTTCTTTATGTTTGTACATATATTAAATGACTTTTCTATTGTCATATATATGTTATTTTAGAGAACCAATTGTGAATTGTTATATGATAACGTCCTTAGTATTAAACTGTGATAGAGAAACCATGATAGGCGATTATGGTTGATTAGATCTCTAATCACTTTAATAAGTTTGATACTTAAATGTCTCTAGGCTGATGTACTATTAAACAGGGCATTGATAGTATAAACAGACTAGCACGTATTAGATGTCTTCTGTCTTCAAAGGCAGGGATAGATCTCGTCTATCGAAGTGTAGAGACACTTGGACTGTACGTGGACGTGTATTAGAGAATGCGTACGCTAGACTGACCCACTTACACGGATAAGTGTCACACTATGTGACGGTTGTGTAATTACCCTTAGGACCGGAGTCTTCATGGCATCACGGTGTGTATTGTCATGCTTTGACACTATTGAGGTTTCCCTTAGCCATGGGGCGATCATGCGGTAGTGATTGGGTGTGATACTGAAGCATGCGGAGTATACATGTTTGGTCGTCTGGGAATCGCGTACCCTATTAGATGGGATCGAATATCCGAAATGGCCTTCTTATAAGGAATGTCTAGCTCTCGTGAATCTTTGCAAAGTGGGAGTAAATAAGTTACTTAAAGAGAGCAGGATATCCAGATTATAAGATACGGCCGTTGATGTTTTGACACTCGACTAACGACTGTATAGATATTATTACAGCGATAGGATTGTAAGTTGCACGGTAACTGTTTCACATGAAAGATAGTAGTCATTGCATTTGACTCTTCCGATGATTGGGGGTCACGGTGTGTTGCTAGACGTTATCCCGTGATCGTTAGGTATGAAGGGCATTTTAGTAAATTTCACTTTGTGCTTACGGCCAACATATTCGGAAGCCTATCGGGTCACACACATAAGAACATCTAGCCGGATTAAAATGTGGTTATAGATGATAACCAAATAAGGAAAGTTTATCTCGAGACTATAAATGTTATAGTGGTAAATTAATATGGTGGTATTTATTTATTATGAATAAATAAAATACAAGATATTAATTATATTAATTAAATAATATTCCGGAAGCCAATTAATGGCTAAAGGGGCGCATATATTATTGTGTATAAGATACACTTGGATTGTGCAATTTAATTAATAGTATTACCAAATATTAATATAAGATATTGATATATATGTATATATCTAAAATATATGCGGCTGAAATTTGTGTGCATGTCACACGTGAATGCCAAGATTGACATGTTTGAATATTTGGATATTAATAGATTTATATGTGTTATATATATATATATATATATATATATATATATATATGATATATACACACGTGTAAATTGATTTATGGTAATAAAATAAAGATAGTCAATATTAGATATTGACAATATCTTGGAAATATTCAATATAAGATATTGACAATATCCTAGATTTATTTAATATAAGATATTATAATAAATGAGATAAATCAATCAATTATATTTTTCTTATTTTATTGGGAAAATGTTTTCTTCTTCTTTCTACTCTATCTGGGGCGCCACATCCATTATAAAAAGGAGGTGGGTGTCAAGCTTTTATGTACAACACAATTCCAAGAACTAATCGTTCTTGTGTAAAATAGAGAGCATCCTATAGAGAGTTGGAGAGAGGGGAAAAAGACCGGTCTAGCAACCGGAGTTTTCCAATAGCAATCCATGATGGGATTCCGGCGGGCTGTTCGTGTAGACTAGCGGTAGAGGCCGAACACTTGGGCGGCTCTATGCAGAACTACTCTCCTTAGACGGTCAAAGCGTCGATCTTTTAGATCAACCAAGGTAACAACCGTCTACTAGCTTATTTGTTTATTGCTTAAACGAAGTCGATATTGGGTCAATAGAAAATAACTTTTTGAATTCCGCTGCGTTCCCGCATAGATTTCCTAACAGTCGACGCATTGAAACCGAAGGTGGAGATCTACGAGCTAATGTTTCAAAAAGAGGCTAATGCTCATTGGTAATTATCTGTGAATAGAGATAGGGTACAAATGTTGAATCATTTGGTGTAGATGTTGACTTTATTTAGAAAATTCTAAACCATTTGGTGTAGAGTTGGAGAAGAAGATGATGGTAGAAATCGACATTGTCGAGGATTTTTAGGTGCTTAAATAATCATTTCCTTGATGTAACTTAATTATCGTATATGTTGATGTTAAAGTTGTTTATCATATATTTTGTAATTTTTTTCCATTGTGATTGAATGTGTTATTTGAAAATACACAAGTTTTTTGAGTGTTAATGCGATTACATTATTGTCCAAATGATTTTAGTTTACGGTTTGCTTCCGTTTTAATCCATAAAGGAATATAGGTTGTCGGTGTTGTTGTAAAGCTTGCTGAGTCCATCATTTTTGGCTAATCCCATACTATTAATGGTAATGGTGTTATTTTGTTTGTTAATAAAACGTGTTCCTGTGATAATGATACTGTGATACTGATACTGATACTGATACTGATACTGTGTTATTGATATTGTAAGCTCATTCTCTCTCTCTTTTAATACAAAATGCAGTTCAATGTGAAAACAATTGAAGTAAATGGAGAAAATGCAGCTCCATTGTTTGAGTTTATGAAGAAAGGCAACAAGTTCAATAGACTTTTGCAAAGTTCCTAGCCAGGTGATATATGAGAATGTGCAGTGTGTTCCCCATCAGAGCTTTCGTTTTGAGGGAGTGCAAAGAACTTGGGAATACTGTACTTGATGTTGTTGCAGCTAATAGAATTTTTCTTCGTGCTTTAGTTTATTTTCGGAGCTTTCATTTTGTCTTGCTGATGCTTCTTCTCATATGTTGGTGGTTTTTTATTTTGCAGTAGATGAGACAAGTACTACATGTTCATTATAACCATATTTTTGCATTCTGGAAACTACTAGTATTATGTTTAAATGTTTTAAATCAGATGTGTTGCTATTGAACCTTGAACTACATGTGATACTGATTCTGTGATACTGATACTGTGTTAGTGTAAACGCTGCGATTATTCGGATTTTAAAAACTACATCGAAAGGTTATCATATGATATCTCAAAAGAAGAGAAAAAAAATGAATTTTGGTGAACGAATTTTGATGATCAGTGTTCTAAATCAAAAGTTACGATCGTTTATAAGAAAAAACGCTCCGATTAATGCAAATATTTTTTCAACTTTCAAATTTACGTCGGAAGGGTATCGTATGAGATCTCAAAATAAAGAGCGAAATAAAAATATGAATTTTGGTGAAAAAATTTCGATGATCGGAGTTCTAAATCAAAAGTTACAGTTGTTTAAAAATTAAAAAAAAAAAAAAGCATTAGCAGCAAAGAATTCAACAGATATAAGATGAATATGGAACGCTGAACAAACGCGCTGTAGCGCTTGGGTAATTTTGTCCGTATGAAATTTTTTTGTCCTTTTGCAACTAAAAAAAAAAGAGTGTGTCATGTTTATTCATTTTGTATTGAAAATTGAATTTTTGGCTCATTTCCCTAAAAAAAAAACGTGGACATTTTTTTTTTAACGTATATGGTAGTTATAAACATGGAAAAAGAGAAAAGAGGCATTTTAGTCCGTAAACGATAAAAAATGTCATTTTACTAATAAAATAATTTTTATGTCATTTTTACTAATTTTACAATTGTTTTTGTCCTTTTTGATAATTTTCCCTTATAATCCATTTTTTTTTATTTTATCATATATAACTGTATGTGGACATATTATATATAAGATTATTAAATAAATAACCAGCATCAAATGCTTAGCAGTTTTTTTCGTATATAGCTGACCGCAGTATATGCATGCGTACAAGCATGCTTGTGAGTATTTGAAAAGAATAATAATTATGTCCGTGTCACAACAATTGACATAACACAGGTAAATAAACATGCATAAATTGAAACGACACACGTTTTATATGATTGATCATTAATTATTAATTGATATGACATGGGGTAATACTATGTCAGACAACAAAAAATGCACCATACATCTTACATTATTGCTAAATGACATTTTCATCATAATCAACGACATGGACGACCCTGTGAGAACCGGGGCCCTAAGAGTAGCCCCCAGTGAGGCAATTTTAGAGATGTTCTTTATACCTTTTTATAAGAGAGAATAAACATTTAGATAAATGTCAAATAATAATAGTACAATAGACAAATTGTTTTGGAGACTATCTCTTCTCTTCTCTATTTTAAGAGAACTAACTAGACAATGTCCTCTAAAAAAAAAAGGAAAAAAAAGTCAACCCCTCTTCTTTTAGGAAAAAGAATTTAGAAAGCTGAATCCCTTTCACTCGTTCCTCTTCTGTCTCCCTTTTTTTTTCTTCCTCACTTCCAATGGTGTATCCAATTGTTCTTCCTAAAACCACAAATCCATCCTTTAGTGAAAGTTTAAAACATGTCAGGAGAATAATTCTTGTTATTGTCATATGGAATATCCAGCAGCATTTGATACAAATGTAAACCAAAGACTAGATTATTCTAGAACACAATCTATCACCTAGATCCTTCTAGAGACTGCCACAACATCATACTACATAAAGACACTAATACCCTTATACTTTAACTCCCCCTCTCAAACGAAAGGTGGTATCAACAACATTGAGTTTGTCTCTATTAGGTGTAAACTTGGTGCTTGAAAGAGGTTTTGTGAGACAATCCGCAACTTGATCACAAGATGGAATGTGTTTAACTTGAAGCTTGCGTTGTAAGACTTGATCTCTAACAAAGTGAATGTCAATCTCAATATGTTTTGTCATGGAGTGAAACATAGGGTTGTGAGCAAGATGATTGGCACTTATATTGTCACACCAAGTAACAGGCACAGTAGTAAGAGGCAAGCATAGCTCATGAAGAAGAGATTTCAGCCATAGTATTTCAACAGCCACATTAGCAAGGGCACGGTATTCAGACTCTGTACTTGATCTTGACACAATTTGCTGCTTCTTCGAACTCCAAGAGACAAGAGAATTGCCCAGATAAACACAGTAACCAGCCACTGATCTTCTGTCCTTTGTGTCACATCCCCAATCTGCATCACTAAAGCCTCAGAATTGCAAGATCATGTCCTGGTTTGAAGTGCAAACCCCATCATCAAAAGTACCTTTCACATATCTTAGCATTCTTTTCAATGACTGCCAATGAACAAGTCTGGGAGTTTGCATAAATTGGCTGAGGTGATTGACAGCAAAAGATAAATCTGGTCTAGTGTAAGTTAGATACTGCAGTGCTCCCAGAATACTCCTATAGAGTTTTGGATCAGGTAACAGCTCAGAGTTTTCATCATGCAAATCAACTCCAGTAGCCATGGGGGTTGAGACAGGTTTCAGATACTCAAGTTTCAATTTGTTAATGAGTTGTGATGCATACATATGCTGTGTAAGATACATACCTGTAGCATCTCTGTATGCCTGGATTCCCAGAAAATGACTTAAGGGACCAAGGTCTTTCAAAGCAAATCTGGAGTTGAGCATGGATATAAACTTTTGAATTAACTTGGGGCTGTTTCTAGTGATGAGAATATCGTCTACGTAAACCAGAACATACATCAGAACATCATGAGTCTTGAACACAAACAAAGAAGTGTCAGATTTTGCCTGTTTGAACCCTCACCGCAAAAGCTGTTGTCTCAATTCTTCAAACCAAGCCCTGGGTGCTTGTTTGAGCCCATATAAAGCCTTTCTCAGATGACAGATATGTTTGGGTCTGGTAGGATCAATGAAGCCCTCTGGTTGTGGCATGAACACATCCTCATATAATGTCCCATTCAAGAAGGCGTTGTTGATATCTATCTGGTTTACTGGCCAGTTCAGAGCAACAGCTGCAGCCAAGACCACTCTGATTGTTGATGCCTTTATGACTGGACTGAAGGTTTCTTCATAATCGAGTCCTGGTGTTTGGAGGAAGCCCTTGGCAACCAATCTAGCCTTATGTTTAAGGATAGTTCCATCAGTGTTCAGCTTGAGCTTGTAGATCCACTTATTCCCAATCAGGTGCTGTCCAGATGTGCAGGGAACCAAATCCCAGGTGTGATTTCTCATGAGGGCAGCAAATTCATCTTTCATGGCTTGATGCCACTGTGGACTAGTGATAGCTTCAGCCACAGATGTTGGTTCAGTGTGACATTGTGTGGAGTCTTTAGTGGTAAGAAAAGAGAATGTTTTTGGTTTTCTAATGCCACTTTTGGCTCTAGTCTGCATATGGTGTTGATTTGTAACAGTGGTTACAGTCTGTGGTGCAGTAAAGACTGGTGAAACAGGTGGTGAGGTGTGTGATGGTGAAGCAGATGGTGAGGTGTGTGATGGTGACAGAGATGGTGAAATGTGTAGAGGTGAGTTGTGACTGAGGGCAGGTGATCCAGGTGTTTGAGGTGTATTTAAAACAGGGGAATTAGGTAAAGTCACAAAAGAGCCATTGAAGTTACCTCTGTCAAAAGAATTCAGGTCCTGGTTTGTATAAGTTGCAGCATCCATAGGAACCAATTGAGGAGAAGATACAACACTGGGAACAACAACTTCATTGATTGGACTGGATGAGGTATGAGACTTTTGGGAAGACACAAGATCTTTGTAAGGAAACTCTTCCTCATTAAAAATTACATCTCTTATTATATATACTCTTCCATTTGGTTCAAGACACATATATCCCTTATGACAAGGACTAGGACCAAGATATACACACTTCTTTGAATGAAATTGAAATTTTTGCTTTTGAAAGGGTCTTAGATAGGGATAGCAACTACAACCAAAGATTTTAATAAGGCTGAGATCAGAGCTGTGTCCAAAAATAAGCTCAAATGGTGATTTGTTTTTCAGAACAGGAGTAGGAAGTCTATTGATAATGTAAGCAGCATACTGGAAGGCTTCCCACCAAAGTTTTAAAGGCATGGATGCTTGAGCAAGTAAAGTTAGGCCAACCTCAACAAGGTGTATGTGCTTTCTCTCAACTATGCCATTTTGGCCATGTGCATACGGACAGGAATGTCTGAAAATGATGCCCTGATCCCTCAGATAATTTTCAAATGATCTAAACTCTCCCCCCCAGTCACTTTGAAGACATTTAATGGAGGTGTTAAACTGATTTTCAACCAGGGCCTTAAATTGTAAAAAGGTTTTAAAAGCATCTGATTTGTGAATGAGAGGATAAATCCACACAAACCTAGTTTTATCATCAACAAAACTGATGTAATAGTTATATCCAACAGTAGAGGTGACAGGGGCAGGTCCCCAAAGATCTGTATACACAATATCAAGCACAGAACCAGATTGAGACATAGAATGAGGATAGGGCAGAGTATGATGTTTTCCAAAACGACAAGCCTCACAGAAATCAAACATTTTATTCATAGAAACATTACAGCTTTCAAGAGCAATTTTCAAGACTCTGAAGGAGGGATGACCCAACCTTCTGTGCCACAAGTTGGCAAGTTTACTAGACTCGATCTTACAAGACTTGTCACGGATTTATCTAGCACAGCAAACAAGTAATAAATATTTATAAATCCGGTTTCCCTCAAGTATAAGGATCGTAGTAAAGAGGTTGATACCGGGTCGATCTTACGGGGAACTAAACGATTGTGATTCTAGCTTTTGTCTAACCTAAACTATGTCACGGAACTAATCTAAACAGTGAATAAACATCGAACGAAACAGAAAATAAAACTAGACAGAGGATATAATCCAAAGCTAGGAAGGATACGGGCTGCGAACCAATTCAATACTAAACTAAACTAAGATGCAAATAAAAGCAAACTAACTAAACAAATTCAAGTTTTAAGGATTAATTCAAGTGTGTAATGAACAAACGAGGATTGATCCACCTATCCAACAAGCATTGATTTCCTATCTCGACTATGTTGTGGTTTTTATCTAGGTTGTGATTCACCTTATCTAAACATGAACCCTAATTCCTTAGAAAGTTCATCTATTAATCTATTATCTTCCAATGCAAGATTAACGCGTTTCCTAACCAAAGGTGTAAACTTTATGGTTGTAATCTAGCAATTAAACCTATTAACTTCCGTTATGATAGATTCGAATTACTATTCTTATTCATGATGATCTAGGGTTTATTAAGATTTCCATCAACAATAAACAATCACACATGCAGATCTTCCGATATAAAAGCAATTAAACGTAATAAACATGAATAAGAAACAACCTTTAAATAAAAACTCACAGTTTAACCGAAGAAAACGAAATCAACAATCATTGGATGGCTTCACAATACTCGTTTGATGAAGCTTTTAGCCTCTGGACATCCTCAGCAACTCAAATTTGTATAAACAGTGCATAAAAAGTAACTAGTTTTAATCTAAACTAAAGTGCATCAAAACTGGAACAAAAGGAAGAAAAACGCAGCCTAAAGCCACCCCTAGGTTTAGGGTTTTGAATATATGATGTATGGTCTCCTTTGTGTGGAGAAATAGCCGACTATATATAGATTTTAAAGTCGGTTTCAGCAAGTCGGCTACCGGACGCCCGTCTGGATCCTTGAACGCCCGTCCATTCTTCATATGAACTTCAAATCGGGCCGAGTCATGATCGACGCTCGTCCAACCAGCGTCCACCTCGGCGTCAAACTTCCCGAATCAACTTTCCATCCTGGGCCGCTCGTTCGATTTAAAGAAAACGCCGTCCATTTGGGCCGGGACTCAGATCTGATACCCAATATGACTGAATTTCGATTTCTTGATCTCTATCTCTTTTTCATCTTGTCAATTCCTTCATTATCTCTTTTAATCATCATATATTTCGACTCTTATCTCTTTTGATCATCATTTGAGCCTTGAAAAATGTATCTACATCATATCAAAACACCACACAATGTAATATCGCTCAAATAATCGTAAAAACATAATTAAAGCACATAAATCAACCTATTTTGCAATTAACTCTTTTGAAATATCATTTACTCAATATATTCATTAAACACATGTTTCTTATGCAATTTAGTACGAATACGGGGAAAAATATCATAGAATATAGCATTATAAATCGTATAAAATCACCCTTAACAACTCCCCCACACTTAAGCTTTTGCTCGTCCCGAGCAAAACAAGACAAAAATTAGGCTCGAGAAAAGAACAGACATCTAAACATACATAACACATATCCAATAAATCAGAAGTTCACCATTGTGTGTGCGCATAGCCATAGAAAACTTCCACTAAATCCAAACTCGAGAAACTCAAAGCAAAACTAGCTAATACCCCCTCGTAGACCAGTAATAAATGACACTCATAAGATGCACCCAACAAACGTGATATATCCCGAAAAAGATGATAGAATGAATCTAGGGCCTTTACAAAATACTCGAGAGGATAATCCCTACAACATATCTCACGGGTTTCTCTACTGGGGATAAGATAGAGCGATAACTTAGTCTTATATACATTTCGTAACACTTCTTTAGTTGACTTAACTTTTTCACTTTTAAACACACATCGAATGAGCTATTGCCTGTCATCATAGCGAGAATAGGATATTCGAGATATACCCTACCTTACTCAAATCATAAGGCGACTTCTTCCTTCGTCGTGAGCTTTTAGTCATCATAGTGGTATAAGACATACGTGGTATACCCTATCGCACTCAAATCATCGACTAGCTTTCGACACACCCAATTAATTCATATTTTTCAACTTTTTCATTTGACAATGAGTTATGTGTTACTTATCACATTCAAACCTTCAGATATTCACAGTATGTCATACTTCGGAACTAAATACAAACTATCATAAATCTCAAGATATATACGTAGCACTAAGCACATGACTTATAAGACAATCAAAAATCACTCGTCCAAAAGGGGTATAACTTTATAAATAGCTCATCATTTACTATGGCTCGTGAAAAATCGATCTCAGGTGAAACAACTAACTTATCAAACATATGATATGCAGCTTAAATGACTAAAAAAATAGCGAACATTGAATCGAATTGCCTACTTGGGACAAAACAATAACAAAAGTGTCGAAAAATTTCGAAAATTTTAGCGAAAATTTTAGCTCTTTTGCATAGAAACATTACGAATTAAGCAAATGTGTAGATACATATCGAAACATTCCTCTCCCCCACACTTAAAAATCAACATGTCATCATGTTGTGCAGATCGAAAGAAAAAGGAAAAGACTTAGCTGATTTAAACCGAAACGCGAATCGTCGGTCAGGCCGGAGCCTACATAATGACACTTTAGAATGCGTAACCAGACAATGTAGCTCGATGAAACCGCTAAAATATATACCTTGCACGTCTTGACAAACATGGAACCATCTCGGGGAAAACGGGGAGTTATACCAAAATGAAAAGATACAGCAAAATCAACAAGAGATAAAGCATCCAATACAACCAAAAAGTAGAAACCAAGTCGAAATGAAAGTACGGGTGCCTTATGGCTTACATGATCCATCGGGAAAAGTAACAGTAGCAACATCAAAAGTACAACGGATCATCTAAGTAAAAAGTGGTAAAAATATACAATGAAAGTATCTAGGGCAAATCAAATCAAAAAAATAGACAAAGAAAATCAAGATTGCCCCGGAGCCGGAGTATCATCAGCCGGAGGATCAGAAGGAGGTCCAGAAGGTGGTGACGTAGCCCTAGCTGCCGAATCAGGCTGCTCCTCATCGGAAGACTCAGACTCGTGAAGAACATCGGCAATGGCCTGCTCAATCTCAGAAGAATAATGGAAATCAATGAGGCTTGGATTGAAAATCCTGTCATCCCTCGGTTGCCGGCCTTCACTTATACACTTCAGGATCGTCAAAATGTTGTTCTGAGACGTCCTGATGTCTTCCAGCCAGTCCCGCACACTGTTGGCCATACTTAGCCGCATCCGGACCGGCGCGCGAGAGCAGAATCAGACGCTGAGGCGGTGCCGAAGATGAACCGGGCTCTGTGGTGTCTCCGTCTCTCGGCCGACCGAAGGCTTACCGCTTTCTCGTTGTAGATCGGCCTCGGATTCTTCGGTTTGTGATCGCCTCATACTCAGGCACACCGGCATCGATCGAGATCGTGGATTAAGTGAGGGACAATCAAGCATCGGGTATAGATCTTCTGATTAATAGCCACCTCATCATATAACGCCTGCCCCACATTCACGTTCAAGCCAAACGTCAAAGCATATAACATGCCTTGGTCACCAATGTGAAAGTGCGTCAGGTTGTTCTTAGGCAACAACCGACTCTGAATAAATCGACACTGGACCTTCCAGTCCTCTGTCCAGGTCGTGGTAACCAACTCCTTCCGGTCGCCTCCCGGCCTTAATGTCCATGCCACATCCGGGCAAACTCGCAACCTCAACTCCTCCAAGGGATCCTGCCCCAAACTTTGCCTATGTAAAATCTCCTCCTTATAATCTCTACCCTCAAAAACCGCCAACCCATACTTTGCATTGATCACCTCCGGCGTAAACGGAACTTGGACTCCTCGATCCACAACCACCTTCGTTTCCAAGTCGGTTTCTGAACAATTGGCATAAAACTCCCGAACCAAGGAACTATTGACCGGGGTAGTTGGAATCATCATCAAAGCGTCCCATTTCCGATCCTTAAGCAACTTAACGAAACCCGGATCGACCTTTGCCTCTAAAGTGGCCCTTTCTATCAACATCGTCATCGAGAAATAGTGCTGTTTATACATATCGTGAGCTCTAGGGTTCACGAACCTACGAGGTAAGGGCATATGAGGTACGGTTTTGGCTCTCTTTCTAGGTGGAGCAGCCCTAGGTTCAACCGGCACATCTTCCCGTGTAGCTTCTACAACCTCCTCAACCCTAGACGAGGCTCCGCCTTTCTGAGCTCTAGGCATCCGTACTAAAGGCACATCATCGTCCGTCTCAGAGTCGGAGGTTGGTTCATCCCTTAAGGTTGCCCTAGTTTGGGTGGCTCTAGGGGGTTGCTCCCGAATACTCACACCCCGGTTAGGATCAACCAAGGTCGGATCAAACTCTTTTCGCTTTTTCCCCGCCTCCCTAGCCACTTCCTTCCCATGCCTTTTCACGACTGCTTTCTTATGAACCATTTTCAAGCTTAGACTAACCAAAACAACCCTAATTCACAACAAGATACCCGTTTAACATCCAAAGCGGGATTTCAAAGCAACCAAACCACAACCACAACCATAGCCATCACCAAACAACCCCAATTCATCACCCACCACAACACCATATTACCAAAACAAAGCAACAAGAAACAAAAAAAATAGAAAAAACCGAATTAAGGCAATATTCAAGTGAACGAGCCGACCCAAAGATCGAACTCGCAAAAACGTGAATAAAAACTAGAAATTTTGCTACGAACTTACCAAGTAAGGTGAGTAGATGTTGATCGAGGTGAAAATCAATCCAAACAACACCAAAATGGGCTCCAAAATCGAATTTTTTCTCTGAAAGTCGGACTTGAATGGGGCCTGATTCTCCAAAAATATGGTTTGTTGGGGAATTTGGTTATGAAAATCAAAGAGAGAGGGGATCAATAGCGGCCTGTAGCACTTGGAATCGCTCAAAATGGTTTAGAAATGAAGATTTTAGGCCAAAAAGAGGGAGAGGAAACGGTTTTGCGATTTGAAAAACTGAAAAGTGAGGGTTCATGCGTTGAGGGAGTATATATAGGCAGATGTTGGGCGCTGTCCGACTCGATGGACGGGCGTCCACTGGAAATCGAATGAACCGGGCGGGCGTCCAGCTTTAGTAAACGCTTCGTCCAAGATCTAAAATCAAATACTGAGATTGGAGGAATTGGCCAGGCGGGCGTCCGCACTGTGGACGAACGTCTGGTTAAAAAGAGAAATACGAGATTGAAAATCGTGTTTCCAGACGGGTGTCCAGGCTCAGTGGACGTGCGTCTAAGGATTGGTCAAAGCGGACGGGCGTCCGGTTGTCTGGACGGGCGTCCCAGACAAAAGTGCAAAAATCATAAAATTCCATACAACCCAAATTCAAAAGTACATCTCTTATTAAACTTAAATAAAACTTCAAAAATACAAGTAAAAATCAAACGAAGTACATAAAATTTCTAGAAAATAAATAAAAACAAATAGAGAGCAGTGGGTTGCCTCCCACGAAGCGCTTTTGTTTTACGTCGTTTGCTCGACGAAACAAAACTAACTAACGCTAGTCTGCATAAATCTCGTCCCAATCCACCAAACGGATGAGACGACGAAGCATATCAATAGCGGAGGGAAATCATAGTCGCCTTATACGCCCAGTCATCTCCACTACCTCTAAACCTCTAAAATGTGAATCTGTAGTACCAGCGCTAGATCTCATCAAAGATAGGGTCATTTAGGATCGTATATGGACGTCCTATAGCTTCCTCAGTAGCTCCTCAAGAGGTGAAGTCACTACCTCCCGAACAATGGGGACAATGAGAACATAGGTGATGGTCTTCGTGACGGGTACTAAGCTCAAAATCTACGTGCAAGACTATAGTGCCTCCTGGTCCATCACCATCAGAATCGGTGGGATCCGACTAATGATGGGGAACTCCTCAGGAAGAATTCCGTAATCCATATCTAAAAAGCACACTAACTGACAGATATAAATAGAAAAACTTAGTCAGCTAAAACTTAATTAAACTAAAACTTAAATAAATATAACACTAACAGCATGAACATAAGTTAACTAATATAATAAGGGATATCTAGGATGCCTCCTAGTAGCGCTTTTGGTTAATGTCGTTAGCTCGACAAAATTTAAAACTCAGCCTGGATCAGGCCATTTGACTTTTCTGCCAGCCACTACCTCGTGTAAGCTCGATCGAGAGTGTGGTGCGAAAACAAAGATCTAACACATGGGGTGAAATCTTTAACAGCTTTCCAAATACGCTTAAACTTCCCCATGGTAGACTTCTTCCTCCTTTGATTCTCCTGATCACGTTTTCGTTGACGCTCCCTCCAATACTCTTCCATATCCCAACTACCAGCTAGAACTTCTTCAGATTGACTATTACCGTCATCCTCGGAAAATAGGTCGGGTGAAAACACGTCAAATTCATCGACTTGTGTAGCACCACACCCGAGGATATCGAGGCAACGAACAGTCAAAGATGTTTCTTTAGGTTCACCAATGTAGTGCTTGCACCTCTGGCCATTCACTCAAAACGGGTCACCACTATAACCACGAAGTTCTAGAACGCCTCCAGGAATGACTTGGAGAATCTCGAAGGGGCCGGACCAACGTGTCCTCAACTTTCCAGGAAACAGATGTAACCTGGAATTGTATAGAAGAACTTGTTCGCCGACATGGAATTCTCTCTTCTTAATCTTAGCATCGTGGAGTAGCTTCATCTTATCTTTACTAATCCTGGCACTTTCGTAAGCCTGGAGTCCGAATTGTCTCTAGCTCATATGAAGCTGCTTTGTAGTCGATGTTTTCCACAAGATTGGGAATCAAAGTTCGAAACTTTGTAGCCCAATAAGCTCTATGCTCTAACTCGACGAGCGATGACATGGTTTCCGTAGACCATTTGATATGGAGATGTCCCCATAGGGTTTTTATAAGCGATTCTGTATGCCCAAAGTACATCATCCAACTTCAAACTCCAGCCTTTTCTATGATCGTTGACTGCTTTCTCCGAGATTTTCTTGATACTTTGGTTGCTTCTCTCAACGACCACTAGTCATCGGATGATATGGTGTGCCGCTTTATGACGAACACCATACTTTTCAAAATACTTTCTCTGGGGGTCGGTTGCGAAAAATGCGCCCCTTCATCACTCGATCAAGGCGCGCGGACATCCAAACCTCACGAAGATATTCTTCTTTAGAAATTTCATTACCGTCTTATGATCATTGTGAGGAGTGGCTTGAGCCTCCACCCATCTTGCGGTAATAAATACATCTTAGTCTTCCTTCAGTAAAGTAGACAGGGGCTTGGCTATCTTGGAGAAGTCTTGAATGAATCTTCTGTAGAAACCGACATGTCCAAGAAAGCCTCTAACTTCACGCACATTCTTAGGATAGCTCATTTTCTCAATAGCTTCTACTTTTGCCCTGTCAACTTCTATACCCTTGGCGGAGATTTTGTGGCCAAGAACTATTCCCTCGTCTACCATGAAATGGCATTTTTCCCAATTAAGTACTAAGTTCTTTTCCACACATCTGGATAACACTTGATCAAGATTGTCAAGGCAATCATCAAAAGACTGACCGAAAACCGAAAAATCATCCATAAAAATCTCCATACACTTTTCTACAAGCCCGTCAAAGATAGCTAGCATACATCGCTGAAATGTAGCTGGGGCATTGCAGAGACCAAATGGCATTCGCCGGTAAGCGAATGTACCATAGGGGCAGGTAAAAGTGGTCTTTTCTTGGTCAGCTGGATCAATGGGTATCTGGAAGTATCCTGAATATCCATCTAGGAAGCAGTAGAATCGTGCCCCGCGCAGAACGCTCAAGCATCTGATCAATGAATGGAAGGGGAAAGTGATCTTTCATTGTGACCTCATTGAGCTTTCGATAATCGATGCAGACTCTGTAACCAGTGACAAGTCTCAATGCTATCTCCTCTCCCTTCTCATTCTTCTCAATCATAATTCCACCTTTCTTGGGAACTACTTGAGTTGGGGAAACCCATTCACTATCCGCGATGGCATAAATGATTCCCATGTCCAGAAGTTTAATGATTTCTTTCTTAACCACCTCTTGCATATGAGGTTGAGCCTTCTCTCGAGGTCATCTCTAACACATTTTGCACCCTCATTTGTCTTGATCTTGTGCATACAGATGTCCGGAGATATCCCTCTGATATCTCCTACTTGCCAACCAAAGGCTTTTTCATTATTTTTCAAGACGTTGATAAGTTTCATTTCCTCTAAACGAGAAAGCTTGGCATATATAATCAGTGGAAGCTTGTCACCTTCTCTTAAAAACACATACTTGAGATGTTTAGGCAACGGCTTTAGCACTAAATCTGCAGGGGGGTCTTCTAAACTAGACTTGAGATCTCCACTTTTCAACTCAATATCGCTGAGTTTACTCATGTACCTTTGCCAAAGCTTCTCCTTCCAACAACTCGTCCTCAACATCAGCTGCTAATTGATCTAGATTGACCACACCATGAGTATTTAGATTATCGACCAATCGCTCATATTCCGCTTCTACAGCCATGACTTGCTTATCCATATAATCGGTAAAATCATCCGTCATATAATCAATGGAAAAGCCGGTTGGGGTCCGAGGGTACTTGAATGGACTTTAAGACATTGTAACTCACCTCTTGATCACCAACTCGGATAGTCACTTGCCCTCCATCGCAATCGATGAGGGCTCTAGCTGTAGATAAGAAAGGTCTTCCAAGAATCAGGGGGACGTTTTAGTCTTTCTCCATGTCTAAGACATACCAGTCAACCGGAAAGGTAAATCTATCAATCAACCAAAAAAGCGTCTTTCGGGATCCTGAAGCTTTCTTAGAAGATCTATCGTAATTGTAAACTCATAGTAGTGGGTTCTAGAAGGCTTTGTAAACCGAAATGCTTGCATCTGAGACATTGGCATAAGGCTTATAGAGGCACCTAGATCACACAAATAATTAGGGAAGACTAGACCTCCCATTAACACTGTAAGTACGAACTTACCAGGGTCACCTCTTTTAATTGGTAAGTTTTCATAATTAATCATGGAACAATCCTCACCAATTTGCCTCTTCATGCCTGCTAACTTCTTTTTCGAAGACACAACATCCTTGATAAATTTTGTATACTTAGGCATTTCGACCAAGACATCTGATAATGGAAGATTCACCTGAGTATTTTTCAAAAGGTTTAGCACCTTTTCATACTTCTTATCCTCAATCAAGGGAATGTTACTCTTTCTCGGTGGAAATGGAAGTTTCTTAAGGTCATCATCAGAGAAAACCTTCTTTGAGGATGCATTAACAGCTCTGTCTTCCAGATCCTTCCATCGAACAGCTTTCTCAGATTTCTTAGTAGTCGGGGGATCAGCCTCCTGACTTTCGATTGCTCTTTCAGTCCTCAAGGGATCAGCCACTTGAGGATCACCAACTTCTTCACCTCTCAGGGGATCAGCCACCTGAGTTTTCTCTTGCAGTTGAGGGGAGTGTAGGTGCTCAGCTTCCCCTCCTGCCTTATCAATGGCGGGGAGGGGCTAGTGGTTTCCCGGTGGGAAGTACCACTAACTTGAGTACCGCTTCTCAGATTCATTGCACTGGCCTCCTCTTTACCGTATTGAATTGATGGCACGAGGTCAGTACATGGGCCTTTGTTCAAGTCAGCCTGAGCAACTTGACCACCCTTTGGTTCTTCTTAGTGAAACTGGGCAGCTGCCCTGGGGGTCTAGAAGCTAACTGTTCAGCCAGTTGCCCAATTTGTCTCTCAAGATTCTTCATCGATCTACTTTGCTCCTCCAACTTAGCTTCAACATTGGTAGATTGGGAGGGGCCTTGAGAGTTTTGGAGATTTGGAGCATAGGGCTGGCTGGGCCGACATTGAAATTGAGAGTTTGAATTGGAAGGCCAATTCTGATTGAATTTTTGCGCAGGATTGGAAAAATTCGAGTTTTGGTTCTGAGTAAACCCAGGGTTTCTATTGAAATTCTGATTCGAATTAAAATTCGAATTAGGATTGAAATTTGAAGATGGATTAAACCCTTGGTTTTGAAAATTGCCCTGGCCAGGAAACTGATTGAACCTTTGATTGTTACGGCCATAGAATGCATTCACTTCGCATTCGTCTCATCCGTTCATAGGCGCGAATTTAGAAGTGTGCCCCACATCGTCACAATTCGACATGTGACTTGATTGTCTTGTCCATAATCATGAACAAAGCATTCACTTGATAAGGTGCGGGGGATTAAATTGACATTGGCCATTCATATGGCGGTCGACAAACAATTTTCACAATACGAACACGAGGGTTACGTGGAAAAGAAGAAGTTTGATTTATAGGATTTGGAATTGGAGATGGTGCCATCTCGCTTCACAAAGATGGGCGATCAAACTTTGCAAATTGACTTCCTCAACCTTGGGAGGAGGAGCTTGAATTGCTTGATAAGAGGGAGCATAGTTGTACTTTGCAATATCCTCAAACAAAGCCCATCCTCTTGGGCGTTTTCTTCAGAAATGCCCCACCAGAAGAGCTATTGACCATGCCTTTTGTAAGCTCGGTCAATCCACTAAAGAAGGTGTTGACTTGCCTTTCCATTGGCAAGCCATGGTGGGGACACTTTCTAAGAAGAGACTTGAATCTCTTCCAACATTCGAAAAAGGACTCATTCTCTTTCTGGTAGAAAGTGAATATTTCATTTAAGCACTGGGCAGTTTTTGAAGGTGGAAAATATTGACTCAAGAACTCCTTTTCGAGTTCTGCCCAGGTGGTGATAGATTCAGAAGGGAGAGAGGTGTACCACTCTTTAGCCTCTCCTTTCAAAGAAAAAGGAAAAATCTTTAGCTTGATAGCATCCTCACTTACTCCTTGGATGCGTGTAGTACCGCATATCTCTAAGAATGTGTGTAAGTGGGTATGCGGATTCTCTGATTGATAGCCGTGAAAAATTGATGCGTGCTGCATCATCTGGATAAGTCCTGGCTTCAGCTCAAAGGTTTGTGCAGTAATGGCTGGAATAACGATAGCCGTGTTGACTTTGACTTCGCCGGGCATGGCGTAGTCTGCCAACGTACGTCTATTATTAGTGGCCATTATCACGAAATCAGTGATTTCTCTAGCTAGTTGTTCTTCAATATCTCGCTCGGCTCTGTCTGCCAGAACCGCAGAACGGAAAATCCGCCTGTTTGGCCGGACTACGGTTCGCTCGGGGTCAGGGGTGTATAATAACGGTCCCTTTTGACTCCGAGTTTGCATAAACCGGACCAAAAACAAGTGGAACGAAACCTAAAAGCTAAGAAAGTAAAAGCCTAAAGAAAAGAATGGGAAAGAAGAAAATGAAACAAAAGTATTGAAGAAAACAGGACCAGACGGACGTCCAAAAGTTTGGACGGGCGTCCAGATGGAATTGAGATCGGACGGGCATTTAGTGGTCCAAACGCTCGTCTGAAAGAAAGGCAGAATACTGAACGGGCGTCCAAATCTTATGGGCGCTCGTCTAAAGTGAATAAAAACAAAAGCGAAATTGATAATTTTCCAGGTGGACGGGCGTCCAATATCCCGCACGCCCGTTTGGTAGCGGAAAAACTAGATGTAAGGCGAAATTTGCGAGAAAGAAAGAAGGTAAGAAAGAACGATGTAAAAAAAAAGAAAGACAGAGCGATCTAATCTCCAAGAAACTACTAAGGAAAGTCTTAAACCCTAATTATCTACTTAACAACTACCTAAAACAATTATCAACTAAAACAGAATTTAAAACGAACTAAAAATAGGAAAATAGAAATAAACAGAACAGAAAAAAAACGAAAAACAAAAACTAGACAACCGTCCGGTTCCCCGACAACGGCACCAAAAACTTGTCACGGATTTATCTAGCACAGCAAACAAGTAATAAATATTTATAAATCCGGTTTCCCTCAAGTATAAGGGAAAGTCTTAAACCCTAATTATCTACTTAACAACTACCTAAAACAATTATCAACTAAAAACAGGAATTTAAAACGAACTAAAAATAGGAAAATAGAAATAAACAGAACATAAAAAAAACGAAAAACAAAAACTAGACAACCGTCCGGTTCCCCGGCAACGGCGCCAAAAACTTGTCACGGATTTATCTAGCACAGCAAACAAGTAATAAATATTTATAAATCCGGTTTCCCTCAAGTATAAGGATAGTAGTAAAGAGGTTGATACCGGGTCGATCTTACGGGGAACTAAACGATTGTGATTCTAGCTTTTGTCTAACCTAAACTATGTCACGGAACTAATCTAAACAAAGGAATAAACATCGAACGAAGCAGAAAAATAAAACTAGACAGAGGATATAATCCAAAGCTAGGAAGGATACGGGCTCATGAACCAATTCAATACTAAACTAAACTAAGATGCAAATAAAAGCAAACTAACTAAACAAATTCAAGTTTTAAGGATTAATTCAAGTGTGTAATGAACAAACGAGGATTGATCCACCTATCCAACAAGCATTGATTTCCTATCTCGACTATGTTGTGGTTTTTATCTAGGTTGTGATTCACCTTATCTAAACATGAACCCTAATTCCTTATAAAGTTCATCTATTAATCTATTATCTTCCAATGCAAGATTAACGCGCTTCCTAACCAAAGGTGTAAACTTTATGGTTGTAATCTAGCAATTAAACCTATTAACTTCCGTTATGATAGATTCGAATTACTATTCTTATTCATGATGATCTAGGGTTTATTAAGATTTCCATCAACAATAAACAATCACACATGCAGATCTTCCGATATAAAAGCAATTAAACGTAATAAACATGAATAAGAAACAACCTTTAAATAAAAACTCACGCTTTAACCGAGAAAACGAAATCAACAATCGTTGGATGGCTTCACAATACTCGTTTGATGAAGCTTTTAGCCTCTGGACATCCTCAAGAACTCAAATTTGTATAAACGATTGCATAAAAAGTAACTAGTTTTAATCTAAACTAAAGTGCATCAAAACTGGAACAAAAGGAAGAAAAACGCAGCCTAAAGCCGCCCATAGGTTTAGGGTTTTGAATATATGATGTATGGTCTCCTTTGTGTGGAGAAATAGCCGACTATATATAGATTTTAAAGTCGGTTTCAAAGAAGTCGGCTACGGACGCCCGTGCTGATCCTTGAACGCCCGTCCCATTCTTCATATGAACTTCAAATCGGGCCGAGTCATGATCGAGGCGCTTCGTCCAACCAAAGTCCACCTCGGCGTCAAAACTTCCCGAATCAACTTTCCATCCCTCGACGCTTTCGTTCGGTTTAAGAACGCCCGTCCCACCGGGCGGGACTCGACGCCATCCAATATGATCAATTTCGATTTCTTGATCTCTATCTCTTTTTCATCTTGTCAATTCCTTCATTATCTCTTTTAATCATCATATATTTCGACTCTTATCTCTTTTGATCATCATTTGAGCCTTGAAAAATGTATCTACATCATATCAAAACACCACACAATGTAATATCGCTCAAATAATCGTAAAAACATAATTAAAGCACATAAATCAACCTATTTTGCAATTAACTCTTTTGAAATATCATTTACTCAATATATTCATTAAACACATGTTTCTTATGCAATTTAGTACGAATACGGGGAAAAATATCATAGAATATAGCATTATAAATCGTATAAAATCACCCTTAACAAGACTCATCACTAGATTCTAACATAAGAGCACTGAACTTATTTGAGGTGGACGCAATAGAAGTCTGACTGGAGCTTTTGGAGTGAAGGGAGATCGGAGGTGAGCACTGCAACTTATACAAACCATCTTTAAGAATTCCTTCCACCAGAACTTTCCCTGTAACCTTGTCCTTCACAACACAAAAATCAGAATGAAACTCCATAAAAACCGGGTTATCAAGGGTAAGTTTTGAAACACTAAGTAAGTTCTTAGTAATATGGGGTACATGTAAAACATTTGCTAGATTTAACTTAGTGTGATCAGTGCAAATTTGTGTAGAACCAACATTCTGAATTGAAACAGACTCACCATTACCCACAGTGACATTATATGTACCTTCATACCCCTGACTTAATTGAAGGCTATTCAGATCAGCAGTGATGTGGTTGGTTGCTCCACTATCCGCATACCAACTTGCATCACTTACACTCTCAGGAGAAGCAAAATACGCAGCAGGCTGAGTGTAGTTGGTGTAGTTCTGAGGAGTGTTAGGCCTTGGATTTCCAGAGTTTTGCCCAGAATAATTTGAATTGAACCTGTGATAGCAGTCAACAGCAACATGTCCAACCTTGTTACAAACTTGACAAGTAGGTCTAGGTCCTCCTCCACGACCACTGTTCTGTGCTTGGCCACCTCCACCTCTGTTATTTCGACCTCGACCACGATTGCCACGAAAACCACCTCTGCCTCTTGAATCACCATTGGAAGGTCTGTAATTAGGTCTTGGACCACCACCAGAATTATGCATAGTCAGATTTGCAGATGAACTAGACAGATCAAGACTCTGGGTAGGATTAAATCTTGCAAGAAGACGCTCATGAGTCACCAATTGCGATTGAACCTCTTGCCAAGACAAACTTCCAATTCGAGAAGTGATGTTAACAATTACCGACTCGTAATCCTTGCCCAATCCACCAAGAGTAGCCAATATTAGTTCAAATTGGAAATTGGATAACTGCACCGTGAGGCCATCGAGTAAGTCTTCATTAGGGGCTAGGTAGTCTACCATGGGCTTTGCACATTTTTCGATTTTAGTAAGGGCCTCCTTGTATTCAAGCATTCGAGCTTCGACTGTTGTTGAACGAGTTTCCAGAGTACTCCAAACTTCTTGAGATGTAGTGCACCCAACCAATTCGACCAAAGCGGACTCGATCATGGAGCTCATTAACCACCCCATTAAAAGGGAATCGGTGGTTACCTGGCATCATATGCAGGATTGATAATTTCTCCAATCAAGGTGCCAGTTGGAGTGGGGAGAAACTTGGATGGAGCAGGTCTAGTACCATCAAGAAAACCCTCAAGACGATGACCACGAACGATAGAAGTAACAATCGACTTCCAGAGAAGATAATTTGACCTATCAAGCTTAACATTGCAATTCTGGCTTAGGCTTCCTCCCAGAGAAGCATTAGCAGCAGGAGTAAGGGCCATCGGTATGGTAGGACTGGTTTGAAGAAAAGACGGAAATGGTGTGGTCGGATTTCCAGAAAAGCTGCTGGTATAAAGAGGATTTGATCGAAACAATCCAGATCCAAAGGAGATATCTCCAAAGGTAAATGAAGAAGGAATGGAAGGTCTAGGAGGTGCAGTGGTTATGGGAGGAGTAGTAGATGTCAGATCGCCGGAGATCTGACTCACGGCGGAAGCGGTGGTTTCAGCCATCAACGGCTCTGATACCAAGTGAAAGTTTAAAACATGTCAGGAGAATAATTCTTGTTATTGTCATATGGAATATCCAGCAGCATTTAATACAAATGTAAACCAAAGACTAGATTATTCTAGAACACAATCTATCACCTAGATCCTTCTAGAGACTGCCACAACATCATACTACATAAAGACACTAATATCCTTATACTTTAACTCCTTTCAATCCCTAAAATCAACAGCAATTTTAGATTTGGTTGACTAATCTTCTATATGAGGGAGAGCTACGGTGGATATGTGGTGGAGATGCGGTGGCAGGATGCTTTATTTAGCCACCGGGATTCAATAATGGAGGTGGAGATAAAAGTGCTGGTGAGGAGTTGCAATTTAATATTATAAATGACAAGTTTACATTTTCTAACCAGTACCCCATCTAATCACACTAATATATTTCAATAATCTTTCTATTTTTTTTTTCTCCAATCATAGATGGCCACTTGGCCTGAATTCTCAGACATGGACTCACCACCACTAAGGTTGCTCTAAGCCAACCTATCAGATTGCCCCTTATGAGAACCGGGCCCTAGGCCAACTTATCAGATTAATTATCGTATTTTTCCATACCGGCCCTGGTTCAGATTATAAACGGAAAAGATAATAATATTTCATTCTAAATTAATAAACGTATTATAACACAACATATTAAACTATGTTAACATCTCTATTTTAGCTAGCACATCTTCAAAATCATGGCTTTGTCAAACACCTATAAACCTAAACAAATCACATCAATAAACAACACCAAATCTACTTTATTATCCATAAATGCAGTAGCATTTATAGATGAAAACCCAAGCCATAAATTTTCAAAAGAAGATCCAAGCAAAATTCAAGATCACACCTTGACTCGATCCCGAATCACTGAAAAAAAAGAGTAAAAAAAATACTTTCAGACCAAAGGTAAATAACATACGACGATGAAGATAAAATACGATTCAAACCTGAAAAAAGAAAAGAAAAAAAGGTTTAGGTTCATCGTTTGAAGCTATATCTGGAATCTTCATCGGTCTCAAAACTATTTGGGATTTAAAAGAATTAAAGTGGAAGAAGACAAGAGTGTCTATTGTGGTTAAAGCATGTCCAACCCGGGTTAAAACTTAAAGGAAAATGATACACTCGCAGGAAAATTGTACCACTTCTTCCACGGAGTGTATCATTTGTGCTCCAGATTTTTTAGTTTTTTTTGTTTTGTTTTTTTATAACTAAAAGTGTATGGATGTTAAATTGTCGAGGGAACCAAGTAGCTTGGCTCAGTGGCTTGAGAATGTCTAGAGAGATCACCAGTTCGATTCTCTTCTGAGGCGTCATGTTGATGTTGAAATAGCTCTTGGCTAGGCCTTACCCCTGAGTAAGAGTCAGCCTCTGCAGGCACCATCCGGACCGATTCCCGATTAGTCGAACCAGTGAATTCTGGATATCGGAGGCCTTAAGCAAACAAAAAGAAATTGTTGAGGGATGAAATCAGGGGATGGGGTCGGTGCCCTATCACCTTCCAAACTTAAAGGGTATAATACTATAAAAAATGGTTAAAACACAGAAAAGATGTACAAAACTAATCACCGAAAATGTAAATATATGGTGAGAATTTTTTCATCGTAAATTTTCTATTTCTTTTTATCATTGGCAAAGAAAATTTGTGGTTGAAAATAAATATCGATACTCATATTGTGTACGTACTATAATAGGTTTCAGGCAATGCAATTGGAAAATGATTAAGCCACTGAAAAATTACACACAATTTCCCTGAATCAACCATTTTATGGTGCAGAAATTGTTTGCATTTTATTTTTATTTTTTTAAACTCTAATTGTATGGCTCAAAAGAATTCTGTGGACAAATTTGAGGAGTAAATATGTGCCAACATCATCCATGATTTGCTTTTTCAATTAAAAAGTTGGTATAAAGGGGTTTAAAAGAAAGGTGTACATGGCGTGATATGATTGGTTGAGGAATTTATGCGTAATACTGCAGGACTGCATTAGAATTAGGCCTAGAATGTGGGGTTCAAATCATTTAAGAAGTGACCCTTTCGGTAAAAGTATTTAAAGAGAATCCGAGTATACCGAACAATTGAGTCATATTCTTCGATTACATCATTCACTAATTTTAGGGACAAATGTTGGGGGACCCTTTGAGTTGAGTAAAATAATAATCACACACTACCTAGTACCTACACACACACACAAAAATAAAAATACACGTGAAGATCAATCATTTAGCATATGTTCATGTTAGTATATCCATGAAGAACAAGACTAATATTCCTTTTCAATGTTAAGGAGTCCACTTGGAACAGGTGAACACCAAGTTCTTTGAGCTCTGCATATCGAACAATTTAAACCCCATTAAACATGATGATGGGTTGGGATTTATAAGACCGCAATAGTCGTCTATCACCAGAACTCAGATCTGAAATGCCTAATAGAAATTTGCTAAATATATGTTAGCAGGTCTCAAATTAGAAGTTTACTAAATAGACACAACTCGAATCGAACTTCGAATTAGTCGGACCAGTGGGTTCCGGATACCGAAGGCTTTAAGCGCCCAATAAAAATAAAAAAAAGAAAAAAAGGGAAAGTTCCTTTCCCTTCTTTGTCCACTTATTAGTTATTAGTAAAAAATAAAAAATAAAAAATAAAAAAATAATCTACAACTATGTGGCACCCGCTCCACCACACATTCTTCTTTTCGTGGTTCAAAGTCGCGGTTGCGGTAGTTGACTCGGTGACCATTGAGTCATATTATTCGTCGCGTATCGATATCGTTTCGGACGAGACGGATTTTTCTCCTAAATATGCTTAAAAAATCTCAAAAAATGTTAAAAAATAAAAATAATTAAACACAACATCAAAATGTTCTAAAAAACAATCATCACTTTAATTTCTTTTAGATAAATACACTAACATGGGCGCTGTCGCATTACGGTTTCCAAATTAGACATGATACACATTGTTTATACATCAAATCTTCAAATACATATCAAATCTCTAATATACACATAACGGATATTAAATGCATAATCATCACTGAACATCTTCAAGGAATTTCTTATGACTTTTCAAAAGCCTAATTATATTATTTTTAACAATTTCACGATAACATAATTCAAACAAATATTAAATTACATTCATCTACATATTATTGAGAAATTGTAAGGCTCGATTATTTGGTATGTGATATAATTACTTGTTATAAAATACTATTATTATATGTCATCATACTTAGTATTATATCATATGCCATCATTATTTAAGAATGATATTCTAATGACTTACATCAACATATAAAGTCTATGTTAGTTAATAAGTGCATTTGATATTAATCTACGAGACATCAAGATGTTACATTGGAATATTTTATCATAAAAAACATATTATGATTTATCATGATACATTATAATATAGTGTGATATACCATATAACACATGGATTATTTAATATACTGAGATATACCATTCTCTCATTAACACGTGGGCTATATCTATATATACACACACGTGACTCAGCAGTCGGCTTTGAATTGGGATCATTTATTTCATTTGCTTTAACTCTTATGTCTCGTTTGGATTGATGTAATGAAATGGAATTGTATGAATCTGTTGGAATGGATTGCAATGGAATGAAATGATATCATTCCATTATTGTGTTTGGTAGACAGTGGAATGGAACCGTTTCTTATTGCATGATTTATTTTTTTCATTTCATTCCGGCCATTCCATTCGATTTTGGATGGAATGAATCCATTTTCATTCCGTTAGAATGAAAACATATTCAATTCTTTCGTTGCCAAACACGCCAAATTAATGGAATGAAATGAAAAAAACATTTCATTCCATTCTATTACCGTAATCCAAACGTGCCATTAAAAAAAAAAACCCTAACACCCTTAAAAAAAACTTTAAAAAACAAATAAAACAACAAAACATTGAAATAGAAGACTGGAGAGATGAACTACTGTTTGAAACTCAAAGGCCTGGAGAAACTTAAAAATCCAAATCTTCGTGAGATCCTGCGTCCGTCCCTGGAGGTGGCACATCCACATCTGCTCGATCAGCCGTAGATGGAGACAGTGGGGAATGTAGGAGAGTCCATATTTGACAGTGAAGTGGTGCCGTCGTCCCCAGTGGAGAAGATTGCTCCCATTCTTCGTGGTTCCAATGAAGCGGAGCCCATCAACCCGCGTGTTGCCTATCTTTGTAAGCTTTTTTTCGTTTTGGTATATTTGAGCTACTATCACATTGCCATTGTTGACCATTATTTGCCTTAAGTTACATAATCTGTTTAGAATACTGTGTAATGTCACTTAATCATTGCTCTGGTGATGTGGATATTCTTTCTCATCATTCCGAGTTCTTATTCTCCTCTATGGATATGCTGGTAATATGGGGAGTTTTTTTCCCCTCCTAACTAGGCCGATTCGATGCTTTTTGAAAAAGCTCATAGAACAAGTTATATTTCAAATTCAGTGTTATACTTGAAACAGAACGCAGCCGAACCTCTACCGACTCCCTGAGGTAGTTCGGCTCGGCTCGAACATGTTCGAATACATGGCTCGATTCGACTTGAAATTTTCGAGCCTAAAATATCGTAATTCGGTTCGGCTCGAATCGAAAAAAGGAAAAAATCGGTACTATTATTCGAGCGAATTCGAATAGTTCAACATGTTCGGTCCGAAAATTAAAAATGCCCAATAAATAACTCTAGTTCAAAAATACACGTCCAAAACCAAAATAATACATTACATGTCCCCAAATATAACATAACACGTCCAAAATGTTCAAGCGCCTATTCCAAAATATAACATAACATGTCCAAAAATACCTCAGACTTCTACGAGCGAACATGTTCGGCTCGCTTTGTCCGAATACCAATTTCCAAGGCCCTATTCTACGTTTGATGATACGAGCCGAGCCCCCGAACTAAACTTTTTCTGAAATTAACACGCCGAATCGAATCGAACTTTAAAAGAACACTTTACAGTACAGTTATACCTTCTTTATTCAATCATTTCTTCACTGGCTCCTCGTTCATATAGGGTGAATCATTTCACTGCATTATTCTTTTTTTGCTGTAAACAACTTCTGCGGCTTCTGTGGAGTATTTTATTATCTTGCAAGCTTGAAGTTTGATGATAATGATTGATCTGGCTGGCTGGCTGGCTTGTGATTTGACAAGCATAGATATATAGTTTTTTGGCCACTTCTTTCATCATTGGCTCATACTCTTTTGTTTGCCTTTCCTTTTTTGTTCCTACAGGAAAATGTTTCAACGTTAATCGCAAGAGTTAAGATACGGTTCAAACCAGAAAAAAGAAAAGAAAAAAAGGTTTAGGTTCATCGTCTGAAGCTATATGTGGAATTTTTCATCGGTCTGAAACTATATGGGAAGAATTAAAGTGGAAGAAGACAAGAGTCTAAGTGGTTAAAGCATGTCCAACCCGGGTTAAAACTTAAAGGAAAATTGTACCACTTCTTCCACAGAGTGTATCATTTGGTGAAATTTTAAAATACAACCGTTGTAAGAAGGTTTTACCAAATGACATATATTATAACCACTCATTTCTAACCTCTCACACACGATAAAAATGTATTATATGAAAGAGAGTAAAAAAGAGAGGTCTAATGTATGCTACTTGGTATAACCTTCCTACACTGTTGCACCATAAAATTTCTCGTATCATTTGTGGTCCAGATTTTATAGTTTTTTGTTTTTGTTTTTTTATAACTAAAAGTGTATGGATGTTAAATTGCCGAGGGGACCAAGTAGTTTGGTTCAAATGGTAAGTGGTTTGAGAATGTCTAGAGAGGTCACCGAATCGATTCTCCATAAAGGCGCCATGTTGATGTTGAAAGAGCTTCTGACCATGTTTTACCCCGAATACGGCTTACCGATAATCCTGATTAATCGAACGAGTGGCGCTGATACACGGGCTTTAGATGAAACCGGGAGATGGGTCGGTGCCCCATCACCTTCCAAACTTAAAAGGCATTGTACTATCATAAATGATTAGAACACATAAAAGATGTACAAAATTAAGCACCGAAAATGTAAAATATACGGTGATAATTTTTTCATCCTAAAATTTCTTTTTCTTTTCATCATTGGCAAAGAAAATTTGATAATAAATTTCGGTACTCATGTTGTGTACATACTATTGTAGGTTTCAGGCAATTTGCGTTGGAAAATGATTAAGCCACTGGAAAATTACACACAATATCCCCCGAATCAACCATTTTATGGAGCATAAATTGTATGCATTTTTTTTAACTATAATTGTATGGCTCAAAAGAATTATGTGGACAAATTTGGGGAGTAAATTTGCGTTTTTCAACAAAAAAAAGTTGGTATAAAAGGGTTTAAAAGAAGGGTGTACGTGGCATGATATGATTGGACGAGGAATCTATCCGTAATACGGCAAGACTACATCAGAATTAGCCGCTAGAATGTGGGCTTCGAATCACATAAGGAGCGACCCTTTCAGTAAAAATGTTTAAACATAGTCTGAGTGCACTGAATCATTGTGTCATATCCCTCGATTTATATTATTCACTAATCTTAGGGACAAATGTTGGGGGACCCTTTGAGTGGAGGTTAATCTTTTTTCTTTTTCTAAGTATAAGGTTGTTTTATAGAAATTTTTAGAGTTCTTATACATTTTAATTTGTACAATGATGCTTCAAAATTGTTTTATATATTTTGTTTAATTGATGAATTTGAACTTGATTTTTTATACTTTAATGAACCAAAATCACTCCGATTCCGATTGAAAGGCAAAAACATGCTTAACAAGGTGAACTCGAATACGTGCTCAGACAAATTGTCTTTTTTAAACGAGTAGAGTTTGAACATAGTTTTAAATATTTTTTGAATAAATATTTACGAACAAACTCGTGACCTAAACGAGCTACGTTTGAACATAATTCTTTGTTCATTAAATGAACAATCACGAACAGACTCCTATCCTAACGAGCACGAGTTTTAACAACACATACTCGACTTGTTAACAGATCTACTCTAGATGCGATAGAGACGAGACTTAAAGATCATGAATTTGAAGCCATTAAATACATTATTATTATTTTTTTGAGTACTACATTATTTTTTTTCTAGTAATATCATTTCTATATATTTAAAAAAACACATAAAAAATAATGCACTTACATTTCTGTATAAACATAAAAAGACAATTTACATTGGGAAATTATATCTATTAATGAAAAATATACACTAATCGACATTGTGTGATGATCTACATCATTGATTTTTATGGCATTCATATTTTTTGATCTATGCCCCACAATAATAAATGGTGTAGATGGTTGTTGTGTCAATTTGTTGTGTATTTTCGTTGTGCTCGTATCATTGCTCATTTACATTTCCTAATGCCCAATCTTTGCTTAAAGCCCCCGGTATCCGAAACCCACTGGTTCAACTAATCCGGAGTTCGGCCCAGGTCGTACTTGTAGAGTTTGACTCTTACTCAGGGGTAAGGTCTGACCAAAACCTCTTTCAACATGACGCCTCAGAAGAGAATCGATCAGGTGACCTCTCTAGTCATTCTCAAGTCACTTAACACTTAAGCCAAACTACTTGGGCTCCGTTTGTTTTGTGTTGTAGTTTTTTTTGAGAGGTTTTTTGGGAGTTTTTATTGTGTGCAAGTGGTATTATTTTATATTATTATTTTTTAATAATAAATACATATGGATGGGGTAGAAAGGGGTTGCCGTTAACGTTAATCATAATAAATCTTTCATGTCATAAAAAGCAAAAGTGAAACAATCGCTCTCTCCTTCTCTCTTCCACCTCCAGCTTTTTTTCTTTTTTTCCTTCACATCTTCACGTTGGAGCAGACCATGGAGGCGCCTGATTCACCAACATTCTTATGTGAATCGCCGCAAAAGCAGTATATATGGAAATCATTCTCAACTTGTATGCTTTTCTTTGCTTGTGTTGTGTCCGTTTGTCAAAATACACAAGATTGATCCAAATTTATTTTTATTTTTATTATTTGGTGATGAATAACAATCTTTGCAAACAATTTGGTGATGAAGAACAATCTTTTCTATTGAATTTGGGAATTAATTATATATATGGTTGCTCGCTTAGTAAATAGAAATGTTATTAATTTAGCTAGACTCTTTTGTTGGGAACTCTTCTAATCTAAAGTTCTAATTAGTTGTAACTCCTAATTAGTTAACACCTTCGCCATCTAATTAGTAAGCCTAAGCCACTTTGTTTGGCAACTCTCTTTGTTTTGGGAACCCTTTTTAATCTATAATTAATTACGCCTAAACCTCTGTGTTTGGCAAATGCTTTTGTTGAACTGGTATCTTGTTATTACATATGTTTGTAAGTTGCCATACACCTTTTATAAGTTGCTACTTGTGTTGGCAACTCTTTTTTTGGAACTAGTATCTTGTTAGTATTTTACATATGTTTGTTGGTAATATTAATGTGGTGTTTTAGTGTGGTAATATTAGTGTGGATTTTACATCAACCTTATCCATTTTTTGTGTTTTTCAGTTGTACGTCGATGGCTGATCCGGATTCGGATGACGAATTTATGGAATGGTCGCTTATTGTTGATAAGCGACGATGAAGTTCCCCGTCCCGCGTAGGACTCCATGTAGAACTTCTTTGTTTACCGGTGCTCATTGGATACTTGAGTTGCTAAATGGTCACCCAAAACGAATACATGAGACTTTCCGGATGAATAGTGACACATTTCTACGGATTGCGGACATCTTTGCTCCAAGGCAATTACTACACAGAGTCGAGAAGTGCGGGGTTGGCATACATGAGGCACTAGAATGTTTTTGCTTGCCGTTGGCCAAAGTCTACACAACGATTTGTCGCGAACGCTTCCAACATTCCCTCAAACCGCTTCACAAACATATAAAGCAAATCGGTAGAGCGTTGTGTGCACTTGCGCCAACCATAATTTATCGTAAGGAACACAATGTATGTCATCCCAAAATATTAAATGATCCTAGGTTTGATCCTTGGTTCCGGGTATGCATGTCAACATATTATCCAATGCCAGCAAAGATAATTTTCTTGAATGTCCAAGAGTATTAACTATTTTGTGTTATACAGGGGTTGTATTGGAGCATTAGATGGAACATTCATTCCACTTTACGTGCCCAAGTGGAAACAACCTGCCTTTAGAACACGAAAAGCAACCATATGTCAAAATGTCATGGGCGTATGTGATCTTGATATGCGTTTTGTTCACGTCCATTGTGGTTGGGAAGGTAGTGCGCATGACGCTCGGGTTTTCCGCCATGCCTATGCAATAGAAACAATATCTTTCCCTCGCCCGATCAGGTTAACCATTCTCGCATCACTCTCTGCTTTTACTAGTAATGTAATTGAAAATAGGGTCGATGGTGGTGAAAAACACAACAAAGAAGTGAGTTATTACTATGGGTAGCATTATCAGTCTATTTATACGTCATATTCACAAATTGAACAGTTTCACTGGTTTGGATTTTATTGTAGGACAATTTTATCTTGTCGACTCGGCATTTACGAATATGCCTGGGTTCTTGGCACCGTATAGACAACAACGGTATCATATGCCTGAATGGGAAGGTCCCAGAGAAGAGCGAAACAAAGAGGAACGTTTTAACCATAGTCATGCAAAATTACGGAATGTCATCGAACGAGCATACGGAGCGTGGAAGAAGAAATTTCCCTTTTTAAAAGGTCCAATGAACAATTATTATTTCACTCACCAAGTGAATATGGTTATTAGTTGCGCTGTTTTGCATAATATAATATTGGATAGAGTCGGGAGTGAATCATACAATCATCTTATCGACGACGACGACGGCACGGCGGCACTTTACTTAGAAACGAGGAGACGGATTTAAAACAATGGCCTTCCGACCACTAGCCGATTTTATACCAATTGAATCTACACCTTCGATTTAGCGGATCGGTCTCGCTATGCGTGACAATATGGCTAATGAAATGTGGGCAAGTAGACATCATTAGTATGTTTCCATTCATATTAAACAGTAGTGGTAAGACCACGCTCTTTGTTTGACATAGTTATGTTGTTATCGTGTGCATTTTAATAAAGTATTGTTTCTTCAATTTAGTCGTGCTAAGATATATATATATATATATATATATATATATATATATATATATAAAAATACTACTACCCCCAGTCATTATAGAAAAATCTGATCATCTCAATTTACCGTTGGATCATTTTTAAAATAATATAAACCGTTAAATTGATGTGATGTATTATTATATATTGTGTACTATAAAAGATTTTAACTTGATAAAATCATCAACTAAAAAAAAAAAAAAACGCAGCAAAAAAATCAGCAACAGCACACATTTTTAATTTTTTTGGAGTCCATTGACAATACTGAGATGCAGAACATTTTTACTACGATGGCACATATATGTTTTGGATTCAATTGACCAAAAATATTTATTGGACCTTTATCTGCTTATATATTCTTCTTTCTCTTATCTCTTTTCCCTTCTTCTTTCACCTTCAATTATCGATTACCGATTGCATAAAAAAAATATTTGTTAATTTCGTAGAAATTATGATCGGTTGTGAAGAATCAATTCAAGGTTTAGAGTTTTAGCAATCGGGCCACAATCATCTATCGGAGGAACTATCGAAGCAAATTATGTAGATATAAAAATAAAAAAAACGTTAGAATCAAAATTAGTTTATAAAAATAAAATAAGTCTGAAAAGTCGACGTATTCTAATAATTTAAAAATAAAAAGTCCTTGGTGATTGATGATCGATCATCAGGATAAAAAAATGATTGAATGAAGTTTTGTTTTGTTATTTTTTTTAGGCAAAAAGTGTTGCAGGTTTAGTAGGTTAAAAGAGTTGATTATGTGTGTTAAAGTACATATTAGTTATGGTGTATTAAAAAAATGATCTGACGCATACAATCATTTATGTACATGTTCAACGGTAGAGATTAAAAACTGGACCATTTTGAACTGGACTGTAGCCGCTCTCATATATATATATATATATATATGTGTGTGTGTGTGTGTGTGTGTGTGTGTGTGTGTGTGTGCGCGCGCTAAGTAAAGATAATAATAAGAAGGAATGATAAGATAGAAAACTTGGTCCAATGTCTTCTTTTGATTGCTTTTTTTAGCATTAATACAATCACCGAGTCGTGCTTTCTTATTTCTCTGTTTTGTAGTTATATATATATTTTATAACACATTGGTTATTATGTCTTATAGTAGATGATAATATCAACCTGAGATGCTTGAAATAAAATCCAAAAAAAAAATACAAATGTGGTTAATTATTAACCGTAGAGAAGAAGGTAATCCGTTAAATAAAAAAATTAAAATACAAACAAACAATCAAACAAGACAAGTCGGTGATATTCTAACTTCAAACACATTTGAAAGCGGACATTCAACACATTTATTAAAATAGAGAATCACAAACATTGATTGAACTATTATGCATCATCCCGTGATCATCATCGCCATTATCCTCTTGTTGAATCTCGGGTTGATCATTGTTAAATCCCAAAGATTTCCTTATGAATCCACATCGCCTTTTCGCTTTTAGACCATGATGAATAGAGTCGACGGTGAGATTTCCTAGTGAATTTTTCGGTCGTCGTGAGATATTGAGCCATGGAGAAATGTTCACGATAGTCCTTGACTTCTGCAATGCATTCATCTTGTGACATGACTCGAACACTATGACGAGTTCTAGTACAATCAACGCGGGATTCAACAAAACTACCTACACGAGATTGTGCATTGTTATCCCATGACGAGAGGGTTTCGTGGTTATCCCACACAACCGATTGGTCATTAGGATGAGGCATTGCCCGCCCGTAGTATGCGCGCTTACACGAGATGTTGAGGATGTAATGGTGGAGCGTTGACATGCCTTTGTTCACGCCTTACACGAGATGTTGGGGGATATGGCAGTGGAGCGTTGACAGAGGATGAGGTATTGCCCGAATCCGATTCGTCCAAACCAAATCGATTATACTAGCATTATCGAAAAATGTATCCTATCGATGAGTGACTTCGATAATCTCTCGCGGATCCATCTATATTATGACATAGTATCTTCAACGTTAGTTATTACAAACATAAGTATAGAAATTTAGAAATACAAGTACAAAAATTGCTAAACAATAATATGTTTATAGTTACCTAAGAAATAAAATTGAAGCAATGCACTACCGTTGGGGAACGGAGGAAGAGGAGGAGAATTGTACAAAATTTATTCATCCATCAACTGATACATATAAAGGAAAAGAACCAACAAAAGCATAATAATTTATGTAAAGAAAGTGAAAGGAAAAGTATAATAATGTTTGCAAAGAAAGTGAAAGAAAAGCATGTTGAAATTTTGTCCAAGTTGAACCAAAACTTGTGGCTGAGAGGGTAATGGCCGACAGTTAAGTTTTGTTCGAGTTTTTTTTTTTTTCTTTCTTTGGAATACAAATAATGTGGAAATATTACTCAAGAGACTCAACTGCTTTGAGGCTTCACAGGTACTCAGGCGGTGCTCAAGCAGATTTCTGAGCCTTAGGATTTCGTGCATAATATTTTGTACACTTTATTTAATTATAAACGACATATTAATTGTGATACATATAAACAATTAATATGTCAAACTCTAGTTTACTTTATGTCATAGACACAATTAATATGTCATAGACATAGCTTTTACTTTTACTTTTTGCATGCTTGCCGCCCACATCTAAATACTCAAGTGGCCGCCCAAGCTAGTGCTAGTCTCTCTCAATTGTATCTATTTATACACCTCTCATATCAATGAATAAGATAAGTTGAAGTTTACTCTTGTGTTAACACATTCTCAAACTCTCTTCATGGTATCGGAGCCTTACTGAGTTCTAAAAATCCGCTGCAAAACTCAGTTCTTTTTCAGAAAAATGTCAACATTATCTGATGTTTCATCTTCTTCAGTGGACTCACAAATTGCCTCGTGATGGGATAATCGAACACTCTTCTTTACAAATCATAAACTTGATGGTAACAATTACTTGCTATGGTCAAGGTCTATGAAAATGTATATCTCCGGCCAGGGCAAGATGGGATATCCATGTCTGTTTCCAAACTCTCTCTGGCCAAATCCACCCCAAGTTTGAAGCATGGGACACGAGAAAATAACCAAGTCATGACCATCCTCACGAGGTCTATGACAAAAGAGATCGCGTGAGAACTTCATGATGTATGACATCGCTAAGGAAATGCAGGACAATGCCGTAGACCTTTACTCAAAAAGGACAATACATCTCAAGTCTATGAACTCAAGCTCAGATTCAAAATTGCGCATACAGGGGATATGTCTCAGAACTCAATACTTTAATCAACTATCTAAGGCATGGCAACACCTAGATATGTTGGAAACTCACCCTGGAATGATGTTAAAGATGCTTTGCACTCTTTAAAGACATTATCGAGAAAAGAGAGTATTCAAATTCCTTCTCGGATCAATCCTACTCTTGATGATGTCGAGGTAGAATTCTTGCTACTAAACCTCTTCCAAATCTCAAATCCATGTTTGCTTTGAGGTCAAACATGAGGAAAGCAGGAGGAAAGTGATGTCTTTCTTGAACCCCCTCACGACAACCCTACTGAAAGTGCCACCTGATCGTCGGAAA
Organism: Gentiana macrophylla; assembly: GCA_026214975.1. Lineage (NCBI taxonomy): Eukaryota > Viridiplantae > Streptophyta > Magnoliopsida > Gentianales > Gentianaceae > Gentiana > Gentiana macrophylla. The sequence continues at coordinate 102,390,054 of CM047810.1, forward strand.
CCTGCTGAGGCTACTGAGGCTTACGAGAAGCCTCACCGATAAAATCTGGAAGTCGTTTCGTGACCACCGCAAACGCACTAATCACACCAAGGACACTTGCTGGAAGCTACATGGCAAGCCTAACTCCTCCAAGGCCTCCGGACACCAAGGAAAGTCGGCGGCGACACATAAGTGAGGAAGAAGATGACAACAAAGTTGAATGCTCACTTTGCGCATTCAAAGCCTTCCTAACTCAACAAAAGGGAGGTAGTCACTCTCTTGACATAGCCTCACATGCCAAGATGAGTAAATTCTACTCATCTATTAGTAATGAAACTGGATTGTTGACTCTGGGGCCTCATCCCATATGACCGTAATAAAAATCTCATTACTCAACTTAAGCCATGTCCCCAAATTCACAATATTAAGATCATTGATGGATCTATCTCTAGTGCAAAAGGCTTTGGTCGTGTGCGACTTACTAATAAGATATGCTGCGCAGAATGTCCTATTTGTTCCAAAATTAGATTGCAATCTCATATCTCACAAGAAAACTTACTAAAGATTTGAACTGGATCGTTGTTTTTAATGAAAATCGGCACATTCCAGATCATTCCTCAAAGGCGTTGATTGGGACCGCTAAACCTTGCTCAGTCTGCTTTGTGGTCAACCTCACCAAGACAGTAAGATCAAGACTCGAATCGCCTCAAAGAACTGCACTCAAAACCTAGACAATATCATGTTATGGCATTATAGACTAGGACATCCTGGGCTTTTAGTTATTTAAAGTCCATAGATCCTGAATTGTTTAAAGGTTGTAATTTGAATGATCTTCAATGTGATATTTGTCGGTTGCTAAACTCACCAAATCTGTGTATGCAAAATTACCTTACTTACCATCCACACCTTTCACCTTAATCCACAAAGTGACGTATGGGGACCTCAAGAGTAAAAAGCATAACAGAAAGAGGTGGTTTGTTACCTTCATAGATGACCACACCGTAACCACTTGGTTATTTTTAATGAAGGATAAGTCCGAAGTTGGACCCATCTTTCAAGAATTTTACAACATGGTCTCCACTCGGTTTGACACTAAGATCAAAATCTTGAAGACCGACAATGCTCTTGAATATTATGAGTCTCATCTCGCAATTTCTTGATGGATAAAGGATTGTCCATATCAAGTAGTTGTGTTGAAACCCCTCAAAGAAATGGGGTTCTTGAGAGAAAAAACAGAGCATCCGCTTGAAATGGCTAGGTCTATTATGTTTACCACAAATGTTCCAAAATATATGTGGGGTGAAGCCATACCGACTTCCACATACTTAATCAACAGCTTCCAAACAGGTACTAGGCTTCAAAACCCTATCAAAACCTCTACGGACACACACTCCTTGTCTTATTTCCCGATTACCTCCAAAATCTTTGGTTGTACTGTGTTTGTCTATATCCATGCCCAACACAGAAGCAAACTTGATCCCAAAGCTCACAAGTGCATATTCCTAGGATATGCAAAGGACAAAAAAGGGTATAAGTGCTACTCTCCTTCTGAAAAAAGATTTTACAATTCTATGGATGTAAAATTTTTTGAAAGGACTCCCTACTACAGCAAGTCCACTGAGGCAGTCACTGATGAAAACCTAATAGAAATTGACCTAAACCCCTTCCTTCAAAGAGACTCTTAACCTCTCAAAGAACTACTAATCCTCAAAGAAGTGAACTTCAAGACCCTACCGACTCTCTACAACCTAATACTCCTCAAAGAACCTCCTGAACAAGAGTCTCATCGACCCAGAGCCTGTTGATCCCGAGCCTCATCGACCCTCAAAGAATCCACGAGATCCTCGGCGACTGCCGACATTGATGATAGGCCTATTGCTCTTAGGAAGGAAAGAGATCATGCACCGATCACTCTATTCATTCTTATTTATCTTATGATAAGTTATCTCCTGCTTTGCCATGTTTTCACAGACTGGACTCTCACTCTATTCCTAAAAATATTCGGTGAGGCCCTTCAAAATGATAAATGGAAGGTCAGCTTTGTTAAAAGCAGATGATGACAAAGACTTCGGATAATCATACTTGGGATTTGACACCTCTCCCACAGGCAAGAAGAAAACGATCGATTCTGCAGATGGTTATTCACTATAAAGTACAATGTCGATGGCACTATTGACAAATACAAAGCCAGGTTGGTAGCCGTGGATTCACTCAAACTTATGGCATTGACTATAAGGAAACTTTTGCACCAGTGGCAAAACTCAACACCGTCGGGGTTCGATCTCTTTAATTTGTCCAACTTGACCGGCCTCTTCACCAATTGGACATCAAAAATGCTTTTCTAAATGGGGACCTCACCGAGGAGGTTTATATGAATGTACCTCCGGTTTTATCAATCCTCATACTCAAGGCAAGGTGTGCAAACCGAGGAAATCTCTATATGGCTCAAGCAATCACCAAGGGCATGGTTTGGAAAATTAACAACTGTGGTCAAAGTCTGCTGGATATCACCAATGCAATTCGATCACACTATGTTCATCAAGACAACCAACCGTAAGAGGTCTATTCTTATTGTCTATGTGGATGACATCATCCTTCATCGGAGATGACCTCACGAGATCCAACACTTGAAAGATTTGGCTTGGCAAAGGTATTTCAGTGTTAAAGACTTGGGTTTACTTAAGTATTTTCTTGGCATGGAAGTAGCTAGAAACAAAGAAAGGAATCTCGGTCTCCCAAAGGAAGTATGTCTTCGGACTCTTAAAAGAAAGCGGCATCTTTGGGGTGCAAACTTGTCAGTATCCCCAGTAGACCCCAGTCATACCCTGCTACATGGTGACATTGCTGTCAGAAAAGAACAATATCAAAGGCTTGTAGGCAAACTCATATACCTTTCTCACACAAGACCTGATATTGCATATGGGAATCGGATCTGGTTAGTCAATTCATGCATTGCCCTACCGAGCACCATTGGGATGCAAATGAATAGGATCTTCGAGGTATTTAAAATCCACTCCTGGCCAAGGCCTACACTTCACCAAGTCTCCTGATAGATCAATCAAGGTCTACACTGATGCTGATTGGGCTGGATGTCACATTGACAGGAGGTCTACCACAGGCTATTGCTCATATATATGGGGGAACCTGGTTACTTGGAGGAGCAAGAAACAACCTCATCGTGTCAAGAAGCGATCTTTGAAAGGCGAACTAAGGGCACTTGTACTTGGCATTTGTGAAGCTCTATGGCTAAAAAGTGCGGATCGAACTTCAAAGAATCAGACAACTATCTATCACACTGTTGTGATAATAATTCAACCTTATGCATGGCGAAAGATCCACCCATCATGATAAAACCAAGCATGTGGACATTGACAGACACTTTCGAAGGAGAAGATTGATGCCAAGATTATTCAACTCCAAAGATGTTCCTCAAAGCAGATCGAATCGCCGATATTCTTACCAAGGCTATTCCACCTCTTATGTTCAAAGATTAAGTAGCAAACTAGGTCGCATCAACATATACTGACCAGTTTGAGGGGGTGTGGAAATATTACTCAAGCGGACTCGACTGCTGAGGCTTCACAGGGTACTCAGCAGGTGCTCAAGCATTCCCGAGCCTTAGGATTTCGTGCATAATATTTTGTACACTTTATTTAATTATAAACGACATATTAATTGTGATACATATAAACAATTAATATGTCAAACTCTAGTTTACTTTATGTCATAGACACAATTAATATGTCATAGACATAGCTTTTACTTTTACTTTTTGCATGCTTGCCGCCCACATCTAAATACTCAAGTGGCCGCCCAAGCTAGTGCTAGTCTCTCTCAATTGTATCTATTTATACACCTCTCATATCAATGAATAAGATAAGTTGAAGTTTACTCTTGTGTTAACACATTCTCAAACTCTCTTCAAATAATTTTTCATATTTATGTAACAAAGGATCACCTTAGCTGTAGGGACATGTTAAATACATTTTAAATCTCACGTAAAAGTGTAGGAGCATGATATAAATCGTAGGATATAACTATCAAAATCAATAATAAATCCAGCGATGTTTTATTCGTTTCCTAAATTGAAAGGACACATTTTCTACAGAACGATCAAACCTAGGATGATTAAATGATTAAAAGCGAAAGAGGTTAAATGATTAATGCAAACAATAACGGTTACAAATAATGTTTAACGTTTAAGTCACAAATACAACAACCGGTACCCAAACAAAGAATAACGATTACAGATAAATGTTTGCAAATCAATGTTTAAGTCGCAAATAGTTTTATCCGGTACTCAAATAGACAAGATACACTTCTCATCATTGAAAATTCTCCATGACAAACCACAATCTTGTCCTGTGTGGCGGCAGCATGAACGCCTCACGGCGACCGCGTTATCACCATAAAAGTCTGTGGCTTTGAATAAAATCGATGAGGAATGTTTCCTCGTTGTCTTTAAGCTCCTCCATACCCTTGATCTCATCAAGAACACGACCAAGGGACCACACATCTGCATGCCGCTTTTGCCTCACATCTCACAGCAGTATGCTAGCAATGCCTCGATCTTTTATAGACGTGTCGTTGGCATTGCTAGAATGTGAACCATTCATCGATGAACGTGAGCCGCTCTTTCCCGATTGTGACCGTGAGTATGGCGACGAGGAAGCGCATGTATCAAAGCGCATGTGGCTTTTACCTTTACTCTTTACTTTGCCATAATTCTCACACGGTTGTGATGATGCTTCTCCATGGTGGAATTCCCTACGCAACAGTTCTTGTTCCCCATCGCTCGACAAAGGGGCATCGTTGAAGCTGTGTGCAAATGCACCCGTCGCTTCCACCCCGATCCATAGCTCATTCATATCGTCGCATCGCGGCAAACCCTTCTTCAAGAACTTTTTGAAATTTTTACATTTCTGCAAGTGAGGTAAGAGTAATACATATTATGAGACTAATACAAAGTACAGCCAAATTGCATATTTGCATTACGTTTTCAATCAATTTATAGAGTATAAATCATAGATGACAAGCTGTAATCCCAAAAAAAAGTCATCCAGTCTAGTCGAAATGAAATAATAGTGCATCATAAGGGATTATTATTATTATTATTATTATTATTATTATTATTATTATTATTATTATTATTATTATTATTATTATTATTATTATTATTATGTGGGCATTTTCAGTAAAGAACAAGCTTTGGACATCACACATGGTTTTATTTATCTTTTAGGATTTCAACAAACAAGCAATATAGAACCGTGTCATGTGTCCTGTTTCATATGTGAAGCATTTTTGGATACATACCGGACTGGTGAAAATATAAGGACACTATTATATTTGTAATGCATATTTGGGGAGAAATTAGCTTACCGAAAGATCATGAAATTTTTCCAGAGAGACGTCAATGGTGTTTTCAACCGAGTTCCAGCCCACGCCAGTGGTTCCGATAAGCGCTCTGAACGCAGTCCAATCTGCCTTCATTCTTCTATGTTTTTCTTTCACTTGACACGTGGTGTATTTAGTATTTGACCGTGTCCTCATTTGATGAACAACATGGTTCAAGAAAATACTAGTAAGACCTTTGCCATCATACGGAGCGCCGACACCGCGTTTACATTCTAGCAGAATGTCCAGGAAATGGTTAGTGTTAGTTTCCGACCATTTGCCTTCTTGAGGCGTTGACATCTGCAATAAAAAAGTCTTTCTGTGAGTTGAAATTACAATGTTAACTATTTAGTAAACGGCACTCAAATCGCAATACAAAAAAAATAACGCTTACTTGACGATTGCGGGGGTGGTTGTTGGATTCAGAAGATGATATCTGGTGATCATTATGTTAACAGAGCAATGGTTGAGAAAAGCGGGGAAAAAGCGAGAAAGAACAATTTCAAACACAACACAAAAGAATTAATGAAAAACACTGAAACATGAACTCATGCCGAATGGTGACTCTTCTCTTTGGGAGGGCTCGCTTTGTGAAGGTCTCCTCCCTTAGATTCCTTCATAAATACTGCATTATAAAACACTCTTGGTAAGGCAATGATGCATAGTTAAACATAAGCTCACAAAATCAATAATATCACCGAAAAGCTGTCAAAATTACCAATGTTTAAACGAATAGCACAGACAATGCCTTAAAAGATTTCCTATCTTATATGCTGTTCATGACCAACACAAAGGTCCATCGTCTTTTAAATTCCAAAACATGCAGCTCCTCAATGATCAATTCAAAATAGTGGTTGGGGAGAGTTGGAACAAGGTTGTTGAAGGAAGTGTACATGGAATGGTTGGTTTCATGTTCAAGTTGAAAAGGCTGAAGCAAGGTCTGAAGAAGCGGAATAAGGACACTTTTGGAGATGTTCATGCTAATGTTAGGAAACATGAGGAAGATGTCCAACATTTGGAGACAATTTATGATAGCAATCCAAACAATACAAACAAAATTGCCTTGTCAAAAGAATCAGTTGTCAGCTTAGCTAATTCCAAATTTCAAAACAAAGCTAAAGCTCGAACGACCGAATAAATCTCTTCAAGATAACATTTACTCTAATCCCACCAAAACAATTCTCCCATGCCTTAAAATGTTAGGGAAAAACATCTCCGTGATTGATAGTTACTCTCTTTTATACTAGGTTCCAAAAAAAAGAGTTGCCAACACAGTAGCAACTTATAAAAGGTGTATGACAACTTACAAACATATGTAATAACAAGATACCAGTTCCAACAAAAACAGTTGCCAAACACAGAGGTTTAGGCGTAATTAATTATAGATTAAAAGGGTTCCCAAAACAAAGAGAGTTGCCAAAACAAAGGCTTAGGCTTACTAATTAGATGGCGGCGGTGTTAACTAATTAGGAGTTACAACTAATTAGAACTTTAGATTAGAAGAGTTCCCAACAAAAGAGTCTAATAAATTAATGTTCCCTATTTACTAAGCAGACAACCATATATATAATTAATTCCCAAATTCAATAGAAAAGATTGTTCTTCATCAGCCAAATTGTTTGCAAAGATTGTTATTCATCAGCCAAATAATAAAAATAAAAATAGGGCTGGATCGATCTTGTGTATTTTGACAAACGGACACAACACAAAGCAAAAAAAGATCTGAGTTGAGAATGATTTCCATATATACTGCTGTTTTGCGGCGATTCACATAAGAATGTTGGTGAATCTGGCGCCCATGGCTTCTCCAACGTGAAGATGTGAAGGAAAAAAAAAAAAAAAGGCTGGAGGTGGAAGAGAGAGAGAGAGCCGACTGTTTACTTTTTCTTTATGACAAAGAAAGATTTATTATGATTAACGTTAACTGCAACCCCTTTCTACCCCATCCATATGTATTTATTATTAAAAAATAATAATATAAAATAATACCACTTGCACACAATAAAAACTCCCAAAAAAACCTCCTAAACAAACAGAGGCCGTAAACAAACAGAGGCTTGGTTTCTAATGCCAATCTACTTATGAGAAATAATTCCATCAATTATTGATTTCCAAAAATGATTTGCATTATTTTTTTCCCGTTTTTATTTATCAGGAAACTGCATTATTATATTCTAATAATGTTAACTTGTACAACACTGTAACCAGTTCACCAAAAGTCAAAACGTCCATTTCCCTTCTTTGTCCACTTATTAGTAAAAAAATAAAAAAAAATAATAATCTACAACTATTTGGCACCCCTCCACCACACATTCTTCTTCTTCTTCCCATAGCCCACATTTGCCTTTTTCACCGTCTACCGCTATTTCTCTCAAAAGCTCCTGTCTTTATGCTTGAAATTGCATCTTCTTTCCTGGGTATGTATGCTTATTTCTTCTTCTTCTTCTTACTCCACCGTAGCATGCTTATGCAACCGTCTTTTGTATAGTAATTTGGGTTTAGATTCGTTTCGATTTGGTTGCTAGATTCATGAGTTTACCTCTTTTGCTGCTCTTTTAGCTTACTCCTCCGTACTCTTTCTTTTCCCTTTTATTATTTATTTTTCTTGTGAAAAATTGATGTGCCTACTAGTAGTAGGGCGAAATCTTAGCAGCTTCTTACTCTAGACTGTTCGTGTTTACTAAAAGAGTAATGATACGTGCTTACTAAAATGGCTTACTTAACTTTTCTTTTTTGTTTTGTTTTTGTGTGTAGATTATCGTGCTTATTTATTTTGATGTGTATTTGGTACTTGTTTTGGTGGTGGTTATTTAGCTGATTCCTTTGTTTTTCTTTTATGTTTTCGGTGTAATTTTTTGTTGAAGCTTTTCCTGATCTAGTGCAGGATATTAATGGCATTTTGTGATGTCCAGTTTTTTTTATTTTAATGTATATTTTTCTTTCTTCAATGTAGATTACAATGACGCAGACAGTGGGGAATCTAGGAGAATCCATATTTGACAGTGAGGAGGTGGTGCCGTTGTCCCTGGTGGAGAAGATTGCTCCCATTCTTCGTGTTGCCAATGAAGTAGAGCCCATCAACCCGCGTGTTGCCTATCTTTGTAAGCTTTTTTTCGTTTTGGTATATTTGAGCTACTATCACATTGCCATTGTTGACCATTATTTGCCTTAAGTTACATAATCTGTTTAGAATACTGTGTAATCATTGCTCTGATGATGTGGATATTCTTTCACATCTTTCCGAGTTCTTATTCTCCTCTATGGAATGCTGGCTCATAACTAGGCCGATTCGTTGCTTTTGAAAAAACTCATTGGCTGTATCCAACTTCTAGTGGACAAGGTGTTGCCCAGTTTAAAACTGCACTAATGGAGCGTGTTAAAAGAGTAGGAACAAGTTATATTTCAAATTCAGTGTTATACTTTCTTTTTGATAATGATTGCTGCTGGCTTGTGATTTGACAAGCATAGATATATAGTTTTTTGGCCACTTTCTATTTATCATTGGCTCATACTCTTTTGTTTGCCTTTCCTTTTTTGTTCCTACAGGAAAGTGTTTCAACTTTAATCACAAGAGTTAAAGAAAGTGATGCACTCGAATTGCAGAGCCTTTATCTATATTACTACAAAAAGTATAAGCAGGCTTTGCAAAATGCCCCCGCTCACAAAGCAGATCTTTCATCTTGTGGCTGTGATGACTACTATGAAACAACTAGTTCACTGATCAACAAAGATTTCAATAATTTCAGAAAAGCATATCAGACAGCTGGAGTTCTTTTTGAGGTTTTAAAATCAGTGAATAACACGCAATCTGCGGAAGTCGATTGTGAGGTGAGCATCAATTTGATTTTAAGGTACTTTAAGCTGTGTAGTATTTATATACTCTATTGCAAAGAATTACAACTCTGGTTTCTTCTGCAAAAGCATTAATGCATTATAGCTTTCCTAGAATCATATTTGTGCATATAACAAAAAATTGGATTTTCGAAGAAATTGTCCTCTACCAAATATATATATATATATTGCTGGAATGCTTTATTAGATGTTACTGAACTAGAGCAACGCGTAGCAGTAATGCTACGGCCATGCAAAATTGGTCCTGTAATTAGGCTTAATAAGAGTTTTAGTCTTGTTTTTCATCCTGTTGCAATTTTAGTCCTATAACTTGGATTTCTTTTGCAATAAACCGTAAATGTTTTTATCTACTGGGCTGCCGGAGCTGCCCTTTCCAATTGACAGGATATATATATATATATATATATATATATATATATTACTCTTTTTATTTTGGACTTAATTCGCCATGCATGTTTCGTACCAAAATTGGAAACCCAACTAGGGAAAGCCCCAGCCCATTGGAGTAATGAAGTCTCTCACTGAAAGATTATCCCCATTTGGTGGGGGTGGGGTGATGGGTTTGCAGGCTGGATTGCCAGGTATCCATGGAGAATTCCATGGGTTGATGTCAGCTCCCGTTCCCACAGAGTAAATGGTGTTTCTCTTAAGGAAATCCTGAGCTGAGAGAATGCTTTTCCAAACGAAAGAAGTATTACTTTTAGGGGAGGCCTCCAGAATGGAGCAATTAGGAATGTATCTACCTTTAAGGACTTTAGAGACTAAAAGTTTCGGGAATTTGAGAATTCTCCAGAAAGCTTTTGCTAACAAGGCAGAATTGACAGTTTCTAAGTCCTTAAAGCCAAGCCCCTATTAATTTTAGACTTACAAATCTCCTTCCAAGAAACCCAATGAATTCCTTTCTTATCCTTGTCAAGATCCCCCCACCAAAAATTCGACAACATGGAATTAATCTTTCTAATAGTGGACTTGGGAAGTTTGATGCAAGACATCAAGTAGTTGGGAATGGAGGTGAGGGCAGAAGTGAGCATTGTAGCTTTGCCTCCTTGACTGAGAGTCTTAATCTTCCAGCCGCAAATTTTAGCTCTGATATTGTCAGTCACATATTTAAAAATTTGCCTTTTGGATCTGCCAATGATGAGAGGAAGCCCAAGGTATTTAGAGTGATAAGCTTCATGGATACCAGAAAAAGTGGTTAAGGATATACTCTTTGTCAACAGCTGGAGTGTTCTTGCTAAAAAAGATGGCAGATTTATCAACATTGATCTTCTGCCCAGACATGGATTCGTAGCGGATAAGAGTATCATTGGGGCTGTCCACAGTGGATTTGGCTGTATTAGAAAAGATTAAAGAGTCATCAGCAAAGAAAAGGTGATTAAATGCTGGGACATTTTCTCGCAATCTTGACTCCAGGTATGCTTCCAACTAAACCAGCATGATTTAAGAGGTGGCTAAGACCTTGAGCGCAAATGATAAAGAGATAAGAGGACAAGGGGTTCCCTTGTTGAAGGTTTAAACATACATTTCCTTTCACCATTAATAATTCCAGCTCTGTCCCAAAATGTAAGTCCATTTGGGTTTTTTCACACATATTAAGAAAGTTAGTTAAATTTGTTTTTTGTCATTAATTTTGATTAAAAAGACTAAAATGACCTTTCATTGGTATTAATGCAAAGTAGTAAAAAGTGGTTGAGTGTATAATAAATGAGGGGTAGAAGTAGAAAAATTTAATAAATGCTTTATTGGTTTTCTAAATGGACTCACATTTTGGGACAAAACTCAAAAACTAAATGGACTTACATTTTGGGACGGAGGTAGTAAGAGAAAGAGACACCGGAGATGCATTCTTTGGTAAGGCCAATAAACCTGCTGTGAAAACCCAGCTTTTCCATCATGTAGAAGAGAAACCCCCACTCCACTCTATCAAAGGCTTTAGAAATGTCCAATTTAATAGCCATGGCAGTGTTATTACCTTGCGTTTTATCAACTATAAAATGGATGGTTTCATGAGCTATTATGTAGCTGTCAAGAATTAGCCTATTGGGGATGAAGGCCTTTCGATTTTCAGAAATGCACCCAGGGAGGATTTTTTAAAGCCTGTTGGCTAGGATTTTAGAGAAAATCTTATAGATAACATTACAAAGACTGATCGGTCTGAATTGAGTGACTTCATTAGCATCCGGGACTTTGGGGAGAAGGGATATGGAGGTATGATTAAATTCTTTGATTAGTCTTCCATTAGCAAAAAATCATTGATGGAAGCAATTAAATCAGGCTTTATAATACTATAACAGCTTTTAAAGAAACCTGCTGACATGCCATCCGGGCCAGGAGCTGAATTGGAGTCCATTTGAAAGATTGCATTTTTTACTTCCTTTTCCGACACAGCCAAGAGAAGTTGGTTATTCCTTTTCCGAAACTATCTGGGATTTAAAAGAATTAAAGTGGAAGACAAGAGTCAACCCGGGGTAAAATTCAAAAGTAGGTTTCAGGCAAAGTTACGTTTTTTAATTAAAAAATTGGTATAAAAGGGTTTAAAAGAAGGGTGTACGTGGCGTGATATGATTGGATGATGAATCTATCCGTAATACGGGCCCCCCTCCACCACACATTCTTCCCCTAGCCCACATTTGCCTTTTTCACCGTCTAACGCTTCTCTCTCAAAAGTTCTTGTCTTTATGCTTATTGCATCTTCTTTCCTGGGTATTTATGCTTATTTCTACTACTACTACTTCTTCTTCTTCCTCCTCTTCTTCTTCCTCTTCTTCTTCCTCTTCCTCTTCTTCCTCTTCTTCTTCTTCTTCTTCTTACACTTTCTTTTCCCTTTTATTCATTTATTTTTCTTGTGAAAATTTGATGTGCCTACTAGTAGCCAGGGCGAAATCTTCTTAGCAGCTTCTTACTCCAGACTGTTTGTGTTTACTAAAGGAGTAATGATGCAAGCACAATATGCACTGTTGGCACAATATGCACTGTTGATCGTTGTGTCACTCGTTGATCGTTGTGTCACTCATTGATCATTACTTTTACTAAAGTGGCTTACTCAACATTTTTTTTGTTTTGTTTTTGTATGTAGATTATCATGCTTATTTATTTTGATGTGTATTTGGTACTTGTTTTGGTGGTGGTTATTTTGCTGATTCCTTTGTTTTTCTTTTATGTTTTCGGTGTAATTTTTTGTTGAAGCTTTTCCTGATCGAGTGCAGGATATTAATGGCATTTTGTGATTTCCAGTTTTTTTTTTATTTTTTATTTTTATTTTTTATTTTAATGTATATTTTTCTTTCATCAAGGTAGATTACAATGACGCACACAGTGGGGAATATAGGAGAATCCATATTTGACAGTGAGGTGGTGCCGTCGTCCCTGGTGGAGAAGATTGCTCCCATTCTTCGTGTTGCCAATGAAGTAGAGCCCATCAACCCGCGAGTTGCCTATCTTTGTAAGCCTTTTCGTTTTGGTATATTTGAGCTACTATCACATTGCCATTGTTGACCATTATTTGCCTTAAGTTACATAATCTATTTAGAATACTGTGTAATGTCACTTAATCATTGCTCTGATGATGTGGATATTCTTTCTCATCATTCCGAGTTCTTATTCTCCTCTATGGAATGCTGGCTCATAACTAGGCCGATTCGTTGCTTTTGAAAAAACTCATTGGCTGTATCCAACTTCCAGTGGACAAGGTGTTGCCCAGTTTAAAACTGCACTAATGGAGCGTGTTAAAAGAGTAAGAACAAGTTATATTTCAAATTCAGTGTTATACTTTCTTTTTGATAATGATTGCTGCTGGCTTGTGATTTGACAAGCATAGATATATAGTTTTTTGGCCACTTTCTTTTTATCATTGGCTCATACTCTTTTGTTTGCCTTTCCTTTTTTGTTTCTACAGGAAAATGTTTCAACTTTAATCGCAAGATTTAAAGAAAGTGATGACTCGAATTGCATAGTCTTTATCTATATTACTACAAAAAGTATGAGCAGGCTTTGCAAAATGCCCCCGCTCACAAAGCAGATCGGTGAGTATTGTCTTGCTTTGATCTTGTGGCTGTTATGACTACTATGAAACAACTAGTTCACTGATCAACAAACATTTCAATAATTTCAGAAGAGCATATCAGACAGCTAAAGTTCTTTTTGAGGTTTTAAAAATCAGTGAATAACACGCAATCTGCGGAAGTCGATTGTGAGGTGAGCATCTCGTCTCGTGGGGTCTCTACTTGACTCAATGATAGTACTTTGTTACTTTTTCTGTTTGTTGACCCCTTAGCCAAAGGAATATGGCAATTTGCCTCTCGTCTAATCACGTCGTAACTAACTATGTGGTGACTGTAGATTTTGGAAGCAGCACAAGATGATAAAGATGCAGACAAGGCAGAAATATATGTTCCTTGCAATATTATGAGATTCCTGAGGTTTATTCCTTGGCGCTGTCCCGTTATTAGGTTTTAAGGTACTTTAAGCTGCTGTGTAGTATTTATTATATATACTCTATTGCAAAGAATTACGACTTTGGTTTCTACTGCAAGAGCATTCATGCATTATATATAGCTTTCTTAGAAGCATATTTGTGTATATATAACAAAAAAATTGGATTTTCGATGAAATTGTCCTCTACCAGATGTATATATATATATTCCTGGAATGCTTCATTAGATGTTACTGAACTAAAGCAAACACGTAGCGGTAATGCTACGGCAGCAAAGATGCAAAATTGGTCCTGTAATTAGGCTTAATTAGAGTTTTAGTCTTGTTTTTTATCCTGTTGCAATTTTAGTCCTATAACTTGGATTTCTTTTTCATCCTACGGCAATGTTTTTATCTACTGGGCTGCCGGAGCTGCCCTTTTCAATTGACAGGATATATATATCATGATGAAAAAGAGAAAACAAATTACCAATTGCAAGGTCCAAACGATCCAACGACAATGAGTTGTCAATTCCCTGTGATCCAATCGCCAAAAACGAAAGAAATCGTGCTAAAATATCATCGGTCCAATTGAAAGAGAAAATAAAGCCCCAGTTTTTCTAACTAAAGAACTGAATGTAAAAGTCTCTCATGTGAAAGTATGATGTAAAATTCGACCCATTACCTTTTATAGGCTCAAAAACCGACCTAGATAGGTCAAGCTAGGCATAATCGACGGCGCTGTGTGTGCGACCGGTCCAGCTCCCCAACTTTTTAACGCACATGGCGTGCGTGCGCTTGCTGGACACCTTTAGTAATTCGGCGATATCTTTGTGGGTAGAGATTCAATTTGGGGGTTCGAGTTGCGTTGGAAAGCTCGTTCAATTACCTACAACTTTCATGAAGACCACTTGTCCCGAATAGGCGAACACACCTCCTAGGTGGGTCAAAATGAAGATGAAGTGACAGGTATGGAGAAAACACTAAAGATTATTCATCCGTTTCAACTTTTTAGCTTCAGACACATGCTTCCACCTCTCAAAATCACCTTTCGATCAAGCATGCCTCTTCTCCCGGGGTTTACAATCAACCTATATCCTGCAAACATCAACGATACCATGCATAACCCTCGCAACATAAAATAGTCTACTAAATATGCAATAATTCTCCAAAAAATGACGGGATTTCTAGATTATTTGCCCATGACTTCATGGTGAGTGTAATGGTGAAAAAGCATCATAAATCAATGACACTATATCAAATAAGTTATAAACATAGGTAAAATCATATAAGAAATGCAAGCAAAATCGACTCTCATCACCCACGGAGTCGACACTTGTGAGGTCGAGTTTGGCACGCTCTAGAATCGACTTTCATAAGGTCAATTCGGGTATGCATGTAGTCTCCAGTGACCTCACTGGAATAAATTCTGAATAAAATATGTAGCTTTAGGCTTCGACGTCTCACTAAAATAAATTCCTGGATCCGCAACTGATCGTGTCATCACCCAAAAAAGAAAAAGAAAGATTCATTCATGGAATCATAGGTTACAACATTATCAATCAAACCATGAGTACAATCTATTCATCACTAAATGCACATGAAGCAACTCCATTTCATTTTTATGATTAAGTTATATATATTTGCTGTAAGTAGTATCAGGCCCGTCCCGGTGTAATTTTAGACCCTAGGCCAAAAATAATTTCGGCCCGTCGTACTTTTACACTACGAGAAAAATCAAATATATAAATAAACTAAATACATTATGAATTTTTTTAATTGAGAATGGAAAAAATGATTTTTATTATTCCGGGGGTAGGATGCGAATTGAACTCTGGTTCTTATTAGGAAGTGCAATTCTTGATACCACTAGGCTAGATTCGATTCTGAACCAAAAAAAAAATCTTATTAATATTACAAGAGAAAATTGGAAAACAATATTTGTCTTTGTGAGAAAAAAAATCATTTTGCCACGATCTCCCCTACATGTTCAATACGGGCTGGATCGTTGGAGTGTATGAATGTTTCGATTTGGGGCGAAATGAAAAATACGTATGTGAATAATAACGAAGTAGAATTCATGGCCAGTGTGAAATATATTTGTGTGAAGATTGTTTTTCTTTAATTAAATAGCATTCGGTACTAAATTAATCGACACTTTTGCTTTAAGTAAGCTATAATGATATGTTTCACACTACAAACTATTTATCTTACTATATATTTTATCATCAATGATTAAAGTAGATTAAGAACAATCAATAAGTCATTTGCAATGACAAATTTTAACGAAATGTTCTGACCCAAAATGTATTGACAAACCTATTACGATAAGTAAAAATTGAGATACGTTATGCATTAATAACTATATAAATCGGGGCCATAAAATGTGTATTTCGGGAGAGGCCCTAGGCCAAGGCCTGGTAGGCCTCCCCCAAGGGACGGCTCTGAGTAGTATACTCATCACTTAAACGCTTTTTCCCAGCTAATAATTGACAAATGCAACATGAAGAACACACGATGGGCCTTCCTCGATCTTGGTCAATCTGTGATCAAGCATGCATCTCGGGTTATGCTCATACTTCAAATCAACATTTGATTCGACACCTAACGATCGCAGATGCCCATTAAGTCAAATCCCAATAAATTTGATAAATCAGTAAGAATGAATCTTCAATACAAAAGAAACCACGACACAATACACACAAAGCATTCATCGTATAAAATTATCAATTGTTTTTTCAATGATTTTGATCTCTAGGTTATTCTAAGAGTTGTGGACGACCTGCAGCCAACGAGTGATACAACAGTGATTCAAAAGTGATACCAGGTGGATGAATGTGATTACTATCTCACACATAGTATGGATGTGTAGCTATGATTTGGATTCATTACATTTATCCATTCGGTATAACTTTTAAATCACCGTTATACGAGAACTCTTCTGGTAGCCAACTCCGAATAAGTGTTGATGCTAATACACACTATTAGGCCCTTATCGGACAAATATTAAACAAAGGCAAATTAAAGTATAAGCTAGTTGAGCCCTTAAAGAGTAATTGAGCATCACTTGCAAACTAAGTTCACATTATTAAACTTTTTATTTCCTTTTTTTTAAGGAAAATTTTTATTTCCTAAAACTAGTAATAATCCAAAATAATGTCCAATATGAAAATATAAAATCTATAAAGAAATAATGATGGCATATTGATATTAGGCCAAAATAATCAAAATACCAAAAAAAATTATATATTTGACGACGATCTATCTACGCCATCTCCTACGAGCAGTCCATGCCAATAAAATAATCATCAGAAACCAACGCCCATTTGAGTAACCATTTTTATTATGATTTAATAATAATATTTACAATATATAATTGTATGTGGATGTATTATTAGATTATTATTTAGCAGTTTTCTCGTATGGCTGACCGCAATATATGCATGGGTAGAAGTAAAAGAACAAAATTAACACGACATATTTTGCATTATTGGTCTTAATTACTTATTAATTGATATGATATCGGGTAATGCTACGTACGTTGACAACAATAAATGCACGATACATCTTACATTATTGATAAATGACGTTTTCATCATAATCAACGGTGTAAGATGTGTTGCGACTATTTTATTATGTACGTATCATTTTCCTATGATGTCTATAATAAAATAAAATAAAATGTAAGAAAGTATTGTGTGTCGTAATTATTGTTGTTGCACTATTTGTCGTTGACAAATATGTTCGGCAAAAAAGTGGACTAATATACTACCGGCGTGCATGCATGCGTACATGCTAACCACCAAAAATACCTGATAATCAAGTTTAGTTCCTTTTTCTTTATTTTAAGAAAATCAAGTTAATTTCCTAAACAGCTATGTTACAGCTACAAAGTCAGAAGGAGAAAACAGATTGCATAATTCTCTCACAGACATTTGGTCGAACAGTTGGTTGAGAAAGCGGTTACTAGTTAGTTGTGGCAATTAGAGTTGGTTAGTTAGTTAGTTAATGAATTGGTTAGTTAACATACTAGTATATAAGCTGAATTGTATTCCTGAATCATCAATTGTATAAATAATCAATCAATGAATGAGAATTAGTTTTTTCCCTTTTTTTTATCAATTCCCGCTCTTTTTCCTTTTGAATGTTCATCTTCTCCAATTCATCTTTTATGGAGGTTTCATCTTTTTCTTTTTTATGGTGGTATCATTTATTAAATGTTGCTAGGGCACTCATGTTTCAGGCTAGTCTTGACATGATTTATTGGGGATTATGTGTCAAACATGCTGCTAAACTAATTAATCTCACTCCTACACCCTTGTTAAATGAGTAGACTCCTCATTTTGTTCTATATGGCACACATCCTGCATATTCTGCTCTAAATTTTTTTGGTTGTTTAGCATATGCAAGTACAATTGTGCAAGGAAGAGAGAAGTTTGATAGCAGAAGTAGACCATGTGTCTACTTAGGTAATTCATCTCATTCAAAGGGTTATATCCTCCTAGATATCAAAACAAGGGAGTTCTTGATCTCTAGAGATGTAGTCTTTCATGAAACTACTTTTCCTTTCCTTGGTGTTTTGCCTACTGTTAATGATGATGTTGTTTTACCAGTGCCAAATTTTCAGAACATAGATTCAACACATATGGATCAGGACATTGGTGCTCCTCCTTCTCTTGTTCATCAACTAGGTCAACAAAATCAAGGTGCTGGTAACTCAGAACACCTCAGGAATGATCAAAACTTGGTTCCTGATAATCAAGATTTAAGAAGATCCACCAGACAAAGAAGATTACCTCTCCACTTACAAGACTATCAAACCAAGTTGAATGCCACTGTCACCACACCTCAAAATTTGGATCAGGTGCTGTCCTATAAAAAAAATATCCAACAATTACAGGACTTTTTCATGCAATCTGCATTCAGAAAAAGAACCTAGTACCTATACTGAAGCAGCAAAAGAAGAGCATTGGCAAAAGGCCATGGAGGAAGAATTGGAGGCACTCCATAAAACCAAAACTTGGATCATTCAACCACTACCAAAGGGCAAGATGCCAATTGGCTGCAAGTGGGTTTATAGGATCAAAAGAAAAGCAGATGGTACAGTGGATATATACAATGCAAGATTGGTAGCCAAGGGTTACACACAGACTGCGGGCATAGATTTACTAGAAACATTCTCACCAGTCACCAGTTGCAAAAATGTCAACTATCAGATTATTCCTAAGTTTGGCCTCCATGAATCATTGGCACTTACATCAAATTGATGTAAATACAACATTCCTACATGGAGATTTAGAAGAATAAGTTTACATGAGACCACCCCTTGGCCTTCCTGTTACAGGTCCTAACCAAGTATGCAAACTCATCAAGTCACTTTATGGATTAAGGCAGGCCAGCAGACAGTGGAATGCCAAACTGACTGATGCATTATTACAAGCAGGCTATCAACAGTCCAAACATGATCATTGTTTATTCACAAAAGGCCAAGGTGCTACATTTATTTCTTTTCTGGTTTATGTAGATGACATTGTGGTGGGAAGCCCCAATTTGCAAGAAATTGAAAAATTAAAGTCTTTACTTCATCAAGCATTCACCATCAAGGATTTAGGCACTCTGAAGTATTTTCTGGGGTATGAAATTGCAAGATCAGAAAAGGGGATTATCATGAATCAAAGGAAGTATTGCCTAGATTTACTACAAGATTTTGGCTATATAGGGGCAAAGCCATCTAGCATCCCAATGGATCCTAAAATTAAGTTGGAAGCTAAAGATTCTCCATTCCTATCTGACAACAAATACTACAGGAGCCTGGTTGGTAAACTTCTTTATTTAAGCAATACTAGACCTGACATTGCATATCATGTACAATAGCTGAGTCAGTTCTTAGACTCTCCCACTGAAAATCATTTGGTTGTTGCACATAAATTACTCAAGTTTCTCAAATCGGCTCCAGGACAAGGACTTTTCTTTCCTTCCACAGGCACTCATGTTTTAAAAGCATTTAGTGACTTTGATTGGGCAGGCTGCATAATAACCAGAAGATCAATTACAGGCTACACTGTATTCTTAGGGGATTCTTTGATTTCTTGGAAAAGCAAGAAACAAACCACAGTAAGCAGGAGTAGTTCAGAGGCAGAATACAGAGCCATGGCTCTTACAGCATGTGAGATTCAATGGCTCTTGTATCTCTTATCAGATTTTCAGATACACCACACTCAAGTGGTTCCACTGTTTTGTGACAACAAGAGTGCTACATACATAGTGGAAAATCCAGTCTTCCATGAAATGACGAAGCATATAGAGATTGATTGTCACTTTGTAAGAGAAAAATATCAACAAAAAGTCCTAGTTCCATTTCCTGTCCGGACTGAAAACAACTTGGCAGATATACTAACCAAACCAGTGGAAAAATCACCCTTTACCAGACTCATGCCTAGATATCCTTTGTACAACATTTTGACAGCTACAAAGTCAGAGGAGAACAACAGATTGCAAGCTGTATCTTACCCCAGACTACAGCTTGAGGGGGAATGTCACAGCTATAAAGTCAGAAGAAGAAAGCAGATTGCATAATTCTCTCACAGGTATTTGGTCGAACAGTTGGTTGAGAAAGCGGTTACTAGTTAGTTGTGGCGATTAGAGTTGGTTAGTTAGTTAGTTAATGAATTGGTTAGTTAGCATACTAGTATATAAGCTGAATTGTATTATTGAATCATCAATTGTATCAATAATCAATCAATGAATGAGAATTAGTTTTTCCCCTTTTTCTTCCCGCTCTTTTTCCTTTTGAATGTTCATCTTCTCCAATTCATCTTTTATGGAGGTTTCATCATTTTCTTTACTTTTCATCAAGCTAAATTTGTACCAACGACAACGTCTTGTTAAAGTATAAGGACTATTGTGTAGTTTTATGTTACTTGGTGTACTCATTTGGGTATTAAGATGGTAAACTTGGCAATTGTCTGTTGGAATGTGAGATTGTTTGTTAGTACTCACTCCGTCCCGTAATCTAAGGTATTTTGATTTTTTTAGATTTTTCTTATATTATAAAACATTTTCACATCACAATACAATATTAAATGTATTTTTTCACTTTCACACTAAACAATGCAATATTATAGGTCATTTCTAGAAAACAATACAATATTTTGTCTCGACTTGTTAAAAAAAATTTATTTTATGAGGTTTCTTAAACAATGTGAAATTTCTAAAACCCCCTATAATACAGGACGGAGGGAGTATATATATTTATCATGATGCATTTGATCATCACCGAACACCGATTCTGTGTGATGAATTCATTATGTTAAATCATCTTTGGGAACTATTATTGGCACCACAGCCGTTCTATCCGATGCAACTTACATACCAGTGCACTACATCATTTTCACAAAATCGTTCTCGTGAAAGTCGTTCTACAGCCAAAAACCGGCTTCTCGCAGAGTCGGCACTGATGAGGTCGATTCTTGGCTCTAAAATCGATTTTCATAAGGTCGATTTTATATATTGGGGTACACATGTAACTGGTCTATGTACCATGACCTCACTGAAATAAATTTCCGGATAAAAAATATAATTTTAGACTCCAGTAATCCACTGAAATATATAAATTCATGGATCCGCAACTGATCGTGTCATCACCCTTTCAAGAAAAAAATAGATTCATTACGACCTTACCTTATCAATCAAACCATGAGTACAATTTATTCATCACTACTCATCACTTAAACGTTTTTTTAATTTCCAGCTGTTTCAAGAAGGAAAATATTTGTTTAACAATGATACATATCCACTCAAAAAAAAAAACAATGATACATATACAATATACAAAAAAAACAATGATACATATACAATAAAATGTCAAAACAAACTTTTACATTATTAATCGTTATGGAATCCATAAGAATCAATAGATGTACACTATTACCGATTTATTACCAATATGTTATATTAATTACTAAGATATCAAATTAGTTATGTTTCATTTATTTATCAATAACAAACTAATTATGTATCAATTTTAAGTTATTCTATTGTACAGTTACAAGTGAGTGAAAGGCGAAATTATTGAATGAAATTATTGAGAAAAGATGTAAAGCATAAGCATGGTGATAACACGACTTATTAGTGCATCTTAATTTAGTAATAGCCTTATTGGGAGAAAAAGATGTTTGTCCTTTTTCTATTCCATTTTACTATTGCATAACGTGTAATTCGGACAATATACTTAGGTCCAGAAAAACATGATTCATTTTTCTGTGTCATCTAAAGTTTTTGTGCCCGTGACAAAGCGGAGAAACTTTTAGGTAGTGACTCTATTTGTGTGAAAAATATTGTTTGTTTCAATCTGAACTATACAGTTTCATTGTGAAATGAAATTGTATGGATTAATCTGAACCTAAAATTTCATTGTGAAATGAAATTGTGTAGTTTAGAATGAACCACATAGCTTGTGTTTGTTTTTGTTGAAGTTTTTTGTATTTCACTTCATCAATCATTTCTTACAACTCTCTTACCAATAACTTTTTCAACTACAAATAAAAAATATTAAATTCTACTTTATTTCACCAATCATTTCTTTATCTACACAAATTTCAAACAAATATTTAACTTTCTAATCATTACTTCAATCATTTTTATTATATTTTATTATCCACTAGCATATAAAACACTCTAAAATAAACTCCAACCCAAAACAAACGGAACTGTCAGTAAAGTGACTTAAACTCTACATCTAGTGGAACCAATCTGAATACTCAGCTGTGTGATGGACAACTGAGAAGTGTATTCAATTCTGTGCATCAGTAGGGTGGAGTCTCCTGAGGCTTCTGTCAACAGGGTGAATTTTTCTAAGTACTTGAATACAGCAGGGTCCCACATCTGCTATTTCACATGCTGATGTGGTATACATGATGTCATTAAATGAGACACGTGTAGGGGGTATTTATGGCGTGTCGATAAAAAGATTCCTTGCGCTGTGGTTTAAGGATTTGTGCCTATAAATGCAGTTGTTATTGTATTGTCTGTGTTTGTGAAATCTGTAACTCAGTGCATAATAATAAAGATCTCTTTTCTACCCGTGGTTTTTTTTTATCTCTCTCACTTTGAGAGGGGCTTTCCCCGTTAAATCTGTGTTTTTCTTGTTTTCTGTTATCTCTTTGATTATTTACGTTGGATTGCATCTGTTTCTATATTTTGCATCTGAAGTTATCTCCATC
Organism: Gentiana macrophylla; assembly: GCA_026214975.1. Lineage (NCBI taxonomy): Eukaryota > Viridiplantae > Streptophyta > Magnoliopsida > Gentianales > Gentianaceae > Gentiana > Gentiana macrophylla. The sequence continues at coordinate 102,412,913 of CM047810.1, forward strand.
CGTCATAACAAGTGGCATCAGAGCAAGGTTCTGGAGAAAACAATCTGTACGATCAACTTCATCTTCACCAAGACCTTTAGTAAGGTGCTAGGATCTGTGATAAAATTGTGATCTTTAGCAAGAAAAGATGTCAGCAGTAAACGTGAAAATTGATAAATTTACAGGAAGGAACAACCTTGGTCTGTGGCAAATCACGATGTGTGCATTGTTGAAACAGCAGGGTTTGTGAAGTCCTTTATCTGACAAACCAAATACAAGTGCAGCAGATTATGCCAGTCTGGAAGAGAAAGCACATTCAACCATCATGTTGTGCTTATCTGATGATGTTATCACTGAGGTTGCTGAGGAAGACACCGCAGCCAAGTTGTGGAAGAAGCTTGAAAGCCTGTATATGACCAAGTCATTGACCAACAAGTTGTTGTTAAAACAGAGGTTGTTCAGTTTGAAGATGCATGAAGGGAGTCCACTGAGGGACCATCTTGACCAGCTGAACACAATATTACTTGATTTAAGGAATATTGATGTTAAAATTGAAGATGAGGATGCAGCCCTAATCCTGTTGGTGTCATTACCGGCATCATATGAAAACTTTGTGCAGTCTTTCATACTTGGGAAGGATACAATAGCTTTGGAGGATGTGAGGTATGCCTTACATGCCAGGGAGCTGAGACACAAGGTCAGCCGTGATGAGATAAATCAAATTTTGGGCTAGTAGCTAGCAAAGCAAAGATGGTGGAAAGGATATGGATGAAGAAGAAAAGAAAGTCGTGGTCCAAAGGTCCTAAGTCTACTGATGTCTGTAATTATTGTAAGGAGCAGGGACATTGGAAGTCCAATTGTCCAAGGAAGAAGAAACAGCAGGAAGGTAACTCTAGCACAGTAGCCTTGGTTATTGAACAATCTGATGAGGATCTGGTTCTAGTTGCAGGGGACTCTACACACCATAATGATGTGTGGATACTTGATTCTAGAGCATCCTACCATATTTGTCCAAACAGGGAGTGGTTTTCTACTTATGAGCAGATGGATGGTGGTCAAATTTATATGGCCAACAGCAAGGTTTGCAAAGTTGTAGGAATTGGCTCAGTAAAATTAAGGACAGAGGATGGTAAATTCTGTACACTGAAAGATGTAAGACATGTTCCACAGATGACCAATAATTCGGTATCTCTCAGTCTACTGGACAACAAGGGGTTCAATTTCAAGGGTGAAGGTGGACATCTGAATGTCTTCAAAGATTCAGTTGTAGTCCTCAAAGGCATCAAGAGGGGAACCTTGTATATATTACAAAGATCTCATCAGATCTGCACTTCTGCTTTGTTGCATCCTTAGCGCTTCCGGGCCTCAAGAGACTCACTGTGTGCACATGAGACTAGGTCATATGGGTGAAAAGGGTATGCAGATTCTTTCTTCAATAGGTTCTCTTGGGGGATATAAGGTCAAGAATCTGGACTTTTGTGAACATTGTGTGTTTGGGAAATTGCATAGAAGTAAGTTCTCAGCAGGGTTACACAACACAAAGGCATCACTTGATTAAATCCATTCAGACTGATGGGTTCCATCAAAAGCTGAGTCATTGGGTGGTCACAGATATTTTGTGTCATTCATAGATGACTATTCGAGGATGACTTGGGTGGTGATGATGAAGAACAAAAGTGATGCATTCAGTAACTTCAAGCAGTGGAAGGCCCTAGTGGAGAATCAGTTAGGCAAGAAAATCAAGAAGCTTCGTGATGTATAATGGTCTGAATTCTTTGGAATGATTTTGATTCATTTTGTGCAGCTGAGGGTATTGCCAGACATCATATTGTAAGGAATAAACCTCAGCAGAATGGTGTAGCTGAAAGGATGAATCAAACTCTACTGGAGAGGGCAAGATGTATGCTTTCTCAAGCTGGTTTATCAAGGAGATTTTGGGCAGAGGCTGTAAAAATAGCTTGCTACTTAATCAACATGAGTCCTCACACAGGGATCAATCTCAAGACACCATTTGAGATATGGTCAGGCAAGCCTGCTGACTACTCAGTTCTAAGGGTTTTTGGGAGAACAGCTTACTATCATGTTAGTGAAGGGAAGTTGGAGCCAAGAGCCAAGAAGGGAGTGTTTGTGGGGTATGGTGATGGAGTCAAGGGATATAGAATTTGGTCATCATCAGAGTCCAGAGTGATCCTCAGCAGGGATGTTGTGTTTGTTGAAATTCTATGTTAAACTCATCAGTGGGGAGGTCTACTGAATCTGAAACCAGTGCTGAATCTGATAGTTTTGAGAAACAGGTGGAGCTTCAGGTGGAGTCTACTGATATGCAACAATCAGTGGATCCAAATCAACACTATACTGATCTGTATAATGAACCGAGACCGATTCAAGCCACTCACCGAGACCTCAGTAGGGCGTCATACAAACATTAATCAGCAGAGTCTAGCTACCAGCAGGCCTAGAAGATCTAATGTTGGGATACCTCCAAGGAGATATGGGTATGATGATTTGGCTGGATATGCACTCCAAGTTGCAGAAGAGGTAGAGGTTGCTGAACCTACTATTTATATGGAAGCAGTGACATGTACAGAAGCATCTCAGTGGTATGCAGCCATGGGAGATTAAATTGAGTCATTGTTGAAGAATCAGACTTGGGAATTGGTCAAACAGCCTACTGACAAGGGAGTTGTGACTTGTAAATGGATTTTCAAGAAAAAGGAAGGAATAACTAAGGCAGAAAGGGTCAAGTATAAGGCACGTTTGGATGCAAGAGGATTCAGTCAAAAGGAAGGGCTTGACTTTGATGAAATATTTTCACCAAAGGGTCGACACACTTCAATCGTGGTGTTACTAGCAATGGTGGCACACAAAGAGATCTGGAACTTGAGCAATTAGATGTGAAAACTTTTTACATGGTGAGGTGGATAAGGAGATATACATGACACACACCTAAGGGCTTTCAAGTTCTGGCAAGGAAAATTATGTTTGCAAGTTGAAGAAATCATTGTATGGTTTGAAGCAAGCTCCAAGGCAAAGGGTATAAAAGGTTTGATAGTTTTATGCTTCAAAGCAGGTTACAACAGTCCTTATGATCATTGTGTATACCACGATTCTTTCAAAGATGGATCTCATATCTATCTTGTATTGTATGTGGATGACATGTTGATTGTCGCCTTTGCAGGAAGTCTCGATATTCAAAATCAAGAACCTTCTCAGTGCTGAGTTTGAAATGAAGGATTTGGTGCAGCCAAGAAAATCTTGGGGATAGAGATCTGGAGAGATAGAAGTCAGAAGAAACTGTTCTTGTCTCAGCAGGGTTATGTGCAGAAGATATTGGTCAAGTTTAGGATGTCTGCTGCAAAACCAATAGATACTCCTATGGCATCAAATATTCATTTGTCTCATTTATGCTTCACAATCACCAAGAGAAGGAGTATATGTCAAAGTTCCCTATGCTAGTGCGCTTGGCGATCGATGTATGCCATGGTATGCACTAGGCCTGATGTGGCTCAGCAAATCAGTGTTGTCGCAGAGTTTATGGCTCAACCTCGAAAGGAACACCGGAAAGTCATTAAAGGATATTCGTGTACCGAGAGGTACAAATGATGTTGGTCTCATTTATGGAGGTGATACTAGTCCGTCACGAAGCTCTTGTGATGCTTGATTATGCAGATGATGTTGATGATGAGAAAATCAATGATCGGTTATGTGTTTACATTGGAAAATGCAAAGTGGTCACCGAAAGCTACTCTTGCTACAATAGCCTTATCAACTCATCGAATCGTAATACATGGCTCTTCTTCAAGCAAATGGCTAGGGTATCTCTGGTTGAAAGGGCTAGTCAAGAATTTGGGGTTGCATTAGATCAGCCGAGATATATTGTGATGCCTAAGTGCAATATGTTTAGCCAATGATCGGGTTCATCATGCGAGAACCAAGCATATTGATGTCGTATCATTTTCGAGAAATGAGAAGAGGGTTGTGGTGAAGAAGATTGGCACAAAGGAGAATCCTGGCGATATGTTCACTAAACCAGATTCAAAGCAGAGTAAGTTTCGGCTTTGCCTGGACTTACCGAATATTCGAGCTTATAATCTGCTTTCGGAAACTCTACCGAGGCGGTCGGTGGAGTGGATGCTTTGGGAGATCATCCGGTACAAGTACATCCGACATTGACGAATGTATCCGCATACAAGTACATCCGGGTTATGCAATGTGTTTGACTCACGTGAGAGTTGAAGTCAAGGTGGAGATTTGTCAAGAAAAAGTGACTTAAACTCTACATCTAGTGGAACCAATCAAGACTCAACCGTGTGATGGACAAATTGAGAAGTGTATTCACCTGCGTGCATCAAGAGGGTGGAGTCTACTGAGGCTTCTGTCAGTAGGGTGGAGTCTGTTGAGTACTTGAATACAGCTGGGTCCCACATCTGCTATTTCTGTTATGTGATAGCTATACAGTGTCATTAAAAGGAGGACACGTGTAGGGGTATTTATGGCGTATCAGACAAAGATTCCTTGCGGCTAGGGTTTAGGGATTTGTGCCTATAAATACATTTGTTGTTGCATTGTCTGTGTGTGTGAAATCTGTAACTCAGTGCATCATAATAAAGATCTCTTTTCTGCCCGTGGTTTTTTTTATCTCTCTCACTTTGAGAGGGGTTTTCCACGTTAAATCTGTGTTCTTCTTGTTTTCTGTTATCTCCTTTGATTATTTACGTTGGATTGCATCTGTTTCTATTTCTTGCATCTGAAGTTATCTCCATCCGTCATAACAGGAACCATGTGTTTTCATATGAATGGAGACACCACACAAAATTTCCCGACAAAGACCCCCCCACCCCAACAACTCTCAGGTCTAGGATAAGACTGGCTTGGTCTATTTATAGAAATGTCACAAAGAATGATATAGCATATTTTTGCATCAGTAATCATGAAATAAGGTTCATGGATGATTATCTAGGTTTATCATAATCAATGATACAAAAGTATGTGATGTGACTCTTTATGTAAAAATCTTTGTGATAGTATTATCACTCTATAAACATTTCCATGTTTCGTTTATTCAATTCACATAATCATTATTCAGAATGAAATGCATCATAATTTCTACAACTCGTGATATTCATAACGAGGGAGATTAACTCATAGGTCAACTGTTACGTTTTATTGAAATTCGGGCTTGTAACGGTTGCGCCTCTACCTACCCTGCATTGCATTCTACTTCTGCTAGAGTTACGGTTTGAGATATTCTCCCTTGCCTCTCCAACACAACTCTATCTCCTCAAGCGGGAAGAAAAAACGAAAATGCCACAATCCAGCGGGAGTCATTAGCGGGAGTCATTAGACATAAAACAGATTAGCAATAGAATGTGACGCTCACCATGAAACTTGGAGGGCGCCAAACAATTATTGATGTTTTGTTTGAACAATTGTCTCAGTAAATGCTTGGGAAAATGTGGCGGGTGCCATGAGTTGCAGAGGTGCCAAGCTATGCGGGATTCACTTTTGATTTCTGTTTGTGCAAAAATACAGTGACATGGGTCAGATCAACCACCGTACACGTGACACTCACATAACAGAACTACGAACATAAGACCACCTCAGTGTATTGTCCAGGTCGATCTCCAACATCATTTTCCTATATTTTCGTACAAGTGTTTAGAGTTCAATCTCAGCCTAGCGTAGCTCAACCACAGTATAATGGAGCTCGACATCTAAGCTCAAAAGCCTAAACACCCCATCAGTTGCCACCTCAGCAGTGTCATATCTCCAAAAAAGAATCTCCATGCAGGTTGCTCATATTATTCCCTACAGCCAGGACAATGAAAGTCTTCCATGCCTTCAAACTACCTTTGGCTCAACATGAAATGGGTAGAAATCAATCATCCTCCTGAGATAACTACTACGATACACCATCTATCATGCATGGTAGGTCCCCCGGCCTTACTAAGAACTATATATATAATGAGACCCTCTCATCTAAAGCAGGTAACGAGACTTCATACTTAGTCACTCTCTTTTCAGATTATGCATTTCCACCTTATAGTCAAATCATTGACTTGCGTCAGAGGGTTTTTTCAGGAGATAGAACTCCAGAACATCTAACGATAGCTTTGTTTTACTAGAATTGCTGCAGCTCGGATCAACAAAACAATTTACAAAAAGCTTTTTCAACATCATCAACGGTTAGATCATCTTTGACGATTTCTGGCATCGTCATACAGCTTGGTGTGCAATACATGACCCCCTCTAAGACTTGGTGGACATGTGTACTTGCAAAGCAATACCACAAGAATACTACGCATAAAGCCAAAGACGAAAATTGGTGTTAATGGCCTAAAAATCCTAAAAAAGATGTCCTTGAGAAAAATAAGTTTCAAGAACAATGGAGAAATGATGATGAATAAGTCAAAATGGAAGAAGGAGAAGAGAGGGGAGAAGAAATAATGGAGAAGAGGGGGAGAATTTGAGATTTTTTTTTTGAATTTTGGATGGTATGGAAGGTGATGATGACCGAGATGGATGGTACCTTCCATCTTTTAGGCGGGAGGCGTTTAAGATATTCTTAAAAATTGGGGTGTATAGAAAAAACTAATTTACCCAGATAGGCTATTATTCGATTCCCCGTTATTAATACTACTTCTTTCCTTATAAACATATTAACAAAATTAAGAAATGAGAGCTTTTAAGGGCACCACATCAAATATATTTAGCGCAACACATTAAGATTTGAAAATATACATGAATTGTGGTGCCCTGAAGAGCAATAGTAGATTTAGTGTGGTGCCCTTGAAACCCCCCTTAAGAAATATGTTGTCCTTTTGTAATTATATCGATGTTATGCCCTTCATTTTTTTTACGGAAAGAAAATATACGCACACACACTTTCTTATTCCCACCGAAACTCGAACTCTTCATTCAATGTGTCTTTGAAAAGGTCAAACGATTACGTGTAATTAATGAGTTGATGACTTTTTTTTTTCCCCAAACGACGAAAGCATTCATTAATAAAAAAAATTAGCTAATACAAGACCAAACCGGAGTACAGCCATGCCAATAAACACCTACATCAGATTTGAAAGAGAAAGCATCAAGCTTATTGGCTAACACATTGTTTTCTCTTTCAGAATACAAAATATGGCATGAGCCAAAACAAGAAATCAACAACCTAATATCATCAAGAACAGTTGCAGAATCAAAAGGAGAAGGTTGGCCAAGTTCACTACACTTAGCTAAAGACAGATTATCAGTAAAACAAACTAGGTTCATAATTCCAAGGGCATGACTTCTACTAAGACACCAACGTAGAGCTTGAGCTTCTACTGCGAAGGCGGAACTAGAAACCGATCTCAGGGACGCCCAAGCTTCCAAAATCGTACCATCCTCCCGGAAAAGAGCTGCTCCATAGCCAGCAAGGCAAGAGTCCGGCTTCCAGTAGACCTGGCCAAATGAAACCGGAACCGGCGGTTTGGTCAACCGCCGGTTTGTGGAACCGCCGGTTGGCCGGTTAGGGGCCAGTTCGGGATTTTTGGAACCGAAACCGGACCGGAACCGGACTGGCCGGAACCGGACCGGAATCGGCGGATGAACCGGCCCAACGGATATAATTGCAACGGCTATTTATTTTATTTTATTTTTTACTCCCAAACACCTCAAAAAAATTCCTATAAATACTACCCCATTCCATTTTCAAAAATCCTACACCAATCTCCTCTCAATTCTTAAATCTTCTACTAATTTCTTACATCTTCTACTAATTTCTTTGATTATCAAGTTTGTTTAGTTATTAAAAACAACAATCAAATTTATTTTACGATACCGATTGTTGAAGTTGTTCTGATTTAATCGTTACTTCAATACGGTTTTAGTTATAAGTAAATTTGGTTTTGTATTTTATTCAACTAATTTTTTTACAAGTGTAAAAAAAATACAATTTTATAATCAAATTTACTTTACTAGACCGAAATTTGAAGTTGTTCTGATTTAATCGTTACTTCAATTCGGTTTTAGTTATAAGTAAAATTTGTTAGTTAAATTAAATTTTTTATAACCGTTATATTTAATTTAGATTTTGTACAATGTCAAGAAGAGGTGCATCATCACAAGGCAATCGAAATGTTACTTTCTGGGATGACATGGTTGTGCCGGAATCGGATGATCTTGCTGGTGGCTATAGACCCCAATATTATACGCACTTCGCCACCGGTAATCACATTTCGATTCCTCGCCGACAAACCTTTAGGTTACAATCAAGATGATTTTGATAGTCATTACGATGATATAATGTCTCAACCTGGAAATTTTAACATCAACCTTAACGAAGGTGAAGATAATGATGAAGTCAACGTTTATGATGATCATGATGTATTTCCGAATGCTTCCCGTCCTAGACAAGGACGTGGTGGGAGTCGGCGTGGTGCTATCAGCACTGATCCTACTCCTACTCCATGTTGAAATAATGTCCTAAACCCAATCGGGTTGGACCGGATCCGACCAGGTCGGATCATTTCTACTATTTTTTTATGTTTATACATATATAAAATGGCTTTTCTGTTGTCATATATATATGTTCTTTTAAAAAACCAATTATGAATTATTATATGATAACGTCCTCAGTATTAAACTGTGATAGAGAAACCATGATAGGCGATTATGGTTGATGAGATCTCTAATCACTTTAATAAGTTTGATACTTAAATGTCTCTAGGCTGATGTACTATTAAACAGGGCATTGATAGTATGAACATGCTAGCACGTATTAGATGTCTTCTGCCTTTAAGGCGAGTGGATAGATCTCGCTCATCGAAGTGTAGAGACACTTGGACGTGACGTGGACGTGTATTGTAGAATGCGTGACGTTATAATCGACCCACTTACATTAAGTGTCGCACTATGTGGCGCTTGTGTAATTATCCTTTAGACCGGAGTCTTCATGGCATCACGGTGTGGATTGTCGTGCTTTGACACTATTGAGGTTTCCCCTAGCCACGGGGCGATCGTGCGGTAGTGATTGGGTATGATACTGAAGCATGCAGAGTATACATGTATGGTTGTCTGGGAATCGCGTACCCTATCAGTAGGGGGTGAATATCCGAAAGGGGCCTTCTTATAAGGAATGTCTTACTCTCGTGAATCTTTGCAAAGTGGAAGTAAATGAGTTACTTTGAGAGAGCATGATATCCAGATTATAAGATGCGGTCGTTAATGTTTGACACTCGACGTACGACCGCATGGATATTATTACAGCGATAGGATCGAACTTACACGGTAACTGTTTCATATGAAATGTAGTAGTCATTGCGTTTGACTCTTCCGATGATTGGGGGTCACGGTGTGTTGCTAGATGCTATCCCGTGATCGTTAGGTATGAATGACATTTTCGTAATTTGCAGTTTGTGTCTACGGCCAACATATTCGGAAGCCTATCGGGTCACACACATAAGAACATCTAGCCAGATTGAAATGTGGTTATAGTTGATAACCAAATAAGGAAAGTTTATCTCGACTATAAAGTGTTATAGTGGTAAATTAATATGGTGGTGTTTATTTATTATGAATAAATTAAATACAAGATATTAATAGTATTATATTAATTAAAGAATATTCTGGATGCCAATTTATTGGCTAAAGTGGCGCAATTTGTGTGTGTATAAGATACACTTGGATTGTGCAATTTAATTAATAGTATAGATTTTTGTCCAGAAGGACAAAATTACCAAAAAATCAGGATATAAGGAAACTGTAATTTAATCAGGACAAAAGTAACAATTATGAAGTAACAAATATGAAGTAACAAATGTAGAATAGAGTAAATATGAAGTAACAATTATGAAATACAAAGTAATATTAACACGTGAAGTAACAATTGTGATTTTTGTCCTTTATAATCATGAAAATGTTACTTTTGTCCTTCCGCACTCCATTTATTAATTTTTTCATCTCTGCGCCTTTCTTTCTCCTTAATAGTATTACTAAATATTAATATAAGATATATATATATATATATATATATATATATATATATATATATATATATATATATAAATATAATATATATATATTATATATATATATATATATATATATATATATATATATATATATATATATATATATATATATATATATATATATATATTTGGTCCCCTACATACCATAAGATCTATACATACCTACATACCACTTAAATTAATAACCCAAACCAATCGTAAACATAAGCTTCGAATTACCTTCCTACCCTTCCTACCCTTCCTCATACCCTTCCTCTCCTTCTATTCAAATTTTCCTCCTTCGATTCGCGCCACACCTTCCTTCTTCAAATCCGCGACGGCGCTTTTGCTTTCTTATGTTGATGCAATTCGTGATTTCCCACCGAATTAATTGAATTGAAGGAGATAGATAATTAGAAAGATGGCTTCAAACGGAGAGGAAAAGAGTGGTGGTTGTTGGAGGTGGAGTTGCCGGTTCTTTCATTGCCAAGACCCTTGAAAACCACGCCGATGTCTTCCTTATTGATCAAGAAGTTTTGTTTTGCTTTTTTTTTTTTGTTCAATTAAGATTCATTCAGCTTGAATGAACACTGTTACCTACCGCTGCTTTCTCTATTCAAATTTATCCCAAATTGTATTAATTTATTGCCGAGGGTCAAGAATCAAGATTATACTTGGGTTTTTTGTTTTTGGGATGCTCTTTTTCGATGACCCTAGACGAATCATTCAATATTCTTATCAAGGAATGTTGTGCATTCATTCTTGTGCGTTTTCTTGGCTGGGTTTTAGGAAAAACATGGCAAAAAGCTTTCTTGAATCCCTCTAATTTGCTTCGGGTTTTTAACTGATTCAATTGAATCTAAGGCATAAGGGGAACGATTCACCTTATCAAGCGGGTAATTTTTCGATTTGTGCATTTTTTCCGCGATAGCAATGGATTCGAATCGAATATGATGATGGAAATCCGCGATGGAGAATACTCAAATTGTTTTGTACACACTAAAATTTTGGATGAAAGAGTACAAAATACACCTTATCAAGCAGGTAATTTCTCAATTTGTGCATTTTTTTCCGATTGTTACTTCAAAACTAGGTTCCGCTCTATGAGCATTCCGATTAGTGCATCTAGTTGGTGATTTTAAATTTCGTTATCATAACCTTTTCACTCTGTTACAGAAACTACAGATGAAGACAATGAAGAAAAGGCAGATGAGTTGTTGAAACTACTTCGTGACTTTAGAGAGAATGTCACAGACGTTAAAGATTGTTGTGTGAATCGAAAGAAAAAAAAAGTCAACAAAGATGATGAGATTGAGAAATTGCTAGGAACAAAACTTCCAAAAGAAGTTACTATACTTCCTCCCAAACAGTCAAAAACCAAGGGGTCTGGAAGATCGGGAAGAAGGATTATTTCGGAAAAGGAAAAAGCTATCAAAGAGCGTAAGAGGACCCAAGAAATTGCAACTATTGTGGTAAAATGTCATACCATGACTACGAAATTGCCCCACACGCCTCCTACGTAAAGATGCCACAACGAAGGAAACAGTACATAAAAGTGTTGTTGAACATTCCACATTTGCATTTGTATTAGGTTATTTGAACATCGAAAATTAGAGGTCATTATATTTAAAGTGGTTATAATTGTATATTTATTTTTGCAAATAAAACACAGACATTTGGTGGGAAGATATACGAGATGATCGATCTCGCTTCTATCAAGCAACTAGAGTAGTTCCAGAGTCGCAGGGGTGTTTATCACATCATGATTATATATGTCCTAGTTGTCAAGTAGTCATTATTTTTCCTAAGATAAAATATTTTGTATGGTGACTGTTCTCTTTTGGGTTGTAACCTAGTACTGGTTATCTATTTGGTTTCTATAGTTGATTTTGATGCAGTTGTAACTTTGTTATGTTTGCCTTCTTACTATGGATGAATTTGGATCCCCTATTAGCTCATGATCTTTTGCTTTTGATTCTGTTTATTGTTAGCTTTTGCTTTGCGTGTGTTGTTTTCCGATTCTGCTGCTTGTGGGGGTTGCAAGCAACCAGACCTTTGTAAGGTAACGATGTTTTACCTGTATGCGTTGTATAAATCATACGGAACAGTGGCTATTTTTTTATATTTCCGATTCTGCTGTTTTTGATAATTTTAGTGCATCTGATCACTATTTTAGTGCACCTGGTTATTGTTTGAGTGCACCTAGTTATTGTTTCAGTGCACCTGATTACTTTTGGTTCGATTTTCTTTTACCTTTAATCTTCTAATCTCTATGGATAACCGTCTCGAAAGGAAAGAAAGAAAAAAGAATAATCATGGAATAAATCCTAATTGCATGAATTATTTGATGGGTTGGTTGAATGTGTGCATATGTAGATTCAATTTAGACTCATTTCACTTTTAATGATTTTAGTGCATCTGATCACTATTTTAGTGCACCTGGTTATTGTTTGAGTGCACCTAGTTATTGTTTCAGTGCACCTGATTACTTTTGGTCCGATTTTCTTTTACCTTTAATCTTCTAATCTCTATGGATAACCGTCTCGAAAGGAAAGAAAGAAAAAAGAATAATCATGGAATAAATCCTAATTGCATGAATTATTTGATGGGTTGGTTGAATGTGTGCATATGTAGATTCAATTTAGACTCATTTCACTTTTAATGATTTTAGTGCATCCGATCACTATTTTAGTGCACTGTTATTGTTTGAGTGCACCTAGTTATTGTTTCAAAGGCACTGATTACTTTTGGTCCGATTTTCTTTTACCTTTAATCTTCTAATCTCTATGGATAACCGTCTCGAAAGGAAAGAAAGAAAAAAGAATAATCATGGAATAAATCCTAATTGCATGAATTATTTGATGGGTTGGTTGAATGTGTGCATATGTAGATTCAATTTAGACTCATTTCACTTTTAATGATTTTAGTGCATCTGATCACTATTTTAGTGCACCTGGTTATTGTTTGAGTGCACCTAGTTATTGTTTCAGTGCACCTGATTACTTTTGGTCCGATTTTCTTTTACCTTTAATCTTCTAATCTCTATGGATAACCGTCTCGAAAGGAAAGAAAGAAAAAAGAATAATCATGGAATAAATCCTAATTGCATGAGTTATTTGATGGGTTGGTTGAATGTGTGCATATGTAGATTCAATTTAGACTCATTTCACTTTTAATGATTTTAGTGCATCTGATTACTATTTTAGTGCACCTGATTATTGTTTGAGTGCACCTGATAGGTGTTTTAATGTGTCTCCTTACTATTTTGGTGCACCAAATGTTAGTATCTTTTTAAATGATCAGAAAGAGTAAATATTAGTGTAATTTATTGAACAAGTGCAGAAATATAAACTAGAGAATATGATCCCTAACGCAATCTCATAAAAACATTGACATCCAAATTGTGCAGACAATTTTGTTTCCAAATACATACATGCATACATTTACCATTCACTTTGTTCAAGACTATCTTCATCCTTAAGTACTCAAGACCTTGTTCCAACTAATTCACTAAAAACCCTTTTAATAACACCGACTAAAATCAAACACCGCAAAAAAACAAAAACAAAAAAATCATAAATCCTACAAAGTGCAACCCGAGTGCATCCGATAGAAATTTTAATGTACCTAATGCATTTTTAATGTAACTACTAAATTCATAAAGAAAAGTGTTTATTAAAATGTTAAAAAAATTTAAAAGGTCTTTTAAAATATTGCTCTCGGATTTAGATGTATAGTATTAAAAGACATAAAATTTGTTACCTTTCAAAATTCATATCCCATCTGAGTAGATCGAGCATTGTGCGAACGGTATTCATCCAACTTCGCACAAAGAATCATAGATAATATTATGATACAAAATTATCATAATTAAATAAATCATTAAATCAAGTTGACAACGATACCTTGAAATAATTTGTGTTGGTCCATAAACATTAAATGGACCGAGAAACAAAAATAAACATTAAATGATGTCTGCGAGAAAGAAAGGCGCTTATTTTTGTGTGCTTCAAATTCGGGCCCAACCTTAAGTCTAGATGCCCATTGTTTGCGACATACTTGGGATCAATCTTGTCCTTTTTGTCAAATTGGCATCCAAAATGGCTCACAGAGCCTAAGCATAACAAAGACCGAGATTCACAAACATTCCGTAACTAGCACTTGATAACGGGTCTACCTGCAATTAAGTGTTTCAATCATTAAATGTTGCACCTCTTGTATTGTCTCAAGCAAGCATTACAAAAGACGATACAAGAATCTCCAGATACTTAGGATGTCGCAAGTTTACTCACCGAATACGACCCTGGATGCATTCTTATTGATCACCTCAAAGAAGATACTCTGAACATTTTCACGTGTGGACGTATTTTCAGAGACACATTAGAACTTCCGCCAACCCATCATAAAGATTGTTCATGACAGATTTGATAAAGGAGAAATGAAGACAAAAGATCACCGGTCGGCGTGTAGCAGATCGTGAGAAGCACTGCTTTCCTCGACAATTCAACACGTAACAATCTAGTAAGTGCAATTACTTTCATTCGCTTGAGTTTGAAAGATCATTGTAGACGGTTAAAAGTTTTTCCAAACATAAAAAAGGTTGTATCGACTTCACCATAAGCATTCAAAAATTTCCAATTACATAAGAATATTGAATAAATGACAAAGAACGACAGCACAATATCCAATTCAAATAACTAGGGCTTTCAAATCAAGAAGAAACAAACGGTAATGGTTCAAACCAATGGTATACTCCTTCGTGAGCCTTAAGAAATAATTCAACTCCTAGTTTGAGTGCAAAAGTACATGCACAAATCCAAAACCAAGAGGAGCAAATAAGTGCAAGGGAGTTAATCACGCTAGCGATGAATCTAATGCACGTTATTTACTTTTCTAAGACAGTCAGCCGTACTCACAAAGAAAGAATGTGTAATGAAAGCAAGAGACTTGTATAATGGAACATTAGAGGCACTAGGTCGGGCTTCATACCGCCTAGCAAACTAGTGAAAAGCAGAGGCCTTAACCATCTCAAGCCTTCATAAACAAGCTTTTCGATCAGATAAGTACTTTACACAAGCTACCTAGTAAGTGTGCCAGAGAGTGTTAGAGATCAGTCACTTGACACGAAAGAAAATTTATGCCAAGACAAAAAGAGAACCCAAAGAAGTCTCAGAGGACCATATAAAAGACGAAGAAATATGCCATTTGAATTGATTATAAAAGGGTCGAGCACACGAGAACTGAAAAGGCACATCCACTGAAGCAAATAAATCATTTTATGGGACAATATCTTAATCTTGAAACTCAATAGAATTGATCTTCCAGCCACAAAGCCTACATGTAAAATCGATGAATTGAAGAAAAAAGAAATATCAAACCAGCTTCAAATATGTTAGTTACTCCCAACATCTGTAAGGAGGCAAAGAACACTTTTAGGCAATATATCTGTCTTCCTAAAAAAAAAAATTAGCTAAACACCAACTACTACTACAAATAAATGCACAATAAAGTAAACTTACCCAACATTAGGTGAACTCTTGAAAATAACATGATCGTGTAATGCACTAACATGGAAGAAAGAACCCAAAATGTCGGTCATCTCCATAACACGCCCATTCAGATATTTCCTGCCTGGTATCCACCATGGATGATTCACCAATGCCTTTGCACCTACTGGATACTTAATCAACAACAAAAGGGCCTCAAAGGTCAGCTGAAAATTCCCTAAAGCAGACACACTAACCACACCGCTTCCTCAAATCTTCGTACAACCGCTTCAAAATAGCTTCCATACTTTCATAATCCCCATCCCTAAACAACTCATCTAAAAACCCAGTGGGGAAGACAATCCTCCACCGCTGCTCCCACTTCCTCCAAACCCATCCACCGAACTCAAAACCTCCGAAAAAATCAAGGGCAACAAAGGGATACATTCGACTTGTTGGTGTCCCAATCGTGAAGCATACCAAATTTCCCAAATGTATCCTACAAAGTAAGAAAGTAGCTAACTTTTTAGCTTGTTTAACCAACGACTCCATATCCGTCCCTCAAGTTTTTATCTTTCATCGACGCAATCTTCTTCCCTCCTCAATGCGCTCGGCAATAGCTATTGACCAGTATTGAAAATGCGGTTCAAAGAAATCGAAATTACCAAGAAGGCGATCGATTAGAACCCGCCTCCATCAAATCCCTAGATAACCTCAAATCCTAACCTTCGCTGAGTATCTCAAATTGCCGTCATCTCTAAGTAAACCCAACAGAGTAACTAGGGAAATTTTCCGAAGAATGATATCCTCAATTTCCTCTGCGTGACCTCAGGGCTTTTGGGTCGCCATTCTCCGATCAAGATATGCTGTTTCCTCCCGTATAAATTAGTATATCAAGATGGAGGAAATCGAGGATAACAAAGGTTTAAAATTGAAACTTCAGTAAATGAGGGTTTTAATTAGCGAAGTAGTAGGTAAGTATGTATCAATATAGTGATGTATATTTAACCCATTTCTATATATATATATAATATATATATATATATATATATATATATATATATATATATATATATATATATATATATATATATAATATATATATATATATATATATATATATAAATATAATATATATATATATATATATATATATATATATATATATATATATATATATATATATATATATATATATATATATATATATAACCTAAATTTGTGTGTGTAATTGACACATGTAAATGCCAATTGATCAAGTTTCAATGTTTGGATATTAAAATATAAATATAGATTTATATGTGTTATATATATGTGATATATACACATGTGTCAATTGATTTATGGTAATAAGATAAATATAGTCAATATAAGATATTGACAATATCTTGGAAATATTTGATATAGAATATTAAATTAAATGAGATAAATCAATCAATTATATTTTTCTTATTTTATTGGAAAAATGTTTTCTTCTCCTCCACACCTCTTGGGGCGCCACCTCCTCTATATAAAGGAAATGGGTGTCAAGCTCTTTTGTACATCACAATTCTAAGAGCTAATAGTTCTTGTGTAAAATAGAGAGCATCCTATAGAGAGTTGGAGAGGGGAAAAAGGACGGTCTAGCAACCGGAGTTTCCAATAGCAATCCATGATGGGATTCCGGCGGGCTGTTCGTGTGGACTAGCGGTAGAGGCCGAACACTTGGGCGGCTCTATGCAGAACTACTCTCCTTAGACGGTCAAAGCGTTGATCTTTTAGATCAACCAAGGTGACCACCGTCTACTAGCTTATTTGTTTATTGCTTAAACGAAGTCGATCTTGGATAAAAGGAAATCAAAATTTTGAATTCCGCTGCGTTTCCGCGTAGATTTCCTAACACTCTCGAGTCAGTCGATTTAGATGGTGGTGAAAGTTCCCGATCCAAAGCATAAGAAAAAAAGGTTAATTTCGAGAATTTTTACGGAATTTTTTACAAAGGTTTCTCGGACTGATGAAATAGAATTAGCTAACCCCGGAAAGTATTTCTTCGGGGTGTGCAATTTCTGTGGCCAAAAATACCAATTTAAACATGCCGGTTGTTATGGAACGATGCGGGGTCACATTTTAAATAAACACCCGGAAAAATTGGAAGACGACGCTTCTCAAACCCAGCTAAATATGCCGAGCTCCAGCGGAGGTAACACTAATCCACTCTTTATTTACACTCGTGATAACTGTAGAGATCTAGCCACGGATCTTATTGCGGGGATGGGTCTTCCTTTTAGTTTTCCTGAGAATCCTATTTTCAAATCTTACGTACAAGGGGCTTTGCAGCCGACTTTTACTCGTATCCCTCGTGCAACGGTTACTAGGGATTTCAAAAATAAATTTATTAAACGACAAAATATTATTATAGAAAGTTTGAAAAAAATAAATTTCGAATATGTGTATGTGCCGATATTTGGGAGGATAGGAAGACCAATAATTTTTATATGGGCGTGTCGGGTCACTGGATTGACAACACTTGGATTGTCCAAAAAAGGTTACTTGCTTTTCGTTTATTTAACGAGACTCATAATGCTTCTAACATTGCATCTTTATTAGTTGATATTTTTGAGGAATACGATTTAAAAGGTAAAGTTTTTTCTATTGCGTTTGACAATGCTTCAAACAACACTGCTTCTATTCCCGACTTATCCCGATATTGTGAACCTCTTTGTAACGGTCAATTTTTTCATGCTAGATGTTTATGCCATATTTTTAATTTATGTGTAAAGGATGGTCTAAAAGTTTTTGACCATAATATTAATGCGATAAAAACTACGATTTCACATATTTTATGTAGAAATATTCTTGTTAATAAATGGTATAAATTTCTTAAAGAGAAAGGTCATCGCATAGGTGGAACACGACTTATGATCTTTGGAAAAAAAAAAAAAATTAAAAATACCTTTTGTGAATTTTTAAGTGAACACTGTCCGAGCGAATATCGTTTGTATCCATCTATTTGGACTGCATGCAAGAAACTGATGGATGTTTTCGAAATATTCATAAAATTTACTGAATTGTTTTCAAAATGTTATCAACCCACAACACATTTAGTCTTGCCTGCTTGTGTAGAAATAACTGCCGAGTTTGAAACCATGGAACACGACGCTACATTATTTCAATGTTTAGGGCCGGCGAAGGAGAAATGGAATAAGTACATGTTGTATATTCCTGACACTTATCTCATTTATTCAATGCTCGACCCTCGTATAAGACTAGTAGGTGTGTCTAACATGTTAGGTGCTTACTATGATGCTTTGTCTGTTACTCATAGTGTGCCCCCGGTAAATTTTACAGTTGAAGTAGTTAGACTAGAAAATTTATTAAATGCTTTGTATGTTGAATATGAGCGTATGTATGGATTGAGAAATGACGCAGTTCCCAATCCATCCGCAAGTGATTCTACTAACCCTACAGGTGTCCTACGGCTGCGGGGACTTCAAAAAGTTTTGGATAAAATGAATTTGAAACGACAGAAGGGAGCGACATCGTCATCCGATCAACGTACAGAGATATCCAAAATTTTAAACACTACATTTGAAGGATGTGAAACCGAATCCTATGATTTCGACTTCGACTAATTGAAGTGGTGGAAGAGACAAGCTAAAGAATTTTCAGTGCTAGCAATGATGGCGGTCGAGGTTTTTTTTTTTTTTTTTTTTTTTTTTGAGGGGGATGGCGGTCGAGTTTTTAAGTTGCCCTGTTTCGACCATCACTGTTGAACGAACTTTCAGCATTGCAGGATATGTGCTTACCAATAAAAGATGTTCGCTTCATCCCACCATTTTAGAGAAACAAATGTGTTGTCAAGATTGGGTACGAGCCGAGAAGAGGGTGCAAGACATTGAGTCAGAAGATGAGGAGTCACAGTTCGAAGGCGGTGACACTGAAACTTCAGGAGGAACAAACGCTCGAAATACCGACATCGATTAAAGGTACGCAATTTATATCTTACTTATATATTTGTTACAATTCATAGAACAACTATAAAAGATTAGAAAAACTATAACAAACTATTAAAAACTATATATAAAAAAAAAAACCCCGATAAAAGACCAAAGACTACAAAAAAACGATAAAAAACACACGATAGAAACTATAAAAACCTATTAAAAATAACTATAAAAACCTACTACTAAAAACTAAAAAAAAAAAAAAAACTATAGAAAACTATTAAATAACCATATACAAACCTAAAGATTTATATGAAACAATAATAAAAATAACAATAAAAACCTATAAAAAACCATAACAACTCTACACAAAACTTATAAAAAAAATATAAAAGACTTTAAAAAAAACAGTAATAAAAATAACTTAAAAAACCTTTACAACAATCTATAAAACACTAAAAAATAAACAATAAGAACTACGTTCGCTTGATTTTTATAGGGCTGCCACAAATGACAAAAAAAAATAATAAATGGAGTGGCGACAAAAGAATATTTTCACGATTATAAAGGACAAAAATCACAATTGTTACTTTAAAATCATTATTTCACGCGTTAATGTTATTTTGTGCTTCACAATTGTTACTTCATATTTACTCTATTCCACATTTGTTACTTCATAATCATTACTTTTCTTATTAAATTACGCTTCTTCTATCCCGATTTTTTTTTGATAATTTTGTCCTTCTGACAAAAATCTATTTTTGTATGTGTTGTTCGACACGATTACACGATTACATAAAAGATACGTGAGCAACCGAATTACCAAGATCTGACGTTAAAAATAACACAATTTACATATAAGAAAAACAACACAATATATCTCACATAATATTTAATAAAACAACATTTATAATCAACGTATACTTAAAACCGACTCAAAAAACTTATAAAAAAACATACTACCTCCGTCCCACAAAAAGTGCCCACTTTTTGTTGGACATGGAGATTAAGGAAATAATTAATGTGTTGTATTTTAAGAATGAATAGACAAATATATCCTTAACTAATCATAAATACTTGTTTTGGAATATGAAAGGATTATGGAAAATTAAATGTTAAAATAGGGGTATGATTGGAAAAAATGTATTTAATGATGTATTGGAAATTTAAATGGATACTTTTTATGTAACAATTCATTTTTTCGTTATGGACACTTTTTGTGGGACGGAGGTAGTATAAAAGACTTTAAAAAAACAATAATAAAACTAACTATAAAAACCTTTACAACAAACTATAAAAGACTAAAAAATGAACAATAAGAACTACATTCGCTTTGATTTTTTATAGGTGTTACATCAAACACACGATTACATATAAAAGATACGTAAAGCAACCGAATTACCTGTATGTCATGAAAAAATAACACAATTTACATATAAGAAAAACAACACAATATATCTCTCATAATATTTAATAAAACAACATTTATAATCAACGAATACTTAAACCGACTCCAAAAACTTATAAAAACATATATAAAGACTTTAAAAAAATAATAAAAATAACTATAAAACCTTTACAACAAGCTATAAAAGACTAAAATTAAACAATAAGAACTACGTCGCTTTGATTTTTATATGTGTTATCATAAACATGACATTACATATAAAAGATACGCATCATTAATTACCTGTCTGGCGTTGAAAAAATAACAACAATTTTTTCAAAATAACATTATTTACATATAAATAAAATAACACAATATTAATATTATATTTAAAACCGAATAGAAAACTATTTATAAAAAAATATATATTACATTTGCTTTAGTAATTATAGTGAAAAGAATAATAATTTGTTATTGTAGTGAAAATAATAAGTATTATATGAAAATGAAAAAAAAAATTATATGAAAATTTAAAACCGTGGCCTGAACCGT
The DNA here is from genome assembly GCA_026214975.1 of Gentiana macrophylla. Taxonomy (NCBI): domain Eukaryota; kingdom Viridiplantae; phylum Streptophyta; class Magnoliopsida; order Gentianales; family Gentianaceae; genus Gentiana; species Gentiana macrophylla. The sequence continues at coordinate 102,434,229 of CM047810.1, forward strand.
GATCTGAACCGGGAGCAAACCGGGTGAACCATGAACCGGCACAAACCGCCAACCGACGGCTTTGAACCTCCAACCGCCGATTTTTCAAACCGCCGGTTCGTCAAACCGGCCCAAACCGGCACTGTTCAAAACCGCCGGTTCCGGTTCCGGTTGCTCCATTTGGCCAGGTCTAGCTTCCAGGCTGCATCAACATAGGCCCTAACCACACCTGGGGTTGGGTCAGTACGCTGCAAGACAGGAGATGAGAAAATAACATTAGAATTAATCCTCTTATATATCTTGGTATGTCTGATCGAAGTCTAACCATGCCTCATTAGCATACTTAGCAGTAACATCCGGGGACCAAAATGAGTTGATGACTAAAGGCATGTTTGAAAAAGCATTATTAAATGAAGAATTGGTTAGCTTAAAAAAAATTGATGAATTGGTAAACCTAAATCATACATTTTGCAGGTCAAATTGTTTATTAAAAAATGACAAATTTTTTTCGGAGACAAGGCTAGTAATTTACACATCATGATAAGCTTATCAAATAGTAACAAAAAGAGGTGAAGGGAAAAAAATGGCAAAAACGTTAATTAATAAGGTGTTCAAATATCAAATGAAATCGTGCAAATATATCCTTTTTTTTTTTTTTTTTTTTTTTTTTAATTTAAAATTAATCAAAACACAAAACAAATCCTTAAACAGTGAATTGTGGCTTATAGTTTGTTCATATGTTGTCTGTGGAGTCCCTTTCCTGACCGCCTCAAAATTATCCTTATTGGCGTTTATCAAAACACCAAATTCAAAATAAAATTAAAATAAAAAAGCCAAAAACTAAATAACCTTTTCATGCTCATGACATGGTCGGTGGTCCAACCAGCATATGAATAGAATTAATCAATAAAGTAGTGAGGAAATTGACAAAGACCTAGTTGGATGTTGTCGTTCTTTTTTTCCTTTAATTCAATAAAGAGACGAAAATGATATGTTTACATCATCTAAGTTACATAATAATAATAATAATAATAATAATAATAATAATAATAATCAGGATCAACAGACGCGGTGTTTTTATTTTAACGGAAATGTTTTTATTTCTTTAAGGTATGATTCATATTCTTGATGACTCATCATCATCATCATCATCATCGTGAGACGAAAAGATGTAACGTATCATTTAAGTTATTCACGCAGTAGTTTTATCTCATGGCGGCTTTATTCAGATCGCGACCGATCCTATCACTGAACTACAATAGAATCGACATTATAAAAATTGATTTTTAAACAAAAAAACCAATTTTTTGAAGGTTTTAAAATCAAAAATCGATTTTTCCAAAACCGACTCTTACAATACAAACCACGGGAAGTTGGTTTTTCGCTACAAAACTGACTTTCACAAGATCGATTCTACTGTGCTGCAAAAATAGCATGTGGTATACCCAATGGCGGATCCATAAATTTTATTTAGAGGGGTCTGTAATTATTTTTTAAAGTATTTATTTTATGGATAAATGTCCTAAATGACACAATATGAAAAATGTCAGGTAAAAAGGACTATAAGAAAGTTTTTTTTTTGTAAAAAATGACATTTCGTTAGTAAAAGTAAGAATAAAAGTGAATTACGTTGATTTTCAGCACAAAACCAACGTAATTCACTTTTAAATTCACTATCATTTTCACTTTCACTAGTGAAATATTTTTTGACAAAAATCTTTTCTTATAGTCTTAAAATTCTGACATCTTTTTAAATGTGTCATAATTTATAATTTACTATTTATTTTACGGAGTCTAAAATATTTTTATATAGGTAAATTTAATTTTTTTTAACAGGTCGGCATACATCATTTAATTTAAGGTACATCCGCCACCGGATACACCGACAAGATCGATGTGATGCAAAATAATACGCCATATTATCGTTTTAAAACAATTTGTTCCATCACATGGTTTATTGTTTTAAAACAATTTGTTCCATCACAACAATTTGGTCCAACCTAATGAAATTAATTTTTTTCCTTAGCCAAAAACTAAAATAAAACAACCAAGTGCATAACCACTGATGGACAAAGTGAAGCTTTATCCAAATTTATGCACCATATGTCCTTAGTGTTAAAAAAACAATTAAAAAAAGTTAAGGTACTGATATTTAAAGGTCTGAAGTGGTTTAATACGTTGTCTCGGTTTATTTAAGGTCGCCCCTAAAAGTTTTTAACAATCACTTTAAAATATTCCCAGATGATAATATTACTTTGTTATGAAAATATAAAAAAATAAAATAAAAACACCCATGAATATGAGGAAATTTCTTTTTAATGAATAAAAGATTTTATTAATTACAAGCCGTTAAGGTAGAGAAATTTACATTTAGGGAGGGTGTGCTCCCCACTTAATGCATCATGCTAGTTTAAGCCTTTATTTGCTGAGAAGAGTTATGGTGCAACAGTGATTCATGGGTTATACCAAGTGGAGAGATGAGATCATTCTAAATCACCTCTACACACCACTACTATGTGAGAGAGAATACATGAAAATGTATCTCAACCCTCTATTTGGTACAACCCATAAATCACTGTTGCACCATAACTTCTCTCTCATTTGCTACCTAGAAGATGTGCAGGAATATATATATTTTTTTCTAAATAACGAAGAAAAAAGAGACGTAAGAAAATCTCGAGATCAGAATGAGACATATATCGTACTATTAAATAAACAAACCGAGCAACATGTCTATTAATTGTGATTAAAAGTCCCTTATTCCACATCGGCAGCGGAAGGAAAATAGCCGACACAAGCTTAATCTGGGTCTTATATTTTATTAAGATGTACCAATAAAGATAAACTCTCAATTGTTTTAATCCATTTCTCGCTTTTGTCTTTAGGTTTTAGAAGAGTTGCATCTTTTGTATTTCTCCATTATAGTTTGTAATATGACAAATTTTACAATACAACCGTTGTATGAATGTTTTTTACCAAGTGACATACATTACAACCTTTCATTTCTAACATCTCACACACGATAAAAAACGTATTATGTGGGGGAATAAAAATTAAAGGCTCTAATGTATGTCACTTGGTACAACATTCGTACAACCGTTACACCATAAAATCTATCAGTAAGTAATATTCTCTCTTTCGCCCGTGGATGTAGGTCATAATGACCGAACCACGTAAATTTGGTATTTTATCTTTTTCCTTTCGTTGTTTATTTATTTTTGTGTTACCGTCGTTAAGGGTCATCGCTCGGGTTTGTTTTTATCCTAACAAAACTAGTATTAGAGCCAAGGTTTTCTGAGGTTTTCCGAGCTTTGGTAAATTAGTAATTATGACGGTAATTAAGTATTATTTCGAAAATTTTGACAAAAACATCAACTTCGGGATGTGACAGTTGAAGATGGAGACCTTGCTGATTCAGGAGGGCTTCGATATTGTGCTGCTGGGAAGGAGAAAAATTCAGAGAATATGTCAGATGAGGAGTTTGCTGGTCTCGACAAGAAAGTCAGGTCAAGTGTCATCTTATGTCTTTCGGTTGAGGTTTTAAAAGAGGTAGTTACTGAAGTTACTACTGCTAGTCTGCTAAGGATTTGTGGAAAAAATTAAAATTCTTCTATATGAAAAAACTTGTGGAGATAGGTTTTATTTAAAAGCACATTTTGTATATGCTTCGTGTGTCTGAGGGTCATATATATTATCGCATTTGGATAAATTTGATTTTCTGCTTATGGATTTGAGTAATATAGATGTTAAAATTGATGATGAGGACCTGACCTTGTTGTTATTGTGTTCACTTTTCCATTCGTTTAAGCATTTTAAAGAAACGTTGCTTTATGATAAGGATACTATTTCTTACAAAAAATTAATTCGGTTTCAAAATCAAAATATCATATTGATAAATACATTACGGGGGGAAGTGGTAGTCATGCAGACATGTTGGTTGTTCCCGGGAAGATAAATAAGAAGGACGCAGATAGTGAAAATTTTGATTTGAATCCCATACATAAATATTTGATGTGCAATTATTGTAAAAAGATTGGCCACATCAAATACCATTGCTTTCGACTTAAGAACAAAGAAAAGCGTGAACCAAAGAAAGAACATAGAAAAGCGTCAGCTCAAGCCATTATCGTAGAAGATAAGAGTGATGGAGAGAACTTCTTTGCTTATGATAAATTAAGGTCTGTCAATGAACGAATCTTGGATTCTGGTATCACGTATCATATGTGTCCTAATAAGAATTGGTTTCCCACGTATGATTTAGTTCAAGATGGAGTTGTTTTGATGGGCAACGACGCAGTTTGCAAGGTTGTTGGCATTAGTACAGTTAGAATCAAGACCCATGATGGTGTTGTTAGAACACTTACGCAAGTCAAAGAAAAATTCTCATCTATTTGGACCCATTTGAGACTCTTGGATTAGGTACACCGCTAAAGGTGGAGTTTTGAAAGTAATTAGATGTGCTCTGGTTGTTGTGAATGTTTGTAGGTCAAGTAGTTTGTATCTTTTGTAGGGATCAACAGTCATTGCGACTTCACAATCTTTACATCATTTTGATCCGAGTTAGATATTATAAGCGTCATCCGTTGGTCAAGTACAAGCGGTGCTTGGATTTATTTGACATTGTTTGATGATTTTAAAGTTTGTGGAGAAATAATAGTATTGCTATTTCTGGATGCAGGACATTGTCCCGAGATGCAAATTAGTTAAATGTGGGACAAAGTCCCTTCTCGCACATCGGTAGCGAGATTTATTAATTAAGATAAAATCTCAAATGTCTTTAGATTAATTTTGACTTTTGTCTTTAGTCTTTTGAGAGTTGTATTTTTTGTATTTATCCACTATAGTATATTAATTTCGTCAATGAATGCAAGTCATATTGATCGAACCACGTAAATTTGGTATTTTGTCTTATTTTATTCCGTTGTTTATTCATTTTCGCTTTCACTGTTATGCTATCGCCACGTTTGTTTTTTTTTCCGATGCCCATTAACAACGATAACACAAGATAACCAACGGAAGGAAAAAAAATACAAAACAACAAATTTAATGTGGTTCGATCAATGGCCTATGCCCATGGACGAACGGGAACAAATAATGGAGAACACAATATAAAAAAAAAACTTTTCTGAAACACAAATAACAATAGCTCAAATATTGAACTAAGACAATAGAGTTTATCATGAGCGATAGTACATCTTAATGCATAACAAAAAACCAAAAGACTATAAGAATCAGATAGTTACATAAAGTCGGCTGACGATTTCCGGAAATAAAATTCACACAGGCCGCTAGGGGAATGAAATCAATGAAAATGTTGAGGCCGGGGGCACATGTGACACACCACTAAAAGTACCCTTCGTGACTTCCTCTGACATTGTCAAAACTTATCAGTCTGGACCATGTGATCTAATATCCAATTCTTAATAAGTTTTAGGCTTAATTAATTTCAAAAGAAAAAATAGTAGGGGGTGGGGTGGGGGAGGTGTTGCCTTATAGTATCTCCTTAATTCAAGCACTAAAGTAGGTTTTAGACTTTTTAGTGTCGGCCTTGGTGAATATCATGCTTCCTCCGTCCTAAAACATATGTGATTTGAGAATGTTTAGGAAAGTTATCGGTTCAAATTTTTTTTTTTTTTTTTTGAAACGTCATGTTGAAAAAACTCTTGGCCAAACCTTATCCCTAAGTATGAGTCAGACTCTGCAGACACGAGTTGTGTCGAACTACGGATTAGTTGGACCAGTTGGTTATGGATACCGTGGGATTTAAGCAAAAAAAAAGTTATATAACTTTTATTTTGTTTTGTTTGACCCATAATATAACTATATAAGTCATTTCATATTAATAATGAAATACTAACTCCGTCCCAAAATATAAATTCATTTAAAATTTTTCACACAGATTAAGAAAGTTGGTTAAGTTGGTTATTTGTCATTAATTTTGATGAAAATGTCTAAAACGACATTTGACTGTTATTAATGCAAAATAGTGAAAAGTGAGTGAGTGAATAATAAATGATGGGTAAAAGAAAATAAATGAAATAAATGCTTCATTGATAATTTAAATGGACTTACATTATGGGACAAAACAAAAAATCTAAATGAACTTATATTTTAAGCCGGATGTAGTATTTATTAATACTGAAAAATTTCATTGCAAACCGGAGTAGTCTTTTAATTATCTTAATTCCTATTTATTAACAATCTAACTATTTTTGAATACTTAATTAGTAACCATCACATTAATGTTGGTCAAATGATATTTTAATTATTTGTCTTTAAACTTAATTGCATTCAACTATTTTCTTAATTTTTTCTCAAAAAAAAAAAAAAAACTATTTTAATATGTTGGTCAAATTATTGTTTCTTTTCTTCACTTTATTGGGGTAAGAGATGAGAATTGAACCATTTTTGATACAAGAGAATACAATCATTTTTAACACCTGATGAGATTCAATCTTTCTATTAAATGATTATTCAGTTGAATACAAAACAATGAGATGTTGTCATGTATACAAGTGAAATTTTCCCTAGTGATCATATATGCATTGAGTAGTTTATGTCAACGAATAAGTATAGTATAAAATCTTTTAGTCCGCGTGTTATAACATGATTAAACATGCAAGCGTGATACAATTGCCGAAATGGTATTCACAAAACAAACACTCCTTCTATACTAATTCATCTAATATAGTTATCAAAATCACGTATATTAATCATGTTCACTGAATTCTTAACGGTGAAATATAAGAGAATCACCATTAACAAAAAGGTTGGCTGCAAATAATTGAACACATGTTCTATAAGCAAGACATGCCATACAGAAACAAACCAAGAAATACTTTATTGTGTCAGTCGGTCTTTCTTCAATAATTAACGTTGTGGTTGTAATAATTTTTGTTTTTGTTTTTTGGTTATGTAATTAATTAGTGGGGTTCGTGTCAAATTCCAAGGAAGATAAAAGGAATACAAAACAATTTAATTAGTGGGGTTCATATGATATTACATGGAAGAAAAAAAAGGGAATTACACCATAGCTCATTTTTGTCATTTTGTCCAAAGGTAAAGCTAAGGAATGGCCTCCTTTTCTTTTTATTTTAAAAATGTCTGATGCCCAATCAAATTCAGCCGTCATGCAATTAAAAAAAAAAAACCTTATTCCAGGAAAAAAAAAAAAATCAACAAAAAGGGAAGAAATATTGGTATAGAAAAATGTTTAAAAAAAGAGGACATTTTCTAAGCAATTTTAGGCAATTATTTTTTTTTGACAGATATGAAACAAACACACGCACACACACTTTTACTCCCATTGGGACTCGTACCCGGAATCTTCAGGTTAATGACCGCAACATTACCGCTGGGCCGATGCCATGTTGGCTTTAGGCAATTAATTTACTCTCATATTTTTCATGACATTACAGACGAAATAACATTTCACTAGGTAAATGTCTTTCACACAGCCATTTGTTTCGTTACACAGTAATTAATTTTCAATTTTGTGTTGAAATAGTGTCCTAAATCCAATCGGATTGACCGCATCCGACCGAATCGGATCATTTCTACTATTTCTTTATCTTTGTACATATATAAAATGGCTTTATGTTATTACATATTTGTTTATTTAGCGGACCAATTATGATATTATATATATGATAACGTCCCTAGTGTCAAACTGTGAAAGTGAAATCATGATAGTGATTGTGATTAACGAGATCTTGACTCACTTTAAAAGCTTTGATAATTAAATGTCTCTATTCGTATGTACTATCAAACTGGACATTGATAGTACGATTAGACTAGAACGTATTGGATGTCTTCTATCTTATTGAAGATAGGTATAGATCTCGTCTATCAAAGTGTAGTGGCACTTGGACTGTACGTGGACGTGTATTAGAGAATGCGTACGTTAGACTGACCCACTTACTTTATTAAGTGTCGCACTATGTGGCGGTTGTATAATTATCCTGAGACCAGAGTCTTCATGGAATAACGGTGTGGATTGTCATGCTTTGAAACTATTGAGGTTTCCCCTAGCCATAGGGTGATCATGCGGTAGTGATTGGGTATGATACTGAAGCATACGTAGGAATAATGTTGTTCGTCCGGAAATCGCGTATCCTACGAATATGAGTAAATATCCAAAATGGCCTTCTTATAAGAAATGTCTAGCTCTCGTGAACTTTTGCAAAGTGGGAGTAAATGAGTTACTTCGAGAGATCATGATATCCTGATTATAAGATACGGTCGTTAATGTATTGACACTCAAGATACGACCGTATGGATATTATTACAGCGATAGGATTGTATTTACACGGTAACCGTTTCACATGAAAGGTTGTAGTCATAGCACTTGACTCTTTCTGATGATTGGGGGTCGTGGACGTGTTGCTAGACGCTATCCATGATCGTTAGGTATGATGGGTATTTTAGTAAATGCACTTTGTGCCTACAACCAACATATTCAGAAACCTATTGAGTCACACACATATGAATAACTAGCCGGAATTAATTTGTGGTTATAGCAATAACCGGATGAGGATTTGTTTATGCCTACTATAAAGTGTTATAGTGATGAATTAATATGGTGATATTTATTTATTATGAATAAATTAAATACAATATATTAATTATATTGATTAATAAAATATACATATTCAATATGTATGAGGCGCATATATGGGTGTATATGAAGCACATGTATTTTGCAAATTAATTAATCATAGTATTATATTATTATTAATATTGGATATTAATATAATTAGATATATGTGTAGTATATATATGTGATATATACAAATGCATAATTGATATATATATATATATAAATATATTTGGTAATATAATAAAGATATATTCAGTATTGGATATTGACAATATATATATTGGAAAGTATTTTATATAAGATATTAAATATATGGCATATATGATTTTAAGGAAAATCCTTAATAAGATTAAGGTAAGTACATAATGAGATAATCAATCAATTATCTAATTAATTTATAAATTCTTATTCTATTGAGAAAATAGCTTCTTGTCCCTGCTTCACTCAAGATGAAAGTGGCGCCTCACTACTCTATAAAATGGGAGGGATGCATGATCTTTTGTATCACAATATTCTTGTGAAAGAAAGAGATAGTTCTTGAGAGATTTTTGTGGGAAGAATAAAAGACGACTTAGCACTCGACTTTTTCCGGTAGCAGTTTTTCGAGGATTCCAGCGGTTGTTCGTGGGGATATTGATAGAGGCCGGACACGTGGACGATTTACGCGCATGACTACTCTCCTTAGAAGGTTAAAGATTCGATCTTATAGATCAAACAAGGTATTCACCGTCTACTACTTAACGTGTTTATTGTCTTAAACGAAGTCGATCTTGGTAAAGGGGAATCAAAATTTTAAATTTCGCTGTGTTCCCGCATTGTTTCCTAACAGTGGTATCAGAGCGGTTTTCGAGCTTAAGAAATAAGCATTAGTTTAATTTGTGTAGTAATTAATTTATGATAGATGCATGATCTGGATTTGCGAAACGAAAAACAAAAAAATAACGAAGCCACGTCGGCTAGGGAGCTCGGTCGAAGCGGCGACTCCCCGCCATATTGCCGATGCCGGCATCGGCGCCCCTAGGGGTGCTGGCGTCGGCCGGTTGTGGTGTGGTGGACCCGATTTTCGTTTTTGTTATTTTGTGATTCTATAAGGTACATTGACATCTCTTTGTTTAGTTGAGGAAAGATGGTTTATCGTTGTGAACCTAACCTAGGCCATTCCAAAATTTTTGGAATAGGCCTATGATTTTTTCAAATTTGGCTGGAAAAGGCCTAGGCCAATGCCTTTTGGTTTTGGAAACCAAAAGCACCCTTTTGATTATGAACTAAAAAGAAACGAAACAAAAGAGACCCATTTAATTTTGAATAGTTCTAATTTAATAAATTAAAATTTAAATTCGTTTTAAAATTAATCGTTAATTTTATTTTGATTAAAGTCATTTAATTAATTGAATGTTATTTGATTTAATAAGATGCAAGTTGTTAGTTTTGAGTTTGTCTTTTTCATAAGATATTTATTGTATGGATTAGTGAGTAGATATAATACGATTATATGGACCTCGATTGATCATGGACTCGACCAATATGATAGATGTGAATGATTTAATTTTCTGCTGGTTTTGAAATTGTCCAAGGCCGTTATGAACAACGTGACCTAGTTTATTTTTTGCATTTATCCCATTCCCGTTAGCTCCCCCGTGTGCGGCGGGTGTATTTATTTTATTAGATAGAATTTTATGTAACAAGAATGGAGCAGAAGACGAAGGCCAAAGAAAGAAGACATAGATATCCTATTGGCGGTTGCGGCTACCCTTAGAATTGTGACCCACGGTTTCGTCAGTTTGTATTTGAAACCGCACTTAGGAAAAGTCAATGATCATACCGGTTACTTTATGAATTTATTTATTTTTGTGCGTGTATTTATTTTATATGATACGATAGATGCATGACTATACACGATCTAGATTATTGTGTAGGATGTATGTCTATAGAGATAGATATATTTGATGAGACCGTAATTAAAATTAATTAAGTGAATTAATTTACATAAATACTTCCACAACAAAAATCAAGTCGAAATATTGGCTCCTAATATTATAGCGACGGTGAAAAGCCCTTGATCGGATCCAACTGATCGGCCCTCGTCGGGAGTTGACCTACCTCAGATATATCGTCGTTATTGAGATATGATCGAATGAGATCTCGCGAATATTGGGTTATGACTTGACTAGAATATTGCGGTGATTGGCCCCCATCAGGACCGTCTTATTCTAGAGGCAATGGGTTGACTACCACATAGAGATGTGTAGTGTTAAAGAATTGACTAGTCAACCACCAAGAGTCACATAAATATGTGATTGGTAAAGGGTTACCTACTCTTCGAATTATTCCGGTTGATCGGCCCTCGTCGAGAATCGGGGTAACTAGATGAGATCTTGTCCACTAAAGAATTTTGGAAATTCTTGAAAGTCAATTGGAAGTAGTTGACTAATAGGAGCATATTCATAAACCAAAAGACCATTTTTGATTTTTTGCATGTATAGACAACAACACACTATTATCTTTATTTTATGTTGTAGTTTATAGAAAACTTTGTCTAGGATTCAGAGTACACCAAATCAATCTAACTCTACCCGAGGCATGGAAATGGGGGAAGGAAGTAAATCCTCATATTGATTTTTCCCTTATTGAAAATCAATGTATGAGAGACATGGTCAGGGAGATAAGAGAATATCAAGAGCAACAAGAAAGAGAGAGAGACAATAGAGAGAAATGAGGAACTAGATCATCAGACTTTCATATTTCTTTATCTTTTGCTGAATCTTGTTTGTAATAATATTGTTGAACACATATGATTATAATGAGAAATGACTGAATTTGTTCTATTTTTGTTTTTATCCTTTTTGCTTTGCTGTAAGGAGGGTATTGGCATCATCACCAAAAAAAGGGAAATTGTTGGACATATTTTAAGTTTTAGTGATGAGTGCCAGACTAGCTGTTATAGAGCAAAGGCAAAAAGTTGTCTAGATCAAATGTATAGGTTTATTAGAGTTTGATCTTTGTATAGGTTTGATCAGACAAGCACTGTAAAAGGTCAGCTGACTTTCATTAGCAGACCTATCTAGGTCAGTTAGGTACCTGAGTCAGTAGACTAGTTTAGGAACCTGCTGAAGACTGAAGGCTGAGGGCTCAAACTCAGTTATTGAAGGCTAAGGGATCAAACTTAGTGTTTAAAGTCAAGGATATGGAATCAGAATTTAGGGAAGTCTATGATGACCTAAACTGATTACATATACCTTGTGTACAAGGTCTAAGTTCCATAAGTTAAGTGGTGATTGAAACTTAGTTATGTTCAAATTGGTGTATTCTAACTTCATAACAAAAAGTTAGATGAAAAGAAGTTGATCGGAGGTCAATCAGGTTATAAAATACTTGACCACCATAAACCAATACTAGCAAGAGGAATCGGCCCATCGTAGTATAGCTATAGTGAATCAAGGTCGATCCCACAGGGAGCCAATTGTGGATCATCTTATATACAAACAATTAATTAAACATGTCAAGGACATAGAGGCGGTCTACGACCAACATAAGACAAGAAAAGATAAATTGACACGACACGACACATAGACAAATAACATAATTAACCTCCCCAATTATAGTCTTTATCGTTTGGACCTAGATAATTTATATAATAAACTGAACTTATTAACCTCACAATCCGTTTGTATCTATCTTAGATTGGCTACGGGAGTCATCCTCTTTAACTTGACTTAGCACCGGTTAGGTTGCTAGATCACTGTGATATTGTTACGTGAATTCGCCTTTTAAGTGCCTCCATCTCATATAACTCACACGCTTACGACTCCAAGGATGCCGATATTAACCGTACACCTCGTCTAGGCAACATTCCTATGGATAGGCGTACTTTCTAAACGATTACTCAAGCTCTCGTCCAACTAGCAATTACCAAGTTATAGTCTCATGCTAATCTACGACGTATGTATAATCAGGTGCTAGCAATCCCCAAATATAAACCCACCTAGATAACGCTGAACGTCCATGAAGAGCAATTCATAAGCCTACCTAAGAGTTTTATATTGGTATTTCCTTTTTACACGTTTTAATTAAACTAAGCGAGTAACGTAGCCATAGCCATACCTACTGAGATAATAAATTCAACTAGATTAACCTAACCATAAAGACGTGGTGTAATTAACAGATTACAGGGGCTCGGTCGACCGAGTGAATAGGCTCGGTCGACCGAATGAACTTATTCGGTCACCCGAATCGATTTCAACCCAGAATACATCTTAAAATATATCTCTCAGTGTTTCATCATACATAACAGATTAAACAGTAATGCGCACAGTATTCATATAACTAACATAGATACGCATTAATTAAATCAAGTAGATTCATGAATAAATACTAAGTGTATGACATAGGTTATGGGATCCTTATAGACAAGGAGTCGCCACATCCCTAACGTTATAGCCTAGATCTACATCATCTAGCTATGATTAACTAATTCAAACGATAAAGCATAATTGGGAGGGATTAATTACTTAAAAGAAAGAAACAGAAAATAAAGGCTTACATATTGCAACCCTTAAATTGCTGGAAACCCTCAAATTATTCTACATTGTATCAAAGTTATATTATGAATTGCAAGATTGAAGAAAGAATGAAGGGATTTGTTGGTGTGTCTAAGGTGTGTGTTGGTGTGTTTTTACAAATTTCGTAGCTGCTGCTTATATAGAGGTTTTTGCCGACCTAGGAAGGATCTAGAAGATATACACGCGATTTCTGCCGGATAAACTTCAAGTGACCGAGCCGACTCTCTCGGTCGACCGAATGGATAGGCTCGGTCGACCGAGCCCTTTTTTACACGTGTTAAACGCGTCTCTTTGTCTGACTTGTTCCCCACCGCATTCTTTTGAACTGATCTGATTTATCCTTTGATTAATGCTCCGATTTTCCTCATCATTATCTTGAGATTTCTCGATTGCGCGATATTTATCTTCCCGATTTATCACGATCTACAAAATCAGCAATTATCGCACAATAACTCGGTCTTTAATAATAAAAATAGCTAAATACCAAAAATCATATTAATAATCACTTAACATTAAATAATAAATATAAACGAGTGATTTAATATGAAATATACATTATTAATCTCGATTTAAGGTCAACGTTGATGACTTTTACGGGTATAATTTGACCGTCATCAGAAGTCAGCTGCAGTATTTCAATAACACATCAAACTTGGAACAGCTGACTAACAAGTATTTTAGCAGACTTACATACACAGGAACCTGCTGAATATATATTTCGATTTAATCAAAGGTTACATTGGAAGATTACAAGGATAAGGACATATAACAACTCTTGATTTTGTCAACAAATCAATGGTTAAGATTAAAGGGACGTTGGAAAGATTCAGAGCTTTATCCAATGGATACAAGTCAAAGGGTGGATAGTATGAAAACTGTCAAAAAGTAAACTGACAGTGTCAGTTCAATGTACAGGGACAGAATGCAAGTCAAGATGGGGACAAATCTGAAATGGCTATGTTTTGAATTTCAAACACAAGTCACAAGGATTCTCACCTATAAATAGAAGACCCCTGATACAGAAACAAGTGATGAATTTTGATGAAAAACTACAATCAATCTTGAGCTATCAGATTCTTATCAAGAAATCACCCTGCTGACGTTACTGAGCTTAAAGCTACTAATCTAGTAAATTCTTCAAGTGTAACCTGCTATCAAGTTATATCAAGTTTACACACTTGAAGACATCAAGCTGCTGATCATTTCATCCTGATCAAGTTACTGAAAGCTGAATCACTTACTTGATTCAAACTTTGTTTTACAAGAAACCTGCTGAAGACAGAGAAGCACTTAGGTGTCAAGGACTTTTGTTTGTGGTGGAGCTGGTGAAAAGGCAATTCTACCCTTCAAGAACCAGTGGAATACTTTGGAGCAGCAATCCTACCTGTTTTAAGTGTTCAGTTTGTGAAGCCATAGTTATTTGTGAAGGACAGACAACTTAGGGATTTTTGTAACTGCAACCTCAAAGATCTCTAGTGAATTACCTCCAACATCACAGGAGAAGAGTGGACTGACAGGATTACACCACCTGGAACCACTATAAAAATTGCCTACTTACTTTCTGCATTTACTTTCTGCATTTAGTATATTAAGCACATCAACCTACTGAAACTAACAACTGAATCACACACTCACACTACTGAGTATCTAATACTTGGTATCATATTTTAACAACAAGTAATAAGGATTAATTTGAATATATTCTGCTGCAACAAATTCAATAAAATCAATATCAATGGACTCTCATGAGCAATCGAAGAGGCTATCGAACTTCTTTGAGTTTGTTAACTCCAAAAGTTTTAAGTGTTAAGTTTATTCACCCCCCCTCTAAACTTAACCAAATCCTTTTCAAGGGACCAACACTAAGGGGTAAAAGTAGTTCGTGGGATCATAGTTCGGCTATGCCTTTTAATACTTAGAAGTAAAACCGGTAGTTTAATCTTTATTTCTGCACTAGTATAAGACCTTTCCACCTTTGTTTGGCCTGAACTAAGTTCTACGTCAGCTTTGGTACTTAGACATTACTCCTTGTGGATACGACCTTGTGACCTCTATACTCCCGTTGACCCGATACTCTGTCGGTGAAAGTTAGCGGTTAAGTATTTTGCTATCAGTCCCAAGCTGAAAAGGACAAAACATTAGTAGGATGCGGACCCAAAGACCAAAGCGAAGCACGAACAAAATAAAAATCACATACCTGATTCGCAAAAACTCCTAATAGCCCAAGGGCGCCTGACAGGCACGGATACCGGTTCGACGAACTCGTGGTCGTGGACGAGGCGATTAGGTCCTCCTGCACACAGCGGGAAATAATGCCACGGCCCACAAGCCGCTCGGCCTCATTGGTTATAGTAAACCTGAAATTCTTTAAGGGCAACACGTCACCAATGGCAGCAGCTACCTGTCCAGCCACTCTCAACTCCAACGGTTTCTTAGCAAACCCCTTCTCCATCCATAAGGCGGGGTGACCCCGGGCACCGACGGGACCCCTTAAGACAGGCGGCGGTAAGGGTCAATGAGGAACAACAGACTCGGATTACTCATACTGGCGGCCAATTAAATCACTGCAAGCGAAACAGATGCCACCTCAGGGTTCGGCCCCGCAGAAACGGCATTAACAGGCCCAGACGCGGCCACAACGACAGCACCACCTTGCTTCACAGTTTTCTATCTTTTCTTGGGGACACCCCCCACGTCGATCTCCTCTCCGTCGGCTGCCTCAACCAAAGACTTTGCCCCAGCGGAACCCCTTTTCCTTTTGGGTTTCGATTTTGCAACAACGATCGAGGCCCTCACCTCAACACTCAGAGGTTCACCAAGAGAGGCATCATCGTTAGACAACATAGACATACTGACAGTCTTGAGCTCCACATCTAAGGCTTTAGGCAAAAAAGCCTCGTTCGCTAGCCTTTTCTCCATGAACTTGGTGAAGTGAGACGCCCTATCATCAACTGCATCTCGCATATTGCCTGAAAAAGACAGAGTCAGTTGCAAGTTGCAAAGTGAAAGCAAAAATTGCCAATAAGCAAAATCTGAAATGATGAAGAGACAATAAATAAATGAAACAAAGGGAAAAGTATTACGGTGATCTTTATTCCGGTGCCCTTCGGGTTTCCTAAAACAGACCTGACATCGGGACGGATAGGTCTTAGAATGATGGCACTCTTCATACCAGTCTTTATCGGATAGTAAGGTCGAAGGTTTGACCAAGGCAGCTCTATCGGCATTGGAACCAGGGATACCTGCCAAAGCGCCGTAAGGAAACCGAGTATCAATCAAGGACCTTCGGCTAAAAGTCCTCTCCTGACTTGTGCCATCCCATCCGAGGAGATTGTAAATCTTGTTGATCAGCTCCTGTTCACCCGTCTCAAGCGTCTTGGACACCGTGATCGAATTCAACCTCTTCTCGGGCCGCACTTCAAACTTAGGAAAAGGCCAACCCACAGCGGACTCGACAATTAAGCCGCGTAGCTCCCAGTCCTTCACTTTCGTAGGAAGCCAATAGAATAATCGACAAGCGTTGACTTTGCTCCGGACCAACAGCAGATTACGAGTATCACCAGGAATATTCGTCGCAGCCTTCCCAAAGGTGTAAACCCTCAAGAACACGGGGAGGGTAGGCTCATGTTTCAACATTCGGCATAGAATGATGAAAGCCGAGATTATCTTCACCGCCCCGGGGACGAAATCACAGGGCAAGGCGGCCAACCTTTCTATCATTTCTACGAAAAAGGGAACAAAAGGAGGACGCAACCCTGAGACAAAATGATCATAGAACAGTATGAGGCCATCCGTCCCAACACGATGGCCGGATCGATCAACGTCCATATCAATGCCACTCGGCTCAGAACTTTCCTTTGTCTGGCCGGAAACAACGGCCGAACTGTCAGGGAAACTAGTGAAAATATAGTCGGGGGAGATGTTATGACTGACAAAAGTCCCTGAGGTGGAAAGACTTCTACGGATTTCGGGCCACTGATTCTCAATTTCATTATCCATGGCAGCTATCGACTTTTCCTCCTCAACGCTCTCAAGATTGTCGGGCCAGGGCATTTTGTTCCGCTTACCCTCATCCTCGCCGACATTGCTGGCCGCTATCCCAAATGTTGAACCCCGGGTCCCAACAACGCCTTTAATAGTCCTGGACGGGGCCTTCTTAGTTTTGACTCGCTCGGTAACCATTTACGAGCAACGGCTTTTTGGTGGCCACCCTGAGACGAGTCTGGCTGAATCAAAACCATTTCCTCACTAATATTAGCCGTCCGGCTGGAGCTCGCCTCCTCATCGTCCCCTGAGGCGTAACCATGGAAATCATCATTTTCATCATCGCCGCTCTGAGACATCCTGCAAAACAAAAAGACGAGGCGGATAAGCATCACCGAGGATGGTTAAAGTCAGGCCAAGATGAATCGTTCTCATCCTGATGCCCCGTCTTTTGTCTCACATCTAGATATGCAAAACCCCAAAAGTCATGGGTAAAGGCATTGAAAGAAAAATACTCAAAACCAAACAACAGCATAAGGGCAAAAGTCAAGGGCAACGACAAGGGAGGTTGAATTTTAGGAAACTCGGACAAGGACCGAGAGCAACTGGAATACCCACAGACTTAAACCTGGCAAGAACACATAACATACACCACCATCGAAAACAGCAAAAACATAGAATTATCTACAAAAACATTAGCAACCGGAGATAGAGGATGGTTTACCTGGTAATTAGAGGAAAACATGAAGGAGATGAAGAAGGATAGAACGAGTAGTCGAGATATTTGCCGGAAACTGCACTGCGGGAACGTCTTCACCACCAAATTGATTGCGAATCGCCGCCGGTGAAAACTGAAGACTTAGAAAAAGTTTAGGTCAAGGATCTGCCTCCCTTATATAGGCGAAGGGAATACGGATCCGATGGCCACAGTGCCCCAGATATGACGGATGAGATTAAGGGCGGGAATTTCGAGTTTCGAAATTTGAAACTGCCATCATTACAGCGCGGGGATCAAAAGGACCACAGCCAATCAGAGTAAGTGGCGAGACGCATCAGTTGTCACCTCAAATAAAGGCTGGAGAAAACCGCATGGAATTGATCCAATGAACGACACGTCAGCAAGGGGACCGGCCCCGGACAACCGCCCGAAATTGGCTAGGGATCAAAGATCCTGAAACGCCAAATCTTACGAGGTTAAGGCTATCCACCCAAGTATAACCTCAAAATCAGCTAGGGATCAAAGGTCCTAAAATGCCAAATGCTACGAAGTTAAGGCTATCCGCCAGTTTATAACTCAACCGGCTCGAGGCCAAAGGCCCAAGAAGCCAAATCCCACGAGGTTAAGGCTATCTGGCCATTTATAACTTCAACTGGCTCGAGGCCAAAGGCCTAAGAAGCCAAATCCCACAAAGTGTAGGCTATCCACCCAATTATAACTTCAAACGGCTAAGGGCCAAAGGTCCTAAAATGAAAATCCTATGAAGTTAAGGCTATCCGCCCAGTTATAACTTCAACCGGCTCGAGGCCAAAGGCCCAAGAAGCCAAATCCCGTGAAGTTAAGGCTATCCACCCATTTATAAATTTAATCGGCCCAAGGCCAAAGGCCCGAGAAGCCAAATCCTATGGAGTCAAGGCTACTCGCTTTAAATGACTCCTGGCGGCTACGTCTGTTTACCCCTCAGAGCCATTTCAAAAAGACAAGAAGGCTACTCCATACCCGACACCTGAAGATGTCATGGGTATGAAGTAGGGGCCATTGATAGGCCGGCACCATCTCCCGGCCTGCCGACCACCGAGTACTAGCGTATGGGGGCCGGAGAAAGGAATCGCGGTCGGGCCCTTATCACCAAACACAATCACTCTAGAAGTGGGCTCCGACAACAGGCCCGCGACAAGCATAAGGGTGAGGGATCCGCCGGAGGTCCTTCACCCTCAACACTTGGAGAATGCAGATTGATGACTCAACAAGCCCGCTAAGGATATGGGATGGCAGCTCGAGGATCCGTATCGCCCCCAATCGGATGCGACTCAATTGGCCACCACAGATTTAGTCGTACTATGTCCTTAGTTGTAATTATGTTGAGTATAAGTCGGTTCTCACCCTATAATTAGGGATCTATGTAACATTCAGAAACCAAGTGGAATATATGCAAAATAGGGCAAAACTCTACCCATTTGATTGCTCTCTCTTTGCTTACATTGTACCCCCCACTCACCACCACCGTAGTCCACTAGCTCCACCCCACACTGTCACTCTCATACTCAAATCACAGCCAGATATCCACCACAAATCATCCGCTGACCACCCCAGATTATTTTGACGTTATCAAAAGGTTGAATAAATTCCATATCGGACATAGAAGAAGATAACATCAAATCGATCTTCATCGATGATTTTAGGTTATCAAGCATGCCATGTCTGAAAGTCTTGGAGCCCAGTATGACATATGCAATTTTGTGTCTTAAACCCACGGAGCAAAAGTGTTTGTCTCCAAACTATTGAAATAGTGTCTTAAACCCAATCGGGTTGGACCGGATCCGACCGGGTCGGATCATTTCTACTATTTCTTTACGTTTATACAAATAATATATGGCTTTCTGTTATTATATATTTGTTCGTTTAATGGAACAATTACGATATTGTTAAATGATGATGTCCCTAGTGTCAAACTGTGAAAGAGAAATCATGATAGTGATTATGGTTGATGAGATCTCGACTCACTTTAATAGGTTTGATACTTAAATGTCACTAGTCGTTTGTGCTATTAAATGGGACATTAATAGTACGACAGGTATTGGATGTCTTCTATCTTAATTGAAGATAGGGATAGATCACGTCTATCAAAGTGTAGAGACACTTGGACTGTACGTGGACTTGTATTAGAGAATGCGTACGTGAGAGTGACCCATTTACTTTATTAAGTGTCGCACTATGTGGCGGTTGTGTAATTATCCTAAGACCGGAGTCTTCATGGCATTATGGTCTGGATTGTCATGCTTTGACACTATTGAGGTTTCCCCTAGCCATGGGCCGATCATGCGGTAGTGATTGGGTGTGATACTGAAGAATGCGTAGGATTCATGTTGCTCGTCCAGAAATCACGTATGATTAGGAATAAATATCCGAAAGGGCCTTCTTATAAGGAATGTCTTATTCTCGAAGGTCTTTGCAAAGAGGAAGTAATATGTTACTTCGAGAGAGTAGGATATCCTGATTATAAGATACGGTCATTGATGTTTGACACTCGACGTACGGCCGTATGGATTTTGTAACAACGATAGGATTCTATTTACACGGTAACTGTTTCACATGAAAAGTAGTAGTCATTGCATTTGACTCTTCCGATGACTGGGGGCCATGGTGTGTTGCTAGATGCTATTCCGTGATCGTTAGGTATGAAGGACATTTTCATAATTGCACTTAATGTGTGTCTACGGCAACATATTCGCAAGCCTATCGGGTCACACACATAAGAACGTCTAGCCAGATTAAAATGTGGTTATAGTGATAACCGAATAATGAAAGTTTATCTCGACTACAAAGTGTTATAGTGATAAATTAATATGGTGGTATTTATTTATTATGACTAAATATAATACAAGATATTAATTATATTGATTAATTAAATATGTATACATTATATATGGGTCGAAATTTATATGTGTATATTGATACACATGGATTTTGCAAATTAATTAATAGTATTACCATATATTAATATTAGATATTAATAGATTTGCATAAATTGACTTATGGTAATATGATAAAGATAATCAATTATATTGACAATATCTTGAAATATTTAATATGATATTTTTTATTTTTTATTTTTAAGCAACTTTATTTTTATTGAGAAACCAAATAAAGAGCTACAAAGTTCAATGCCATATCCCGGCCAGCCCCAAATTTACGTGATAGAGTGCATAGCATGGCTTCCTTAAACCCTGCCCCATAAATAATTACAACAATGGAAGTCAAAGTGGAATAGATGCTGCCACTTTGTCTTGTGCCTTGTGTGTACGAGCAAAGGAAATTAAGACGAAGATCTTTTTGCACCCTCATTTGAACTTGCTTGAGCAACAGAGAATTGTGGTCCTTCCCGAGAAAAATGCGACACGTCCTGTCCGTAAAGTGAGCATCTACACCCATGCCAGAAGCTGTACCAAGTATATAATGAGGTATATCATGAACTAGAAAAAATATGAGCACATCGTTTGAAGGCAAAAGCAACAAAAACACCTGGATTGCACCCCTAGCGATTCGGTAGGGGTGCGTCCAAAGGTAGGCACGATCTTGTAGGCCATTTTTTTGATTAAACGTCTGGCAAACCGCACGACTATAATCTTCAGGGAGCATTATCGATCTGTACAAAGGATAGTTCCTTCTACCGCCCAGCTGAGAATTAAAGAGAAAGCACGCAGTATAGGTGGGGCCACTGCCTGTAATGTAATGAACAATGCAGTAACACAAATAATAAACATATATGTTTAAACTATCCAAAAGAATAGGGATAACCTGGTTTGCACCCATCAATAAATTGACGGATGCGTCCGTGATGATTATCTGCAGCAGCGTGCTCGGCGAAATGGCGTGAATGAATGGCAAGCCGATCAAGATGAAGAATAAGCTTGAGAGCCGAGGGGGTGTTATACTGTGATGTGTAGGTGGCTCTTCTGTTAGAGGAGGCCGAAGTGGCAAGAAAATCTGCAGCTTTGTTAGCTTCACGGAAAATATGGGAAATCTGCATAAGGTGCGTGCGAAGGAGATCTCTGATAGATCGAATATCATCATCTAGCTGCCAAGGGGTCGCAGAAGTCCCTAAGACGATGTTGGTAAGCACTAAAGAATCCGTTTCCACCAGAACCGAAAAAAGATGGTGCTCCAAACAAAAGGAAAGCCCGGCTAGGAGGGCCTTTATTTCCGTAATGAGATTGGTGCAATTAGCATAAGGTTCACTGACAGCATTAAGAAGATGACCATGAGAGTCGCGAATAAGAAAACCACCACCAGCAGGGCCAGGCTTGCCTAAGGAAGATCCATCAGTATTCAACTTAACCAAATGAGCCGGGGGTTTTTGCCAACTCACCAAAATGGTGTGCATAGTAAGTTGCAGGGAAAATGAGCTAATGAACTGATTCTCTAGCAAGCAATCATCATCCTTATCCACTCTGATGAGCCGACTATTGAGCAGAGCATAAAATAAGTTTTGCCGGATGTTGAGGATAAAAGTCCGAAGAGAGGGTCTGGAATTGTAAAAAATGATCCGATTTTTACATTTCCAAATTTCCCAAAGAATCAAAGAAGGTACCAGCTTGCAAGCTTTCTTCACAGAGCCATTCCTGTCCGGGTACCACCAACACCGGAGATAAGACCAAAAATCCGCTGCAAGAGGATGAAAATGCAGAAGCAACTGGAAGAAGTCCCAAATGGTTCAAGAGAAGGAACAATTATAAAAATTATGGTCTCTAGTATCCTCCTCACTGCAGAAGGGGCATTTAAAGGGACCGTGGTGTCCAAAAACGCGCAGCATTCTAGGTAGAGGGAGCAGGTTATTGAGGAACCTCCACATGAAAACCGAAATTTTAATAGGTAAGTTTGGCTTCCAGATCTCTTTAAGTTCAGCAATGATATCTATCCTTCTGCGAATTGTGTTGTAGGCAGAAGAAACAGTAAAATTTCCGGAGGCAGTAGGAGCCCAGACCCAATCCCAATTGGTAGTCTTTATCGGCCTCAAGTGGAGATTAACCATAGTTTCTACTTTTTTCATTATTCGCCAAGGATGCAGGACCCTCAGGTGAGGCAACATGGAAAAACTCTTACCCCATAAGCCCACACGGTTTCGAATTTTCCACCAAATCTTGCAAGCAAAGGCGAGTTGAACATCTTTAATATTACGAACCCCCAGACCATTCTTCTCAGTTGGCCCACAGATGTTCTCCCAGGATCTCCAAATACGTCTCTTTACTTGCGCAGAGTTACCCCACAAGAATTTTCCAATAATGCGATGAATTTGATTAAGCACCGAGTGGGGAACCTGCAAAGCAGCTATGGTGTGTATTGGAATGGAGGATAAAACATGCTTGATGAGAATGAGGCGACCACCTATAGAGAGCAGTTTCGATTGCCAGCCTTCAAGTCTTTTCTGAATTTTATCAATAAGATAGTCAAAGTGAGACCTTTTCGGGCCTCCAACAAATATCGGGCAACCCAAGTAAGTGAAAGGGCAAGTGGTTCTCCGAGTGCCAGTCATAGCAGTGAGCCATCGTATCGATCCAGGAGGACAGTGTTTCGAAACCACAAAGAAACTTTTATCGAGGTTCACTTTCTGGCATGTGCCTTCTCATAAGTCTGAATGAAAGCAATAATTTTATCAATGTTACATTTAAGCCCCCTGCAAAAAAATAATTAGATCATCCACATACATGCAATGAGTAACTTGAGGGAAATGCTGAGGAAGAGAGTAGTGCTGCATGACCAGATCTTGGAAAAGAGCTTTAAGACCGCGGGTGAAGGCAAGAGGATCACCCTGCTTGATGCCGTGAGAAGATTGGAAGAAGCCAGTGGGAGTGCCATCTAGCAAAATAGAGGAGTAACATCCCCGTATATTGTTCATAATAAGGTTAATGAAGGCATTATTGAACCCGAAGGATTGGAGAAGTTGCGATAGAAACGGCCAGGAGACTCTGTCAAAGGCCTTAACAATATCCAATTTGAAAACCATATTGTGACCGCGAACCTTTTTATGAAAATGCTGAATGATCTCTTGCAAGAAAAGAATATTATCCGCAATATCTTTACTCTTGACAAAAGCCGATTGCTCATCTGAAATGAGTTTACCAAGCAGGGGCTGCAGTCTATGCGTCATAATTTTGGTGAAGATTTTATTGATAACCGTGCAGAGAGAGAGATGGGTCTGAAGTCTCCAAATCTAGAAGGAGCATCCGTCTTGGGAATCAAGGTAATGAAAGTGGACCCCACAGCTCGGGGCAAGGGGCGGCCAATAAAAAAGTCTTTAACTGCATTTAGGACAACGACTTGAACCACTTCCCAAAAGACTTGAAAGAAGCTGCTAGAGAAACCATCCGGTCCCGGCGCACTATTAGGATCAAGATAAAAAACAGCCCGTTTTATTTCTTCCATAGAAATATCCGCCCCGAGAAGAGCATTATCCTCTTCAGTGATTAAAGCCGGAACATGAGAAAGAAGAGCCTGTATAGCCGATTCATCCTGAGGGTCCCCTTGAGAAAGAAGAGAGCTGAAGAACTGAATAGCCTCCTGACTAATGTCCCGATCTTCCGTTAATCAATCTCCAGCAGAATTGTGAATCCGCTGAATATGACCTTTGATCAATCTTTCAGCAGAATTAACCGAAGCATGAAAAAATTTCGTATTACGATCCCCATATTTGATCCATTTGTAACTAGACTTATGCTTCCAGAAATCCTCCTCCTCGAGCATAGACCGGATGTAATGAGCATTAGCGAGGCTTAGAGCTGCACGGTTCTCTTCTGTCGGATCAGCTTCCAACGTTTGCTCTTTGAGAGCCAGATTCTGTTCAGCCAGCTTCGCATTGAGATGAACATCACCGAAAGTTTCCTTGTTCCAGCCTTTCAAAATAGTCTTAAGACGCTTTAGTTTGCCCATTAACACATCTATACCCAAACCATAAAGAGGGAGATCCCAATTATCTGTAACTAAAGATTTAAGATCATCCCGACGAAGCCACATGTTTTGAAAGAGAAATGGCTTGGGTCCAGAATTCAGATGAGTCAAACTGTACTAGAGGACCTTGTGATCAGAGCAGCATTTTGAAAGAGCCTTGATAGTGAAGGTAGAATGGATGTCCAGCCAATTGGAATTGTGAAATATACGATCAAGCTTAACATGAACAAGGCCATTAGGTCTAGTGCCCGACCAAGTAAAGTCTCCATTTTGAATCGGTTGATCAATAAGAGAGCAAGCCAAAATAAAGTCATTAAAATCCTGCATGGAGCGACGATCCGGTGTCCCATTGCCTTTGTATTCTTCCCGGAACTGGATAGTATTGAAATCCCCTCCAAGCAGCCAAGGGAGGCCAAGAACATGTAAAGATTGGAGCTCATCCCGAAGAACAGCACGTTCAACTCTGCTACATTTAGCATAAATGGCCGAAATAACAAAATGAGTAGTGCCATTGAATTTAAAATGTATCGATTGATCCGTAGCCAGTAAGATATCCCAAGAGAGAGAAGCATTCCAAAAAATCCAAATTTTATTATTAGGAGAAGCAGCCGAGAATTTAAAATTGAGACGGTTAGCAATGAAGAGCCGTTTATTGTCATTGGTCAACATGGGTTCCGAAATAGCCAAGAAATCTATGTGATAAGAATTTACCAAACGCTTGAGACGAGTCATGGAGGAAGAGTTGCCGACCCCCCGAATATTCCAAAAAATGGTGTTATTCATTGGGAAACCATTTTTTAGGAGTCTTGGTGGCGCGGGTTTGAACCCCTGAAACATTTGACACAACCTCTTTATTTTTATTTTTATTTTTGCGACCTTTGGAAACTGGGATGAAAGGACGCTCAACTTCAGAGCCTTGTAAAGTGTCCATCTATTTTTCTGCGTCTGATCCCTGCAAATGCTCATCCGGGCTACTTTCATCCTCAGAGGCCGAGCTCTCAACAGCTGTGGCTTGGGACTTCCAATCTAAACGATTAACCAGCAGAAGAGCCTTTTTCTTGGAGTCGGAGTCTGAACCATAACCATTAGCCTGGTGATGAGATATTAGCCGTTGCCGTTCTAGTTTGTCCTCATTAGTTTCAACTGGAGCCGGTATGAAAGGGGGTTCAAGACGAGGAGGGTCCTTGTTAGAATCATGAGCTGCTCTAACTGTTTTTTCTACATTTTCAAGCTATGGTTTTTCTGGGGCGACCACCGTTTTTGCGACATAAACTTGAGTAGGTTTGGCGTGATTGGCTTTAGTAATAGTGGCCAAGTCCGGATGTTTAACAAGACATTGATCCTGGTTATGCCCCATTCGCCAACAATTTGGCCAATAGGCTGGGCGAGCACCTTCGGGGAGAATGGGTTGCCAGAACCCGTCACCATTTTCTTTTTGAATCCAAATACGGGAAGAGAGGTTTTTCAGAATATCAACTTCTACCTAAACCCGAGCTAAAGAGAGCCTTCTCAGCTCCGCAGTAGCCGCATCAATACGAAAAGGTTTCTCAACAGTTTGCATTAATTCAAAAATGAAATCCTTGTTCATGAGATGGACTAGGTTCTTAGGGAGCGAAATCCAAACAGGAATTATGGAGGGTTCTTTGTTTACATGAAAATCAACTGTCCATTTAAACACCATCATAATCTTGTTACCAACTTGCCATGACGGTTTGGAAAATAATCTGATGTAATCTTCATCATGTTGAAAACGAATTAAAGCATGCTTGTTATCTAAAAGACCGAGAGCATAGTTACCTTTGAAATTTTGGACTGTGAGAAATTTCTGAATCGTATCCAATTGTGGGCGACCATGTGAAAATTTCCCAACCAGCGACCGTTGAAATCCAGCCGCAAGGGTAGTCTCTGTCTCAGCCGGAATGATTATGGAAGGTTCCCCCTTGAAAGTTGAAGATTTCAGGCTGCCGGTCTTGAAGGAGGAAGCCGAGCCTTGGCCAGTTATTTGAGCGTAGCTAAGCACCGGAGAAGCGGTGCATGTTGCGGTTGGAGGTGCTGATTGCTGCTGTGGCTGCTTACCATTGTCGTGGACGCTTGAGTCGGGAGGCTGGGCCGCCATGGATGGCCGACCGGGAGGCCTGATCGGAAGAAGACTTGGCGATCAAGAAACCCTAGAAACCCTAGTCGGCACCAATTGCCAGGGGTCCAGAATTGCTATTTCTTTCACACCCTAATCTATTTAATATGAGATATTAAATTAAATGAGATAAATCTATAATATCTATTTTCCTTATTTTACTAGTAAAAAAGTTTTCTTTTTCCCTAATCTACTAGGAAACTTCTCCCAATTGGGACTACATGGGGCACATGTCACTTTTAAATATGAGGTGGGTGCCAAGCTCTTTTATATAATTCACAATTAGAAGAGTTCTAATTTACTAGAAAATAAAAGAGCATCTTAGAGAGAGTTTGAGAGAGAGAAAAGATCGGTCTAACAACCGAGTTTTTCTGGTAGCAATCCATGATGGGATTTCGGCGGGTTGTTCGTGTCGATCAACGGTAGAGGCCGAACACTTGGGTGGCTTCGTGCAGAAACTACAACCGTAGACAAAGCGACGATCTATTTTAGATCATCCAAGGTACTCTTTTTAGTCCACTTCTTTTATGCTTGTTGCTTAAACAAAGTCGATCCTGGTTAAAATGGAAATAAATTTTAAATTCCTCTGCGTTCCTGTGTAGATTTCCTAACAGTGGTATCGGAGAGAGCTTTGAGCTTAAGCAATAAGCATTAGTTAATTTGAGTAGTAATTAAATCTAGATGCATGATTTAAATTTGCGAAATAGAAAACAAAAAAATAATTGAGCGGTATTTGCTGGGCGGGAAGCGCGGCGCCAAGATCAGCGTTATCGCCCCCGCGCGTCGGCGGCCCAAAGGTTGCCGGCGGCTGGTGGTAGTTTTGTGGTGGACATCGAACTTTGTTGTTTTGTGAATTTTTATGGTACATTGAAATCTCTTGTTGTTTAGTAGATGTCATGTGGGCCAACTGATGGTACAAATAGTTTGTACCATTGGGATGCCACATGGCATGAAAAGTACCAATAATCAATTTGTTGAGTAAAAGGGTTTGACCTACGGTCCACAATTGTGGACCTAAGGTCACCTAGGTCATTCCAAATTTGGTTTGGAATAGGCCTAGACCTTTTTCAAAATTTTGATTTTGGAAAAGGCCTGGGAAGAAATTTTGGAAAAGGCCTGGGAAGATGCATTTTGGATTTGAAAACCAAAGGCATCCCTTTTGGTTAAGAACCAAAATAAATGAAACAAAAGAGACTTATTTTATTATTGATTTTATAATAGTTCTAATTAATAAAAAAATTAAAATAGAAATCGATTTTAAAATTAATAGTTAATTTTATTTCGATTAAAAGTATTTAATTAATTAAATGTTAATTAGTTAATTGATTAGATAAAATTATTTAATTGATTAAACGTTAATCGATTAATTAAGACACATGTTGGTAATAGATTTATCTTTTTCACAAGATTTTATTGTAAGGATTAGATATTGTAGTAGATGTAATATGATGGACCCGATTGATCATGGATTTAATTTTTCTGTTGGTTTCAAAATTGTCCTAGGCCATTATGAATAACGTGACCTAGTTTACTTTTGCATTTTTCTCATTCCCATTAGCATCCCCGGTGTGCGGCGGGTGTACAAATTTATTAGATAGATTTTATGTAACAAGAATGGAGAAAAAGATGAAGACCAGAGAAAGACGAATGAAGATCCCATTGAAGGTGGTGCATTAAAAATCCTACTAGCGGTTGCAGCTACTCTTAGATTGTGACCCGGGGTTTCGTCAATTTATATTCGAAACCGCACTTAGGATAAGTCTATGATCATACCGGTTACTTTACGCATTTATTTATTTTGTGCTTTTATTTATTTTATATGATACGATAGATGCATGACTATGCACGTTCTAGATGAATGTGTAGATGTATGTCTATAGAGATAGATAAATTTGATGAGACCGTAATTAAAATTAATTAAGTGAATTAATTTATATAAATACTTCCACAACAAAAATCAAGTCGAAATATTCTCTCCCAATATTATAGCGACGGTGAAGAGGCCTTGTTCGGATCGAACTGATCAGCCCTTGTAGGGAGTTGACCTACCTCGGGTATATCATCGTTATTGAGATATGATCGTATGAGATCTCGCGAATATTGGGTTATGACTTGACTGGAGTATTGCAGTGATTGACCCTCGTCAGGACCTGTCTTATTCTAGAGGCAATGGGTTGACTACCACATAGACATGTGAAGTGTCAAAGAGTTGACTAGTCAACCACCAAAAATCACGAAGAGATGTGATTGGTATAGTGTTATCTACTTGTAGAATTATTCCGGTTGATCGGCCATCGTCGGGAATTGGGGTAACCAGATGAGATCTTTGCCACTAAAGAAGTTTTGAAAAAATTCTTGAAAGTCAATTGGGAATAGTTGACTAATGGGGGTAAAATCATAAACCAAAATACCGTTTTGGATTTTGCATGTATAAACAACAACACTCTTTTATCTTTATTTTTATGTTGTAGTTTTAGCAAGCTTTTATGTTTTAATTCTCAATTGATAAAACCAAATTATGGCTGTTACCTTTTGAGAAACTTTCTCAAGTAAGGTTAAGTAATTTTAATCCTTTTAAAATAAGCAATGACACGAGCAACTTCGTTGTTGTAGTTAAAGACAAGGAGACTACATATATGATGCAGTGCTATAAGACTTTAATTATTAATCAAAATGAAAGTCATGATATGATTAAATCAGTTGAAATTAGTTTCAACGAATTAATCATAACTTAGATACGACGATATCTAATGGGTCTATTTGTCATACGATGACAATTAATTCAAACATTAGATGTGTTGGATGACCGCGACAAGTTTTGGAAAGGTTGTTTTCAAAATGTAAGATTTAAGTATCGACTTAATTCTTTAATCATTGCTTGAAAGTTAATAGAAATGTTCGCGTTTTGAATATGATTCAAAATGTTAAATAAACTATATAAAAAGCTTTGGATTTTCTTTATGAAAGAAAATTAAAAGGTGACTCTTGTGATTTTTCTAAGTCTTATGAAGACTAAACTAAGAAATATTTACAAGTGCTTAAGGAATTAAAAGGAAAGTTAGGGCATGCATTTAAATAGAGAACTTATCGAAGTCTCCTTTCTAAACAAGTAAGTTGATGTAAGTCTATCTAAGCTCAAGTAGACATCTAGATATATAATTGTTAGTAATACCATCCGCAACGGAAGCGATTTAAGGATCTAGATCTATAAATTACACGTAATAAAATAACTAGATCTACATCTACAAGGGGATTGTAGAACATACCTCTTGGATCTCAAAATCCAAGTAGAAGAACCGCAATAGAAAGAATAAAAAAAGGTATGAAGAGCACCACGATCTTCCGTACGTGTGATCCAAGCAACTCCCGGTGGAAGGAAATTCTCGTCTCGAATCCTTCCGATATGCTACCCGGAAAAACCTCCAAGATTTTCCCTCAACCCCTTGGCCAAAATTTTCTTCTCCTCTCTAAGAGGTAGAAGTCGAATTTTGTGTGTGTGTAAAGGCTTGGGAGAACTCTCTTTATATAGGAGAGTAATCCTTGACCTCCAAGAATTTTATTTTGCAAATAAATAAATCCAATAAATAAAAGATAATTCCATAATATTCTAGAACAAATCTAGAATAATATTTATCTTTATTTCTTACCATAAATATTTATCCAATAAATATTTAGTGCACATGTCTTAAAACAATTTCTTGTTTCCTAAAACATTACTCTTGGCCGAAATTTGGCATTGACCTAGTCAATGTTAATTTTCGGCCATAACACATTAATTTGCCAAGATTATGAAAAATGCATTTTTCACATATTTAATTATTTAGCCCAACTAATTTAATAGTCCACTAAACAATTAATTTACATATCGTTTTAATTAAATTCTAATAAGAACTAAATTAATATTATTAGGATTCGACGTCCGAGAATAGCTATGCTATATTTGGAGGCACATCGGGGACCATGGACTAATAATCAGCGGCTCCGATAAATCAAATAAATAATTATCTTACGAACAGAATAATTATATTCGATAAATCAATCACAGGAATATGCCACCATAATCCCATGACTGCACTCCTCCGATTATGAGATTATTTTTATCTCCTCACGAGAATAATAATAAGCGTCCATTGATATAATCATTACATATGGATTAATCCTCCATAGATTGTTCATTCTAAATCGGGAAGTTACCGTTAACCCTTTTCAGAACCTCTTATCCTTTTTTACCATTAACCCCTTAGTGATTAATTAATTCATACAACTCACCGGTAGCTAATCAGTGTAATATGAACTCGCGCGATCGATCAGTTTATAGGATTAACAAATAAGGGAACTGTCTATCTACTTCCATAAATGGAAGGAATGGATTCCGTATCTATGATAACACAGACTACTCACTCAATCCAGTACAATGCCAAGATGGGGTAATTCAGATCACAGACTCAGTGTAATCCTTAAGTCAAACCTCATATTGATTCAAGTTTGACTGTGATCACCGCAGTATTAAGATATATCCATAAATATGATCATCGATTGATTCGATAAGACTTCTCGATTACGGAATTATATCGTGAACTCTAATCAAATCGGTCCAGCCATATATGATATATCTATCATATATAAACGCCCAATTAGGTTCTCTTAACCGAAAGTCTGGATAAGACAATCACACCTATTGTGTTCTGGGTGCATTAATAGCACGTTAAAGGGGAGACCCGATACTCTCGATTAACTTCACTACGGGCTAATTGTATTTTAAGTACATCTTCACTAACTCAATCCTCCCGTGTATATCCCATACACCGAGTTAAGTGATTACATAAACGATATACTTTAGGGTTTTCTGTAGTGTAAATACTATTGTCACATCGGTGAATATGAGAATAATAAATATGAATAATAATATCATTTCATTTATTAAATAAAAAAATTACAAAATTGTCTTTCGGGCATCATACCTAACAATCTCCCACTTGCACGAAAGCATGTGATTAATTGTTTTAGAGCACACCCTATTATTTAAAATACAACAAACTACATCTCCCACTTGCTCTAAAGCAATGGAGACCATCCCGTATTCTAGTACCCATTAAGCATATCATAACCATTGCAGATGACAAAGTACACTCCGAGTGTGCCGTCGTAGGATAGGTCAGTGACTCGGGGATTACCTACATCTAAATGTCATGGGTCTTAATGATTAGTCAGGTTGTCGGCTCGAGAGGATCCGTAGAATCGAAACATTACCGGTCCATCTAATCATGTGGTACCTTCGCAATATGCTTTTGACCTCTAGTGATTTCAAAAATCCTTATAAGCTACCCCTTCATCCTTTGCACAATGATGTGGTATCGGCATCCAAATCTAGAATCACTCCAGATATGAGAAGGAAATCCTTAAGCTATATCACCTCTCTAGCTACTACAAAAGCCGCTAATAACCCAACTAGTTAAAGTCGAGTTGGCGTTGCTGGATTCCTCCAGGCAATAGCTTCAACACAAGAGTAAACACTGAGCCCGAGATCGACTTAACGATCATCCTCAATCTGACTTAAAATCAAAATCAGTGTATCACACATATCCAAGTTCACACATGAATATGTCTGCATATTATTCCTCGTTCTCTTCAAGATACTAAAAGACATACTAAACTTGATTTGGTAACCGCCGAATCTAAGATTCGATCAAAGTTGATGTTCAATAACCTGACCATCTCTTACTAGAAAGAGAATCTATCCTATTTCTCTTGATCCGAAGATTTAGAGAGTCATTCCTGAGGCATAGGGTAGAACTTCCTCGTTGAATGTTGCATACACAGATGCATCATCTTAACCAATAAGATGGATGGGAAACCAGTGACTGATTCTAATGAATTCGACCGAGTTAAACTCTTTAGGATGTTGTCCAAATCTATGTTGCAGAGAATTGTGGCATTGTCAGATTCTGACTTCAAAAACACACCCATGTTGATTTCAACTGGTGCAATGTTATCCTTCACAAACACTAATATATGTGTATATATTCACTACTGTACTAAAATTGATATCTAGTCTACAAAAGACTTATCAATATTCTGGTCAACTCCACATATTGTAGAAATATATGACTTCCAGTGACCGAGAGGTTTGCTTTTTATCCACAAAGGACATAAGCCTTGTGATAAATATCCTGTCATAAGTTCATAAGGCAATACCTTTTGTTCCGAATGAATCCAGACTCCGTTTGTTTGGCAAGAAAGTCTCAGGGAATCACCCTTATTTTCTGATTTTAAACGAAATCATGCAATACTAAGTGGTAAGAGAGTCCAAGGTCCGATTAACTCTCTACTTCTTAGGAACTACCCTGAGACCACTCAAGCTTTGCTCAAAGATAAACTTTCCTATTCATTCTACTCTTTTCTGTAGATCCAATTACTCCCACTGGGCCCGAGACGCTCGGTGGTTCTACAAGAGTATGAACAGAACTCCCGAGTACCGAACTCCATTCACGGGTTATGTCTATTAAACCAACCTCTATTATCGAATCATATCTGCTCACAAAAGAGCCATAGGTCATCAATCGATCCTCGGACTACAAAGTCCATGAGAACCCGTAATGGGTAATGGATAAACCATACTCCCAATACTTACCGGGTGGATCGAAATTACGATCTAGTTTAGTAGTATTTAGTGTTATCACCAACAACCGATGTTGGATGTGGTCGATTTTAATCAGTTAGTAACTATCTTGAGTAAACGTACTTCAAGGTTCAAGGTTTTGCTGTTCATGGACTCTATCAGAAAAGATGCAACAGTATAACTGTCCCTTCCCGATTTCAAGAATCCTATATCTAACCTTTATAATCAATAGCTTAAAATATATATCACGAATGGTCATTGACCGAACGTATGCGCGAAATTCTCAGTCTTACCTTCAAGCACCGTGTGCTAAATGGTTATATTTATGGAAGTGGGGTGAACCGAATCCACACCTTATCCGTAAATTCTAATGCATATTCTAGGTAGACTTCTCGGTCTTACATTTCAATGTAAACCGTTATTTCGCTTCCAATATCTTTATTGAGTTAAGCAGTGTATTGTAGCACATCTAAAACTATGTAAGGCAATTTAACGGTTTCTCACTTAGTGAGAACATGTCACAATAAGGCAGGCTGAGCATCAGTCTCGAGGACTATAAATGGCCTATTCCGAGTATAGAATACTTTATCTCTGTTGAAAATAGAGAAGCCTCAAAATATTTTGGATAAACTTACCGGAGTGTTTGAATAGTTATCAGACAAGAAGTCACTACTCGGAAGCTCCTACTAGCTAGTATCTTTCATCAGACCCGGAAGGTCGTCATGAACAAGCTATGTTACTTCATTATAACCATTATCCTTTCCCGATTGAAAGGAAACTTAGTCATTGAACCTTTGAGACAATATAACCAGACTGGGAGAAAGGAATAACCCTGAGCCAGTCTTCAGGTCTTGTCTTTTAGGGACTATGCACTAACTATGGAATATGAAGAATCGTTTATCTAAATATAGAAACCAATTGCTTTTAATAGTTCTTAAGATATGTTTTATATACATATTTCAGCAGTTGTAAGTGGTTTTTACTTTATCAAACAAAAGTCCGAGTCTTGGATTCGTACTACAAATGGTATATTCACTTTCTATACGACAAACAAATTATCGAATAGAAGGTAAATCCTTTCGTTCCAACGAATCTTAAACAGAAAATAATTTTTCCACGATATCCAAGGGTTGAATCCGAGATTCATTTCCTTATATCACTCTCACTATTCTAGCTAAAATTAACTGCCCGTTGTTTACTCTTTTAATCGTTGAATGCACTGCTACCTTGTGCTTCCAAAGAACTTAGCTCGAGAAAATCGCCAAGGATTCATAGGTTGGTGATCCAAAATCACTTTCCTTATCCTATGATTTTCAGTTAATTAATTTTCGGTTCAGCCTTAAAGTTTTCTCAGTTTTGATGACTAACACTTTTAGACATATTCTCCCATTCTTGACTTTCCGTGAATGGAAACAGTCTTGAACCAGCGGTTCGTTTGAGTAGACACTACTCTTGAACCGTGGGATGTCTATTTCTAGTGTTACTCATCGGGACTTTTCGGATTTTTTAATATACCAGAAAAAACAACAAATCATAACATTAAAGCTCCCACTAGTTTATCGGTTCCAAATACCGTCTAACGAGCAATGCTTTATTTTTATGATTTTCCGATTTTTT
This sequence comes from Gentiana macrophylla, assembly GCA_026214975.1. Taxonomy (NCBI): domain Eukaryota; kingdom Viridiplantae; phylum Streptophyta; class Magnoliopsida; order Gentianales; family Gentianaceae; genus Gentiana; species Gentiana macrophylla. Next base: position 102,469,383 of record CM047810.1, read on the forward strand.
CGATTAGAAAATCTTTCGTACATAGTTCCAATGTTTCCAGAAAAACAACAAATTATATAACTCCCACTAGTTCATCGATTCCAAATCTCGTCCAACTAGCGGCATTTCATGACTTTCCGGTTTTTCAATTAGTACGGTTACGTGTGTAGTCAGTTACACTTTTCTAATGTTCTAGAAAAACAACAAATCATAAAGCTCCCACTAGTTCATCGATTCCAAATATCGTCCAACTAGTAACACTTCATGATTTTACGATTTTTCAATTAGAAAATTACTCGTGTAATCACTACACACTCAAAATTCACTTAGAAGAATTTCAAAGTCTGAAATCACCTTTGATCAAACTAAGTTTATCTTCCGTTTGACACGAATGACACTAGTGACATACCTATATGTCACTCTGGTTTTTAAAAGGCTTAAGAGAAAATATCTCTTTCGAAAAATAATTGCATTATCGATTAACTAGTTCAACGTCCTAGTTACTTTCCAGTTTTTAACGAAGTCAATACTAGTCAATTATTAATTTTTAAGCAAATTAGTAAGTGATATAATGCTGTAAATAAAATGACATATATTAATTCAAGTTTAACACTACTATATTATTTTATTTTAGGAATTGTAAACTAAAATTAAGTCTACTCTACCATTCCAAGGTTTTAACCTCGCATCTCGATGCCGCTTAGGGTAGGTCAAAGAGATGACGGTTAAATCGAGACAATCTCATCAATGAATAACTTGTGAGAATCGAACATCCCACGAGAATCGAACATCCCTTTATTCATTGACAACCTTCCTTTTTTAGCCTAGATATTATCAAGAATATCCTTTATGAGTGTGACCTACTATATCGGATCTCTTAGTGCGCCCGAGTGTGCCGTCTTAGGATAGGTCAGTGACCCGACGAGTACCCGGAAATCCTATCCTTTCGGAGACCAAGCCATGAATGTTGATAGGGGTGAACACCATCCTTAGGGGGACGAAATCAAAGCGCCGCGAGGCGTCACCCTTCTCTCACTTACTTGTATCTATAGTAGAGGCCGTGGGGTTGGCTGTCGCCTCCCCCGCTCTCACTCAATATTTTGGAAGTGGTGGTGGGTAAACTAGCCACGTCTTTTTGATGTTAACATAAAAGCACATCAAATCAAGGATTCCGAATGGTGTCGGTAACGTAGGCAAGCCTACTTGTCCTATTCGTTGGATCATATGTGACAGTCGGACGAAGTCGGGTCAAGAGAGCCCCATTGAGATACGAAGGAATCACCCCTCTGCTCGCCGGTGTAGCTTAGTCTTGCCGGACCCCCGTGCATACATCACACTAAGGGGGTTCAGTCGGTCGAGCAAAGCTCAGTTGACCACCCAACCTATAGGCGAACCGTTTTTATCCAAGATTTATTGTTCTTTTACCATCATTCAATCTCGTAGACACTACGAATCGAAAGCGTGATCTCGTTTGGGCTTTTATGGCGGTTCACCGAGAACACACACCGAAAGGCTTAACGATTTCATAACCCGTCCTCGGATCTTTAATTAGTTACTAAATTAATTAATTACCACGTATTAATTAAATTTCAACTAATTACGCGAGTTTGTATACATGCCTATCATAAACAGGACTTATAGCGACGCATGCAATATCATAAACAGGACTTATAATTTCAACTAATTAAAACCCTAGCCGCATGCAATATCATAAACAGGACTTATAGCGACGCTTTTCAGCGTCGCAGAAAGTCCTGTAGCAGTTTTTATAAAAAAAACATAAAAAAATTAAAAGATGCAATTTTATTCTATTCCACTCCTTATTAATTAAATATGCAATCAAGATCGCAAAATTGCTTTAACCTTGCTCCGATACCACATGCTGTATATACAGAAACCCGAATCCGGATTCGATCCATAATTGGATAGTCAGATCTGATTCATAGCACCGATCGAGACACTCGATCTTGCACAACGGAAGCTACGAATAAATCCGCATGCGATTTTACCATGATTTGATTCGCATAAATAATTAAACTAACTTGAGAAGGTTGAAGATTTACCTAAACGGAGAGGGATAGTAAATCGACAGAGAGGGAGAAGCCATGATCTTCCGGATTGTATCTCCAAGCGACAACTGGTGGACGTCGATCCTCGCCGTAGAACCTCCTCGAATATGCACAAGAAAAACCCTAGTTTTTCTCCTCTTAATAACTAAGGCAAGAAACTAATTTTTCTTCCTTTTATTATGATGTTGGCGCAAACTATGATTGTGTATTGTGTTAGGAGGAACTCTCTTTATATAGGAAAATAACTAGTTAATAGAGTTATCATTTTCACACCACAATTACCAATTCCCAGAAGGAAAAGATATTTTCCAAAAGATAAGAGATAATTCCCAAAAAATCAATCTCTTATTTTTCCATTAATTATCCAAAAAATAGATAATTGATTAATTACACATGTGACATAATCAAGAAAAATTTAGTTTCCTAATTTATCACTAAATATGGCGCCATTTTAATAATTAATTTAATAGAAAATGTCTTTTATATTTTACATATTATTTACCAAATAAATAATATTGCATATTCATTAAATAGACCAACTATTTAATTTATTCTCGAGGTTCCATAAAACGAGAAAACACTCGCGTGTTAGGAGCCAACCCGGGGACCATGGACCTATAACTAGTAGCTACAATAAATTGAATAAAATATTCATCGAACAGAACATTTCTACTCAACTCATTAATTTCGGAATTACGCCACCCGAAATCCGCAACTGAACTCTATCGATTATAGATATAACTTATTCTCAAAACGTCGAGTCGATAAGTGTCCATTGATATAATCATTACATACAGACTAACCCTCCATAGACTATCCGTAATGAAGCGAGATTATTTCCGTAAACCTTCTTCAATACATCTTATCCTTATTTACCATTAACCCTCTAGTGATCAATTAGTTCATAACCAATACGAACTCCGCGGATTGATCAGTTTCTAGGATTAACAAATAAGGGGATAGTCTTTCTACCTCCCGCAGGAAGGAATGGATTCCATATATGTGAGATACACACTTCTCACTCATTCCAGAATAGTGCCAACGTGAAAGTGATTCGGACCGCGCCTCTTAGCGATCCTTAACGAACACATCAAACCCTATCCTGAAACAAGTAGGAGTCTGTAATCACTTCAGGATTAAGGTTAATCCATATATGATCATCTTGTGTTTTAATGAGATTTCTCAATCATGGAATTATATGAGAAACGCGGATTAAATTGGTCCAGTCCTATATGACTCTCATCATATATAAATGCCCCACTTAGACAACCAATGTCGATGGTCCGGATAAGACGGTCACACCATAAAGTGTTCTGGGCGCATTAATGGTGGTTTAATCGATAGACCCCATACTTTGATTAACATCACCATGGACTAACATTTCAAGTGTATCACGATAAACTTAATCCTCATGTGTGTCACACACTAAGTTATATGGCTACATATGATACGACTTGGGGTTTTCAGCAGTGTATTAAATATAAGCACAAAGCAAATAATAAGATGAAATAAAATCTGTCATTTATTAAATAAAAACAATTACATAAATTGTCTTTCGGGCGCTACTTTCAACAGATTCCACAAACAACACTTGTTTGTTTGCCCCGGTCTATATTAGAATCAACAATATTTAGCATATTTAACAACCTATGGAGTGTTGACCGGATCGTATTCATGTCATAGTTCAGCACATACTATATGTATGAATCAGTAAAAGATTGCAAAATTCAATGAACACTTCATTCATCCATCAGTGGCAAACCAAGCTTCGAAAGAACTTTATATACCCAATCTTCTTTGTTGATGTATATTAAATGTTAATTATTTACATTCCCATAAGCTTTAGCTTTTGAAAGATATGATAATTCAATTTGGTATCAGAGCGAGAGGTTATGAGTTCAAACCCCACTGCAAACACAGTCTTTCCAAAACAAAAACAAAAACATCCGAGGGGGTTTGTTAAAGTATATAAAATGTTAATTACTTACATTCCCATAAGATTGAGTTTGGAGGTGAGCGGTAGTGCAACAGTCTTTAACGTGGCTAGACTAATGATGGTTCAACAATCTTTAACGTGGTCAGACTAACAGAATAACATGAAGCCATCAATTATAAATTGCGAGGAATAATTTGCCCTTAAGCAAATAGATATAGATGTCCATTACATATGTGATCATGTGGCTAGGAAAGTTCTTATAGTTAGTTGGCTCAACGACCTTTAACGTGGCTAGACTAATCGAATAACATGAAGCCATGAGTCATAAATTGCGAGGAATAAAGTGCCCTTAAGCAAATAGATATAGATGTCAATTACATTTGTGATCCCGTGACCATGAAAGTTCTTATACTTAGTATATAAAATGTTAATTATCCATCTTTCCAGAAACTTAAGCTATTTTCCCATAAATTTAAGCTTGTGGGAGGGATGATAATTCAACAATCTTTAACATGTGTAGACTAATAAACAGCTTGAAGTTCCGATAAGCTTAAACTTCTGAGAGATATGATAGTTCAACAATCTTTAACACGTGTACACTATTAAATAGCCTGAAGCCACAGGTCATACATTGCGAGGAATAAAGTGCCCATAAGCAAATAGATATAAACGTCCATTACATTTATGATCCTGTGGCCAGGAAAGTTCTTATAGTTTGCTATGTTCTTTCCTGCCAGTGACCAAACTGCAGATTACTTCACCAAAAGCTTTGTCTCATACCAGATTTGCTATGTTTCGAGACAAACTCAATATAGATGGGAAAATACTTGTATGGCGTCTCCACACGTGTGGAGCCACTGTGTGGAGCAATATACACCATACCGTTCATTATGTATTTAAACTGTTTGGTTCTAATAGTTTCTATTAGACACCAAATATTGTAAATATTAATTAGGAATATCTTATAGGCTTTATTACTTGTTGACTAGCCTAATTTATAGGATGATTTGTAGCCACCATTGAATTCCTGTAAATGCTTGTAATATATATATATATATATATATATTATACTGTAAATGAATATGAGAGACACATGAATATCATTCCTTCATGGTAGCAGAGCCTAAAATTGTGCCTTCCTCCTAAAATTGTGCCTTCCTCTTCCCAGTTTTGCCTACTCCTCTCTGCTGCTAATTCTCTACTCTGCAAACTCTCTTTCTCACAACCATGGCAAACCAAACCAAGTTTCATCCTGCTCTTGCTATCACTAATATTAAAACTATCATCCCAGTTACCCTTGAGATGGACCAAGGGCAATATTCTTCTTGGGCGGAACTTTTTAAAATCCATTGTCAGGTCTACGATGTAATCAACCACATTGTTCCTCCTACAAAAACGGTTCCAGACAAAGACAAAAGTATTGAGGTTGATGATGCTTTGTGGTCCAGTCTCGATGCAATTGTGCTTCAATGGATTTACGGCACAATCTCAAATGATCTTCTACATACGATCATTTCACCCGACTCTACTGCGCAACAGGCTTGGTCTCGATTGGAAAGCATTTTCCATGACAACCAGAATCAACGAGCCCTGTACCTGGAAAATAAGTTTAACGCAGTTAAGCAAGACGATTTTCCCAATATTTCAGCGTATTGTCAGGAACTAAAAATATTGGCGGATCAATTAGCGAATGTGGGTGCCCCGGTTTCTAATAAACGGCTTGTAATGCAGTTGATTTCTGGTTTGAACGAAAATTACGATGGTGTGGCCACCATCCTTCAACAAACAAATCCTTTACCTGAATTTTATGCAGCACGATCAAAGCTGATTTTGGAAGAAACTCAGAAATCCAAGCATGCAGCGGTCGCCGTCTCTATCTCCGATGCTGCTCTCCATGCTAACAGCTCTAACAATCACCATTCTACTCCACAGAATGAGCAGAATTTTCGCCAAAATAATGGTAAAAAAACGAGGCAGGGGTCGTGGAAATCGTGGAGGCCGTGGTCGGGGACAGCGTGGTGATGGAAATAGCGGGGATGGTCACCCCACCCAACCTCAATCCGTTCAGCAGCAGCAGCCATGGCAAGCCTTGTTTCCTCAGTGGCCGGCGTTTTATCCATGGGGTCAGCAGAATGCTTGGGCTTTCCCTCCTTGTCCTTACCCGACCTCAGCTTGGGCTCGGCCCACTTCACAACAGGCTGGAATTCTTGGTCCTAGGTCACAACAAGCATTTAACGTCCAGGCTCCACCGCCCCCTTACACACCCACAGATATTGAGGCCGCAATGCACACAATGTCTCTCACTGTTCCGGACGACAATTGGTATTTGGATACCGGTGCCACGTCACATATGACAAACACTACTGGAATCTTTCGTCTTATTCTCAACTAAATAATTTGACTCGTAATATCATTGTTGGTAGTGGTCACGGCATTCCAATTCGCGGTTCCGGACACTCCACCCTACACCCACCACAACCACCATTAAAATTAAACAATGTACTACATGCCCCGAATCTTATTGAAAATCTGATTTCTGTCCGTCGTCTCACCACTGATAATAATGTTTCAGTCGAATTTGATCCGTTTGGTTTTTATGTGAAGGACCTTCCGACGGGGACACCTCTCATGAGATGTAATAGCACCGGTGATTCGTACCCTCTCACTCACATCAACCCATCCACTTTTGCTATTGTTTCTTCTGATTTATGGCATGACCGTTTGGGCCATCCGGGAGAATCCGTTCTTCGCTCCCTTAATAAAAATAAATTTATTGATTGCAGACCTTTACATTCATCTTCTGTTTGTGCTTCTTGCGTTTATGGAAAACATGTTGAATTACCTTTTCATGATTCGTCTACGCACTGTTTGTTGCCTTTTGATATTATTCATAGTGACATATGAACGTCTCCTATTTTAAGTTCTGCTGGTCATCAATATTATCTTTTTTTTGGATGATTATTCACGTTATTTATGGAGCCTTCCCCTTGGTCAAAAGTCCCAAGTATTCTCCATTTTTTCCTCTTTTAGCACTCGCATTAACACCCAATTTTTGATGAATATAAAGTGTTTCCAATGTGACAATGAGAAAGAATTTGACAATGCCTCATTTAAATATTTTTGTGCCCAAACAGGTTTAATTTTTCGTTTCTCGTGTCCTCATACCTCTTCTCAAAATGGAAAAGCTGAAAGAACACTACGCACTATTAATAACATAATCCGTAGTCTACTTTCCCATGCCTCTGTTCCTCCATCTGGCATCATGCTCTCGAAATGGCCACATATCTTTTAAATATTCTTCCCCGTAAATCACTAAATTATAAAACTCCCACTCACATTCTATATCACCGTGATCCTTCTTACACACATTTACGAGTTTTCGGTTGCCTATGTTACCCTCTTCATCCCTCTACCACCATTCATAAACTCCAACCCCGCTCAATTCCATGTGTTTTTTTGGGATATCCACCCAATCATCGCGGTTATAAGTGCTATGATCTCTCCACCCGTAAAATAATTATTTCTAGGCACGTTATTTTCGACGAATCTCATTTTCCGTTTGCCAAGCTTCACTCCCCTTCTTTAGAAAATTACCAGTTCTTAACTGAAGGCTTAAACCCTTTCCTGCTTCAACAACTTCAGCCCATTTCGTCCAGCTCCTTAAACTCGGCCCAATCCTCTAGCCCACAACCAAGTCCTTCTTCTCTAATTCACCCACACCAAGACAAACAAATTTCCTCACTCCGCCCAAAGAGCTCTTCTCTCCTCCTAGGCCTCCCTCTATTATTTCTCCTCACCCAGCTCCAAATTTCCAGCCCCATGCATCCCCACCTCCTCAATCATCTCGCAGAATCACCACTCATGCTATGCAAGGTATTTTTAAACCTAAACGCCAATTTAATTTGTCCACTTCGGTACAACCATCTTCTCTCCCTTGCAACCCAAAAGCCGCACTCTCTGACCCGAATTGGAAAAATGCCATGACTGACGAGTTTAATGCTTTAATTAAGAATAACACTTGGGATCTTGTTCCTCGACTGTCTAACACAAACATTATTTGTTCTATGTGGGTCTTTCGAATTAAAAAACACTCTGACGGTTCTTTTGAGCGATACAAAGCTCGTCTTGTTGGTAATGGCAGGTCTCAGCAGGTTGGGGTGGATTGTGATGAAACTTTCAGTCCGGTAGTGAAACCGACCACTATACGGACAATTCTCAGTATTTCTTTATCCAGGTCTTGGCCCATTCATCAACTTGACGTTCATAATGCATTTTTACATGGCCAACTCAATGAAACAGTCTATATGCATCAACCAATGGCTTTTCGGGATGCAAATTATCCCGATTATGTCTGTAAACTAAATAAATCACTATATGCTCTTAAACAGGCACCTCGGGTTTGGTATCAACGCTTTGCCGATTATGTCTCCTCCATTGGTTTCTCGTATAGTCGATCTGATCATTCTCTGTTTATTTACCGCCGCGGCAAAGATATGGCTTATATCCTTGTGTACGTCGATGACATAATTCTTAGTGCTTCATCTGACGAACTTCGTCAATCCATTTTGTCTCTTTTGGCTTCTGAGTTTGCGATGAAGGATCTCGGCTCTCTCAGTCACTTTCTTGGAATTTCTGTCACCAAACATGCTGGAGGTTTATTTCTCAGTCAGCAAAAATATGCCGAGGATATCATTGCCCGCGCAGGCATGTCGTCTTGCAAACCCGTCGCCACGCCTGTGGACACAAAATCTAAACTCTCTCCCTCTGGCACTCTGACGATGCTAAATAACGCACCACCAGTGGAAAGAGGCCACGTGTAATCTAAGGATGAGCCGTAAGAGATCGAGATGGCTAAATATGAACGAAAGATGGTGTTTTTGGTGTAATGCGGCTGAGTCCAAGAATGTATCTTGGATTGCCTACGTATCCTGTGTGAAAGTCCAGGAATCAAGCCTTACGTAGTTCCTGGAATGATGTATTTATAGGCACATGTCCTTCTTATGCCCTAGAACTAAGGGCGGCTGGAGTTATTGTCATAAATACCCTTAAAAGGGGGCTTGCCTCCTTTCCCAAGTAATCTGTGGAATGTGGGCCCAGGAGCACTGGCTAATGTATCTGATATCGACTCGAAGACGGCCGACGCGGGCGCCCGAGTTCAGACACTCGGTGAATCCCACTCGAACTGTGGTCTTCATTAGTACGTCTAGTATCGACCCGATGCCGATAGCCGGCCCAGACTTATTCAAATACCAGATGGACCAATCAGATAATTCCACGTGGAGGTGTGTATTCTCGTATCATCATAAGCCCCCCAGATCGGAGTGAAGCTCATCTCGAGTGCTGAGATCGGATCTGAAAATTCAAATAACCCTCTCGACACATGGTCTTCTTTAGGCGGGAACGCAGCCGTCCTATCTACCCGATCTAGTCATCGTAGGATGACGTCATCTTGTACTAGCATTAATGGGTGCGAGAAACGGCGTTTTATGCGGTCCACTACCCTTGATTCTCGCGTTATGTATCCTATAACGCCCACAATCTCCACCCTTTCAAATCATTTGCAAAAATTCACACGCATAAAAGGAGTCCAAGAGCTTGACGTTTTCATTCGTCATTTTAATCTTCAATGAGTTTCGTTTCTTAGCCGAAAAGTTCAAGTAAGCCCTAAACTCACTTAAATTCTCCTTCTTATTTTTATTTCTTGCATCTTCTCCTTAAGTCCATGTCTAGCAGTGATAGCGACTCCCAAAATAGAGAGGAGATTGTTGAAACTGAGGTAGAATCGACAGAAGAAACAATTTCTGAGAACCCAACTGCTTCCGGTGAGAGAGCTGCCGGAGAAGAAGGAGAGGAGGGGGAGCAGGAGGCATCCCCTCGACCCGTTGAATCATCTCGACCTGTTGCCAGGCGCAAAACCAGGATGCAAGGCCAGGGACCGTACGGATGTGTGTCAAATCTAACGCCAGAGAAAGCCAAGGCGATCTGTTTAAGATATGGAATCCCCTACTCGTCTGACCACATTAAAGTGTCACACGATCGATACCAGTTCGCATGCGACCCTCCCCTTGGGTTCTGTGCCATATACGAGGCGCAATTGAGAGAGGGATTAAGATTCCCCTTCGACCCGTGTCTAATCGCCGTCCTTCAATATTACAAGATCTGCATCACCCAGATCGCTCCCAATGGGATCAGGAGCGTAATGGGTTTCGCGCTGGCGTGTCGAATCGCCAAGGTTGAATTCTCGGTTCGACTATTCCGTCAGTACTTTGCCTTAGCGAGTTTGCAGGACGTGGGATGGTATACATTTTAGAAGCGTCCTCTGGCATCGGAGTTCGTGAGGAAAGTGATCTCGTCACATGGCGACTGGAAACCTAACTTTTTCTTTATTCGGCATGGTCTGATTAATATCGACATACATACTTGGTTCCAAAGGCCGCAAAAATGGCATGATCGGCTCAAACCGGATGTTCCCAGCGAGTGCGCGATCATCGAGTGCGCTCATCCCGATGTTGCGACTCGGAACCTACATTCTCTATATCCATTTGCTGACATCGAGACGGCAGGTCCAGGCGCTTATCTGGAACTCGATGAGGATGTTCGAGTTTTGCGTAGGCGACTTATTCGTTCTGTTGAACTGTTGTACTTGTATTTTCTAGATTTTTAATGCTGTTTTAACGTCGACCTATCTCTTGTTCGCAGTGGAACACTTTGCAAGGCTAGAGGCAGTTGGAAAGATGCCCGACCCTAAAAAGGTAGATCCCCGCACAATCCAGGAAATGGCTGGCATCAGGTCGAAGAAGCCTTCCTCGGGTACATCCGGCGGACAAAGGGGTACGACTCGTTCTTCTACTCCGGCCCCGGCATCTGAGATCTTAAGGAGTCAGCCTGACGAGGCTAATGTGGTAGAGCTGACCGAAGGTGACTTCGTCTCGAGAAAACGCCATAAATCATCCGGTGGTGAGACACGGGGTCGGGAAGGAGACCCGTAACTTGCTCCACCAAATTCTCTTGGCGATCCCGGGATGAACGTGCGAAAATGGAAGGCATGACTCCAGAGGAGCTACACGACCTTATCGTGAAGAGTCAACGAGTTGTGAGTCTTCTTTTATTTCCTTGTATCTTCAAGGTTTTGTCTGACTTCGAAGTTAACAATGTTTCACTTTTGCGGACACTGCCTGGCGCGCGAAAGTGGCGTTAAACAGAATCGAGTCTCCTCGGCGCTTTTAGAGGCGCGAAGGAGACAATTGCTAAGTCGACATCGGATCTCGAAGCTCAAAGCTAAAGCCGATAAGTTGGGCGATAGACGCTGGCGGAGTCGGATCTGTCTAAGGCACGAAAGACACATCTGCTAGAGACGCCGAGTGGGGCGGCGGTAAAATCGAGCCGGATCAAACCAGAGCCGAGCCGCTGCCTCTACCAAGGCTCGAGACGATCTTTCACCGAGGTCGATAGCTTCACGACCGGCAGAAGCGCGCTAAGAAGGATTTCGACATCCGACGAGTTTGATAACGACCGGCGCTTCGATGAGTCAGGCCATGAAGGGGGGTCTCGAACGACCGGGCGAAGTCAAGATGGTCGCCCCGACTTCGAGGTCAAGATCATCGGCAAAGCCTATTTATATGACCCGTCCCATTCCCGATATGGCGATACATCACCGATTTCAAGGTGGCGTGTCTCTCTATAACAAGTCGTGGTCCCACCGGAGGGAGCCGGTGAAGTGAATGCCGAGTTGGATGAACAGGTCGATCCCAATGCTTCGACTTCAAACCAGCCTTCTGCCTGATGCTCTTCCCTTGTCGCCTTTTTATTGAACTTTTCTTATTCGATCTGGTTGTAATAACATTTACATTTTTATTTGTCTAAACTTGTACTTGGTCATTTCGATCCCATAGACTTGACATTTTAATTTGCATTTTGATCTTTGAATCATTTTAATTTGCATTTTGATCTTTGAATTTGAATCATCACTATGCTTTTCACTGAATATCTTTTGTTTCTTGTTGATCGTTTGTTTAGGGTGTAGTCTTTTTGAACTTAATTCCCTTGAAAATGTTGCCTTAGGGGTGTAGTCCTTCGGACTTAATTCCCTCCTCAGCCCTCGAAGTGTAGTAGGAGTTCATGACTCCTGGTACACTTGAGTATGAGTCGACCTAGCATTGTGCTGCCTTGTTGGCTTGACTTGGCTTTTGGGTCGGAGCTCGATTCGACTATTCTGCTTTTGATCGGGCACATCGTGGTGCTTATGATCGAGCCGAGTTAAGGATCCATCGTGGGATGCTCCGACTGCTTAGCATCGTGGCTTACTGGCATGTCGGAAGTGATATAAGCATTGTCAGTGACTTGGCTTTATTCACTATTCCCTTCAGCTTAATCGTCTCGAGGTGATTTAAGCACTGTCAATGACTTGGCTTTTTTCACCATACAGCGCTGAGTTGTTCGGGTCGGAGAGTGGATGTCGCGGTCGATTATTGCATAATTAAAAAGAAAAAGAAACCATGCTTAATAAAAGGAATCGAAATATATCGTCATATCGACTTATATTACAATAGGTGAGAATAGAATCGCAAAAGTCATGAAAATAGAAAATAATTTAAACATAATACTTTCTGAGGTTGGTGGCATGCCAAGTTCGAGGGACTGTGCTTCCATCCGACCTGCCCAACTGATATGACCCCTTAGGGTGTACTTTCAAGATTTTATATGGACCTTCCCAATTCGGCTCGAGCTTGCCTATTGGGTCTCGCTTGCTTGGCTTCATTTTTCTCAACACGAGGTCTCCTACTTGGAAGTATTTGTATTTCACCTCGCGTTGTAATATCGAGCAATCTTTCTTTATAATCGGCCATCCGATACGCCGCCATTTCCTCTTCTCTTCGACATTGTCTTTTTCTTCTCTTAGATCGGCAAGATTAGTTTCGACATTATAAGCTAAAACCCGAGGCGATGCTAGTCCGATCTCTGCAGGTATCACGACTTCACATCCATAGGCCATGGCAAAAGGAGTTTCTTGGGTTGCTGAGTTGGGTGCTGTGCGATATGACCATAATATACTGGGTAACTGAGCTGCCCAATCTCGACCTTCATCTTCCAATCGTTTCTTCAATCCAAACTTGATCTGCCTGTTTGTCTGCTCGACCTATCCATTAGACTGAGGTCGGGCCACTGACGTCGTTCTGTGCTCGATCCTGAATTCTTTCAACCAATTCTGTACTCTATCATCAAGAAACTGAGTCCCGTTGTCCGAGACCAGATACTTCGGAATTCCGAACCTACACAAAATATTCTCCCATAGAAATTTTTTGATGGTCTGGGCCCTGATGTCAGTAAGAGCTTTGGCCTCGACCCATTTAGTAAAATAATCAACCGCAACGACGACGTACTTGAAATTCCCAGGAGCTCGAGGTAGGGGTCCGACTATATCGACTCCCCATTCATCGAAAGGCCATACAGACTCGATGGCATTCATTTCTCGTGCTTGCTGATGAGTTACCACATCGTGTACCTGGCGTGCTCGCAACTCATTACCAATCGACTCGCATCTTTTTGCATTGACGGCCGAATATCCTCCAGCTTGCACTTCCTTGCCAACATTCGAGCTCCGCAATGATTACCACAGACTCTCGGTGTATCTCTTCGAGCGATAAGCCCTCTTCTTTCCGATGCACATCGCATCAAGGTTACAAATGATTTTCGATAAAGCACATAATCGAAAAGAGCGTACCTGGAGGCTTGAAGTCGGATTTTTCTGGCCCGAGATTTATCGGTGGGGAGGGTTCCATCTTTCAAGAATAGTGCTATAGGATCCATCCAAGTCGATCTTTGGACTACGGGTTGCACGTCGACCTCGTTATAACTCCGCTCTGCTAGCATCTCAACCAGAACTTTCCTCTTAGATTTGAAATTCGACGCGAGTTTAGACAACGCATCGGCTCGCTTGTTCTCACTTCGAGGTACCTGTTCGATTAGGATCGTCTTGAATTTCGACATCAACCCCTGAACAACCTTTAGATAGCTTTTCATTGATTCTTCTTTAGCTTCATACTCTCCCCGCACGTGATTTACCACGAGTTGAGAGTCGCTGTATACCAGAAGGTTCTCGACCCCCAACTTTGATGCTAGCTTTAAACCTCGTGATTAAGGCCTCATATTCGGCTTCGTTGTTCGTAGCCTTGAACTCGAACCGAAGTGCATACGAAACTCTTCTCCTTTCGGACTAATTAGCGATAAACCCCGGCTCCCCCACTTCTCTTTACTCGAGGCACCATCGACGTGAAGTGTCCATCGCTCCTCTCGATGATCAAGCTTTCCTTGCTCTAATCGAATCGACAACCCTTACGCTAAGAAGTCGGCTGAGCTTGACCCTTGATGGTCGTTCGAGGTAGAAACTCTATGTCGTATTCCGCTAGTTCGACAACCCACTTGGTTAATCGACCCGATGTCTCGGGCTTTGCCAAAATTTGTTTTAACGGTTGGTTAGTAACCACAGCAATAGGATGTGCTTGGAAGTATGGCTTCAACTTCCTCGACGCATGAACTAAACTCGGCCAACTTCTCCGCAGGGGTATATCGATCTCTGCACCTTGTAAGGCTTTCGCGACAAAATAGACCGGATTTGTCCTGGTCTCCTTCTCGAACTAAGACAGCGCTTACCGCTTCCTCACAGATCTAGATAAACTAGAGCTTTCCCATCTCGAGGCGAGGATAGCGTTGGCAAATCGAGATAAATATTTTTCAAATCGTCAAACGCTTTACGACACTCCCGTCCCACCGAACGGACTAGCTTTTTCGAATCTTGAAGAAAGGTAGAGCTCTCTGCGCCGATATCGGCGAAAACGGTTGAGAGCCGCCATCCGACTGTCAACCTCTCTCGCACCTCTTTGACATTCCGAGGTGTGGGCATGCTTTGAGGGCCTCGATTTTATCTCGGGTTAGCTCGATCCCATCTCTCGATATCATGTATCCTAGAAACTTCCCGATCGAACTCCGAATGTGCATTTCTTTGGGTTGAGCTTCATTTTTGCCGCCGCAATACTTGAAAACTTCTTTCACATCGACAAGAAATCGTCCCAAGGACTTGCTCTTGATCAATAAATCATCCACATAAACCTCCATATTCCGACCTATCTCGCCTCTTGAAAATTTTGTTGACGGCCCGTTGATAAGTAGCCCTCGCATTTTTAAGCCCAAACGGCATCGTAACAAAGCAAAATGTGCCAAACTCGTGATAAAAGCGGTTTTTTCCGAGTCCTGTGGGTCCATAAAGATCGATAATAACCTCTCAGACGCGTCGAGGAACCCGAACACCTCGAAGCCTAGTGTCGAGTCGACTAACCGGGTCGATCTTTGGTAGTGGGTAAGAATCCTTAGGACATGCCTTGTTAAGATCTCAGAAGTCGACACACATTCGCCACTTCGATCCGCTTAACTAACACTGGGTTGGCCAACCAATCCGGATAAAATACCTCTTTCACGATCCCCGCAGCGAGCAACTTGTCGACTTCCTTCTTCACCGCCTCTTTTCTATCAGGTGCAAGATTTCTCTTCTTTTGCCGTATTGGCTTCTTTTTGGAATCGACGTTAAGTTGGTGCATAGCTATATCCGCCCGATAGGCCAGGCATGTCATCCGCCTTCCACGCAAAAACATCTCGAAACTCAACCAGGAGGTCGACCAAGGCTTTCATGTCGGGGTGTGGCAGCCACTTCCCGATCTGGACCCCTTGACCTCCTTCCTCCTTCCAAACTCGAACTTCCTCGGTCGGGTCGGCAGAAACCCATCTTCGATCTTCTTCTTCCTCAGGTATCAACTCCTCAACTAGCACTTGCCCAACTCCTTTTCCTTTGATCGTAACCAAGCTACAATTCCGGGCTACCTCAACGTCTCCCTTGACTTCATGGGTACCGTACCAGGTGGGAAACTTCATGCTGTTGTGGAAAGTCGAGATAATAGCTCTGAGATCATATAAAGCCGGTCGACCCAATATCGCGTTGTAGCCTGATGGGGCCTTAACTACAACATAGGTCATTTCCATCGTGACGCCCTTTCTCTATCTCCCGACCGTCGTTAACAAACCGATCGACCCGACAGGGGTGGATGGCCTGCCCGTAAATCCAAAAGAGGAGTAGATAACGGAATGATATCTTCATCTTTCGGTTTCATGGCCCTAAACGCCGAATAATAAAGGATATTAACGGGCGCTTCCACGCCGACACAAACCCTTTTACTCGACCCACAGCATTATCGCCTCGATCACCAATCCTCGCTATGATCGTGGGAACTCGGAACATCGCCCTTGGGTCCGTAACCTACTTCCGTTGTCAACCTGATCTTTTTCGATTCTCTCGTCCTGTCACACGAGTGCCGACTTGATCGAGGTCGATCCGACTCATGCTCTGTCACGATTGTGTTAACGTCATATCCGGCACGATTATCTCGATGAGGATCTCGGTTCTGAATTTCTTGACGGTCATCTCGGCGGTTGTCTCTGTGTGTTGGGTCCGATGACCTTTCCCGCCGATTCCTATTATCTCGACGTGGAGACCGATCTTTCTTTCCGTTGTAGCTCTTTCTCTTGTACTCCCGACGGCCCTTCGGCTCGTTTTTTTCTGACCTGTCAACGACTTCATCCAATCGACCCTCTTGGATACAGGCGTCGATATCCCTCTTCAAATCAAAGCATTCCACCGTGTCGTGCCCCACATCTCTATGATAGTCACAATACTTGTGAGTATTTTTCCTTTTCTCCGGATCTTTAGACATCGGCTTAGGTGTCCTAGCGATGTTCATCTTGATCATGATTGCCAATACCTCCCCCCGAGATCGATTGAGGGGGATAAAGTCTCGGTCTTTTAAATTTCCTTTCTTTCCCAACCGATCCGATATCGGAGCTGTCAGTCGATCAAAGACGTTTGACTTGCTTTCTTCATTCCGACCCCTAGGCTGAACCTTGTTCTGGCTTCGGGAGTCGTTCCTCGTGGCTTGAGGCCAAGTGAAATGGTGTGCAGACGCACTGCCTCTTCACCTTGGCAGAACCTATGGACTATGTTCACACATTCATCCATATCATTCGGCATTTTCTTGGATAGCTTATCATATAGCTTCATATTCCGCAGACCTCCCACAAAGGCATTGACTTGCAGCGCATCACTGGCATTATGCACTTTCATGGCTTCAAGGTTGAAACGTCTCATGAAGTCGATAGTAGATTCTCCTTTTCCTGCTTGATGTTCATAAGGTGGGTGGCACTAAGATGGAACTTCTTGTTCCCAATGAAAGCGTCTCGGAATTTTTGTCCCAATCAGAAAAAGCTAGAGATCGATCCGGGCGTAGCTTATGAAACCACTCCCGAGCTCGACCAGGTGAGCAAGGTATCAAAAGCTCGACACTTCATGGCGTCATTGGCGTTCTCAACCTCATCAAAGATATGTATCGATATAGATGGTCCTCTCGGGTCCGTAGTACCGTCATAGGGCTCCATCTTTGGCGGCTTAAAGGATTCGGCATCGTATATATTTTGATCTCGGGACTAAATGGTGACTCAAGCCATTCGGTGGGTTGATCTTTCCCCACAATGCGGTTGAACTCGCTTTGGATACTATCTTCGACCGACATCAAGCTTTTCTTGCTCGGGGCGTTTGCGGGCGTTAGTCACGCCGATTTCAATCGCGCCTTCCTCACACTCCTCTTCAACCCCAGTGGCCTCTTACCCTTAGCATTATCAATCTCCTTACGACTGGGGGTCTAACTCGTGTTCAACGAGGGATTGCAGATTCCTTTCCTATGAATGCCGAGGCTACCACCCTCTTCAAAGCGTCCTCATCCAAAGATGCTAAGTGGTCCGCCACGCCTTTGCACCGCGGGGAAGCCGAGGCCTGGAGGATCTGCAGAATCGGTCTAGATCCAGTGGGGACTTCTTGAACTGTGAGGAACCCCGCGGATCTACATCCGTGTGCTCTTCGATCTGCATGTTCTTGCTGTTCGTCGGTTTCTTCCTTCTTTGGCGGCACCATTGCAATCTCTTTACCAACTCACCGGTAGAAGGCCCTCCTTCTGGCGCCAAATAACGATGCTAAATAACGCACCACCAAAGTGGAAAGAGGCCACGTGTAATCTAAGGATGAGCCGTAAGAGATCGAGATGGCTAAATATGAACGAAAGATGGTGTTTTTGGTGTAATCGCGGTGAGTCCAAGAATGTATCTTGGATTGCCTACGATCTCGTGTGAAAAGTCCAGGAATCAAGCCTTACGTAGTTCCCGGAATGATGTATTTATAGGCACATGTCCTTCTTATGCCCTAGAACTAAGGGTGGCCGGAGTTATTGTCATAAATACCCTTAAAGGGGGCTTGCCTCCTTTCCCAAGTAATCTGTGGAATGTGGGCCCAGAGCACCGGCTAATGTATCGATATCGACTCGAGACGGCCGGCGCGGCGCCGAGTTCGACACTCGGTGAATCCCACTCGAACTCGTGGTCTTCATTAAGACGTCTAAGATCGACCCGATGCCGAGCCGCCCAGACTTATTCAAATACCAGATGGACCAATCAGATAATTCCACGTGGAGGTGTGTATTCTCGTATCATCACACTCCCTATGACGACCCCACATTATATCGTAGCCTCGCCGGCGCATTACAGTACCTCACTTTCACCAGGCCCGATATTTCATATGATGTGCAACAAGTCTGCTTACATATGCACGACCCTAAAGATATTCACATGCTTGCCGTCAAACGCATCCTTCGTTATCTCCAAGGCACTATGCATTTCGGATTGCATCTATATAAGTCCTCGATTACTTCTCTCACATCTTACACTGATGCCGATTGGGGTGGGTGTCCTACCACTCGAGGTCCACCTCTGGTTATTGCGTTTTTTGGGTGACAATCTTATCTCCTGGTCTTCTAAACGTCAACCCACACTCTCTCGTTCCAGTGCCGAAGCCGAATATCGAGGTGTGGGTAATGTAGTCTCCGAATCTTGTTGGCTCAGAAATCTACTTTTAGAACTTCATGGCCCTATCGCCAAGGCTACGCTTGTTTACTATGATAATGTCAGTGCCATATACCTATCTAGCAATCTGGTTCAACATCAGCGCACTAAACACGTTGAGATGGACATTCATTTTGTCCGTGAAAAAGTTTCTCGCGGGGAAGTTCGTGTCCTTCACGTACCATCCAGATATCAAATTGCCAACATCTTCACTAAAGGACTTCCCAGAATT
This sequence comes from Gentiana macrophylla, assembly GCA_026214975.1. Taxonomy (NCBI): domain Eukaryota; kingdom Viridiplantae; phylum Streptophyta; class Magnoliopsida; order Gentianales; family Gentianaceae; genus Gentiana; species Gentiana macrophylla. The sequence continues at coordinate 102,488,587 of CM047810.1, forward strand.
CTGTTTGATGATTTTCGATCCAGTCTAAGCGTTCGCGAACCTCCCGCTTCGACTGGGGGAGTATTAGACACCAAATATTGTAAATATTAATTAGGAATATCTTCTAGGCTTTATTACCTGTTGACTAGCCTAATTTATAGGATGATTTGTAGCCACCATTGAATGCATGTAAATGCTTGTAATATATATATATATATATATATATATATATATATATATTATACTGTAAATGAATATGAGAGACACAAGAATATCATTCATTCAGTTTCATCCGTCACTTCATATCAAAATACACTCACCACACAAGTATTTCCCATATAGATGACATTACATTTCGTCTGGAGGATGCCAGAGTATAGTGTAATTACCTTATTGTCCTTTCCTAGCGTAGTAGCTTGGTGTAACGTGTCATTGACAAGTGTCTAACACATGTCAATATCTTGCTGGTTATGAATACACTAGACTAGAAAAGGGTGTAACAGAAATAGCTCTCATCATTTCATTCTGGTAAAATATAAATCTAGCAAAAGATCCTTTTCTCTGCACCTTGTTTGGTTTTCCCCTCTGCTTTTTTTTGGGGGGCATTTAATTGAAAATATTTAGGGAGAGAGTCTCTATTACACTCGCCCGTCAGATGTACGTCATGCATATATTCAAACAAAACTGTTTTGTTTTTTGGTCCACGTGACGCAAATCTGACGGTCAGATTTAATAGAGACTCCCTACGTCAGAATTACCTGCATTTTATTTACCAAAGCATTCACAAGCATCTCTAAAGGTACAAAATACAAATGATTAAATAAGCTTGGCATAGTATTTACAGACATTTTGACTTGTTTTGGTAGTCCACCTAGGTACTCTCATTTTTAAGAGACACATGTATAACTGTAATGACAGGCTATATATCCAACAAGTAAAAAAAAAATTAAAAAAAAAAAAAAAACCATTAAAATTATGAACTTTCCCACCTTTGACAGCAGCAAAAGGATATAATTCTGTCTTATTTGTCAAAATCTACTAAAAGAGGGGCCTAAGAATTTTTGGAAGCTGGCTAACATTCACGGGCTGATGTTCCATTACCCTACACCCCCTTCTGCATCATTTGCATTCATCTCCCCCTTCCCCCTAACCCCCCCCCCCCCTATCCCCCACAACATGCATGTCATACTCGTTTATATATAGAGAGAGAAAGTAATTTCACACGGATACGTTATTCTGACTGAATTTGAATCAAAGAATAATTTTTATCCTGACCGAATTTATGTGAGGGTGTTGGATATTTGCTAGAATCAACATCAGTCAAAAACACAAATGATACTCAGGGGCGGACGCAAGATCTCGGATAAGGGGGGTAATAAAATTTTTAAAGGCAAATAAAAAATTTAAGGAAGGACAAACTATATGTATCGTACAAATTTTACTGTATTTTTTTCGGATTAAGGGTGGGCAATTGCCCCCTCTTGACTGTATGTAGGTCTGCCACTGGTGATACTTCTAAACTAATCAACATTCTCCCCAAAATACTTTACCAAAAAAAAAAAACATTCTCCCCAAAATTAGGTCAGAATCGATTAGCGAAAAAATGAACATTTAGTAGAACAATTTTTTTCCCTCAAAATAAAATAAAAAAACATTATTTTTATTAAAGCAAAAAGAAAAAAAGGTACAAAGCGTAACGGTCCATCTTAATAAAGTCCATAAAACCTCAGCACCCAACCATGCATAACGAAAACCTCTTAGTAACAAAACTTAATAAAAAAAAATCACTAATAGAAAAGAGTACGAATGTTTAGTGTCGAGTCTAATTCAATGAATCTAGGGACCCTTAAACCAATATCTCAAAATCTGTTTCGAAGTGGATATCTTTAGTTCTTCCCTAGATGTTGTCGTATCTCTTTCAGCATTACTTGAAGTGTAGGCGTTTGAGCGTTTCCTCAAAATTAATCCGTAATGGCGTGAGCTGCAAATCTATTTTCTTTTCAATTTTTATCGGTGTATCCGAAAACTCTGATTCTGATCCCGGCGGGTAATCCTCATAAGCATTATCTGAGCCTTCCTAAATAGACAAAATAATCACCGACTTCATCTTCATCATCATTAGTTTCTTGATTCTCCTTTGTAAAAAAAAAAACGATGTTTGTATCTCTACCCCAAAGAACACAACATCGCCTACTATAAATTTATAAACTATAGATTGTATAGATTTTCATTGTTTGATACATATAACCCTCATTGATCAATCAATATTTAAAATTGTGTAATATCATGATATTGTAACTTAAAACAACAACATTATCATTTTCCATATATATGTAAGTTGATATTCAACTCATTATTAGCCCATGATGGGCTAAAGAACAAGAAAGTCAATATTTAACAAATATTTTACCTCGGTGCAAAGACGATATCCATCGCACACGTGACCCCTCTATCCCGACCCGATAGACTGATGAGGAGATTAATCATGGTGGCTCAGCGTCCTCTTAGGTAGGAGGACCAGGACCACGTGTCCATAAGGAGTTACCCCGATTCACAGCCGTGATTCGATCCTGCGTTTTTTGATGCAATCTGTCACCTGAAAAACAACTGAGCTACCTGTGCGAGTTCATAATATTTTACCAATCCATCACATTACTATTATGATACTTATGCAACACACTGAATCGATTTTGATTAAAGGACCGATTTCAAAAACATGCCGGCATAAATAAGTACGTTACGATATAAACATATCCACCACAAGTAAATGAAGTAGTTAAACTAGTTTATTGTTTCCCATTAAAAGTATTTTATTTTACTTTCTCCTTGTTATAATCAAGTTCCATTTCATGAAACTACTACACAATCCCCACTTTCAATGGCGTCCCCTTGTGCTTCTTCTTCTTCCACTCCCAGTGATATTCAAAAGCTAGACCTCCACTCTGTCCGTACACTCTCTACTACAATTAACCAACATTTGAATGCATTAATCACAAACCCAAAAGCATGGAAATCATTAAAATCGAAATGCACGTCTAAGCTCAAGATTCATAAACAGCAAGAGGGACTTGAATTTTCTGATCATTCAATAGTATCAAATCTCTATTGGGGTATAAAATCAGTGGATGAAGCCAAAAGGGTTGAAAATGATGAAGAGGAATTCATTATTAAGCTTCAAAATGCAGAGAAAATGCTTCAAATCCCAGCTTCAATTGATGAAAATGGAGTCACAGGTGGAATCCCAAATGATTTCTTGGTTTGTTGTTCATATTTCTACCTTTCAATTGTCAGAAAACTACAAGGAGATGAATGGCAGGTGGCATTCCATTTTCTTCAAGCCCTTTTGGTATCCCCAAGAATTATGCAGAGTGAATTTTCCCCAGAAATTTGCAGAAATATATTGGAATTGTATTTCAAAGGCAAATGGCAAAAATCAGGAAATCTTGGTGAATATGAGGTTATGGGATTTATGGCAAAGGAATATAAAGCATGGATGATTTATTATCAGATTATGTCTGATAAATCTACAACTTCAAAATCCACCATTATTTCTCAAGATTATTTTGACTCTATCATGTAAGCATTAATTTCTTTTTACACTCTGTTTTATTATAATGCTGTAATCTCTAAACCATTTAGTACACTTTGAAGTAATAAAAACTTGGTATTTTGAAAGCCTTTTAGTTTGGATTATTTCAGTTTTAATCACCTAAATTAAAACCTGGTAATCTAAATTAAAAAAGGGCCAATGAAAAGTTGCAATCTTTTAAGCTGATTATTCCCCTGATAATTATGTTAAATCAGCCTCTAATTTCTCTGTGTTTTTGTAAACAGGTCTCCTCCATCTTTCAGAAGTGTGAAATTCACCAATAACAAAGGGAAAGATAGAGTGGTAAGTTTTTTGCCACCATTTTTTCTCTATTTTACAGAATTTCTATGGCGCAAAATTTGATGTGCAGCAGAATTTAAAGATTTTGAGTAAATGTTTTGTTTTCAATGATTAAAACTCTAATTTATCTTGCTTTACAGTATCAAGTTTTAGTTTCGATTCTTTTTATGTTCATTTTGGTATTTGATTTGTGCAGTATGCAAAGGTGTATGCACTGGATTCAGTAGGAGGACATGATTATGATGAAGCTGAAGAACACATAGTGATAGAAAAATTGAATATGCAAAATGATTCAAATAAAAATTCATACAAAAATAGTACAAAAAGTTCAGGAAGCAAATGCTTAAAAGATATAATTACTGAATCAGATTCTGAAGAAGATTCATGGTACAACTCTTCTGATGATGAAGAAACTTCATCAAAGGTAATCAATATTTTAAAAAAAAAAATATTTTAACATTGTTTCATTCTAATACTGATTTTTTTTCTTTTCCCTTTTTCGAATCAGGCAACGAAAATGGTTGGTGTAAATACGATAAACGAAGAAGATACTAACATGGTTTCTGCAGAATTTTCTCTGTCAAGATCATTTAGAGGTAAAAGCATATCGCGTAGAAGATCCGCGGAGATAGGAACATGTTTTTCTTCAAAAGAGAAATCAAAAGAGCAAAGGAGTTTAGAGTTATTTGATTACAATAATATTCATAAATCCACTCCACCAAAAGATGTTTTTGATTGGCCTGGAACTGGAAGTTCAGCTTCGAGTTTTCGCGATTCGATAAATCAATCACAAAGATATCAAGAAAAAAGTTTCCAAGTTGAGCAAGTTCAATTACTTGAGAAACTAATCACAAATTTCTGCTTCACAGAAGCGTTCGGGAATCCCGAGGTCGATTACACAGCAGAGATTTCAACAATGTATAAGCTCTTAAACAGTAAAAGAGGGCTTAAGTATTCTTTATTAAAGGACATGATTTTAGATCAGTTATTAATCTCGATTACGTCTTCGAAAGAGGAACAAGCCATAAGAGTATCAGTGACTATATTATCAGACATCATTTCATCCAACAAATCTGCGATTGAAGACGTGAAACGAAAAGGGCTACAGCTATACGATTTGGTTGAAGCGCTTAAACGAAACGTATACGAGGCGTCTGTACTTATATACTTAATAAATCCATCTCCTGAAGAAATGAAGACATTAGGGATCTTACCTTGTCTTGTGGAAGTTGTATGTACTTCAAACAGATGCAAAAACGTGATAAGATCCGTTATGTTATCGCCCCGAACAGCTGCATTGTTGATAATGGAAATACTCGTGACTGCATTCGATTGCAACACGAATAACTTGCATTTATCGAGAATCAGCTCGCCTCAAACACTTTCCGGGCTTTTGGATATTCCTGGAAACAACAATCTTGAGGAATTTGTCTCCTTGGCTAATATACTCATCAGATGCATGCGTTTTGACGCGGATTGTAGGAAATACATATACCAATACGCCCCGTTGTGTCCTTTTCTGTCTTTATTACAAAGTAACGAGAAGCGTGCTGCATCAACTGCATTGGAGTACTTCCATGAATTACTTCAAATGCCTAGGTATTGTGGTCGGTTTTCAGTGTATATATACCGATTCATTGATTTTGATGCATGTTTCATTAATAAATACATGGATTTTTCGGTTACAGGTCATCAGCCGTTGATTTATTGAATCGGATTAGAGAAGAACGAAACGAGGAATGTACAAGTGCACTGTTAGTCCTTGTACAGAATTCTGGAACTGAGTATGGACTTTTCGCCTCGAGTTTTCTGATTCAACTAGACATGCTGGTCAGTGATCTGTTTATACTGTTTTTACATCAAAAACATCAAAATTCGTTCTTTTAACTCAGCCTACACGGGGAGATCAGTTAAAAAAAGTACAGAATCCCCGTGTTCGGCTAGTCAAAAGGACGAATTTGGCATTTTTGCCCCTAATTTTTGCATTGGAGTCCATCTGTACAATTTCCCACCAAAATTTCGAGACACGTGAGCGAAATCTGAATATGAAACTGAAACAAAATACACATTTAATTCAGGAACAAGGTTCTAGGAACATTATACACCAAGAAGAAGCTTTAAATGTGCTTTTTAAGTCACTTATAAATGAAGAGAATCACAACATTCAATCCTTATCAGCAACAATACTTTCAAACATTGGTGGGACATATTCTTGGACAGCCGAACCGTATACATCCGCGTGGTTATCGAAAAAGACGGGTTTAACCTCTATACATCACAAGAATATGATTAAAAACTTCGAATTTGCTGAGGACAGCCAGCAAGATACCGGTATAGACGCATGGTGTAGCAAACTAGCTAGGCGTATCTTGAAGTTTGGTGATCGCGTTTTTCATCATCTCGAAAAGGGATTGAGCAGCAAATCGAAAAGGGTTTCTTTTGATTGTTTAACGACGATTACGTGGCTTGGTTTCGAGGTTGCGAAGAGTAGTGATGTGTTGCAAGATAATGCATGTGAAGTACTTTTGAGCAGAATAGAGCAACATTTACACCCTGGTTTTGAACTTGAAGAAAGACTATTGGCTTGCTTATGCATATATAACTACACTTTTGGTAGAGGTATTTTTACTATAACTACACTTTTGATTTTTCAATGGACAAAACTACCCTTATAATGAATGTACTCAACAGTTTTGTTAGTTCTGCAGGGATGAAGAACCTAGTTCAGTTTTCGGAAGGGGTACGCGAATCACTCCGACGTCTAGCAAATGTTACATGGATGGCTGAAGAATTGCTCAGGGTAGCTGACTACTTCCAACCCAATAAATGGGTAAGTATCAACTTTTACTACATTTTATTAACATATTTGAGGGCATTTTCGTCTAATTCATCGTTTCTGTACATAAAACGAGCAGCGAATATCGTGTGTTCATTCACAAATTGTGGAAGTATGTCAGAGCCATAGTGGAGCTGTAACAGCACTTATTTACTATAAAGGATACCTTTACAGTGGATATGCAGATGGTTCACTTAAGGTCTGTTTCATTTCCTTGAAATCTTTCGTATATTTAACATACATATCATTTAGGCCTAACGTATGCAACCTTACGTTATATATCTGTAAAAGAATGTTGTGACACTCGTATTCATGACCTCGGGTTAGCCCGTTAATGTTGTGCCACATATTGTAGGTATGGGACATCAAGGAACAGACAGCAACACTTGTACAAGACACAAAGATTCATAGAAAAGCTGTGACATGTTTTTCATTGCAAGAACAAGGGAACTGTCTGTTGACCGGATCATCGGACAAAACAATTAAGGTTTTAGGACATTATTTTCTTGATATTTTTGTGGGTTATTTGACAGCAGAATGTCATGAAATTTGTTTTTAGGAAATATAATTTTTAATTTATATTTGTGCAGATATGGAAGATGGTGAAAAGGAATTTGGAATGTATTGAGTCTATAGCATTAAAGGAATCAATTCAAAGTATATGTAATTACAGTCAAATGATATTTACAATAAGTCAAGGCCTTAAAATGAAGGTATATATATATATATATATATGAAATGTCTAAATTATCCTTCATTGTATTATGATATCATCAAAATACACTGAAATTGTCTTTATTATGTAGGCTATTGATGGGTCCAGAAATGTCACAGAAATTTTCAAGAATAAAAAAGTGAAAACAATGAGGGTTGCACAAGGAAAGGTTTATGCAGGTAGCAAGGATTCAAGCATACAGGTAGAGATCTTTCTCTCTTTCTCTCTCCCGGGGCGAAATTGCAAGATTAGTCCTGTAACTTGGCTTATATAGCGTTTTAGTCCTATTTTTTCCGCCCCGGTTGCAAAATTATACTCCAAATTATAACCAAATGCAAAATTCAGGAGCTACTGATCACGAATAACCGACATCAAGAAATACGAGCGCCACAAAAGAAATGGAGTATACTAAATAAACCCATCAATTCCTTAGTTGTGTACAAAGATTGGCTATATGCAGCTGGTGTAGCAATTGAAGGCTCTAAATTAAAGGTACATAAACATTATTCCGTAACGCCCCCCCGCGCGCTTACATAATTATTCGTAAAAACTGTAATATTATTATCTTTACTGATATATAATATAAATTCACTCAGGATTGGAGAAGAAATAGTAAGCCCCAGATTTCAGTTATGCCAGGGAAAAGATCTACTGTTATCGCAATGGAAATCGTAGAGGATTTCATTTATTTACATACAACTGCATCGAAAAGCAGCCTACAGGTAATTAAATAAATAATCGTTATATCAAATCGCATGCATTATGCAAAAAATTACGCGTATTCGTGTTTACAGGGTTATATATATGTGTTATATAGATATGGTTGAGAGAGACACAACACAATGTGGGAAGATTATCAGCGGGTAGCAAAATTACAAGCATACTTTCTGCTAATGATATGATTCTATGTGGTACAGAGACTGGGATAATTAAGGTTTGTTCGTTTTTATTGAAAGTGAATTTGATCCAGACCGTTGGATCACGTGAATGACGTAGAATTTATACTGTCATTCACCTGATCCAAGGGTCGGTATTACGAATGAGATTGTAACGAAATTACTATGTGTCACAGGGTTGGATTCCGCTGTAGAAGAAGATGAAGAAAAAGGGCAGGAATTTTTACTTTAATTTCGAATACATTGATTGTTTATGTAAAGTCAAATGTAAGGTAGAAAAATTAAGATGAATCACCATATAATTATGTGTATTATCAGAAATTATATCAGAGTGTAAATGTATGCAATGTCCCCTCGTCGTAATTTATCGATTTTGATTGCCTGAAAATTATAATTTTTTAGGGACAAAAAACAATTGCTGCTGGAGCAAAATTGTGATGAAATTGAAGCCTAATACCTGATAACCATGATTGTATTTATTGAGATATAATGTTAATTATCTATCTCTAATCAGCTTAAACTTTTGGAAGAGATGATAAATTATCATGGTATCAGAACGAGAGGTCCTGAGATCAAACCCCGCTCCAACCACAATTTACCAACAAAAAAAAAACCAAAAAACAAAATCCCCAAGTGTTGGGCCCTCTCCCCCTCTTCTATATGCCGACACTTGAGATATAATGTTGATTATCCACCTCTCCATGAGTTTACATCACTTTGTTGGGCCCTCTCCCCCTCTTCTATAGGCTGACACTTAAGATATAATGTTGATTATCAACCTCTCCACCAGTTTACATCACTTTCGGATCAATGCGACGTTTTAAATCGGAAGATAACTCAAAATATATATATCCGTTTTTAAATCAGAAATATCAAATACCCTTGAAACACACTTGGCAGACCCAGAAGGACGGGAGCCACCGGCTCAGCGTTGGCAAGGCACAAGGGCTGCGCCATCACTGACCTAGAAAGTTGCAAATACAAGGCCATAGTTACTCCTACACTCAGCCATATCAAGTTCTTGTGAGTAAGTATCTTGTTCTTCAAGTTCTAAGTCTTAGATTGTCATTGAAACCAGGGTTTTCAAGGTAATCTTCAAGTAAATCATGTTGTAGGTGGACAATACTTCTTGATTGAAGAGGACTCTGCAGTAAACACCCATAATCAACAAGGTAAGGACTCAACCGCATCAAAGCTTTTGGCATTTTTTGTGTTAAGTAACTTTAATGTGAATACATGTTGTTGTATGCATAAATTCACATTTTGAGTTTGCAGATCACTACTACAAAAAAACATAAAGATCAGGGTTTTTAAGTATGATATATATTCACATTAGTCATGGCCTCCATAGTGTGGCATATTGATGTGTGACATAAAGTACTTTAATCCAATCACAGTTACAAACTGTGACCTATTATAATAGTTATCACACTTAGAAACCGTGATCTATTATAGTTGGTATCACATTTAAAAACCGTAATCTATTATAACTTCATCACATTCAAAAACTGTGATCTATTATAGATCTTATCATACTTAAAAACCGGGATCTATTATAGGTTTTATCACACTTAAAAACCGAGATCAATTACAATTAAAACACATTTAAAAATTGTGATCTATTTTAGTTGTTATCACACTTAAAAACTGTGATTTATTATAATTTAAATCACACCAATAAAAGTGTTTTTTCAAAAACAATATATAAGCACACATATATTTTTGTCTTTGTCGGGACTCGAACCCGGATACTCTGAATTAACGAGCCACACTAATTACCATTAGGCCGATGCTTTATTTCTTCTAATTTTCGACCACACTTAACTAATATCTCATTATAAAATACCATATTATTTTAATCACAATCAAAAACTGTGATTGATTGATGTTTTTGTCTCATTTTTTCTAGAAACCGTGATAATAAAAATTATGATATATTTTAGTTGTTATCACACTTAAAAACCGAGATCTACTATAATTTCAACACATTTAAAAACTGTGATCTATTTTAGTTGTTATCACACTTAAAAACCGTGATCTATTATAGTTGTTATCACTCTTAAAAACCGAGATCTATTAAAATTTCAACACATTTAAAAACTGTGATCTATTTTAGTAGTTGTTATCACACTTAAAAACCGAGATACATTATAATTTCAATCACACCTAAAAAAGTGTGATCTATTATAATTTCAACACATTTAAAAACTGTGATCTATTTTAGTAGTTGTTATCACACTTTAAAACCGAGATATATTATAATTTCAATCACACCTAAAAAAGCGTGATCATTCTTTTTTTTTTCGAAAACAAAATAAACGCACACATATTTTTTGTTGCCATTGGGACTCGAACCCGGATACTCTGGATGGATACTCTGGATTAAGAAACCACACTAATTACCACTGGGCCGATGCCTACTTTATTATCATTTTCGGCCACACTAATCTAAAATATCATTATAAAATATCATATTATTTTAATCACGCTTAAAAACCGTGATTGATTGATGTTCTTGTCTCGCTTTTCTTAAAACCGTGATAATAAAAATCGGATATATTTTAGTTGTTATCACACTTAAAAACCGAGATCTATTATAATTCAACACATTTAAAAACTGTGATTTATTTTAGTTGTTATCACACTTAAAAATCGTGATCTATTATAGTTGTTATCACACTTAAAAACCGAGATCGATTATAATTTCAACACATTTAAAAACTGTGATTTATTTTAGTAGTTGTTATCACACTTAAAAGCCGAGATCTATTATTATTTCAATCACACCTAAAAAAGTGTGAACATTTTTTTTCACACGTAATAACTGTGATAAAAAAATTAAGTGTGATAAATATACATTTTACTTGTCTCGGTTTTTTAAAGTGTGATCCTTATCTTTAGATAAGTGTGATCTATGTCTCTTTTCTTGTTAGTGGATATAATTTGTCTCACTTTTTCTATAGTTGTGCAAAAATATCATGAATTCAATCACAGTTTAAAAATGAGATTAATTGATATAATTTATCTCACTTTTTCAATAACCGTGACAAAAATATCAGACCAATTTAGTCACAGATTAAAAGTGTGATTGATCGGTATAATTTATCTCATTTTTTGAATAACTGTGACAAAAATATCATATCAATTCTGTCACTGTTTGTGAGATTGATTGATATAATTTATCTCGCTTTTTAGAAACTGTGACAGAAATATCATATCAATTCAATCACAGTTTAAAAATGAGATTGATTGAAATAATTTATCTCGGTTTTTCAATAACTGTGACAGAAAAATCATATCAATTAAGTCACACTTTAAAAATGAGATTGATTAATATAACTTATCTCAGTTTTTCAATAAGTGTGATAGAAAGCTGTAAGTGTGATATATATATTTTCGTTTGTCTCAGTTTTATTGAAACTGTGATTGTTATATTATCTTAAGTGTGACCTATATCATATTTTGTAGTAGTGGATGCCTTCTTGCTACCGGCTTAGTGGTGGCAACCCACACTCTCAGCTCCAGGTCTGGCCATCTACAGAGCATCAACAGATTATGGAACATGCTTGAATCAATTTTGAGTTTTTATGACGGTTATGCGCAATTTCCAGAATGTGAGTTTTTATTAGAAATCATGATTTTAGGCTTTCTATGATTGAGATGTGGTAGCCATGTCTATAGGATATTTGGTGTTAATTTCATGTCAAATGTTGTTCATGTTCTTAAATTGTTGATACTTGGTGTTAATGACTTCAAATATGTAAATTATGTATGTATGGACAAAGTTATAACGATTAGAAATCATGTTTATAGGGCTGAAACTGAATTTTGTGAAATAATTAGAAACAAGTATGTGCAAAATGGCTTTGTATGAGCACTGACAATGCTAAATATCGTCGTGTATCAATCTAGGCCGTTTAATCTAGGGTAATATGAGCGAGGGATGGTTTTTTGGATGGATTTAGACTGAGCTTGAGAGTTCCTCTCTCAAGTTGCCTATATATCCTGTTGATTATTCAGGAATCAAGTCTCCGTAGTTCCTTAGGGGTTGTTTATATAGAGGACGTCTCATCCAAAGCCTTGTCCTGCAAGGATTCTAATTCTTAGTCCCTAAGGATTATTAGTGTATATCCCTATAATTTATGAGATAATTACGGATATTTTGAATAATGGATCATAGTCTTAATGACTTGAGATTCTTTCCATGTTTATCCTATTATATAGGAACATGTTCACATATTACATAAGGGAAGCTATCAACCGTCCCGCGGCAAGCTCTTGTGGTTGTCTCGACCCTCTCGGCTCTGCCATTCTTCTGTCACGACTGACCCGTCCTGTGGGGGTCTGCTCGGAAGGGGTTCAAACCCGCTTTATAACTTATTGCATGGCACATGGCCGACCTGCGTCGAGCCCCTCCAGTCCGACTCAGCCCGTACTACGTAGACCCGAGCTCCCTAGCAACCTAGCCGACCTATGGAGGTGTTTGTTCGGAAGAGCGGGTAAGACCTCCCACCTGGGGTTCAGATCCTCCCTTAGGCATAAAGTGGGGCTCCTGGCCCTTAATGTTGCAGTTTCTCTGTCTTCATTTATTATTTGATCAATCAGGAGATGACACGTGGCGAGGCTGGGTTTGACCTCCTCTAGCACTAATCATGATCATGTTGATAAATTGATATGTTTGTGTTGTGGAACCTTAACTATGCTTGGAATTCATGTTCTTAAATGTTTGGAGATCATGTTCTAAGGTTGTTATTGAATGTTTACATGAATAAGAACGACAAGAAAGTGTTGAATATGTAATACAACTTGGGATGCTATTGGTATGTATGCACTTTTATTGTTATGTAAACGATAATGAGACCATGGATGTATGAAAGTGTAAATAATGTAAGATGAGAAGTGGTCTCCTAATAAATAAAGAAAGCAATGTGAAAGTACAAAAATGTAAGGTTCATGGTTAAGTATTAGACTTTGAAAAAGGACAATAAACTCTTGAGGGTTCCCAACATCAGGCCACTGGTTCCGGAAAAGAATAGAGACAAAAAGGCTAGAGGCGATCAAGCCCCGTCCACGGGATAAAACAGTGGACATTTTTGGTTTGTCACAAAGTAAAGTTTTCAGGCCTTCTACATTGGGGGAAAATAAATATGACGCAATACTCATGAATCAATACATATATGTTATCACATATATCACAAAGGATACAAAATGATAAGATAATGAAAGATTCTTAAATGACAGGTATGGCACGTTTATTTTTTTATTAATGCTTTTTATGTGATCAAGTAAGAATGTTAACCTTACGAGTAGTTATTTTTTTAATACTTGTGCATTTCATTTTGCGAAAGAAAATTTGGAATTGTATTACAATCCAAGTAAGTGGTATAATTCCCTTTGGTGCTAATATATCTTTTCTGAGCTTCAAAACTCATCCCTAATTTTAACATTTTACAGATGATTAGTTTTAGTAGCGACAAGGGATCAAGGATGAAAGTGACTCCTACTACCCCCATCTCAATAGACTATACTTGGAGCCGGAGTACCTTCAATGACTATCTTCTCTTCCATGGATATGTATATGAATTATGAATTGCGATTTGTAATATCCGTGTCTTTTAATATTTGTTAGAGATGAGGGCGGTCCTTCTAGCTCTCGTGGAGCGCTAGAGGTTGGGGGTGAAATGTGAGATGTATCTTAGCCATTGATTTGTGTAAGGTGAGATGAGTGTCCATGTGGCATAGTGAGTGTACTACTTTGTTATGCCACATAGGATAGTATCTAGTGTTAAATTATCTCTTAGATTTGGTGTGGTAATACACCATATATGTAGGTTGTTGCTGACATGAAGAATTAATCAATACCATTTGATATGCCTACACTGCAATATGGTCCGCGGATCTCTATTCGGATCCTCTGGCAGCCATAGCTAGAAGAAGGCCGATAGCCATGAAGTCCGCATTACACTAACCACGTTAATATTAAGGGATTATGGCCCAGCTAATAGGCTTGCAACGCCATGAGAAGCGAGATCGGGCTAGGGGGCCGACCAACATATATCCAAACAATCAGGTCTACCAGCGACCTCGCCCATGACACTTAAAGGAAGAAGCTACCACTGATTTGGCAAGACAAGGACATAAAAGACACAAGGATCATCAAGGTCATCAGGGGCGCAACCTATTTGCTTTGCTACGAGCTCGCTAGTGTAGATAAATATCTATTTGTACTATATGTCCTTATTTGTAAATTAGCCGAACTTTGGTCGGCCTCTTCCATACAAATAGGGCACCTTATCAAGGGGGGACAATTAGTGGAAATCTAAGGCTTACTCTGCCAATTTATATACTCTCTCCACTTTCATTTGCGCCACCACCGGAATTCCACATCAGCACCGCACACCACCACTTTCATACACTTTTATAGCTAGATATCCACCACTAAATCACCACTGAAAATACCATGATAATTTCAACATTTTCACCCTTGTTGTTTTTCAGTTTTTCTATCTAGGAAGCAGAGCTGGGTAGCTCCGGTTCACGACGGCAGCACCGCCGGAAGCAGGCATTGGTGGCAGTGCGGGAAGCTCGACTCAAAATACATCTCCCCTGACCACTACAGCCTCACAAACTAAAGTTGAGGTTGTTATTGGATTTCCTCTGCCCTCGTTTCCAGGGTCTTTTAGCTTCGTGTCCATCCTTCTTCCGTCGTCTCTTGGACCGTTTCTTCATACCTATGACAATCCAACCTTTGCCATCTTATTCCAAAATCCAATTTCTGGAAGACTAATCAGTCCATTCGTAGAAGAATGGGATTCTACATATCAGCTACTGATGGGATGATTTCTTATCTCCATGACTGAGCACGCACTTGCAGAGGTAATTGGATGCTCAACTTCTGCTAAAATTTGGCCTACTTAGAGTTATTGTTTAATAGTCAATTTGAGGCCAGATTACTTGAATTCAAGAGTGCTTTGACAAAGACTGAGAAAGGACATAAATCTATGGCTGATTACCTAGCACTGATGAAAACATTTAGTGATAATTTGGTAGTAGGTGAACACCTGGTGTCCAAATCAGAGTTAATTTTAGCTGTTCTTGGAGGTTTGGACAAGGAGTAAGAAGCTGCCATTGTGAATATCACAACTCAAGAAGAGTTCTTGTCCTAGTAGGAAGTGCAATCTCAATTGATGATTCATGAAAGGTTACTTTCTTGGTTTAATTCCATTGCTTCTATGACTCTCTCAATTTAATCCTATAACAAATCTAGCCACACAGGCTCCTAATATTCCTAGTTCTCATAGACCTTTTAGCAGGCCCAACAACTCCAATTCAGGACAGTCTAGGGGCAGCAGTGGTTTTTGAGGTGGAAGAAAAAAAGGTAGAGGTGAAGGCAAACAAACAGTGGCAACATTGGCAACTTAATGGTATGCCAACTCTATGGCAATAATGGTGTTGGTCCCTTGAAACGGCTAACACAAGTTTAGAGGGGGGTGAATAAACTTGTCACCAAAAACCTAACTGAAAACTAAATCTTAAACCAGATTTAGTTCAACTTAAACTTGTGCAAAGTTAAGCTAAATTAGCTGAGTATAAGTCAAAACTGACTTATCCTTAACTGAGTTAACCGGCAGCGGATTAAATTAAGCCTTTGTAAAATATGAATAATCAGTTAATATGCTGACTCAGTTTCTGGTGTTTGCTGAGTATGTGAACTAGATGAATGTAGTTATAATGCAGTAAGTAAATGCGTAAGGTAAATAGACAAGAATTAAAGAGGTTCCAGGTGGTGTAATCCTGTCAGTCCTCTCTTCTCCTATGATGCGGAGGTCAAATCCACTATGTTCTTGAGGTTTAAAGTTACAAAACACATTAAATTCTAGACACTTGATTGTCCTTCACTAATCCCTAGCTTCACAATCTTCCAGCTTCAGTCTTCAACAGGTAGAATTGTTGCTTGAACTAAGCTTGCTACACTGGTCCTTAGAGGATTGAAATGCCTCTTCACCAGCTCATCACAAACACAGTCTTCCTGACTGCAGCTCAACTGTCCTTCACACATTCTTTGTGTTTCACAGTCTAACACCTTTGATAAAATCAAAGTTGAGACTTGAATCAACAACTATGATTCAATTGTGATTTGAGCTTTCTCTTCTAGATATGTAAGTTATGCACAACTCTGTTTTCTTCAAATTATTGATCTTGATGTTTCTTTGAATGCTTATGAAAACTTGAAGAAATTTCTTGATCTTGCAATTAAGTGCTTAGCAGGGATTCTTTTGATTTGCTTTCCCCCTTAGTATGAACTTTCTTGATTCAATTAAATCTTAGAATTCCGCATCTCTTCTTGTGGTAGAAGTGATCTATTTATAGTGGTTTCTCTAACGGTTTGATCATTTGAATTTGAACCTTATAGCCGTTAGTGGTCCTGCTTTTCTTTTGTGTGTCAGTGTCCTACCTGACATTTCTGTATGTCCAATAAGATTGATTATCTTATAACGGTCAGAATTTTCTTCAGTTTCTCTTAACTTTAGTTAAAAACTAATTCAAACATGACGTAGTCAGTTTCCAGTTTTTAAGAGCATTAACTGAGTTTTTACTCTTCTTCAAAATCTCAGTACTCCATTATTTATCTGATTATAATTGACTAAATCAGAGTACACCATTCTCAATAAATCATCTAAGATATCATTGTCCTTATGATTCTTAGGCCTTTATACAAGATCCATAAAGTCAGTTCAGGTCATCACAATCATGCCTGAAGTCTAACTTCACAGTCTCGACTTTAGTATTTATAAACTGAGTTTGAACCCTCGCTTTTTCGCCTTCAATAATCGAGTCGATCCTCGCTTCTTCGATAATCGAAGTCTGTTCCTCACCTTCATTTTTAGATAAGCCAACCGAGTCTCAGTGTCCTCAAATGAACTTACCTTCTTCGGGCCACGTTGATGTGCTCTTATGTCAGTTTTCTAGTATCTCTTGTGATCTCAGTTTCCTTAAGTTAGATACCCAATTTCTCAGTTCTAAGCCAAGAACTATTACAGTGCTTGTCTGATTAACTTATACAAATATTAGACTCTATTAAATCTTATACATTGATTTCTAGACATCTTTTCGCTTTGCACTATAACAGCTAGTTATGACACTTCATCAATGGGGTCTAAAGATAATAACTGAATAAGTGATGAATCATCATCAAAATAAAAAAATTATTTCCATCAAATGGCCACACTATGCCAGTGTGTTGGCATAGGTTTGAGACTGATTTTCAGGGTGTTCAAGTTGCTAATTCTTCTGCTAATGCAAATGTCAGACCTAAACAGATCTCTGCTCTTGTTGCCGCTTCAAGCTCTGTGCAAAATTGTTAGGAAATCTACGCAGGAACGCAACGGAATTTAAAATTTATTTCCTTTTTACCAAGATCAACTTCGCTTAAAACAATAAACACGTTAAGTAGTAGATGGTGAATACATTGTTTAATCTATAAGACTGAAGCTTTGACCGTCTAAGGAGAGTATTCGTGTGCGCAAGCCATCCACGTGTCCGGCCTCTATCAATATCCACACGAGCACCTCGCCGGAATCCTTTCTGGATAGCTACTAGAAAAACTCGGTTGCTAGACCGGCTTTTTCTCTCTCTCTCAAAACTCTCAAGAAGACTCTCTAATATTTTCTAGTAAAATATTTTTCTCTTGCAATTGTGATGTGTAAAAGAGCTAGGTACCCCTCACCTTATATAGATGAAGGTGGCGCCCATAGCCCCTTTATTGCCTTGGAGAAGAGTCTTGAGTGGAGTAGGGAGAAAAAAACATTTTACTAGTAAAATAAAGAAAATATATTTGATTGATTTATCTCATTAAGTAATTTCCTTAATCTTATTAAGGATTTTCTTTAATATCATATATGATAAATATTCAATATCTTATATTAGAAAATATAAATATATATATCAATTATACATGTTTATATATAACATATATATACTACACATATATCCATCCATATATATTAATATTCAATATTAATACATAATATAATACTATGATTAATTAATTTGCAAAATCCTTGTGTATCATATACACATCATATGCGCCAACATAATTATTATCTTGTATTATATTTATTTATAATAAATAAATACCACAATATTAATTTATCACTATAACACTTTATAGTCGAGATAAACTTTCCTTATTTGGTTATCACTATAACCACATTTTAATCCGGCTAGATGTGTTCTTATGTGTGTGACCCGATAGGCTTCCGAATATGTTGGTCGTAGGCACAAAGTGCATTTACTAAAATATCCTTCATACCTAACGATCAAGAAATAGCGTCTAACAACACATCGTGACACCTAATCATCGGAAGTGTCAAAAGCGATGACTACTACCTTTCATGTGAAACGGTTACCGCGTAAATAGAATCCTATCGCTGTTACAATATCCAAACGGTCGTATCTCGAGTGTCAATACATCAACGACCGTATCTTATAATTTGGATATCATGCTCTCTCGAAGTAACTCAATTATTTCCACTTAGCAAAGATTCATGAGAGCTAGACATTCGGATATTTATTCCTACTATTAGGATACGCGATTTCCGGACGAGTGACATGAATATAATCCTACGTATGTTCAGTATCACACCCAATCACTACCACATGATCGCCCCATGGCTAGGGGAAACCTCAATAGTGTCAAAGCATGACAATCCACACCATGATGCCATGAAGACTCCGGTCTCAGGATAATTACACAACCGCCACATAGTGCGACACTTAATGTAAGTGGGTCAGGCTAACATATGCATTCTCTAATACACGTCCACGTATAATCCAAGCATCTCTACACTTTGATAGATGAGATCTATCCCTATCTTCAATTAGATAGAAGACATCTAATACGTGCTAGTCTAATCGTACCATTAATGTCCCCTTTAATAGCACATATGACTAGAGACATTTAAGTATCAAACCTTTTAAAGTGAGTCGAGATCTCATCAACCATAACCACTATTATGATATATTTCTCTTTCACAATTTGACACTATGGACGTTATCATATATATAATATCTTAATTGGTCCGTTACACGAACAAATATATAATAACATAAAAGCCATTTAATATATGTGTATACATAAAGAAATAGTAGAAATGATCCGACCCGGTCGGATCCGGTCCAACCCAATTGGGTTTAGGACACTATTTCAACAAAGATCATTCTTGGTATTTGGATAGTGGTGCAATTAATCATGTCACTTCTGATTTGGGAAGCCTCAGCCTGAGCATTGTTTACATTGGTAATGACACACTAACTATATGAAATTATGATGCATTGGTTATTCAGCACGTTGGCACCCTCGCTCTACACACCTCTCTTCTACCTTTAGTTCTTAAACGCGTTCTCCATGTTCCCCACATTACAAAAAATCTTATCAGCATATCTAAACTTTTGTCTGATTATCCTGTTGCTATTGAGTTAAACTACAATTGTTTCTTTGTCAAGGACGAGGCTACAAAGACTGTGCTTCTCTAGGGAGAACTCAAGGATGGCCTTTGTCAGATAGCCTCTCTGGATGCTGAGACATACCATATCGATCTCCCTTCACTCCAATCCCACTAGTTTGTTGAGTTCCTGTCATTATGTTATTCCTAAGGTTGTTATGAATGTAGAGTCTGTGAAACTTGATCTTGATCCCAATGTTTGGCATCAAATATTAGGTCGTCCCTCTAGTATGGTGTCGAGTCAAGGTCTGAATAATTTTAATGTTAAAGTCAATGGAACTCTTAGTTTTTGTGAAGCCTGTCAGTATGGTAAATTTCATGCTTTACCCCATCCCCTGTCTAATTCACATGCTCAAACACCTCTTGAACTTATTCACACTGATGTATGGGGCCTTGCTCCAGTTAACTCTATTGAAAGTTTTGTGTATTATGTTCACTATTTGGATGATTTTTCTCGATGTTCTTGGGTTTATCCTCTTGAACACAAATCAGAAGCTTTCACTATTTTTACTCATTTTCGGTCTCTAGTTAAAAATAAATTTTCTTTCAAGATCAGGTGTGTCCAATCTGATTGGGGTTAGGAATATAGGTCATTTAGTTCCCATTTATCCACTCAAGGTAGTATGTTCTGGCATTATTGCCCTCATGATCATGCTCAAAATGATAGAGTTGAAAGAAAACACAGGCATATCACAGAATTAGGCCTTTCCATTTTAGCTTAGGTTTCTACGCCACTTAGTTTCTGGTGGCATAATTTTTCCACTATAGTCTCCCTGATTAATAGTCTTCCCACTTATGTTCTCCACCACAAATCCCCCTTTGAGTGCCTCACTGGCCATAGACCAAACTATACAAGGTTTAAAGTCTTTGGATGTCTTATCTATCCCTACTTGAGACCTTTCTAGTCCACTAAGTTTCAGTTCCATACTAAGAGATGTGTCAACTTAGGTCTCAGTGTCTGCCATAAGGGATATAAATGTCTTGATGACATAGGCAGAATCTATATTTCCAACAATGTTGTTTTCAATGAGGCCCTGTTTCCCTTGGCTGAAGGTTTCACTCAAGGGCCTTCTAGAGCTATTCTTACTAATCGCTCTCCCTCATCTTTTCCCTCTTTCAAGTCTCAACAAAAAGGGCCATCTACTCTTCCATTGTCCAGTCTGAGTTCTCCTCGTAATTTCCACACATCATCTGCACTTAGTTCCCTCTAGTTCATCCTTATCCATCTGTCTTTCCTACACCTACTCCTATTTCTCTAGTTTCTTCAGCACATTCTTTTTCTCTTCCTTTGAGTTCTCTTGACCCCGCTTCCCCTCCTATGAATTCAAATGTTCATGATTCATCTCTCACTCATTCTCCACCCCATGCACCCAAACCTCTCCCACCACCTCGCTACATGCAAACCAGGTCTAAAAGCGGTATCTTCAAACCAAAAACATACACTTGTTATATAACTAATGCACACTCCTTTCACAGTGAACCTGCCAATGTATCAGAAGCATTATCAAGTTCTGCTTGAAAAAGAGACCATGATGGAAGAATACAAAGCCCTCATTCACAACAAGACTTAGGATATTGTTAAACATGCACTTGGTCAGAACTTGGTGGGAAACATGTGGGTTTTTAAATTAAAGTTGAGACTAGATGAAACCGTGCTTAAACACAAAGCCAAGCTTGTAGCTAAGAGCTAGAACCAGAATTATGGAATTGACTTTACACAGACCTTCAATCATGTAGCAAAATCATGTTGGTTGTTACTGTATCAATGAATTGGCAGATAAATCAAATAGATCTAAATAATGCCTTCTTGAATGGACCATTTCAAGAACCAGTTTATATGGCTCAGCCTCATGTCTTTGAAGACGCAACTAAGACATGATATGTTTGCAAACCAAATAAGGCTTTGCATGGTCTAAAACAAGCACAAAGAGCATGCTTTGAGGCTCTTAAAAGCCAGTTACTTAATTAGGGATTTACATAGACAATGTCTGATAACTCCTTGTTTATATTACAACCTGGGAAACAAGTTCTTTTCGGTCTTATTTATGCTGATGACATTCTCATTACAGGGAATTCTCTAGTCTTGATTCGAAAATTTATTCAACAGCTAAATTCTAAGTGTTCTTTGAAATATTTGGGACCTGTTACACATTTTTTGGGTATGCAGGTTCACAGAGATAGTACAGGGTTATATCTTAATCAAGCTTACTATGCCACTCATCTTCTAAAGAAACTTAACATGGAGCATCTCAAACCATGTCCAACACCAATGGTTCTATAGAAGCAGCTGGTGCATAAACAAGGGGAGCCTCTATTCAATCCTACTATCTATAGAGTGCTATTGATGGATTGGAATATCTTACACTTACAAGGCCTGATATAGCCTTTGCAGTAAACACACTCAGTCAGTTAATGCATGTTAGGAACATTTTATTGTGTTTTGCTGATGGCCATACTAGCTGTTATAGCAAGCCTGAAATAAGTTAAAAATCTCTGTATAAGTCTTTACTTAGAGTCTGACATGTTGTATAAGTTGAGTCAGACAAGTATTGTACTAGTTGGTAGGATGGCTAAGTAAAACAGAAATCTGGCAGAGTGAAGACAGCCAAGTACCAGCAGAGAAGCATGCAGTCATATGGACTGACTTTATAAGCAAAGAAGTATGTGATGACCTTGGATAAGTCTAAGCTATATTACAAATCATGAAACTCATTGTTTAAATATGGTGTATACTGATCTCACACAAATCAAGATCAGTGAAGTGCATGAAATGCCTGAAAGATCAAAGAAAGTAAGAAACCAGTGAACCGGAAAAGTAAACTGTCTACCGGCTAAGTAAAGGAAAAGCAGTGAAGGAAGAACTAATCAGCTAAGTCAGCAGGAACACTTAACCAGTCATGTAACAGACAAGTGAAGGAACAGCTAAGCAATTCAATCTTATTCAGAACGTGAAAAATAAGGAAGATTCATAAGATCAAGCATTAAATGTAGAATCAATCAAGGACAGATTTTATGATGGACGTTTGAAGAAAATCCGGATCATTGAAATCAAGGAGAATTAAATCAGGATGAATCAAGAATTAAATCAAGGATTATTCTCAACATTAAATAGCCAACAGACGGAATTTTAAATCAAGGATTATCAACGCTATAAATAGAAGGCATTGATAGACAGAAAGAACGATGATTGAGATATACAAGAACAAGCAGAAACTCTGTCAAAATCCTAAGCCTTCTTTCTGAACTTAAAAGGAGACATCTAGAGATCAACTCATCAATCAGAGCTACAAATACACATCAAATAATGTGATTGATCAACTACTCTGTGAATTCAATTCACACCCAGTCAAGCAACTGAATCAGAGCCATCTGAGAAGGAGTTGTGTTTGTGATAGCTACTGAAAGATTTGTTCCCAAGGAGCAGTGTGTTGAAGAATGAGTCACTGAAGCTTTTCAAGCCAAGGAGTGATAGTCTTGTAGATTGTGAAGCTTGTGTAGCCAAGGACAATATTAATATTGTATTGGTGAAAAACAATAGTGAATTCATCCAATCATCACAAGAGAAGAGTGGATTAAGGGATTACACCACCCTGAACCACTATAAACTTTTATGTCTATTTACTTTCAACATTTTACTTTACATCACTTTATTTTATTGCATACTATATCTGTGTTTGTATAACCTACTTTGAAACAGTATTAAAAGAATGGACTTATCCGCTGCCCAAAAGATTTTAAAATAAGAAAAGTTTTTGAAACTCCAATACAGTCATTCACCCCCTCCCCCCACTCCCTCTGACTATATTTTTACCCTTCTCTAGGACCAAGAATGCAAGATTCCCATACAGAACATTGGTTGGCACTTAAAAGACTACTGAGATATGTTCAAGAAACACTTCATATGGGCCGGCACTTTATATTCTCTTCTAGTTTGAACCTTCATGGTTTATTGATGCTAATTGGGATGTGAGTATCTTTGACAGGAATTCTACGTGTGGTTATTGTGTAGATCTTGGAGCTAAGAAAAACAAGATGTGGTCTTAAGATCTAGCAGTGAATCTATGTACATATCACTTGCAAATCTAGTTGCTGAAGTCAAATAGATCAAACAACTGCTTGATGAGATGAAGTTTTATCTTCCCAATCTGACAATTCCGTGTTGTGACAACACAAGGGCTGCCTCACTAGCACCGAACCCAATCTACCATGCAAGAACTAAGCAAATAGAAGTGGATGTTCATTGCATCAGAAATTAGGTGCTTAATAAGGATTTGAGAGTGTGCTGCATACCCTCAAGTGATCAAGCTGTAGATTGTTTGACAAAGGCCTTGCCTATTTCAGTGTTTCAAGATTTATGGACAAATTCAATGTGACATATCCACATATGAGTTTGAGAAGGGCTATCTTAGCCATTGATATATGAGATTATGTGTATGGCGAGATGAGTGTCCATGTGGCATATTGAGTGTACTAGTCTGTTATGCCATATATGATAATATTTAGTGTTATATTCTAGCTTAGATTTGGTATGGTAATATACCATATATGTATACTGCTGCTGACATGATGAATAAATCAATACAGCTGTTATTTTCAGTTTTTCAATTTAGGGGTGACGAATCTATAGGTATAAAGCGATTGCTTGGCATGTGTGCATCGTCTGGTTCGTGCAGAGGAAGATCTCTCTTGGTTTGCTTAGTGCATGATCGTCAAAAATGGAATAGTATAACATAGGAAGTTCGTTTAATCATACCGAATCCCAACTTAGATTCCCGATCTAAAAAAAAGCCCTTTTTTATCATTCATTTCTGTTTTTTTTGTTTTTTTGTTTTTTGTATTACCTTGCATCTCCTATGTATAATTATCCGATGAAGTATCATATGATCACCCTTCCCCATTATTAACACAGTTTCAACCTCAACTAAAAAAAAAACCACTCCAAAAAAATAGAGGATTCTATTCCATATCCATGAATCTGTCTTTCTGAGGTGTTTAAGTCTCCTTTTGTTCGTTTTTTTCCTTTGTTAGACCTATATGAAATGTCTATGCACACTTGGTAGTTAGTCATGGTCTCGGATCTTTTGGTGTAATCTCTTGAAGTAGCCAACCCTAGACAATACTTTGACGGATATGGTAGATCGAATAATATGTGCCATTTGTTTCCTTAAACAAAAAATTGATAGTTCTACTCCTTCCGTCCGAAATAACTGAGACAGATATCAAAAAGATTTGTTTCAAAATAAATGCAATTACATTTCCAATACAGTATTTATTGTATTTTTTTACCCTTATTTATTAAGGAGTGGTAGAATAAATACAACATTACATTACTTATAAACTAAGGTTTTTAATAGTAATTTTGACATTCAAATTAACTATTAACTCATATTTTTAATACACATGTTTTTGGCAATAGTATTAATTATTTTGGAACGAATTGAGTATATAACTAGTACTACTAGAGTTGCGGAAAAGTAATTAGCTTTGCTTAGGGTGGGTGAATCTCTTATGGGGAGAATTCATGCAAAAGTCTCCACGCCTCACTCTTCTCCGCTTACTTCGAGACTCTAATGGCCCTTTTATTTCTCCCTTTTTTATTACTTGTTTAAACTTTACTATTTTGAAACGTCAGATATTAAATACTTACATTACATGCTCTTAAAAACAAACAATTAGAGGCCTATTTTCAGATCCATAATCTTCTTAATTATTTCACCATTTTGGCAAGAAAATTAATTAAATTTAAAACACAACCCAGAAATCTGGAGGAGAAGGTTTTTTAAATCATATGGGGGATATTGATCAGATTATTTTGAACGGACGGGATAGCATGACCCGGAGAAGAAGATTCCGGGCGGACCCGATTCGGTACGTGATGGAAGGACATAGACTTGTCTGTATCTTCGTTGGGATAGGTATTGCGTCTGTTATGTTTGCTGTTGGTCCTTCAAGATCGGGTTCGGGTCAGCATTTTCATGATCCATGGATCTCTGACTCGGTTGGGCCAACCCGTGTTCCACGGAGAGTGGCGTTGGAGCTCCCACGTGGAGATCGTGGTGGACGTGCCAATTCAGGTGAATCATGAGTTTATAATATTTTTTCAATTAATAAATAATGCATGCATGTGTTTTTTATTATCTGAAGAGAGCATGTACGTTTTTCATAATTTTGTTTTTCTTGAAAATTTTCTTCTTTGATAAAATATCAAGGTATTTTTTTTTTTCCTTCTAATTTACAAATATATGATAATAAGCGTTTACATCAGATATAAATGTGTGTTAACTTAGTGGAAAATAAAGGAAGGACGTTACTTTCCAATTTGAGTATTCATCTTAGCTGAAACATTTTCATGGATAGATTTTGCTAATTACAACACATAACAAATAGGAGTATAATCTAATAGACCAAGAGCTTTAGGACAATCCAATCTAATACACCCAATGAGATAATGCCAAGTGGCACTAATCCACCATATTGATGCTAACACATATGTAAGGCTGCACAAATTTTAGCTTGGTCATGGTACAAACCCTACTTGATGCACCACAACTAATAGAAATATAGTGTTTTAAGATGGACTTCTACTTGTAGAAAAAAACCACTAATGATTTGTGTTGAAATTGATGACATGGTGGTCCAAAACTTGCACCTGGACTACCCTAAAATTAGTCGTAAGGCTGAGATTATGTCCGGTCTTCATACTCCAACAACGACCCCTTCAAACGAAACGGATGCAATAATAACATTGAGTTTGGTCATGAATGTTGTAAAGGCTGGAGAAGATAGAGCTTTAGTCAAACAGTTGGCTGAAGATGGTACATAGAGAACTTGTAGTTGCTTGGCTAATTAAGACTTGGTTTATAACGAAATGAATGTCTACTTAAATGTGTTTAGTCATGGCATGGTAGACAGGATTGTGTGCCAAGGAGTTTCTCTAGTGTTGTCACACCAAGCCTTAAGTGTACCATGTATCTGTAACCCCAATCGTGTCATCAGTTGAGTTATCCAACGTATCTCAGCTGATAAAGCTGTATTCAGTGTTTGATCTCAACACCACTGCCTGTTTCTTGGAGCTCTAGGAGACCAAGGAATCACCCAAAAATACACGGTATCCACCAACATATCTTCCATCAAATGAGCAAAAAGCCCAATCAGCATCTATAAATCCTGTCAGACTTACATCAAAAGAGGGCTTGAAATACAAACTAAAACCCAAAATTCAACTCACATATCTGAGAAGTCTCTTAAAAGCTAGCCAGTGATCATAGTATAAACGAGTTGAATCTCTATAGCCTTGCATTCCCAAAAAAATGAGCAACAAGACCTAAGCCCTTAAGCGCGAATTTGGTGTTGAGTTGTTGGATGAATTTCTTAACGAACCTTGATAGGATGGACGGTGTTGTATTATGAAGCGGGCAGTGATGAAATTTTTATTCTTATGTTGTACTTTATAATGCATTTCATCTAGTTATTCCGTCAAATCCATCCATATCAAATGTCATTTCGTTAAACTGAAACTTCTTTCATTTCTTTGTATCTAAATGCGTTAAAATTATTTTTAGATTGAAAAACGAGTTCATTTCATTCTATTTCAACAATCTAAACGTGTCATTAGAGAGCACAAACACAATACCAATATAAGAAGTGAATTCTTATCATTGAATACTCTAATTTTATATTTAAATTGCATCTCTCAGAATGACCATTTACCAGATTAATTACTCAGAGTAAAATTGTAAAGAATTAATAACTTTTTTTTATTAATTAATTAATTATTTATTTGTTTTCGGTTTAGTTGTTAGATTGCCTATGAGCTTGAAGAGCAGAAGACAAAGAATACTAGTAACCGGTGGGGCCGGTTTTGTGGGTAGCCATCTTGTGGACCGTTTGATTGATAGAGGGGACAGTGTGATAGTAATTGACAATTTCTTCACCGGTCAGAAGGAGAATCTGTTGAACCATTTCAAGAACCCCCGGTTCGAGCTTATAAGGCACGATGTGGTTGAACCGATTTTGCTTGAAGTCGACCAAATCTACCATTTGGCTTGTCCGGCTTCACCGGTTCATTACAAGTATAACCCTGTCAAGACTATCATATCCTTACTTGATCTATGCCCAATTTATTCCTTCACTTATGTACTTTTTTTTTCCTTTTTCCAATTCACATGTTTTTCTTTTTCTTTGGTTTAACGTATGCCCTTTATAAATTTAAACCTAACCAAGATTGCACAGATACGTAATACGTGGATACGGGATACGCGAGTGCGGAATGAAGGGTATTTTTGTAAATATTGTAAACATGAGGACTAAAAAGTTGTCCATATGAGAACTATACGGATCAAATGATACATATTAAAATACATAAATAATAACAATCTTTAGTGTTTTTTTAAGGGGACATTTATTTGCACCCCACTGAGTCTACTGGTGCATCACAATAGAATCGACTTTGTGAAAGTCGGTTCAGAAGCAAAAAAACCGACTTTCTGTAGATGCATCGTTAGAATCGATCTTGGAAAAGTCGGTTGTTGGCTCTAGAACCGATTTTCACAAGGTCGATTCTGTGAAATCGGTGTGGTGTATCGGTAGGTGAGGTGCACCGGTAGACTCGGCAGAGTGCAAATAATAGCTCCCTTTCTTAATTTTCGATACTCAATTCTCAAGATAGTTCTTTATTTCCCATATCCAAGTAATGGATATTGCATATTCAAATATCGTATCCAATTTTCAAAACCCCAAATTCCCCAAGACATGTATCTGAAGTATCTAAAGTATCTAATGCGTACGTATCTATGTTAAATACATATTGGATACGAAACACGCTATCAGACAGAAGTATCCCTCTATCATAGAATCTAACTTCCATTCTAGACATTACATTTGACTTGTAGATGTGATATGTGCACATGCTATGTCCTTGTGGAAGAATTCCTTGACTTTTTGTTGGCTAGAGAATACAAGACAAATGTGATGGGTACAATGAACATGCTTGGTCTAGCAAAGAGAGTAGGTGCAAGGTTCTTGCTCACAAGTACAAGTGAGGTGTATGGTGATCCTTTGCAACACCCACAAGTTGAGACTTATTGGGGAAATGTCAACCCTATTGGTAAGTATATATTTAACTCATTCAATCAATCCCGTCTCAAATTATAAATTCATTCAATATTGTATTGATCTATGAGAATGATTTATATTATAAGACACTTCAAAAAAACTTATATGATTTATATTACGGGAAAAACAAAGTATTTATATTACGTACATGGGCATCTATTAGTTTTTTCATCTTATCCTTTTTTTTTTTGAAATATTACGACATATTACATTCATGATTGTCAAATTGTATTGTTATCTTTATAAATTATAATTATGACATTTACACTCATTAATGTGTAGAAATTTCCAAAGGGACAAAATTGAGGAAAGATGTAATGGTAGACCAATAATGTTGAATTACCATTTTTTTTTTCAAAAAGTTTAAGCTGATACGAATGTACATAAGTAATATTTTATATATCTTAATGCCGTTTTTTATATTAAATATTTTCTAACACATACAGTCATGGATTATGTTATGAGGTAGGTGTTCGAAGTTGTTACGATGAAGGAAAGCGTGTAGCAGAGACATTAGCTATGGATTATCACAGGGGTTTAAACTTAGAGGTCCTTTTTTTTTAATTTTTTTCATAATTTAAATCTTTAAGGACTCACTCAAATTGATGTGTATATATAACTATAAGATGTCTGTTTAGTTCTATGTAATTAGGATTTAACCATGAACTGCATTTATTTATATATAGGTAAGAATTGCAAGGATTTTCAACACTTATGGACCGCGAATGTGCCTCGATGATGGGCGTGTTGTTAGCAATTTCGTTGCTCAGGTTTGTTACGGTCATTTATTGGCATGCATGTTTGTATTGAAACGATGTAGTTTTAATGTTGTCGTTTTTGCTCTAGCTAATACCCTCACTGAGAAAATTTCTAGATCCGTCAGTGTTTAATTCTAACAGTTTCCATGAAATTAAATGATTTTATGATCATGAATTTGCTTGTAATAACTATTTTGTGATTTGTGTGCTGCAGGCTTTAAGGAAGGAACCATTAACAGTTTATGGGGATGGAAAGCAAACAAGGAGTTTTCAATATGTTTCTGATCTGGTAATTAATTAATCAACTTAATTGATTGTGCAAACTAGGATCAATCTTTAAAATGATATTTGCACAACTTAAAGTACTTGCATTAGATACTTTTAACAGATTATCTATTTTAAAGTTTCAAATACTACATCTTCGAGTTTAAAGAATCTAATCCATCAGATTCGTTATTTTATAGAATCTAGTTGAACGTTGTAGATATAAAGTAAATTTTTACAGAATCTGGATAAATGCGGTAGATGTAAAAGGAAATTTTACAGAAACTGTATGTTAGAGCATATACCGTAGAGACTCTAAACAGGGGCTGAACTAGGAATTGGTGATCGGGTGGCCTAATAGAATATATTTGTTTGATCGAGTGGGTTGGATTAAGACAATACTTGTTTTGGACTGAATTATATAAGGTTTTAATGTACCGGAAAAAAAAGCGGGTGGCCTGCGTTCACCCAAGCCACTCCTACTTCCGAACCTGACTGTAAATCATTTGAAAATTGTATTTTAGAGATTTTAACATTCGGATTTAGAAAAAATAACAATTCACCAGGTACACAATTTTTACTGTAAAATAAAGATTCTGTAAAATTTCATTTACATCTGCCGCATTCATCTAGATCCTGTAAATTTTTCTTTATATGTCCATCATTATATAAAATAGACAATCTGATGCATTTCATCTTTGATAGAAAATCTATAAACTAGAAAAATATGTATTAAGAGAATTTGTTAGAAGCATCTGATCGATGTATGTGCTCTTATGGTAAAAATTAGAGTATTTGATGCATCAGTGGTTTTTTTTTTTTTTTTTTTTTTTTGAAATCTTTAAAATACCATTTTTAAATCATTTATAGTATCCACGCAATTGGGCTCTTAGAAACAAAAACTGTGTAATTTAGGGTTTTCTCAAGAATTTTGTAATTAAGGGTTTAAAAACAAATTAAACAGGTTGAAGGCTTAATGAGGCTGATGGAAGGAGAACACATCGGCCCTTTCAATCTTGGGAACCCGGGCGAATTCACCATGCTTGAACTTGCCAAGGTACGCACCGTCTCTCGTGTATATAATATTTTCTTCAAATTCATATGCAAAAATAATTAATACATTTGCGATTTTCAAATTGTCTTCATTCTGTATCTGAAAGAAATTCTAGTTCTGATTTCCGGAACTTGAAGATTCAAGAACAAAATTTAAAAATGGAAATAGGCGGGAAAAAATAGTAAAACAGAAAATTGAAGAAATTCTTGTTGATCTTGTAAATCTGATGATTACACATGACTCTAATCAACTATAAATAGAGTTTGGATAATTCAATTGATCCAAATGGAGCAACGTAGTGTAGTTTTTTTATATGAATAGCAATAGCCGGCTCCACACTTCTGAGGGGTGGGGCGGCCGACCCTCTAAAATAATTTTTGTATGTAGAAATAGCAGATAAATAAGAGAAAAATTTTATTATCAAAAAACACACTCAGACACACACATATATGTATGTGTGTGAGAGAGAGAAATTGACCCTCTTATATTTTGTATTGACCCACGGTTTTAATGTTCTAACCCATAATTACATGTATATAATTGATTATACAAATCTATGTGCGATATGAAAAGAAAATTGATAAATTCATGACCCAATGTCAAAAATCTTACAGCCGCACCTGCGTATACAGCTACGAACTAACATTGGTGTTTGGATATTGTTAATGAAAAAACAGGTAGTACAAGAGACAATAGATCGAAATGCGAAGATAGAGTTCAAACCAAATACAGAGGATGATCCACACAAACGAAAGCCGGATATATCAAAAGCTAAGCAACTTCTCGGCTGGGAACCGAAGGTGTCCCTCCGGGAGGGACTCCCTCTCATGGTTTCCGACTTCCGGCAACGCATTTTCTCCGATGCCAATGAGGACAGGAGCACTTTTTAGTTGTTATTATACATTAAGTTTGATATAGTTATAAACATGATCTATGATAGAAAACCTTAAAGTTGAAGAATGGCTATATATAAGTACAATAAAATGGTGGAATTATGTTAGGCAAATGAATGGATTTTTGTTTTAATTAGGGGGGAAAAGGGGGGGTTGGGGTTGGAGTTGGAGTTTAGTTCATTACCAGGAAAGGAAAAGATGTGTTTTAAATAGAACCCGAGACTACAATGTAATTTAGTACTACAGGTTAATGTTTCAATAATTATGTTGCTTATTTATAATTCAAAGGCCATTTTAGACCTACCCATTTTCTTGAATATGTCAAATTTGTACAAGAGACGAGTGAAAAAGATCAACAGAAAAATAATACTAATGAAAAAGTCTGCTCTTAAAATTTGTAATTAACGGGGTACTACGTACATATGTTTCTTGGACAGTCTCGTCTCTTGGAAATCTAAAAAACAACGTATTGTTTGTTTCCATAAGTTCTTCAGTAACTAAATACAGAGTCATGACATTGGGAATTTGTGAGGCTTATCTATATTCTTAAAGATCTGAAAGTAGACATACCTCTGCCTACCATTCTATATTGTGACGATCCTAATGAAATGCACATAGCACATAATCCCTTATATATTGTCACATTATAAGGAAAAAAGGTGCAATCAGGGTTAGCAAAACCACTTCCTGTCAAGACAAATGACCAGTTAGTTAACATACTCACCAAAAATCTAGATTCACCTCTTTTCTAATGATAGCCTACACATGTTACCTATTTCTACCATCTTTAGTTCTCTTATTCCGTCTTGAGGGGGGCTGTGATGGTTCCAAAACAAAATCAGAAGCAAAACAAAGAGGAAAGAAGCCTACATTGAAGACTGCAATGATCTTAGAGTGGTTAAGAGGTTTTTGATTGATGTGTATCTCTTAGAGACACACATCCAAACACCTTGGTGTGAAAGTTTGGTGCTTCAACTAACTTTCCTGCCCCTTTTATATGTTTTCTACTTCTTAGATCTGTTAGCATATGTTATATTAGATATTTTGTATTAGCCATAAGGGCAATTTAGTCTTTTAGAGTTTGGCTATATAAGCCTCTCACTTTGTAACCTAAACCCAAGCCTTCACATTTTGTTAGCCAATGCAAGAGCTCCTCTTCTTCTTCTTCTTGATTTCTTAGCTTCTCGGTTTATAGATTTCTTGATTATACCAATCCTAACATGGTATCAGAGCTTAGATCCTATGCAAAGCTAAACTCAAACACAACGATCGCGGATTTGGAATAATTTTCTCTGCTTTCTGGTGAGTTTCTGTTGCTCAATTTCCGTGCTTTCTTGTGGTTTGTGGTTGAATCGGCATTTTCGATTTGTTCAGTCTTGTTGTGAAATTGTTGGATTCGATTTCGTTTTAGTTTGAGTTATGCATCTTGTTCAAATGGCTGGAGGTGATGATTCATTGCAGACAATTATTGTTCGTTTAGATGGTAAAAACTATTCATAATGGAGTTATGTAATGAAAAAAATTCTGAAAGGCAAACAAAATGTGGAGGCTTGGGTTTAGGTTACAAAGCGAGAGACTTATATATCCAAACTCTAAAAGACTAAAATGCCCTTATGGCTAATACAAAATATCTAATATAACATATGCTAACATCCCTCCTCAAACTCGCGATGGTGCAGCAATAAGCATAGAGAGTTTGCCAATAAAAAATCTATGACGCTCAATAGTGTTAGACAGAAGTCGGCCAGCTGCATAGAGGACGGAGTAAACGGCAAGGAAATAGTACCATACTGAAGATGATGCCGAGTAAAATGACATCAATCTCAATATGCTTGATGCGCTCATGGAAAACGGTATTGTGTGCAATCTAAATAGCACTTTATTGTCACAATACATCGGTGTGGGGGAAGAAAGTGCAACACCCATGTCCGCCAACAACCAAAACCTGTTGTGGATTTCCGATCTATTGAGTCACCAACCCAATCTGCATCAGAAAAAGCACGAAGCTCCAAGGATGAAGTCGAGGGAAACAAAAGACTCTGATACAGAGTTCCTAGTAGATAACAAAGAATCAAAACAACAGCCAATGTACAGAGGTGGGGGAGGAGACAAACTGACTAACGATGTGAACAGCATATGCGATGTCAGGGCGAGTGATCATCAAATATACAAGGCTCCCAACAATAGATTGGTGTAAAGTAGGATCTGAGAGAGGAAGGCCATCAGTCGGAGCATAACGAGCGTTCAACTCAAGAGGAGAATCAGCAACAATAGTGTCAGTAAGTCGGGCACGATGAATAATGTCGGCAGCATACTTGGATTGAGAAAGGAGATAACCTTGTGGCGATGAGGCTACCTCAATGCCTAAAAAGTAACGTACAGGACCCAAGTCCTTCATATCAAAGCAGCGGGACAAGGTTGCTTTCAAACTCACAATACCATCAATGTCATCACCTGTAATGATCATATCATCTACATACAGTAGAAGAAGAATACGTCCTGCAGAGGTCGATCTAATAAATAATGCTGAATCATGAGGACTCAAGGTAAAACCAAGAGAAGTGACAACATGTGAAAATATCTCAAACCATGCATGAGGGGCTTGTTTGAGGCCATATAAAGCCTTCTTAAGCCTACAAACTTGCCCCAGAGCATGAGAAACACCAGGTGGAGGTACCATATACACTTCTTCCTTAAGATCCCCATTGAGAAAAGCATTTGTAACATCCATCTGAGAGATATGCCACTGACGAATAGATGCGACGGAAATAAGAACCTGAACAGATGTCATCTTGGCAACAAGAGCAAATGTTTCCTCATAATCCATACCATACTCTTGAGCAAACCCTTTAGCTACCCAACGAGCTTTGTACCGCTCAATAGAACTATCTGACTTAGTCTTAACTTTATACACCCATCGAGAACCAAAAGTTTTCTTACCAGCCGGAAGATAGACTAGATCCCAAGTACCATTCTTATCTAAAGCAGACAGCTCCTCAGCCATAGCATTTTGCCAATCCGGAGAACGAACCGCCTCCGAATGAGAGGTAGGCTCAGAAAAAGTGTCAATAGAAACTAGAAAGGAAGCAAAAGACTGAAAGTAGCAAAAATAAGAAAATCAGATAACTGAGTAGACTTACGTGTGATCCTGGGGTAACGAGGCTGACCTGGATCCGTCGTCACAAGTGGTGCTTGGGTAGCTGCAGCAGGGGTGAAGTATCTTCTGCATGAGGCACATGATGGGAAGGTGAAGAAACAGAAGGTAAGGAAGATGGTGATGCATCAATGGCGGAAGATGGTGAATCAGATGAGTGATTAGAGATGAAAGGATCAATATGAACAAGATCAGACTTAGTAATATTTTGGGAGCTAGCAGGAAGGGAAAAGAAGGGAATATGCTCAAGAAAAGAAACATGTCGAGAAACATACAACTTCTTTGAAGAAGGATCATAGCAACGATAACCTTTTTGTCCTATGCCATACCCAAGAAAGACACATATAGCAACACGTAAAGATACTTTTGTGCGTTCTACATGTGGACGAAGGACAACACAAGTGGAACCAAAAACTCTCAAATGAGAGTAATCAGGAGTAAGGCCAAATAACTTAGCATAAGGATAAATGCCTGAATAATGAGCAGTCAGGATCCTATTAATAAGGTAAGCAGATGTGAGAACAGCTTCTCCCTAAAATTCATTTGGAACACTAGCTAATAAAAGAATAGAACGGGCAGTCTCAACAATGTGTCTATATTTTCTCTCAGCGACACCATTTTGTTGTGGGGTATCAGTGCATAAAGACTGATGCACCGTACCATCAGAGGTAAAGATGTCGAAAGGTCTCCATTAGTATATATTCCCCGCCCAAGTCAGAACGAAAGCATTTAACAACAATAGAGTGTTGAGTTTTGACATAGGCTTGAAAATAAGTATATAAAATCAGAACTACGTCTCATCTGATACACCCAACAGTAACGCGTATAATCATCAATAAAGGAAACATAATATCTAGACCTTTCTTTTTTTTGGGACAGGAGCAGGACCCCAAACATTAGAATGAACAAAATCAAAAGGTGCACGAGATTTAGATAGACATTGATTAAAAGGCAAGGCAAAAAAATTTCCAAGTTTACATCCACTACAATCTGAAATATAATGAGGATGCGAATCTCCCAAAACACCAATATGGCTCATATATTTTAAGCGAGAGACTGCAACATGACCAAGCCTAGAATGCCACAAATAAAACATAGAAGATGAAGAAGTTAAATGAAAAGAAGATAGATCAACAGTAGTGTCAGCTGTATGACCCAAAATCTGCAACTCATCCAAAAAATAGAGTCCCCCCTACCTACGGCCTGTCCCAATCAGCCTCTTGGATTTGGGATCCTGCACATGACAAGAGGTGGAAGAAAAATGAACAGAGTAACCAAAGTCACATAGTTGACCAACCGAGACAAGACTCATAGTAAGTTTGGGAATTGATGGCCAAATTTATAGTAAACCAACTTTAACCGGCAGAGTACCGGATCGGTTGTACTATAACGGCGAGTAAGGTCATATCCTATGAGGAATCAGTCAAGTATCACAATCACTTTCGTATTTAGTTCAGGTTCACAAATATGGGTGAAGTAATCTATGACTATGAAGATAAAAATGCTAACTTTAAAATGTATGATAAACGAAATAGCTAAACTATGGTCAAGAACACTACTCTCAATGCCTTTACCGAATCACTAGGGACGAGCTTTAACCTACCAACCAACCAATGGTTTCTAACGAATGTGTTGTGGGTGCAATCTCCTAAACTGGTCTCTAGGCGCTAATACCACAACCTAGTTACCTTATATTCGGTTCAACAGTCTCTTTTACGGATTTAATTGACCTAATATGAAGAAAAACTGTGAGACGCTCTGCATCCACCGAATTCACGGCTTAGCTAGAAAAACTCTACCAAGGAACAGGCTGCGAAAAACTCGACTAGTTCGTGCATGGCAATCCTAAAACTCTAGTTCGCACACTCCCTCGTAAAATACATTTATAAAGTTCGTGTGTATGATCAATTAATGGTTAGCTACTCCATTAAAGCCTTTAAGTTCAAGTTTTAAGACACAACAATTCAAAAGATTCAAATTTTTAGCCCTACTCATCCCTAGATCATCATTAATTCCGTAGTTCCATCACATAATTTAGCTATCAAGAATTTAGCTACTCATAATTGGAAAATCAAAACAAGAATTCAAGAATAAACAAAAGAAAGACATGATAAAAAGCTAAAAATAAATTACCATAAAGTTGTAGCAAATCTCCAATCGGTTTGTCAATCCGTAGAGAAGAAATTGCCGAAAGAAACCAACAATCGTAGCTAATCTTGAAGTAATTGGATGTAAGAAAATTGTATATCCAATTATGAGGATATATGGGATGGTGTAATAACAGAAGCTGAAAAGAGAGAAATATTTTCCATGTCAACAAAGTCAAGAAATGTAGTAGTGAATTTTCCTAGTTCCTATCAAATCTTGAAGGTTTCGGTGTGGAATCTGTTGTAGTGGAAACTCCCAACATGGAATCATGGGTGAAAGAAGTAAACAACTGTCTAGCAAGGAAGAGTTAACATTGATGCCACGCAGTTTTCTTTTCCATCTTGAAATTGCCAGCCTATTCGCGTGCTGTCAGACTGTGTTCTAGATTAACAACAGAAGCATGCGGGTCGACACAACCTGGAGTAAGATTCTCCAGGGGCCGGGGGAAAGTTGCCGGTAGAAGCAGACAGATTGTCTGTTAGGACAAAAGGGGACTCTCAAGGGATAGAAATAAAATAGGTATGAAATATGCAATAATTCACCAAAAATGATGAGATTTTCGGACTAAGTTGTCTTTGACCTCAAGTTGAATCAAATGGTGAAAATGCATCATAAATCACTCAAACTACCCCAAAAGTGCATCAAATAAGTCATAAATGGGGTAAAATCATGTAAGAAATGAAGCAAAGTTGACTCTCATCAAGAATACAATAAACATTAGGGATGGAGAAATGTGAAGTGTGGATGGCACCAATGCCAGTCAAAGGCATAGGTGTGCCATCAACAGTCATAATATTAGGAGAAAGAGAATCATAAAACATAGATGTAAATGAAGAGGAATCAGGGGACATGTGATATGAGGCTCCAGAGTCCAAAACCTATAAAGGTGAATTTTTACCTGAACCATTCAATGGGGCCAAACCTGTGGCAGAACGAGTAGACATGGCATAGTGTTGAGACTGAGGAGAAATTTGAATTTGAGACTGGATAGCAAGAAACCTCTGAAGCTTCTTTCTCAAGAGATTCCATATTAGGATTCACAGAAGAATCCACAACCGAGTCACCCGAGAGATGGACCAACGCAACAGTCATCTGATGAGAGCTACTACGGGGATCCTCTTGCCCCATAGTGTATGACCGTTGTTGTCCACCACGTTGCTGTTGTTGTGACATGTCACCTTGCTTCGAACCATTTGCTTTCTAATGTGCTAATAATTTAGGACACTGATTTTTCCAATGCCCTGGTTGCTTACAGTAATGACAATCATGACCTGTTTTAGCATTTGACTTGTCTTGTTGTGATGGGGTTGCTAAAACAGATGCATATGGAGTGTGAACTCCCTTTTTAGTTTGAGTCTTAAGACGAGTTTCTTCAGCCAACAACTCATGAAGAACAGAATCAACAGAAGGTAATGGAGTGCGATGCAAGATGGACGCACGACAATTCTCATATTCTGGTCGAAGAGCCATCAACAATTTAACAAGGCGTTGCTCCTTCCTACGAGAAATATAAGGTGCAAATGCCCTCAACTCAGCAGATTCGGTCATAGCCAATTGATCCCAAAGAGCAGTGACTCTAGAATAAAACTCCTGAATACTTCTATCATTCTGTGACATGGCACGAATATCAACTTCCAACTGATATTGGACAGCAAAATTATAACGCACATATATCGCCTATGTTGTTCACATCGTTAGTCAGTTTGTCTCCTCCCCCACATCTATACATTGGGCTGTTGTTTTGCATATTCTTCATTATCTATGAGGAACTCTGTATCAGAGCCTTTTGTTTCCCTCGATTTCATCCTTGGAGCTTCGTGCTTTTTCTAATGCTGATTAGGCTGGTGACTCAATAGATCGGAAATCCATAATAGGTTTTTGTATATTTTTAGGGGATTCTCTCATTTCATGGAAGAGCAAGAAACAAGATGTTGTCTCACGCTCTTCCACCGAGGCAGAGTATCGTTCTATGGCTTTTATCGCGTCTGAGATCATATGGTTACGTTGGTTGTTGGCGGACATGGGTGTTGCACTTTCTTCCCCGACACCGATGTATTGTGACAATGAAAGTGCTAGATTGCACACAATACCATTTTCCATGAGCCCATCAAGCATATTGAGATCGGCTGTCATTTTACTCGGTATCATCTTCAGCATGGTGCTATTTCCTTGTCGTTTACTCCGTCCTCTATGCAGCTGGCCGACTTCATCACAAAGTCTCACACTATTGAGCGTCATAGATTTTTTTATTGGCAAATTCTCGATGCTTATTGATGCATAGCATATGTTATATTAGATATTTGTATTAGCCATAAGGGTGTTTTAGTCTTTAGAGTTTGGCTATATAAGCCTCTCACTTTGTAACCTAAACCCAAGCCTCCACATTTTGTTAGTCAATGCAGGAGCTCTTCTTCTTCTTCTTGATTTATTAGCTTCTTGGTTTATAGATTTCTTGATTATACCAATTATAACAAGATCAACTGAGTTTGTAATAGTGACATGAACTATGCAGCTGAGTCTGAGGGTCGAGAGGGTATTCTTGGTGAAATAATCTGTGTGGAGCCTATTTACGCCAAAGAAAGCAATGTCTTTGTGTCTTCTTTGAATCGATGTCTTTGAGTTGGTTCTCAAAGAAACTTGGGGAACACGTCCGTATGGGTTTTCCGCTTCAGCTTAGGTTACTTCTGCGGTATTTCAGTCATTGTATAGCTTGACTGTTAAGGCGGTTAGAGTTTGTTTCCTAGGCTTATAAATACTAATGTAATTGCATTATCAGTATAACCCCTCTATGAATAATATAAAATCATCGTTTGTTCGATGAAAGATTGACACATCAATCGAAAACCATATTAAATCATGTTATTATCTTTGCTTCGCATTTATTTAATTGTTTAAATATATGTTTTTTTTTTCACAATCATCATCAATCCCTGACGACCCGTTACATGTTGAATATTTGTTTTGATGAACTTGAAAGTTCATTCTCATTTTTCACTTCTTTACTTAGTTCAGATAATTTCTTGATCATTTTAGCTGAATTTCTACACTCCGAAAGTCATTCTCGGTCAACACTTTGGGCCTTTGGCATCTTATAAGTTCCCAGATTACAAGGTTACCGAAAAGATTCCAATGGACCACTTTACCTTCATGCCGTAGGAATATTTCAATTACTAAAGTTCGGCAGATTTGGATGAAAAAAGAAAATTAAATGTAGCCATACTATTTGAAAATTCTATCACATTGACTCATCCTTCAAGAGAACGAATCAATCACAGTGTGTGACACATGTTTGAAAAAATATAATCCGCTTTTACCTATTGATGCAGCATATTGGCCCGTATGGCATAACTCAACGGTAAAAAAGTAAGGTTGTTGTAGTAGCCGACTGTCTTGCATTTAAGCTGGGGTGTGGACGGATGCAACAATCTAATTTGACCGTGTGCAAACGCTACCAGTCCGGCTACACCTTAGGCGATATGCAGGGACGGACGCAGGATCTCGGACAAGGGGGTAATTATTTTTTTTAAGGCGAGTAAAAATTTAAGGGGCGTGGAGGAGGGGGAGAGGGGGACTATAAACATAGTACATATATGAAGGAATTTTTTCGGATCGTTGCCCCTCTTGGTTGTATATATGTAGGCCCGCCACTAGCGATATGGGTCATGACCCGCTAAAAAAATATTATAGTGAGAATTTTTTTTTCAAGTACACATAAATATGTGAGTTGACCCACTTTTTGTTATATTGACCTGTATTGAGATATATATATATAAAATTAAGTTTATCGATTCAAAATATGACAAATTTTCGATCCGTATTTCTAAATTCTTGGAGCCACCCTCAACGCTACTTGCAGGTCATTCTACCTAGTTGCACCGAGTTGGACCATTTGTACACTTGCTTCGCAAAATTAAGGTTGTAATTTACTTTGCATTTATAATGGGATGAATTTGCTAGCAGTTTATTAAGGTCGTAATTCTCTTGCATGAAAGGCCAAAACAAAACAAAAACAAAAGCATGCATGCTCGTAGAAATTATGATCATATAGTATATTTGACTTCGTAGGGTTAAGCCCACAAAGATATATGGCATGCTAAAAGAAATTGACTACATGCACGCCTTTTTATATTATAAATAAAAAATTTACATTCTCAATTGACTAGAGTAAGAGAAAAGAAAAGAATAATTGCAATCTTACATGTATAAAATCCTTGTGACATTACTTAACCCACCATTTGGTTACATCTTTAGAGTTGAATTTATGTATAATACTCAACTCTAAAGGTCAAAATCATATTTCGACCTCTGTGAAGTCAAAATTTGCCCGAAATGTGATGTCCAAGAAGATCGGTTGTGGTGTCATTTGCAATAACTTTTTATATTGGAGTGGCTGGGGGAGGGGAGGGGGTGGGGGGGACGACAAAAAAGGAAAATGATTTCTATAATATTTGGGGAAGGGATGAAGATTCTAATCGTGATAAATAGCATGAAGTACAATAAATTTCACATTTAAGATAAGTTCAATCCCATTGATTATACGTTTATAAACAATTAATGATTTAGGCGTAAAATATATCCGGCGTATATTAGGCATATCGTGGATGAGTGTGTCACCACGTACCTGAATAATGAGGGTGAAGACCTTTTATATGTTGGCTATTGCATGTTGAAGACGTTCATCACATATTAAAGTAGTGGAGCTAAATTCTCGGAGCAATTACAATACAATTATGGAGTAGTTGCAGCTCATGGTGTAAAGCCCAAAATGCTCGTTCATTGAGGGGTACGTAACTGCTCGAGACTGAGGTGTTCTACTGATGTAAGCCTCGATGATACATTTTACGATGTTTTATCTTCGTTTCCGATACACTTTTATGCATAACTGTATCATTTCGAGCGTTAATATGCTTAGTATCTGTAGAAAGTTTAGGCCCAAACCCATATACAAGAAGGGTCTCATCCCCAAAACCTAAGTTGTGAGGTGAGGGAAGTTCATCTCTTAATATGGTGGGTGAAACAACAACAAGTTTCCAATATGGGACACTTTAACATGCCCCCTCAAGTGTGGGCCGGGCACACAAGGCCAACAAATAGGCCCAACACTTGCACAATAAAGGGTGGCTCTGATACCATGTGGAAAACATAGGCCCAAGCCCATATAAGAAGAGGGGCCTCATCCTCAAAACCTAGGTTGTGAGGTGAGGGAAGTCCATCTCTTAATATGGTGGGTTATACAATATCAAGTGCCCAATGTGGGACAACTTTAACACGCCCCCTCAAGTGTGGGCCTAGGGCACTCTTAAGGCCAACAAAGAGGCCCAACACTTGCACAATAAATGGGTGGCTCCGATACCATTTAGAAAGTCTAGGCCCAAACCCATATAAGAGGAGGGGTCTCATCCCCAAAACCTAGGTTGTGAGGTGAGGGAAGTCCATCTCTTAATATGGTGGGTGAAACAACAACAAGTTCCCAATATGAGACACTTTAACAGTATCGTCCAAACATATTGATAGTAACTACTATATAAAATACCCTAATTTTGATAGTTTATCTCGGTTATTAGGACTGAACTTTTGTAATGGGCATACACATGGTATGCTTGTGTTATTGGTTGCAGTATACAGGTACCAACCCCCTAAAAGCCTTATTTGAGTCGTGTCAAGCTTTGGTTTGATTCACGATCAACTCGAGAGTAGAAAGAGCGGGAAATCTGAAGTTCTAGCAAGGTGGCGTCCGCCACCTATGCTAATGACGCGTTTGCCACCCGTGCTAGCTGCATACCTGCTCTAACATAATTGCACCCGACAAGTTCTGAGCTAGATCTAAAAGTGGCGGCCACCCCTGTCTTGTGGTGGCTAAGCTGCATATAAGGATTTAAACTATATTTTTGAGCTGCATTCATTGTACAATTCCACACACCACTTCTTCCAAGCTTGAATACACTCTCTTTCAAGGGCTCTTAAAGCCAACCCTTAGCATTATTTTAGCCATTAACTTCTACTTGTAATCATTGAAAAATCTTGCATGGATCCTTTGCGGTCTATTTTGTGGAAGAAGTTAATCTCTTTTGGTGTAATTTCTCCATTGGAGAACCTTTAGAAGTTAATGCAATTATTCCTCTTTGAAGTTCTTGAATCTTGTATGATAACTTCTTTCTTTACTTTGAGAGCTTATTTCGTAGTTACAAAACTCTTAAGTGACATTGGTGGTTTCATAGTTATGGAAGGCTAAGCTTTTGTTTAACCAAGATAATATTTAAGTGATAGTGCTTTATCTTCTTTAGTAGATTGAGAATGACATGCATGTTCTTGTTGCAAATATTTTGTGTTGGTTGATTTCCTCTACTTGAGTTTATTGCTTGTTTGTGTTTGTGTGTAGACCTAACACTTG
The DNA here is from genome assembly GCA_026214975.1 of Gentiana macrophylla. NCBI lineage: Eukaryota > Viridiplantae > Streptophyta > Magnoliopsida > Gentianales > Gentianaceae > Gentiana > Gentiana macrophylla. The sequence continues at coordinate 102,532,182 of CM047810.1, forward strand.
CACACACACACACACACACTAGCACAAATTATAACGAAGACTTTTAGTGTGGGAAAAAGAGGTAAAGGGGCCGGTCGGTAAAATTGACCACTAACGTGACAGTCGGTTTCTTATCGGGCTGAGTAGAGTAATCTATACAACGAAGAACTTAATTGTGTTAATCCGGTAGATTCCTCATCGAGGTTAGGACGTGGGAGAGGCACCGTACTTTTGTATACACTTGTACGAGGACATTAGCAAGATTAGAAGGGTTGTGTCATTAACGCTGACACGGGTTACCATTGGATGGTTGGAATGTTAATGTCATTATCATGAAGCCTGAGTAGATAATCACTTGATCTCACATTATCCTGGCTAGTTCTCCCACACTTTCTTTCACTACCATTTTAGTTATATGTTTGTCTTTAGATTTCACTTACTTTTCTTGAAATTTGCTGACTTGGACCAAAAGAATATAGTCATCCAATACTTAACCTCGCATCCCTGTGTGATACGATATTGACTCGCCTCTAACTAGACTACGATTGATTCGATATTCTTGCGGTGATTTTAGAACCTAGAAAAGGCCTATCACCTGCACAAGATCGGCTATAAGAGACTGAGGTGATTTGTACCAGATCGAATATGAAGAGTCGAGGTATTCATAACCAGATCGGTTTATATGAGACCGTAGACGTCCTGCATAATACCACCTATAAGGGACATAGGACGATTTGCGTCATGTTGGCAAGTCGATATGAGAGCAGTATGCATTATTTTGAAGTAGTCCTTTTGAGTGTAAAAGCCCAATATCAAGCTGAGACCTATGTTAGCCCATGTGATGATCTCATGCTTATGTTGGTTGGTATGCTGATGTGACCTTCTTTACATTGTGTGATGCTAGATGAGTGTCACGTGTAGGATGATTGATTTTACCCATGTTATATATTTACACACATGACACCTTTTGTTCCGAAGACGTTAATTTTTTTTTTTTTTTTTGACATTAGAAATGAAAATTGTATGGTGAATAATGTGGGTGTAGAAGCTACCTTGTGTAAAACTCTAAGCTTTTTTTTATTTAAAAACCTCTAAGCTTTTAATTAAGGATATTGTTGTTGTTTTGTAAATGAGTGATTTTTTTTCCAGAGGTAAACAGATTTATTAAACTTTATCAGTAACAGAAGCTGTAATTACATCCTCGGGGGAGGGGGGAGGGGGGAGGGGGGGGGTTGCCCAATACACACTGCCTGCCAAGCTTAGACCTTGCTTAGAAAGGAGATGTGCTGGGTGATTACCCGTCCGTTTGACAAAGGAAAACTGAAAATGATAAAAACATTGTAACATGTTACGACAATCATCAACAATACTTTCTAAATGAGTGATTTTGTGGATTAATAATTCATCGAAAAGGACGTATTCGATCGGGATTGTGTCTCTTTTAATTTTTAATGAAATAATTATGAATATATTTTATGAGATCCGATAAGTAGGGTAAATCCCTACAAGATAGGATTCGATCGTAGCTGGATTAATACCGTTAATTAATAAGTTGTTGGTGGTTTTAACACCGTATAGAAAGATTATGTGTGTGCAAAAGAGGGAAAATAAAAAATGACGGCAGGCAGCCGTGAGGTAAGCAGTAGTGCAATTGTTGATGTTTCAGTTGGTGTAAATTGCAATTTTAGGACTAAACAATAAAAAACATATGTAGAAATATATATATGTAACCCAATTGAGAATATCCTGGATTGGTGAAGCAGCATTAGTGCCGGAACATGAGAATAGCTAAAGAACAATCCGGACGATCGGGCGTGTAGAAGATTAGGAAAATAAGAAGAAAAAAGTGATGATCTGGTCACGATTCGAAACACCGTTTTTCAATCTGATTCACGGGTGGTTTGCGGGAAAATTTAAGTTATGATATTTATTGTATTTTAAGAATTTTAATTTTAGATTTAGCGCTGTTGGATCCAATTGCGGTGCTTCTTCGTATGTAGTATGTATGATAGGTTCGTTGTTGTATTGTATATTCGTGTATGATTTGGAAGTAAAATTATGTTCGGTTCATAGTTCGGCTCGTTTTTTAGGTAATGAGTTCTTAGATTCCGTTTTTAGTTTAAAGATTATGTTTTTAGTTGTTTTAAATATTGTTTTACATTAAAGTGCATGAAACTAGACATGTTTGCGTGTTGACGGGTATCTGCTAAACAGTGTTTTCAAAATGTTACTTTGTTTTCTAGTTATTTTACGGTAAAAAGTGTTTTCAAAGCTTTAATTATGTTTGCTAGTTACTTTTCTGTAAACTGTATTTTAGGTTTTTTGGTTACGAGCATTGAAGATAGGTTGAGAATTCGGTGTTGTTATGACTTTAGTAAGTTCTCATAGGTTAGATATGGACGTTAACATGGAATCTATGCGTTTTACGCGCTCCTACGTGTTTATAGTTAGTGACCTTGCAATGTATTGTACGGAGTACAACGGGTTTAAGTCTCATGTCGGAGGTATGGTTCACTGTGCTCACCATGTTGTTCTCAAGATGGCGGTTTTAAGTCTCATGATTGGAGGTACGGTTAATCATATTAGCCGTGTTGCACCAAACCCTTATGCTGAGTTTTCATGGGTTTTAAGTACCATTACAAGTTAGTAAGATATGCTAAGTGTCATGGGTTTTAAGTCCCAATAAGACCCGTGGGTTTTAAGTCCCACGAGTGAAACAGAACGGTCAAGACAAGAACATAGATAAGTTAAGTAGACAAGATATGAACATGACAGACAAGACTCGAACATGGTACAGTTATTTGACAAGTAAAGTATGTGTTAGTAGATGACTTACGTAAGTTTGATCAGTAGAACACAAATATGTACCCCTCAAAAAAATGAACACAAATATGTTGAATAAGCAATTAATGAGATGAACAAGTTTGTGCAAGATGAACTGAACGTAGTTAATATGACATGTTTTATGTGCATTGTTCAAGTTGATTTTGAGGTTGATATTCTTATGTTTCAAGTTATGTTCTTAAAAGTAGTTATGCTTTCAACTGGTTTGTGAACCGGATGAAATAGATTAATGTCATCCCGGCATCCGACATACATGAATCTCTCTTGATCTTCTTTCTCTTTACTGAGTATATGGCTAGTGTTCACTCCTTTTATTTGAAATAAGAAGAAATGCATGTTAAAACGAGCTGGAGGATGAGCATGAAGATTGGAGAACAAGCTTAGGAGTGGAGCTATGGAGTTCTGTATGTTTCAAATGTTTCTTTTTTAATTAAGTTGAGTTGTATTAACTATTAGTCTTTACCAGTGATTTAGTTTGACCACAGTTTTAATCCATTGAGTTGGTTAATAGAAGATCTTAAGTGTCAGTTTCTCGAGTCTCTTGCTTGTTTCTTTTCTCCGCGCTTTCCCTTTACTCTAATATGAAATGAGTCTTGCGTAGGATTTAGGCTTTACTCTAAATATCACGTGTCGAACGTCCCTTTTCTGGATAATTGTTCTCGATATCCGGCACATGGGCGTTACACCTAGACTTTTGAATATAAAAACTTATCATTTTTAACTTAGTATAAAAACAATTTGAAAATTCAACAAGGGCCATATATGCATGCCTCCTTGCCCCCTGCCCCTCCCTCTCCTCCCCCCACACACACCACCACCCCCACACTGCTTCCTATAAATAAGGTGCAGTAGTAAGAACTCACAGCATCCCATTCCCAGACAATCTTTTTAAGTTAGTTGATCAGTATAACAAATTAAAATAAGCACAATGGCTTCAAGGTTGTCTGTTCTAGCTATTGTCACCATTGTTTTGGTGCTGACAATCTCAAAAGCAGAAGCACAACTTGGGGGTTTAGGAGGACTTGGAGGACTTGTCGGTGGCCTACTTGGCTTAATTAATATCAAAGGGACTGTCTTTTGCTCCGTCGATGGAAACATGGGTGTCAATGGCACTGCAACCCCAGTTTTCCCTAGTAAGTCGTATAAACTTAAGGGAGATCAATGTTATATATATATATACACATATACGAAATTTAAAAAATAGTGACCTACTTAGCATTTTAGTATTGATTTTTCCACTGTTGCAATTTTAGCCATTAACTTGGATTTGTTTTGCAATCATGTGATGCCAGATCGAGGCTGACATGGCAAAAATCGAGTTTGGTGCACAAATCGCGAAGTTTGTCCTTTTAAAATGACGTAATATCCAAAATAAGCGAAGTTACAGGACGAATTATGCAAAATTTCCTTATTTTTTTGCAATTTTCCGACCAAAATTGATTTTCTTATAAATTCAGACTCCTCCTGCATCGGTGGACTAAAATCACACTGAAAAACTAAGCCATTGGTCCAAAATTGCAACCGGAGCAAAAACATGCATGACCAAGTTACATAATTACTTTTGCAATTCTGCTCATACATATACACAAATGGTTAAAACTGTCTCACATTAAATCAGGGGCGGAGGTATGTATATCAACGTGGGGTCACGTGACCCCATTGAAATCCATGAAAAAAAATAGTATTAAAATGATGTAGTTTTGTTGTTAAAAAATATACTTTTGTAGTTAAAAGATATAATTCTAGGCTTCGGTGACCCCACTGGAACAAATTTTCGAAGCAAAAACCTTCGGTAACCCCACTGAAACATATTTATGGATCCGCCACTGCATTAGATACTTGTATTGTTTTACCGATCATATTAAAAGATGAGTTTTTCTTACTTAAAAGCTTAGGTTTTGAGTTTGAGGGCCCTTTTGTTGTCGGGTTATATTTATACATATTAAATTGAGGAATGGAAAATCGATTTTTATTATATATTGGGGACATGGATGAGAATCGAACTATGATTTTCATCAAGAAATGCAATAATCTGTACTACTAGGCCAAATCCTATTCCCTTGGTATATAATTCTTCTATGTTGTATGATCATGTTTTTACAGATGCTTTAGTGCATTTACAATGTGGAGGAAACGTAGTTTCGACCGCCACCACTGACAGCAGCGGAATATTTTCCATCGCGTTGGATCCTCTGCAGTCACTTCTATCATCATTGCTAACCAATTGCAACATTGTTGTGAAGACTCCACTTTCCAATTGCAATGTGAACCTACCCTCTGTTGGAAACCTCCAATCAACCTTGCAGTTTGCTGGCAATATTCTTCAGGGCCTTCTCAATATTGTTAACATTGTTCCGGCTGGATTCCAGTTTCTCCCTCATATTCTCAACTAAAAACTGCTCGAGACGGGATGCATTTATTCATGCACTGGGTTAATGGGTTTTTATCTTTAAGCATATACGTACTATATACGAGCTGCCTGCATCCCGTCTCGAGCAAAACCCAGTGCATGTATATATATATACTAAGAGTTGGTTTGATCTAAGAAATCAAACTGAAATAAACATGCATAAATGTGTATACATATAGTTGTGTTTTCTGATGATTACCAAAGGACTTGGAATGTGTTTTGCTAAGTCTTCACATTTCTTTATGTTTAAATATAGTTTAAGTTTGTGTCAATAAGCTGCAGCCATTATTATATTTATAAGTTACATGTAACTTCAGCTGTATAATTAATGGAATGCATCTCTTGTGATTATGTGATACTTAATTTCCTCGACTTTTTTTTAATGTATGGAAAGAAAAAAGATAGCTGCTATTAATGGTTGTGTAGGTCCTTATTGTGCTACTTATGTTAAATCTTGCACACTTGTCATTGTGCAGTGAATTTGTTAGATTCCGTTAGATTTGTTGCTGGGTGTAATTAGGTAAAGTAATCATCCTTTATATATATATATATATATATATATATATATATATATATATATATATATATATATATATATATATATATATATATAGGTAATGAGAAATATTCGTATTGACCTGGTATCGAGCCATCACAATGGCCACGCCACCACCATCGGAAGCACAACCGTTGAGCTCCTAAACACGCTGACATCCTTCTAATCGGCCCCGTCCCATTTGGCACTCTGCACACCCAAATCCCAACATCAGAATTCTCCATCTCTTATTCAGCTGGCCTTTCCTCTCCGGCCACCACCTTGCATTTTCCGATCATGCAGCCTCCGATCTCAGTGGCAATGCTATCTTTAAGGCCAGATTGACATATCCCTCACTTACTCGTACAAGCTTGCCACCATTTCCCAACTTTGCGACACCGCATACTTCTACCAAACCGATTGTTCCATTGGCGGTCATCTGAATCAGAGTTGTAACGTGAAACTCGTCAGAAACAATTATCTTCTCTGGGAAACGACTGTGTTGCCCATTGTGAGAGGACATATCGTCTTGATGGACACTTCTTTGGAACTAAACCTTGCCCTCCTAATCTCTTGGTAATTCTGTTTTCAGATCTAGATCTACTCTCCAAGCTTTTGATGATTGGTTAGCCATAGACCAGCTGCTTATGGGTTGGCTGTTGAGCTCCATGGCCGAACATGCTTTGGTGGATGTTGTTGACATATGTGAAATCGATCACTACGTGTGACAATTATCTGGCAGAGCTACGAGTATAAATCCACCTCGGAGATGTTGCGCACAAAAATAAATGCACAAACAATAAACGGTATGATCATGGATTTTTCCTAACACTGTTTCTGATACAAACTAAATAAATCGTATCTAAGGTTAACACGAGCCTTCCTTTTTGGGTCTTCATTAAGCCTTAACCGTTAGAGGAATATTGTTAATTGTGTTTAATTAATTATGTTTTTAATTATTACCTAAGGCTATGTAAGCCATGTTTATTTCCCACTACTAGAGTAGTTTGCACATGTTTCCCATTACTAGATAGTTATTTTCGGTTGTCAGTCTATAATCCCATGTTTCCTACTTTATAGGAAGTGGACTAGTGGGTAGTTTATTACTACTTGTATATATATGTTTGATCCATCAATGAAATTCATAAGTTTTCCCAAAAACTATCTCTTCCGTGAAAGTTATCAGTGGTATCGGAGCCATATTCTCAACCGCAGTTGGAGAAAGATCCATGGCAGAAACAAATTTTGTTCAAGCTTCTATCCTAAAGTTTGATGGACAGCATTATGATCACTGGTGTTAGGAAATAACTAGTTTAACGCAGCGGACTTTAAAATTTGATTTCATTTTCTAGATCGTTCTTCGTTTAATGCAATAAACACGTTAAGTAGTTTGACGGTTATACCTTAGATGATCTATAAGATCGTCGCTTTGACCGCCAACGGAGAGTAGTTCAATGCGCAAGCCGTCCACGCGTCCGGCCTCTATCGCTAATCCACACGAACCCCTTGCCGGAATCCTTCTTGGATTGCTATCAGAAAAACTCCGGTTGCTAGACCGGACATTTTCTTCCTCACAAACTCACTATGGAAGGCTCTCTATTTTACACAAGAATTATGAACTCTTGCAATTGTGATGTACAAAAAGAGCTTGACACCCACCTCCATATATAGTGGTTGGGGCGCCCATATGGTGTGGAGGAGAAGAAAACCTTTTTCCAATAAAATAAGGAAAATCAACTAGATTGATTTATCTCTTTAATTATAATTTATTTTGCCAATATCTTATATTGATTATAATTATCTTATTACCATAAATCTATTTTTCCAAAATCAATTAATATCTTATATTAATATTATGGCAATGTTATTAATTAAAGTGCACAATCCAAGTGTATCTCATACACTTAAATGTGGCGCCCACATATGCCAACAAAAATTGGCTTCCGAATATTCTTTAATTAATCTAATTTATATATAATTAATATCTTGTATTTTATTTATTCATAATAAATAAATACCACCATATTAATTTACCACTATAACCTTTATAGTCTAGAGATAAACTTTCCTTATTTGGTTATCAACTATAACCGCATTTTAATCCGACTCGATGTTCATATGTGTGTGACCCGATAGGCTTCCGAATATGTTGGCCGTAGACACAAAGTGCAATTTACTAAAATGCCCTTCATACCTAACGATCACGGGATAGCGTCTAGCAACACACCGTGACCCCCAATCATCGGAAGAGTCAAAAGCAATGACTACTACCTTTCATGTGAAGCAGTTACCATGTAACTTACAATCCTATCGCTGTAATAATATCCATACGATCGTATCTCGAGTGTCAATACATTAACGATCGTATCTTATAATCTGGATATCATGCTCTCTCGGAATAACACATTTACTCCCACTTTGCAAAGATTCTCGAGAGCTAGACATTCCTTATAAGAAGGCCATTTCGGATATTCGATCACAATCATAGGATACGCGATTCTCGGACGACCAATCATGTATACTTAGCATGCTTCAATATCATACCCAATCACTACCGCATGATCGCCCCGTGGTTAGGAGAAATCTCAATAGTGTCAAAGCATGACAATCCACACCGTGATGCCATAAAGACTCCGGTCAAAAGGATAATTACACAACCGCCACATAGTGTGACACTTAATGTAAGTGGGTCAGTCTAGCGTACGCATTCTCTAATACACATCCACGTACAGTCCAAGTGTCTCTACACTTCGATAGACGAGATCTATCCCTACCTTCTAAAAGATAGAAGACATCCAATACGTGCTAGTCTGATTATACTATCAATGTCCCATTTGATAATATATAAGACTAGAGACATTTAAGTACCAACCTTGTTATAGTGATTAGAGATCTCATCAACCATAATCACTATCATGGTTTCTCTATCACAGATTGATACTAGGGACGTTACTATATACACACAACAAATAATATGAAGATAAACAATATATAATAACATAAGTGCTTTTATTAATCATAATAAAGTTATTACATGAACTAAATAGACTGTAAACGACCCGACCCGGTCGGATCCGGTCCAACGATTGGGTTTAGGACACCTTTCCAACAATCTCCCAGTTGGCCTAAAGCCAATCACCCATATGCCTAAGCCCGTGCAAGTGAACATGTTTCTCATGCTTAGCTTGAGACAATGCCTTGGTTAACGGATCAGCTATGTTATCATCCGTGTGGACTTTCTCTATCTTTACGTCTCCTCTATCTACTATCTCTAAATCAAGTGATAGCGCCGTAGCACATGTTTGGACTTCGATGAGACCTTGGTTCCTTTGATCGAGATATCGCTCCATTATTATCACAAAGATGCAGAGCACTGGACCTTCAATGGAGGAACCACACCAAGTTCGATGAATGAACTTCTTCATTCAAATCGCTTCTTTGCCGCCTCCGAGGTCATGCTATGTATTCGGCTTCCATTGTAGAGTCTGCGCAGTAGTCTCCTGGCTGGAACTCTTCCACTCATCGCTCCGCCATTAAGCGTGAAAACAAATCCAGTTGTGACTTAAAGTCATCCTTGTCGGTTTGAACCGGCATCTGTGGTAACCTCGTAATACTAAATCATCATTCCTCGAAAACCAGAAAATATCCCTGAGTACGTCTCAAGTACTTAAGGATATTCTTGACAGCAATCCAGTGACCATCACCTAGATCGGACTGGTACCTACTAGTCATACTAAGAGGGTACGAGACTTCTGGTCTTGTGCATAGCATGGCATACATGGTCGACCCGATTGCCAAGCATAAGGGATTTTACTCATTTGTGCCTTTTCTCCTCTCGTCTTAGGACTCATTCCTTTCGACAGGTAGACCCCATGTGACATGGGCGGCAAATCCTTTCTTGGGCGCCTCATGTTGAATCTCTTCAAAGATCTTGTCTATATAGGTGGATCACGACATACCAAGCAACCTTTAGATCTATCTCTATAGATCTTTATTCCTAGAATATAAATTTGCTTCACCCAAGTCCTTCATTGAGAAGTTCTTGGATAACCAAGCTTTGACTGATTGTAACATAGGCACATCATTTCCTATGAGCAATATGTCATTTACATAAAGCACTAAGAACACAATGGCACTCCCACTAACCTTCTTGTAAACACAGGGCTCATCTTCGTTCTTGATGAAATCAAACTGTTTGATTATCTCATCAAAGCGAAGATTCCAACTCCGAGAAGCTTGCTTTAATCCATAAATGGATCTTTGCAGTTTACACACCATCCTGGCGTCATTGGTTGTGAATCACTCAGGCTGTGTCATATACACTTCCTCAGACAGGTTCCCGTTAAGGAAAGTTGTTTTCACATCCATCTGCCAGATTTCGTAATCATGGTATGCCGCAATAGCGAGCAAAATTCTAATGGATTTTAACATGGCAACAGGCGAAAAGGTTTCATCATAGTCAACTTCTTGTCTTTGCTTATAACCTTTTGCCACTAACCTAGCCTTGTAGGTAGTCACGTTACCGTCCATGTCAGTTTTTCTCTTAAAGACCCATTTACACCCTATGGGAACTATTCCCTCAGGTGGATCAACTAAGTTCCAAAGTTGGTTGTCTTTCATGGATTCCATTTTAAAATTCATGGCTTCCAGCCATTTCTCTTTGTCATGCCTTAATAGCACTTCCTCATAAGTTCTAGGGTCCTCATCTTCCATGAGATACACGCCAATATACCTTTCAGGTTCACGGCATTCCCTGGTGGATCTGCGAGGTGCTAGTGTGTCCACGGTAGAAGGTGGCCCCACATCTGCATGCAGTGTCTCCTCTACTTCCATCAACGAACTGTTATCCGTAAGTGGTTCTTGAATTTCTTCAAGATCAATTTTACTCCCACCGACCCTATCCGTAATAAACTCTTTCTCTGTAAAGTGGCGATCCTGGCTACAAACACCTTTTGTTCCTCAGGATGGTAAAATTGGTATCCTCTAGTTTCTCTAGGATATCCCACAAACAGACATTTGTCGGATCTGGCCTCTAATTTGTCAGGCATCATCCGCTTCACATAAGTTGGACAACCTCAAGGTTTAAGATATGCCAGATTTGGTTTCTTCTTGGCCCATACCTCGTATGGTGTAGAATCAACCGTCTTTGGTGGAACTCGGTTCAGTGTATAAGATGCGGTTTCTAGAGCATACCCCCAAAACGATTTTGGAAGAACTGCATAGCTCATCATGGATCATACCATGTCTAACAAGGTGCGCTTCCTCCTTTTTCGCATACGCCATTAATTTGTGGCGTCCCGGAGGGTCCATTCGGGTAGAATCCCATTCTCCTTCAGATAGTCTTGAAACTCTCCATCCAGGTATTCTCCACCTCGATCGGATCGAAGTGTTTTGATTTATTTACCTAGTTGTTTTTCTACTTCACTTCTGAATTCCTTGAACCTTTCGAAGGCTTCAGACTTATACTTCATTAAGTGTATATAAACATAGCGAGAATGGTCATTATTGAAAGTGATAAAATAAGAGTATCCTCATTTGGCTTGAATTGACATTGGGCCACATACATCAGTATGTATGAGCTCAAGCAATTCATTGGATCTTATCCCTTTGCCACTAAATGGCGACTTTGTCATCTTGCCAAGTAAACAAGCTTCGCATGTATCAAACGATTCATAATCGAATTGATCCAACATTCCATCTTTATGGAGTTTGGCAATGCGATTCTTATTTATATGGCCAAGTCTACAATTCCATAAGTAGGATTCATTCAAGTCATTTGTTTTGCCTTTCTTGTTATTTATATTAAGTACGTCAACATTCATATCTAATATGTAGAGACCATTGCTAAGTATGCCAGTACCATAAAAGATTCCATCACGTGAAAAAGAACAACATTTATTCTCAAACGTAAATGAAACCATCAACATCTAATGCAGAAATGGAAATAATACTCTTCGTAAAGAGCAGAACAAAATAACAGTTACTAAGTTCGAGTACTAGCCCACCGGGCAATGAATGAAAATAAACTCCTACGGCTAGTGCAAAGAACACTTGCTCCATTTCCAACGCCGTAGGTCCACCTCTCCTTTCTTCGGATCTCTAGCTCTTCTTAGTGCCTCATTTTCAGTACAAATATGAGAACCACAACCAGATCTAATACCCAGGTGGTTAGACTTAGAAGAAGTAATGTTGATCTCAATCATAAATATACGAAGTCGAAGCATCGAATGCTTCTTCTTGGTACTCAAGAAGCCCTTGCGCTTCTCCTCCAATGTCCGGTCTCACCGCAATGGAAGCAAGCCTCCTTGGATTTGTCTTTTGCTATCTTAGGCGTTGGCTTAAGTGCGACCTTTCGCTTTCTTGGACTTTTTCTCGGGCTTTTGCCTTGCCCTTGCTTGAAGTGACCAAAGCAACACTTGCTTTCCCTTCCCCACAAAGGTGCCTCGGCAGCCTTCAACATGTTCAATAACTCCGCAAGGAGCAATCTATCTTGTTCATGTGATAGTTCATCACAAACTGTGAGAATGAATCGTAGAGAGTTGCGAATTAAGTCAATACTCAACTCGCTCCAACTTGTGGCCCAACTTTCCCAAGCCTCTCTATGTACCCGATCATTTTAAGCACGTGTGACCCCACAGCGATCCCGGATGCCATCTTACAACTAAACAGGGCCTTCGAGACCTCGTACTCTCGGATCGAGGCCGAGAAGCATAAAGTTCCTTCAGGTGGACCATGATAGAGTATGCGTCCATAGACTCATGTTGTTTCTGCAGTTCAGGTGTCATAGAAGCAAGCATGATGCATGTAGCATCGATCTTGTCGAATAAAGGCTTGTTGTACTTCTCGACAACATCTGCAGCAGAACCCTCAGCGGGATTTTCCGGTAGGGCCTCGTCCAAGACATAGCCAATCTTCTCGTGCCTCAAAATGATTTTGAGGTTTCTTTCCCAATCGAGAAAATTAGTTTCGTCAAGCTTGTTTTCGATGATAAAACGAAGGTTCAATTTGTTTGACATTTTCTACAACAATAAATAAAGATAGAATAAGTAAAAGCTCATGTATAAAAACCCTAAATTTGCACTTAAAATTTTATAAGGTTTTACTCCCACTAGCCAACTATTCCCAATTGGCTTTCAAGAATTTAAGTAATTCTTTAGTGGATGGAATCCTATCTAGTTGACTCGATCCCCGACGTGGGCCGATCGACCGGGTCAATTTCGAAGGTGGGTACTAATTACCGATCGAATCTTATTCGATTTCCATTGGTTGACTAGTCAACTCTTTGACAATTCACATCTCTACGTGTGATAGCCACCCTTGTCTCTAAAATCGACGGTCCTGACGTGGGCCAATCACCGCAAGATTCTTAGTCGAGTCGTAACCCAAATATTCATGAGATCTCATAATGATCATATCTCGATAATGACGATATACCCGTGGTAGGTCAACTCCCGACGTGGGCCGATCAGTTGGATCCGAACAAAGGCTCTTCACCGTCATTATAATATTGGGAGACAATTTTGGCTCGATTTTTGGCGTGGGAATAATTTTAAATTAATTCACTTAATTAATTTGGTTTAATTGTGGTCTCATCTACTATGTGCATATTACTACGATATCATATAAAGTAAAACATACACAACATTCCGCGCATAAAATAACCGGTATGATCATGGACTTTTTTTCTAAGTGCGGTTTGAATACAAACTGACGAAACCGCGGGTCACAAACTAAGGGTATCTGCAACCGCCAATAGGATCTTTATTGTTGTACGCCAATGGGTTCTTTATCTCTCCTTGGTCTTCAACTTCTTGCTCCATTCTTGTTACATAATAAATAATTACACCCGCCGCACACGGGGGGGAGCTAACGGGAATGAGATAATTGCAAAAAGTAAACTAGGTCACGTTCTTCATAACGGCTGGACAATTTTTCAAAACCAACATAAAGAAAACATTCCCATCTATCCTATTGGTGAGTCCATGATCAATCGAATCCATATAATCACATTATATCTACACATCTAATCTATACAATTTTATCTTATGAAAAAGATTAAATTCTAATTTTAACAACTCATGCGTCTTTATTTTATCACATCAAATAATTAAATAACTTTTAAATAATTATATGACTTAATCGAAAATTAAAATTAACATTTAATTATAAATCGATTTTAATTTCAATTAAATTTGAACTATTCAAAATAAAATTAAAATTATAAAGTCTCCTATTTGTTTCCTTTCCAAAACTAAGTTTAGCTTAGGCCCGGCCATTTTCCAAAATCAAAATTTTGGAAGTGGCTTAGCTTGCGCTTTTTACAAATCAAATATTTGAAAAGAACTGCGCTATTCCAAATCAAATATTTGGAAAGGCCAAATAATTTTGGTTTAGGCCTCACCACTTTCCAAAATCAAAATTTTGGAAGTGGCTGCAAGCTTTGCCTTTACAAATCAAATATTTGAAAGGGCTTGCAGCCTATTCCAAATCAAAATTTGGAAAGGCCAACTTGCCATATGGTTTCCCAATGGTCCAAACTATTTTAATCATTGGTTGGCCATATGACACAACTAAACAAACGAGATATCTATGCACAATAAAATATCACAAAACGAAAAGGGTTGATCTCCCCCATTGGAAGAAGAGAGCCGACGGACGGCAGCCCGAACGCCGCCGCCGCCGCCGCCGCCGGATAGGCGCGCCATCGGCCGACCCCCATAAACCCTATTTTTTTTTTTTTAACGTTTCGTGATTTAAATCTTGCATCTATCGATTAAATACTACGCAATTAATTTATGCTTATTGCTTAAGCTCGAAGTCTGTCTCTGATACCACCGTTAGAAAATCATTAGTTTAACGCAGTTGCGAATTTAAAATTTGATTTCCTTTTAGATCGTTCTTCGTTTAATGTAATAAACACGTTAAGTAGTTTGACGGTTATACCTTAGATGATCTATAAGATCGTCGCTTTGACCGCCATCGGAGAGTAGTTCAATGCGCAAGCCGTCCACGCGTCCGGACTTTATCGCTAATCCACACGAACCCCTTGCCGGAATCCTTCTTGGATTGCTATCAGAAAAACTCCGGCTGCTAGACCGGACATTTTCTTCCCTCACAAACTCACTATGGAAGGCTCTCTATTTTACACAAGAATTATGAACTCTTGCAATTGTGATGTACAAAAGAGCTTGACACCCATCTCCTATATATAGTGGTTGGGGCGCCCCATATGGTGTGGAGGAGAAGAAAACCTTTTTCCAATAAAATAAGGAAAATCAACTAGATTGATTTATCTCTTTAATTATAATTTATTTTGCCAATATCTTATATTGATTATAATTATCTTATTACCATAAATCTATTTTTCCAAAATCAATTAATATCTTATATTAATATTATGGCAATCTTATTAATTAAAGTGCACAATCCAAGTGTATCTCATACACTTAAATGTGGCGCCCCATATGCCAACAAATTGGCTTCCGGAATATTCTTTAATTAATCTAATTTATATATAATTAATATCTTGTATTTTATTTATTCATAATAAATAAATACCATCATATTAATTTACCACTATAACCTTTATAGTCTAGAGATAAACTTTCCTTATTTGGTTATCAACTATAACCGCATTTTAATCCGACTCGATGTTCATATGTGTGTGACCCGATAGGCTTCCGAATATGTTGGCCGTAGACACAAAGTGCAATTTACTAAAATGCCCTTCATACCTAACGATCACGGGATAGCGTCTAGCAACACACCGTGACCCCCAATAATTGGAAGAGTCAAAAGCAATTACTACTACCTTTCATGTGAAGCAGTTACCGTGTAACTTACAATCCTATTGCTGTAATAATATCCATACGATCGTATCTCGAGTGTCAATACATTAACGATCGTATCTTATAATCTGGATATCATGCTCTCTCGGAATAACACATTTACTCCCACTTTGCAAAGATTCTCGAGAGCTAGACATTCCTTATAAGAAGGCCATTTAGGATATTCGATCCCAATCATAGGATACGCGATTCCCGGACGACTAATCATGTAAACTCCGCATGCTTCAATATCATACCCAATCACTACCGCATGATTGCCCGTGGTTAGGAGAAATCTCAATAGTGTCAAAGCATGGCAATCCACACCGATGATGCCATGAAGACTCGGTCAAAAGGATAATTACACAACCGCCACATAGTGTGACACTTAATGTAAGTGGGTCGATCCTAACGTCGCATTCTCTAATACACGTCCACGCATCCCAAGTGTCTCTACACTTCGATAGACGAGATCTATCCCTACCTTCTAAAAGATAGAAGACATCCAATACGTCTTAGTCTGATTATACTATCAATGTCCCATTTGATAATATATAAGACTAGAGACATTTAAGTACCAACCTTGTTATAGTGATTAGAGATCTCATCAACCATAATCACTATCAGGGTTTCTCTATCACAGATTGATACTAGGGACGTTACTATATACACACAACAAATAATATGAAGATAAACAATATATAATAACATAAGTGCTTTTATTAATCATAATAAAGTTATTACATGAACTAAATAGACTGTAAACGACCCAACCTGGTCGGATCCGGTCCAACCCGATTGGGTTTAGGATACCTTTCCAACAACTGGAGCATGTTGATGGAGAACTTCATGCGTTCTAAGGAGTATTGGACCATCATTGAACAATGAGTGGTTGAACCAGCAGGAAATCCACCCCCAACTGAGGCTCAGAGACCAGATTTTGAGAGCTAAAAACTCAAGGATCTGAAGGCCAAAAACTATCTATTTCAAGCAATAGATAGAGCTATCTTGGAGACCATTCTCAGCAAGGAGTCATTGATGAGAGTCAAATTGGCTATCATTTACTATGTAATTATACCCCGTTTATACCTTGTTTTATATATTTCCGGAGACATTTGTTTGTTTTTTGATGTATTTACACCTTGGTTATCATTTCGAGACCTAAGATGTAAAGTCCGGGATTCTCGGTCTTTTTCAGTGTATTTACTATACTCTCGGTCACCCTATTGTCCTGTAGAGGTTACGTGTGTTATTTGTTATGATATTTGTACAGGTATTAGGTGTTCGAGATGACCTGAAGGTGAGATACGAGGGTTGGAACGTGTGCCCGAAGCTTAAACATTCTAACGGATCGAAATTCATTGGGATTACAACCTTGTCTTCCAATCATCTGCATTTTGATCCAATTTACAAGCATTTTTTGGGCTGGACATCTTCATGAAAGTTGTAGACAATTGAATGAGCTTTCCAACGCAACTTGAATCACTCAAATTAGAGGTCTACACACAAAGTTATACCAATTTACCGAGGGTGTATCAGCAGGCGTGCGTCTGACAAATGCTAGGTGCACGCCTACGGGTTAAATTGGTCCAGAAAGTTTCAGTCCATGTTTTTAGCATAATAGGCGTATGCCTAGAAAATCCTAGGCGCATGGCTAGCGTTCAGATCTGCCAAAACACTATAAAACCCCCCTATTTTCATCTATATAGATATATATACATATATAGATCGGTTTCAGGAGTTATTTTTGCGTTTTTCTTCACCTTCTTAGCTTAGATTAGATTTATAGGTAGATTAGTTTAGTTTGGTTGTAGATTGTTGTAATCTGGAGGATCTCGGTGAAAGCTTGACGCGTTATTGACGGGATTTCGCTCGGAGATTCGATTTTCTACAGCCTAATATATTCGGTATTTCAATTTCATTTCTTGTTCTTGTTTTAGATATTGATGCTTGCTACCTTTATTGTTAATTTCTTGTTGTTTTTGTTGATAGAATGAGTAGCTAATTTCCCGATAGTCGAGTTATGTGATAGTCTTCGAAATCGAACCTTAGCTTGTTGATTGAAGTGTTTTGATATGTTGATTGTTAGATTCTCGGTGTTGTTATTGTTCTAGAAGTTATTCTTAATGAAATTTGTTGAATTGGCCATTTGATAATCGTATTACACGTATCTTCTTTACACATGTCGTTTGCGAGAGGGTACGGGAACCGGGGTTCTAGGATCACCCTGTAAAACCGACCGAGTTGTTCAAATTCGATTTAGTGTGTGAGGTTTATATCATTGTTAATGAGTGTCTCATCAATCGTAGAATCGTGTTAGGTCACTTAAATCCGGTCACAGATTGTTTGAATCAGAAATAGGAGGGTAGATTATTGAAATAATGTCTATTGTTGGAAATAGGAGACGACACCCTTCAACGATGCCGAGAACATTAGATTTTGTCGAAACACTTCCGGAAACGAGTTAGGGCTAGAAAGTAGTGGGTTGGATCATAGCTCGGCTATCTTGTTTTTCATAGTTTAAACTATTTTTATTTTGTGCATATTAGTTTGTAGAACCGGTGATCTGACAAATCACCACGTTCAGTAGCCGTGTTGGCCTAAACTAGGAACAATACCGACTTTGGTTCTCGACCAGATTCCCTATGGGATACGACCTTGACTCACCAATTCTAGGCTACAATTGACCCGGTACACTGCCGGTAAGATTGGACACTTAGAAAAGGCCGATCAAGCTTTCTGGCGTCGTTGCCGAGGAATCGGGTTGATATCTTGTAAGTTAGTTAAGTTCTTAGGATTAGGTCATTTTCCTTATTTGTTTTCTTTGTATAGTTTGTTTTATTTGTTGTTGTTGTTGTGATCACACCACATACTCCGGTAGTGGTAGTGACAAGATACCGTGATTGTGTTCGTGTTGGTTCCCTGATTTGCAGATAATGAATCCATACTACAATTACGGATTTTATCCTTACTCATTTGGATATTACAATTACGGTGCTATGGGATACAAAACACAACCATTTTATCAGTTCAACCCATACACCGCATCATATGGAAATGAGTGGGGGAATGCCCCAAGTTACTATGATCAACAACTCGATACTTCTCCACCTCCGAAATCAGAGACCTTTACGGTTGAAGAGTTGAGTAAGGTAGTTCAAGATAACCATGACGAGTTTCGTGATGGCCTGACTACAATGCAGCCATACGGAACTTGGAGCTATCCATACGGAACTTGGATCTTCAAGTAGATCAACTTCCGTCTTCGTTTATCCCAACTG
Source organism: Gentiana macrophylla (assembly GCA_026214975.1). NCBI lineage: Eukaryota > Viridiplantae > Streptophyta > Magnoliopsida > Gentianales > Gentianaceae > Gentiana > Gentiana macrophylla. The sequence continues at coordinate 102,551,058 of CM047810.1, forward strand.
TTATACCTACGGGGTTGCACTCTATCGAGTTTGTTGTTGATGTTGAGCCTAAATGTTCATACTTGGTGTTGGAGTCGTTGTTGGTTGGTTTATGTTTTAGTTCGGGGAAAGTGAGTTCGTTGTTCTGTGCAATGGACTCATCGAATAAATCATGGTGGTGGGGATTGAGCCCTATTTTTCTTGTTTAGGGTGATTTTATACGTTTTATAATGATATGTTTTATATCAATTTCCCCCATATGTGGATGTTTTTCATAGAAATCGAGCTTTATATTGAAATATTGAGCAAATGATGTTTTTAATGGGTTAGTTGCAAAATTGTATGATTTATGTGTAAAATTGATGGTTTTATATTGATTTGGATGATATTACATTTTGCAATGTTTTGATGTGTTGTAGGTACGTGTTTGATGCTCAAATGAAGATCAACAAGAGATAAGAGTCGGATTTAATTGATCAAAAAGAGATAAGGATGGAATTGGCTAGAAGAAAAGAGATAGAGTTGAAGATTTCGAATTTGGATCCAGCTGAACTGGCGTCCATGTTTCGTCCAGGTTGGACGGGCGTCCAGAATATTGGACTGGCGTCCAGGTGAAGATTTTTGATACAGAGAGTTTGGACGCTGAGTGGACGGGCGTCTGAAGCAAGTCCAAGGTAGCTGGACGGGCGTCCACAATTCCGGACGGGCGTCCAACACCGACTTCAGCACAGCCGACTTACTTTTCTATAAATAGCAGCGCGATTTCAACCCTAAGACACACATTATTGACACATTATTGAGACCTATTGATACACAATCATTAGGAGAAAACCCTAGGCGGCCCCAGCCCCCTTAGGGGAGGCTGGGGTTGCGATTTTTCTTGTTTCTTTTCCGTTTTATTTATGTTTTGCTGCTGCGTTTTATGCTCAACGCTTGGGGCTGAACATTTCAAACGATTTGAATCTTTTCCATCAGGTTTTTCTATTTCCAATCTGAGTTTATGTTGTGATTTTAATTCAAAGTTGTATCTTTTCTACGCTTATTTGTTATGCAATCAATATCGAAAGATGAATTGTCATTGATGTTTACCATATGACGAGAGTCGGTGTAAACCTTAGATCACCATAGGAAAGATGGGATTTTTAACCTTGACATAACGAGAGTTGATAGGTTAGATTTCTAGGTTGCTAGATTGAGAGATCTTACACCTTGTTTTGATAGCGTCAATCTTATATATCGAGAGATGAGAGATTGATTGGCGAATTACCTACGAGAGTAGAAGTTCATACCTTTGATAGGTGAACCACATCTTTAATTAAATCATCACAAGATAACTTTAGAGAGGAAATAGAGGGTTGCGGGAACGGTGGGTTATTGTTTGTTCGTTGTTCAATCACCATGATCATCTTCTTGTTTACTGTTTATTTTATAGTTTATAGTTTAAATTTCGTTTTCGCTTTATCCTTCCTGGCTTTGGACTGAAAATCCTCTGTCCAGTTTATCTTTTCGTTCTATTATATTAGGTTTAATAATAATAGTATCAATCTTAGGAAAATTAATGAACTAGATACCCCGATTTCCTGTGATCGACTCCGGTATTAATCGCTATACTACGATCCCTACACTTAGGGAATACCGGATTTATAAATTTTATTACTTGTTGTTTTTCATTGCATAAAATCCGTGACATTTCTCATATTTCATTTTCAGGGGGTGCTCAATTCTTACAATTTTGGTAGGGAGAAGCAACGGTTTACTCTCCTTTGGTATAGCTATCCTTCACATAGTTGGGGGTAGAAAGTCGAGCTGAGGACTATAAACTCGAATGTATTTTTATTGCTTTTCCTTTCCTCGTGTTTCATTTGTATTTCTTTAGTGTGTATTATGATACTTGAGTAAGTTTTGTTGTTATATAACTCGAAGAAGTGTGGTTTGGGGGGGCTAGTGTGGTGTTTTTGGCTTTTATGAGTTGTGGTAATCCGGGTAGTTTCATTGTGTTATACTCCATACTTGTACACCTTTGGTGTTGGTTGTGTATATTTTATAAGTACAGGTACCCTAGGAGGAATTTTAGGGATGCCACATGGTCGTACTCGCGCCTTTTCCGGTGTAAGCTAACTTTTCTACCCTTATCATTTGTGTTTTGTTCTAAAGTAGGGGGTGGTCGGTTTAGCTTCGATGTTTCATTTTCATGTCAAACGAGTTATACTTAGAGATTGTTATCCCTTTAGTGTAAATGAGTCGGTTTTTAGAAATTTTGATGCATTTGACATTGGTTTTGATACACTGAGCCTATAGTATTGTTTTGTTAAACATATAGTGATTATGTGAATGCATTTCATTTGAGTTGGGATGTTGTATTGAGACTGGAATAGTTGTATCACGTTAGCTTCAACTTCACGAATCACCTTGACTAGTGAACGATTATGGTAGCTATTAATGACCCGGTTACCTAGAACTTATATGAGTAACCTTCGAGGCGAAATAGAAAGGTCGTCGTTGTTAGGTATGGGATGACGGTTTTGGCTTTTTTTTGACCCGATCTGAGCCAAAGGCCAACCTAAACGATTAATCCACTGTTACCCCTCTAAGCCTTTTGTAGGGTGGTTAGACTGCCACCCGAACTAGCCTTTTGTGTTACTAACCCGTGAAAATCGATGTCCTTAACTTTATTTCAGTCTACGTATCCTTGACTACCTTGCAATTGAGCTTGTTCGTTCCGCACATTTTTACGATGTTGCGAGGTATTGTTGAGACGTAAGTAATAGTATGGAGTCGTGATTTACGAGTTATTCGGAACGAGGAGTGTAGCAATGTGTAGGTTCCAGTTTTGTTCGGAATTTTGATGTATATAAGAAAAAAAAAAGAACAAAAGAGAAAAGAAAAGAAACAGAAGTAGTAAATGTGAATAAATATAGTTGATATAAGTCCAAAAAGGGACTAAAGTGTTGTATAATGAAGAAATGTGAAATTGAAGTTAGGGTTTGGATTTCGGAATTGTAAATAGTCGGGAAGGATTGAAGATGAAGTTGATAACCGAGAATCGTGTTTATATTTATCGGTTAAAGCTCTTTTGCACTTTCTTATTTCTATTTTTATCGTAAATATCCTTTCGTTAGCCCCAACCCTAGCCTAACGATATAACCCTTCAAGTCCTGCTTGACCATACTAGACTTTGATTGACCTCGATTAGTGGAGATGTTTACGAAGTATAAGCCTATGGTGTAACCTCGGTACATTATACCTCTATACTCTAAACCGGTCATTGATGATAAATGTCGAAGAAGCTATTCACACACACACATTCCTTTTTCAATACAAGGTAGAACTTAAATCTTATGCATTTGTGTCAATTACTTGTGTTTTACCATTTCCAATTCTTATATACTAGATGTATGATTGCAATGTTGACTCCACCTTTATTTTTGAATCACTCATCTTTACTCGAGGGCAAGCAAACGCTAAGTAGGGGGTAGTTGATAAGAGTCAAACTGGCTATCATTTACTATGTAATTATACTCCGTTTATACCTTGTTTTATATATTTCCGGAGACATTTGTTTGTATTTTGATGTATTTACACCTTGGTTATCATTTCGAGACCTATGACGTAAGTTTGGGATTCTCGGTCTTTTTCGGTGTATTTACTATACTCTCGGTCACCCTAGTGTCCTGTAAGGGTTACGTGCGGTATTTGTTATGATATTTGTATAGGTATTAGGTGTTCGAGATGACCTGATGTCGAGATACGAGGGTTGGAACGTGTGCCCGAAGCTTAAACTTCTAATGGATCGAAATTCATTGGGATTACAACCTTGGCTTCCAATCATCTGCATTTTGATCCAACTTATAGGCATTTTCTGGGCTGCACATTTCCATAAAAGTTGTAGACAATTGAATGAGATTTCCAACGCAACTTGAATCACTCAAATTAGAGGTCTACACACAAAGTTATGTCCGATTTATCAAGGGTGTATCAGCAGGCGTGCATCTGACAAATGCTAAATTGGTCCATAAAGTTTCAGTCCGTGTTTTCATCATGATAGGCGTACGCCTAGCAAAGCCTAGGCACACGGCTAGCGTTCAGATCTGCCAAAACACTATAAAAAAACCCCATTTTCATCTATATAGATATATATACATATATAGATCGGTTTCAAGAGTTTTTTCTGCGTTTTTCTTCATCTTCTTAGCTTAGATTAGATTTATAGGTAGATTAATTTAGTTTGGCTATAGATTGTTGTAATCTGGAGGATCTCGATGATATCTTGACGCGTTATTGACGGGATTTCCCTCGGAGATTCAATTTCTACAACCTAATATATTTGGTATTTCAATTTCATTCCTTGTTCTTGCTTTAGATCTTGATGCTTGCTACCTTTATTGTTAATTTCTTGTTGTTTTTGTTGATAGAATGAGTAGCTAATTTCCCGATAGTCGTGTTATGTGATAGTCTTCGAAATCGAACCTTAGCTTGTTGATTGAAGTGTTTTGATATGTTGATTGTTAGATTCTCGGTGTTGTTATTGTTCTAGAACTTATTCTTAATGACGTTTGTTGAATTGGCCATTTGATAATCGCATTACACGTATCTTCTTTACATATGTCGTTAGCGAGAGGGTATGTGAACCGGGGTTCTAGGATCACCCTGTAAAACCGGCTGAGTTGTTCAGATTCGATTTCGTATGTGAGGTTTATATCATTGTTAATGAGCGTCTCATTGATCGTAGACCGTATCCGGTCAGCGGATTGTTGAATCTGACATAGGAGGGTAGATTATTGGAATAATGTCTATTCTCGGAAATAGGAGACGACACCCTTCAACGATGCCGAGAACATTAGATTTTGTCGAAACATTTCCGGAAACGAGTTAGGGCTAGAAAGTAGTGGGTTGGATCATAGCTCGGCTATCTTGTTTTTCATAGTTTAAACTCTTTTTATTTTGTGCATATTAGTTTGTAGAACTGGTGATCTAACAATCACCACGTTCAGTAGCCGTGTTGGCCTAAACTAGGAACGATACCGACTTTGGTACTCGACCAGATTCCTTGTGGGATACGACATTGACTCACCAATTCTAGGCTACAATTGACCCGATACACTACCGGTAAGATTGGACTCTTAGAAACGGCCGATCAGTCATCAATGGATATCTGGTATTCAATGAAGGGGAAGTACCAAGGAAATCCCAGAGTGAAGAGATCATAGCTACAGGCCTTAAGAAGAGGTTTTGAAACCTTACAAATGAAGGAAGGTGAATCCGTCTCAACTTATTATGCCAGAACCATGGAAATCTGCAATAAAATGATATTTCTTGGTGAAAAGATAGAGGATGTAGCAGTTGTGGAGAAAATTTTGAGGGCACTAATCTCAAAATTTGATTATGTGGTATTCTCCATTGAGGAGTCAAAATACATTGATGCTTTGTCTCTTGATGAATTGCAAAGTTCTTTGCAAGTTCATGAACAGAAGATGAAGAGAGGATCAACGTCATCCAATGAAGAGCAGGCCTTGAAGACCACTGCCTATAATAACAATTATAGAGGCAGTGGTAGAGGCAGTGGAAGAGGTAGAGGGATGACTACCAGAGATTCTGACAGCAGGGACAACTCTCAGGCATCCAAGAATGGAGAGGGTAGAGGTATTGCAAGCAAAAAGAATGTTGAATGCTTTATGTGTCACAAATTTGGACACTACCGGTCAGAATGCTACACCAAATTGCCAGCAGACAAGGAGAAATGGACTCATTAGAGTCACTTTGCTGACAAAGAGGATGATGAGACTTTGTTGATGACTACTCAGCATGAGCAGACTTTTGCACCCCAAGTATGATATGTTGATACAGGATGCACTAATCACATGTATGGTAATAAGACATCATTCTCTTATTTGGATGAATCCTATCATTCAAAGGTGAAGTTTGGAGATAACTCCTCAGTCAGTGTTAAGGGAAAAGGAAATATATGCATCAGATCCAAGAATGGGACATCTGAAACCATTTCTAGTGTGTTATATGTTCTTGATCTGAAGTGCAATCTGTTGAGTGTTGGACAGTTGCAAGAAAAAGGATATGAGATTATTCTGAAGAATAAGGATTGTGAAATCAAGGATCCAAGCAAGGGAATCATTGCAAAAGTTCCCATGAATGCCAACAGATTATTTTCTTTGGAAATTAAGGAGGCACAGGCATGTCTTATGGCAGGACTGAAAGATGCATCTTGGCTATGGCATTACAGATATGGACATCTCAATTTTGGTGGTTTGAAAATACTTCAGCAGAAGGAAATGGTTAAAGGACTTCCACAGATTCAGACTCCTCAACAGATCTATGAAGAATGCACAAAAGGAAAGCAACACATACATCCTTTCCCAAAAGGAAAGTCTTGGAGGGCAAAGAGAGTGTTGGAACTTATCCACTCTGATTTGTGTGGACCAATCAACCCATCATCAAATGTAGGGAAAAGGTACTTCATCACATTTACTGATGATTTTTCCAGAAAAACTTGGGTTGAATTCTTGCAAGAAAAGTCTGAAGCATTGAATGCATTCAAGAGCTTCAAACTGTTAAGAGAAAATGAGACATGTCAGTATATCAAGAGTCTAAGAACAGACAGAGGATGAGAATTTTGCTCAGAAGAGTTTGAAGATTTACATACAAAGAATGGAATCGAAAGGAATTGATGGCAACTATACACCACAAAAATGGTGTATCTCGAGAGAAAGAATATGACTATTCGGATATGGTAAGCATGTTGGCTTATGGAAATGTGCCTAAAAGATTCTTGCCGAGGCGATAAGTTGGAGTGTACATATTCTCACACAGATGCCAACTTTTTATGTTCAAGAAATGACACCAGAAGAAGCATGAAGCTCAATCAAACCATCGGTAAGTTACTTCAAGATTTTTGGATGCATTGCTTATGCTCATATTCTAGATGCAAACAGGAAGAAACTTAGTAATAAAGGGGAGCAATGTGTGCTCTTGGGGATCAGTGAAAAGTCCAAGGCATACAAGTTGTTTAATCCTATAACCAAAAGGATAGTGATAAGCAGAGATGTGGTGTTTGATGAACTAAACACCTAGGATTGGGAAGCAAACAATGCTCGGTTCCATCCAATCCAGAATTTAATAGATGAAGAGCCTACTGAGGACCATCAGAGTCAGGATCAGCAGACTGAAAATCAGCAGAGTGATATTCAGCAGACTTAGGGTTAGCAGACTCAAGACACTGAATTGACAAAGGCGGTGAGGTTCAAGAGACCCAAGTTCAAAGAGACTCAAGTCATGAGATAGCAATGAGGTTCAAATGATGGACCTCGAGAGAACTAGAAAAAGGCCGGGCTGGATGACAAATTTTGAGGTAACAAGTTTACCACAGCCAAATGAGGCCACTTACTATGCTCTATTTGCTAGTGATGATCCAATCACTTATGAGGAAGCAGCAAAGACAGAAAATGGAGGTAGGCTATGAATGAAGAAATCACAAATGCATTGAAAGGAATCGACTTGAGTCTCACAGATCTACCAAAAGGACACAAAACTATTGGTGTCAAGTGGATCTACAAGACAAAATTGAATGAAGATGGAAAAGTCAGCAAGTATAAGGCTAGACTAGTAGCCAAAGGGTACAAGCAAGAGTATGGGATTGACTACAATGAAGTGGTTGCCCCATTAGCAAGGATGGAAACTATAAGACTAGTGTTATCTTTGGCAGCTCAAAACCATTGGAAGATACATCAAATGGATGTGAAATCAGCATTTTTGAACGGTAAGCTGGAAGAAGAAGTATATGTGGATCAGCCACAAGGTTATGTGTAGAAAGGAGCAGAAAGCAAAGTGTACAGGCTTATCAATACACCAATAATGAGCTTTTAAAAGGTCTTGAATGAGAGATAAAATAAACCATCAAACTACAAACAACGTCCTGAATAGTATGGAATCTTGTGGATGGATTGATGATGATTTCAATAAAAAAAAAACATTTTACCAAGAAACCCAGCAAAAAAGAAAAATAAAAATAAATAATTGTAATACATCACGACCCCTGCAAAATAAAGAGAACAAGAGAGTAAACCATGCAAAGGAGAGAGCAAGAGATTACTAACATTTAATACTGCTCTCAGCCGAAGCATCTGCTCGACTAGAAAAAGAATCAAAGCATGGATTGAACTATCTTCGGTTAAAAGGAAAATGAAGGGAAGAAACTGCAAACATAAGTAATGTGATAAAATCTTTCAAAGAAAAGAAGAGAACAAGAGATTACTAACAAAAATAGAAGAAATGTTAAATAGTGATTCCTCATATCTCTATTGACATAAAGCGAAAGAGAAACACAATTCATAGTAGCCGTAATTTTGAGGTGAAGAGGTGTAATGTTTGACTGATGACTGATAAGGAGAAGGAATGTGTCGTGTGAGATAATGGAAGTTTTTAGGTGAAGGAGAGAGGAAGAAACGACGGAACGACAGGTGTGTCAGCTGAAAACTAATAGGAAGGTGTAGAGAAGATGAAAAAGATGAGTGGAATAAAGTCTGAATGCTGACGTCAATTAGTATTTGCATAGTACGTATTTTAATAAAAAGATTATTTACTTAACTGATGTGGCAAATAAGGAGGAGCTCTCCTTCTTCGTAAATTGTTGATGTGACCTCTCGTTCCCTCTTTTTTTTTTTTTTTTTTTTTTTTTTAAACAATAGACTAAAAAAATGAAGTATATAGCTTTGAATGATCTATAAGAGAAAAACGGGAAAAAGAAAATTAAAAAGTAAACAGAACACATGTCGATCCCACATTAATCTTGCTAAATGTCTATGTGGGTGATTGTAGTAGATAGATTCTGCTCTCTTTTGTTACATAATATTTAAAACTTGAACACAACACACTGCAAGGTTCTAAGTTTTTCTCTCCCCAAACAGTATTAAGAGACTCAGAAGCGAGGTTCTATCACGATGCCACTATCCCTAAAATGAGGATAAAAATAGAGTTTTCACTTCAATATTTTCCTCTGTGAGTCACTATCCCTATTTATTTTTAGGGATATGAGCAGATCAAGATCCTATTTGTGACGATCATATTTATTATTCTTACTAAACATATTTAATGGTTAAAAATTATAGGGATAGAATCTTTCTGGAGTGAAATAATAAATATTTAATATGTATAAATAGGGTTGTGAGGTAGAATATGTATTATTTAATATTATTTGAAATGTTATAGGGATAAGGATATGGATGGTGTTGTAGAAGTTTTTGAATTGCGATGTTGTAAAATAAGGATATGTATTATTTTAGGGATAAAATTTAGAGCGTCTGCTGCAATTGCCCTAACAGTCTCAAGTATCTAGTCTACAATCCTTGAAACTTCTTGGTGTTAGAGCAACCATAATGAAGCATTTTTAGCCATATTCTTTATGTACTTTTGACAGATCAGAGTAATCCTTCTCATAAAACTAAAATAATGATAGGTAGGTAGAGAATGTTTTTTTTTTACTTCTCTACTCCATTGTCTCTTTTTGGAGAGACAAATAGACAATGCTCTCCCCAAAAAAAAAAGCGCCAAAAACCTCTGTTTTTAGTAAAAGCCTCTGTTTTTTGGGCTATATTATATTTATTAAGATTATATGTTTACAAGAATAAAAATAGTTTCAATTATTAAGAAAATTTAGTTAAATTTAGGATTAAAAAAACATGCTATTAATATTTAATATTATTTTAATCAATAGATTATAACCATTACAACATCACATCACACACAATTAATCTCTATCATCCTTCTATATTAACACCATTACAACATCACATCACACACAATTTATCCCTACAATCCTTCTATATTTATCCTCCACTCATCTTTCTCCACATCACTCAAACATCAACAATTATAGGTGAAGTTTTTGCATAGTGTGTCTACTGCGTGAGTGCACACACTACGCCAAGATCTCAACCACACAGATTAAGTCACAGAATGAAATCGTGTGGACAGAGGCATCTTGCGCGCAGCCTGTGTCTCTCACATAGTGACACACTACGCAAAAACTTCTCTAATTATAGGGCTTCTCTCAATATCATCATTAGGGCCGCTCTTAATTCGCTTGGACATTAAAGATCAGACGCTTGAATGATTGATGTAAAGTCGCACAACCCAAGAAAAGAAGAACTTTTGATCCAATAAAATGTTTATTGTTTTTTATTTTCTAGATAGATTATGTTTACGTTACCAAAGAAGATGTGTGTTTTAGAAAATAAAAAAAATAAAAAAGATAATTGTTATAAAGAATAGGAGTGGTGGAGAAATTGTCAAAAAAGATAATTGGATTGGTAAATTGTAAAAAAAAAAAAAAAAAAAAAAAGCAAAAACATTATAAATGATGAAATTACTCTTGTCACATTTAAGACTTCAATTACACTATCAAATAAATCAATTAAAAACCCATAAAAATATTTTAATATTAAACAAATCCATTAAAACAAAATCAGAAAACGTAAAAAAAAAAAGAATAATCGCCTAATAAAATAACAATTTATCTTTTTTGGCCGTATATTCAATCAATTGTACTAAATGTCAATTAATATAAGAATTTTATGATTTTTAACCATTGTTAAAAAAAATGTTAATTTTTTTATGAATATAACGGCCTTCAACCCTTTCCGTTCCCGCCCATTTCCCATTCTCGAAAGCGCGCGGCCACAGAACCATGTCCGGTGCCGGCGCTAAAGTTCCTCCGCCTCAGGCCACCGTTCAACGCCGCTTACCGACGCCGAAATTATCCTCATAGCCCAACAGCATGACCGGCAACACCATTCCTACGCCGTACAAACCACCGCAACATCACTCACACTCCCGCCATTTCTGCAATCGGAATCATCCCACCAAACCCTGCTCTCCTACCTCAACAAACGCGCCACCAAATCTTCCAACTCCTCTTCTGCCGTCTTCGAGTACGTCTCCGCCTTAATAACCCTTACCTCTCTCCATTCATCACTTTCTTCTCTGTTACCTTCTCTTTTCCACTCCTATATTTCTTTATTCACATCACGCAAAATTCCACATGATAAAAACTCACTTTCCACTCTTCAGCTTTTCTCCACTTACCTCGAAGATATTCCAGTTTCTGAGTTACTTCCGAGTGTTGATGTAATTGGCTCTTATGCCTCAGAAATGGTTGATCCTGAAGATGCACAGTTGCTAATTATTCTCCCAAATGTTTAGAATTAATTAGAATTTCAAATGAAGTCGATAAACCGAACGATATTGTGAACTCAGTAATTGATAAGATTGTTAGTTGTGAGTGGGATAAGGTTTTGTTGTGCAAAATCGTGGAGTTTTTCCGTGATTTTTCATTTATTGATCAAGGGAGAAAGAGGGAGTTTTTGGACAAGGTTTTCAATAGGATGAGGAAAGTGGATTTGCAGGACATACCTGGTTTGGTGCACCAGTTGTTAGTGTTGGCTTCAAAGGGTTTTAATAAGAAAGAAGTGATTGAAGGAATTGTGTTGTATTTTGGGGATAAAGAGCAGGGGAAGTCTGGATTGATTGTAAAACAGATTGAAGGGACTGTGTTGCTTCAAGTGAATTTCGCAGTGAAGCAAGATCCTTCTTTAGGAAATGAAATTCTGGGCTTACTGAAGTCAGATTCTAGGGCATTTAATCGTTTTACAGTTGCTGTTTTGTTGTCCGTTGTTAGAGTTCGGAGATTTACTGAGAGTGCTATTGGGGTTTTGAAAGGAGCAGTAGTATCAGCTTATAAGGATTACAAGCTTGCCAAGTAAGTCCTTTTTCATGCTTCAATATGGGATTCTGTTAACTCTGCGTTAGCTTATTTAAAGTAGTGTCATTTTCATGCAGAGCTTTACGTCAACCATTAGAGGTTCTTACACTTGGTTTGCTGTGTAGTATCAGTGTACGCTTGGATTTACCGCAATTGGCAAGGCATTTGATTTTTCCTAGATTTAAGTTCATGAGATGTCACTTGCTTTAGATTTGTTGTTCTAAAGTTGTAATTTTGTGTAGTGCATACTGCAATAAGATGTTGAGGCAACAAAACAATTGTCTGTGTTATTTTTCATCGTTGATCTTGAAATGCTAAGTAGATTCAATTCAAGAGCAAAAAGCTAAACTTGCATTAAGTTAGTCCATACCAAATATTATACTGCATTCACTGGGGTGGGGATGTTTTTAAATTTTTCATTCATAGATTGATGAGTGTAGCTGATTTGAAATGTTACCCAACTGACATTGCTGTCTTGTGGTATAGAGATTGCAAATGGCTTCCAGAAGAGTTAAAGGAAGAATATCCGAGGATTGCTCGGGCAATGGAGAAATGCATAATTAGAGCTGTAATTCCCTCGACTCCCTCATCTATTTTTCTGTTTCGTTTGTAAGAATAGAAGCTACAAAGATTACACTTCACAACAATTGACAATTATACTGATTCATTTTCTCATTTTCTGTCTGCACACTCAGATAATCAAACCAGTGATTAACCATCTTATATACATAGTGAAAAATCGTTTGCAAGTTTTATACAATGCCTAACTAGAAATGATTTCCCAATGACTATATAAGTCATTTTGCATATTGTTTGGCTTCCTTGTTAATGGTGATTATTTGTTTCAGGTTAATGAGAGTAATTACGGGAGAGAGCATACAATTCCGAGCATTGTGCATTTGGCATTTGGATTGCTTGAAGGAGTGGAAGAGGGAAGCATGAAAGAGTGTCTGAAATCTGATGGTCTGCTTGGTATTGAGGAACTGGGTAGTCAGATGCTAAGATCTTTATTTGAAGTTCATGACATGGCTAGAAAGGAGGTCAGCAACTGAATTCTCTGTACATGGATGATGAATAATCTAACATAGCTGAAGTTGATCTTTTCTTTGTACTTTTTCTTGTGTTATTATTCGAGTTACATGTATGCAAGAAAAACAGCAATCCATATACCAAAAACATCATATATTATGTTAGATCAGTGTTCTTCAGAAAGTTCTGGGCCAACTTGGTGGTCTTGCATTCATTATGTCATTAGTATTACTATGATTTGTATCTTTTGTCAAAAACCTGAGTAATCGCTTATATGATTTACAGCCAAAGTGTACTTTTACAGCGTTTTCTATAATTTGCAAAATGCATTCTGTAATAACTGATGTTAATCCTGCTGTATTGTGAAGGTGATCGAGCAATGCAAACTTCGCATCCTTTCTTTGAAGCCTGAGTGTGCCTTATCCATTCTAAGGTATATGAGATTCTTGATTGTAACACTTTTGATAATGAGTTGTTTACTCAAAAGAGTATCAACCCTTCTGTAGACTGCTTGGACATCTCAGTGAGAGTCATCCATACCCGATGTTGGATCATGTTGTGCATCTGAAAGAGTTGTTGGATTATTTCACCTATATTCATGCCAAAATCTCCTCATGCCTTGTATCTGCTTTAGTGTCTCTTACTAAATTCAGCCCTGATCTTCAGGTATGCATTTCCTTTGTTTCAGCGAAGTTCTCGTTTTAAAGACCAATTCAGAAAGTACCATGATACATCACCACGTGAAGGAGGGTGTACTTACACTGTGTCACACATTAGGCTACTTATACTACCTTTAAAAGAATGAAGGAAAATACAAACTATTACTACTATTCCAGTGTTATTGGATGTCTACTCTATTTCTACTGCTTGTCCATGCTGGCAAGAAAAATGTTTTTGCTTAAGTTTTTAGGGAGATGATAATTTCTCAAACTCATTAAATCATTAAAAAAAAAAAATTCTCTCTTTCCTCCAACTCTTTCTTCTTTTCAGACCTTATTTCTTTCCTTTTTTGTGTGGATATTTTCAATGATGCAGGACTATTCTATTTTAGTTTTAAGGAAGGCTATGTTTAGCCGAGAAGATTCAGTCCGTGTGGCTGCAACCGAGTCAATTATAAAGATGATTTTGGCAGAAAAACAAATTAAAGGAGATGGACAATTTTCTTGTCAAGATTCAAGCAGCCAAGCCAGTAGCAGCCAGCAGGCTGCAATTCCCTGTACAAACTGGGCTAATCTCTTCCGAGAGTTCAGTGGATTATTCCAGCGGTGCCTACACCAGAATGTAAGTATGTTCGATATTTTACGCTTTCTCTGTTTGTGTTGTATGGTGTAATTTGGATCTAGGATTTTTGTAACAGATTTATTTGGATGTCATCTTTTTGTATTCATGTGTTTTTATTTTCCTGTTGCACACTTGTATACCAGGCAAATGTAAGAAATGCACTGTATCACGGACTAATGAAGATTGTTTTAGCGGAACCAGCAGCTGCTGGAGCTGTTTTTGAACTCCTTTTACCTCACTTTCTACAATTTTACACTGTGGTAATTTTCCACAAGATTATGTTCAGGGTGTTGTTTCAGAACTAGTAGAATTTATCTTTTCTTTTATGCATCACCATGATGCTAGTAATAGTAATTTTGTCATTTCAGGATGCAGATATTCCATTGGATATCCGTCGTTGCATTAAGCTTGATAGCAGTAAACGTTACATCGAAGAGCCATTGGACTCCCTTTTTTCTTGCATCTCTTGGATTCTTCTACTTCAGCCCGCGGATAAAACTGACGGTCAACCAGAATCATGGGCTAGCTTTGGATTCTCTCTCACACAGGAGAACGAGGTACTTATCATTTATGTAATGTTGATGATCCTTGACTTTTATCACTCTAAAGTTTACTTCTTCCAATGATTGCAGCCTGGAAGACAATTCTCAAGACAGTCATTGTCTGATGCTGTGTTAAAAGTTCGGAAATTTCTCAGGAATGCGAATTTAGAAGGTGGTGGAGTGACAACTTTTCATTACTCGCTTCAAAGAATAAGTTCTTATTGGGGCTCTTATCCATTTTTAAGAAAATTCCGTTGCTTATTTTTCTTGTTCATTTGTATGTCAGATCAGGCTTGGTGGGGAATATCCAAGATACAGACACGACAACTCTAGAAGAAGATAAACGAGAAAAAAGTAGATTCAATGCTTTGATTTATCTGGGGATTAGTGAAGTTATGCTGAATATCATTGTTAATGAGGTAAAAAATGCAAATGATGCCAAGAAAGTGGATTTGGAAAATGAAGTATTTGACTACATCCGTATCCACGAGTACTTAGAGAAGTGCACGCGCACTTCCAGGCAGGTTACTGGAATGCGAGTAGGTTCTTCTATTCGATCTACCGCCAAGGATACTTTTGAGAAGCTTGATCCAAGCAGCTCTAAAATTTCTCATGAAAGAGTTCCTCTTTTGGCTTCTTCATCCATCTCATGGCTATTGCAAATAGCATTACAAGCTTCAAAATCGAAATTCTCTACCTTAAATACAGCTTCTGAGAACCATTCCCAGTCCTCCAGTCGAGCTCCACCTAGGCAAACTAAAATTATTTCTTTCGTGCTAAATGCTTGCTCACAGATATTGGGATTTTTGTCTTATGTAGAAAAAGATGATCCAGTAAACAAGTTCATTTACGGAGATATTGAATCATTGGGACCTCCTTTGCTGAAGCTAGTTTGTTGGCTTAAATCCGGTGTAAATTCTCTGGCAAGTCAGAAGAATGAAGCTAAGAAGAGAAAAGGCGCTGATTACAGAAGGGAGCATATTCATATTGCTCTCATGTGCTTGAAAAAATTGTTGGGTTTTTTCTTGCATGGTCCTGAATTGGGAGGCCTGATAAAAAACTTGGTGTCCACAGTTGAAATTGATGCGGTAGATCATCAAAGTATGAGCATCAGTGAAATGTTTGTCATGAATATAATGAAGCCATTGCTCCTGGACCTTCTCAAGGTTTCTTTCTTCCGTGAAATTGAGGTTGGTACGCCAGAATCATAAATGTTCTTGAATCAATTTTAAATCAATTTTTTCACGACTATAGTTAGGTATGTCCATCCACCTTAGAAGCCCTACAGTTTGCATTCTACTTGCTATTGTACTGATGTAAATACATTTTATTTGTGGGCATTTTGCGTGTTTTCTTCTGTTATGAATACATAGCTTTGTCCCATGCCGAGCTTGAGAATGACATCTACATTTTTTTCTCAAAATTCATGTCCAGTGAAGCTACAATGCAATCTGTCTCAGGCCTAATTTTATTTATTTATCATCATTGAGTAGCACTTCAGGCATGAGGAAAAGTTGTACATTGTGCCGTTGTTGAATATACCTCTAGGTCTGCTTTCAATTTCAAATTTTGTCCTCATATTGACAGTGTTCAGTTACTACAATTCATTATACAGGCAAGGACAAAAGTGAACTTTTTCGTTGTATATTCATCAAGACCTCATCTTTCTTTCATGGTATGTTTCTACGCTAAATTGCGTGCAATATACTGTCTGATGTATGGCGTTTATTTTCAGATTGCCTGTGATATAATGACGATGATTGGTGACCAATTGGTAGCTGAATGTGATAAACTCTCTGGAGAGTGGGTTCTACAAATCTGCAAAAGCTGTCATGTCGAAAATTCCAAAACCGCAAAATGTTTGGTTTCTCTTGCTATTAGTTTTAGTCCACCCCCAGCAGACTTGGAAATTGCTCAAGCAATGGCTTCAGAAGTTCAGACAGTCATGTCAGACGAGCAAATGAAAACATCCGAAACATATGCTGTTGTAAACAAAGAATCTTGGGCTGCAATAATCACTTGTATACTGCAGACGACTGAATCAAGAATTGCTGGAATGAGCTGGATCATAAATAAGTTGAAGGCTTACTCTACTTCAGCTAAAAGGGTTTTATCTCTAGACGAAAACCGTAACGTTCTTTCTGGATTGGCATTGGAAGAGGCTCTTTACTCTAGAGCAGAAGCTGTTGTAAAGGTCTTGTCTTCCTTTGTGCTGATGAACCTCAAGGGTATGTATTCTCACATTTATCCGGGAAAATTTCATCACATGGAGTCTTCGTTGGTTCAGACCGTCACATGTATTTCAAGTCTACATTTGACGGTGCAATGAAGACTCCCTGTAATAGAATTTGATGTTTGATACGTTTATCTCTTGTTTTAAGCGGTTGAAATGACTTCATTGCACGAAAAACTCGTGCAGATCCCCAAGCAGAGCATTTAGTTAAATTGTGTGCCAAGTTTTACAAAGATTTGGCTCAAATGTCTAAGCTTCGTATTGCTACTAAAGGTAACAAGCAAGCTTTACCTAGCCTTAAGTTCCAGAAGCTCGTGGAAATCACGTGCAAGCAGTTGACAGCTCCTTTATATCGCTTCATGGATCAGATGCAAAAGGTATGTATAAAATGCAGTTTTGTGTAAATTTGTAATGTTTTGAAATCTATGGACATTATATATAAAAACTATGCAGAATCAACAACAAGACAGAAACACAAACACGAAGGCAACGACAATCATGAACAAAATCAAAAGAGAGAACAAATGCATCCCTGATATGATCTTTCAGATAGAAGACTATGAAAGATATCTTATCCAGCTTAGCAAAGCAACCAAAGTAAATTTACTGAGGCATGCTAAACGGAGCACTGCACGAGATTTCAAGATAATGGACTCGAAAGAGTCCGCCAGAGAACAAGAACAGGCTCTAAACAATGAACCAGATGATGATGATAATAATAATTCCATTAATGCCTGTTCCTCTCAAGGTTCTGGTGACGAAGAAGGAAACGGGGTGGTGAAAACGTCATCTTCGCCTGAATCCGGGGGTACTATTCCAGTGGCAGATGAAGTAGAGGAAGAAGATGAAAACGAGCTTCCAAATGCGAAAAGATTGAGGACTAACATTGTAGTTGAGGACTCGTCTTCAGACGAAGCAGAGACAGGCGAGAGTTTGGCTTTCTAATCTTTTCGAGACAGATTAATTAATGGATAAAACAATATCAGGATTCTTGGAGTTTAACTCGAGCAGCCGCAATCGATCTAATCTAACCAGCTTCGATCATGATGGTTGCAGCCGAGCTCAAGCTCGAGCTTGAGCTTGAATCCGAGTGAGGAACATTACGGCTACAATCGTTGTCACACTCGTTACGGGCATTATCGTTGTTGTGTCACTCGGGAGAATATCCCATATCATTATTATTCGGGAGCATATGACCAATCATTTGTTTTAATTTGTTTTGTTTTTGGTTGGACAAATAATTAGTCTCAGTTTAATCACGTAGAGGCCCCACTTATGATCTCTGCTTTTCAGGAATCCAAATGGAGGATTCTTTCTCTAAGGCAAATGTATTAAAAATTTTATCTGTTTCTTCTTGTCTTGTTATTATGACTAAAGCTCTAAATATGTCTTACAAAACAGGGGGCGTATAAAAGGGAATATCTTTTCACACAAATTTTTATCTTCTGTACAGAAATTTTTTTCCCAATTTAGCCCTTATTTTTTTTTATTTTACGCTGCGTTCATTCTCGAAAGTTTGGTGAGAATATAACTATGTGATTATCCATACTGAAATATGGTCGAATATACGTGTTGAGAGTCTACACTTTGGTTGATTCGACCATATTTTAAAATAGAATGTTTGAAGTTTTCCAAACTCATACATAGTCGAGCATCATTCGACCAATATTGAGTCCGAATACTCTCTACACATTCAAACTAAATTGAGTCGAGATAACAACAACAATATAAGAGCACCACTATTGACTCTAATCAATTTGAGATGGAATATTAAAAGTTTTTGTCTTCAATTTTAGTCGAATGTCTCTCGACCGGTATTGAGTATGAAAAACATTCAAAATTCACTAGAATAAAATCGATATAATGATCGTATTCACTCAAATTGGGTCGAATATTATTCTGTGTGAATTGACCATAAATTGGCCGAATAATATATATTTTCCGGACTCGTTTACGGTCGAATGACAATGCGTGTGAAAAATCCAAACGAAGCCTCACTTTCTCTTGGTAAGTGTAAAACAACATTTGTGTGAAAAGATAATTCAAAGTATAAAGATACCCAGATTAAAATATGCTTTATTCCCTTAAAATAAATAAATACTATTTCTAGATTAAACAATAATGTACCGAACTTTGGATTTAAGTAACAACAAGTCCTATTCAATGAGACAGAATTTGATGCTATTGGGATTCTCCAATTTTTATTTTATTTTATTTTATTTTAATTATATTTGTATCCACTAGTTTGCTGGTAGTGATCCAGTGGTTGACTGGTGTTCTTCTAGAGGCGTCCGTTGTAATCCTTGTTTTGTTGTTATTAATAATATATCTTCGTTTGAAAAATAAATGAGACCGAGATTGGCTATGGTGGTAGTTTCCATATTACCCCAGAAAGCCAAGCCGGTGGTATTTAGGTTTTGGTGATGAAGGAAATGGGGTGGCGAAAACGTCATTGCCCGAATCCGAGGGTATTTTAGTGGCAGAAGATGAATATGAAAATGAGATTCCGAATGCAAGAAAGATTGAGGACTAATTGTGTAGTTGAGGACTCGTCTTCAGATGAAGCAGAGACATGCGTGAGTTTAGCTTTCTAATATTTTGTAGATGATACATAGACGAGGGACGGAACCAGGAAGCGGTGGTTGGGTGAAATTTGACTATATTTATATTTATATGGTCGTGTGAGTTAGATTAAAACAACTAATTATGTTGGATTGATTTATATAAAGTTTTAATATACCGAAAATAAAAATCGGATAGCCGCCACTACCCTAGCCAAGGGCTAGTTCCGTCCATGACAACTTGATCGTATTTTGTCTATTTACATTACTAGCAAAAGACACGTGTTTAACACTTGTTTCTCTAAATATAAAATATTTAAAAGACCAATGCTATTGCATTAGGGGATAAAAGTTTGTTAGATGAGTTATGCATGTTAAGTTTTATGCTGCAATCAGCGGTAAGGGGAGTTTGTATCGCTGAAATTTTATTGAGTAGAATTAATAGGCACTTAATCAATTAAGTTGTGTTTTAAAACAATCACAAACACTTGTAAATTTCACAAATTTCATAAAATTAATCACCACACTTAAAATTTTCAAAATAAATGCTTATTTTGGTTAACAAACAAGACCTAAGTTGTGCAGCATGTCATATGTAATTTGGTAAGGTTGAATGGATAAGGAGCTCGGTCGTCGTCCTCAAATGAATGACATGCAAGACAAATAAAATGCCTGGAGGCTCGGAGTTGTTTCTACGAGAAAACTCTCTGCGCTCAAATAAGATGTGAGTAGAGATTTGTAAGAAACTTGGATGATTATGTAGGCAGTGCTACACTATGATATAGAGTTGGATTGTTGGAATAATGCATTCATACGTATAAGTTACATAAAGTGGCTGAGATCATGCAATCGTGTCGGTAAGCATTTTTCAGGCGATTATCAAGCAATCCGTTCAATGGCCACCATGATCACGAGGAGTTGCTCGGCTACCGGATCTGCTTAAAAATATCGTTACTTGACTATAAGTATGAGACATAAATGTCTTGTCAACTCAATTAAATTTATTTAGACTAAGTGAGGACGAAGGTATAAATAGTTAACCTAATCCTTTATGACTCAATTAGCGCTACAAGACCCGGTGTTTGTGGGCGTTACAATTGGTATAAGAGCCAGCTACCAGACGTAACTAAGTGTCACACCGTGAGAGACGGTGAGGCCACCTCTAGAATCCTCTAGTAAGTATGAGTCTGGGACAAGATCGACGGTGGGGCCACCTCTTGAATACTCTAGTAGGAACGAGTCTGGGACAAATTCTTGCGTTACAATTGGCATCAGAGCCAGCTACCAGACGTAACTAAGTGTCACACGTAAGAGACGGTGGGGCCACCTCTAGAATCCTTTAGTAAGAATGAGTCTGGGACAAGATCGACGGTGGGGCCACCTCTAGAATGCTCTAGTAGAACCGAGTCTGGGACAAATTCTTGCGAGTACCCTTGTTGCTTATATAGGGGGAAGAATGTGACATCCCACATTCGGGTGGATAATGTGTTATCCCACATTGGGAATGTGAGAGAAGCATTACCTCCATATAAATGTGAGACATAAAACTCTTTCGACTTCAAGGTTAGCCTTTTTTCGACCAAATGCGAGGACAGCGAGTCTAAGCGATTAAACCTGATCCTTTATGTCTCATTCATTTAAGCTTACTGGGCACGAGGCTTAGAGCGTACAATACCCCCACTCCCCCAAAAAAAAAAACAAAAAAAACTTAGCAATAAAGATTACAAAACATAGACGATCATCAAAAAGATGTGATAGTAAATTAAAAGATTATTTGATACTTGTACATATTAGTTTCCAGGTTGAAACAAATTCCAAAGGAGTACCATTCCAGCCCGTAGTCAAGCATCTACCATCTGTTTCTATGTGTAAACCATTTACTGATGTATCAAGCAACAACTTTGCTTGTGACAATGTAGAAGGGGTCAACTCTGTTTCCACAAAGCCACATTTCTCAAAAAGAGCCCTCCAAAAACTTGCTTTCTCATATCTATAAGTCCTCTCTGTACCTTCACATGTAATGATATTTCTTATTCTATCTGCAAAGATACCTTCTTCAATGAGCTTCCTAGACGGGTGATTCTCGAAATTCATCATAAGCCCATCAAATATACCGCTGATATAAAACAGAGTTTCAACGAATCTTTCAATGAAATCCGGTGAATTTATATTTGTGTCTATTTCATTTAGCACCATTAAACAAGGGTCAAGCTCCTTGATTTCATTTATCAATTTTATCAATTCATTTGGCCAAGCAAGCACACTCCAAAGACACAATGATGAGTAAATTACCAATGTTTCATCATCTTTCACTTGGAACATTTGATTCTTGATTTCTTTAAGGTCAGACAATACAACCATAAACATTAAAGGAACATTCATTGTCTCAGCAAAATCAGATAACCATTTTCCTGTTTCTTCCAGTAGTTCATTCGAGGTTCCGACCGCAGTTATCTTGAGAAGTTCAACAGGGCAGTCATATCTCACTGCAAGAGCTTGAATCAAAACCGTCCAATGCGACCCGTTTTTTATTCTTAAATCAATCAAATGAATCCTTGTGGATGAAGCTACATTATCTAAAATGGATTGGACACTTGTATATTGACATACAACTGATGCTGAAAATCGTTGCTCCCCTGATATCCAAGCAGGTTGAAGAGCATTCAAAGTCTGCGTTACATCCATCGGTTTCCTACTTTCTTGATCTGCAATATCATCTATTGTAATAAACCCCAATTCTTGATTTATTTTTTGTTGAAGGGCCTGAGCAAAATAATAGACTATTCTTTGAAGGGGAGTCCCTGTTTTTGAACCGGAATTCTGACACCTACAGAGTAAGTTTCTTGCCGAAAAAAACCTCTTTTTGTCTATCTCTTCAGCAGCAACTTGAAGTGCCATTGCAATTTCAATTTCTTCCTCAAAAATGCTTTGATGGGCTTTCGACGGAGGAATGGAGAAAACAATATCAAGATTCTCGGAGTTTAATTCGAGCAGTCGGGATCTTACCAGCTTCATGATGGTTGAAGCCGAGCTCGAATTCTGGCACGGTGGTTGTGGATCTGGATCGTTTTCTTTTAAGTGCAAACGTTTCGTTTTTGTACCGTACAACTTGAGAAGTTCGAATGGGGTCGAAACCACAAGTGGGGTTTCGATTTCTGCTTTGAAATCATAGAAATTGTTGTCTTGAGTAGGAACCATATTGTATCCTCCTTCAAAAGCATAGAAAATGTTGTCTTGAACAGGAACAATATGATTGCATTCTCCATAAAAATCATCAAAGAAGATGTTCCCTTCAGTAGAAAACATGTTGCATAAAACTCAAAGAAAAAGCTCTGAAGTAGAATTTTGCGTGATTATTTTCTTGGATGAAGAAGCTCAAGCTTTTTGTTCACTTTTTATATCAAGCCGATACACTTTAATTGGTCAACTTCGAGTTTGAATTTCTTGTCTCTCTTTAAAATAAGCCGATATACTAGGTCAATGTTTTGAGTTTGAATTTCGTGTATCTCGTTACGATTAATTTTTTTTTTTTGTTTTTGTGTGTAATCATCGAACAGTAAAACTAAATTTTTTTTATTTAAAATTTTGTTTTAATTAGGTCTTCGGAGCTTAAAATCGGAGCTTAAAAGTATATTTAGAACAACAAAATTTTATTTTTTAATAATAAAACTACAACATTTTAATATTAAAAAAAATTCATCGATCTCGATGGGATAACGTGACCCCTTTATATTACATAGATCCGCCCCCGAACACAATGATGAATGATCTATACTTTTCAATAACCTAAATGGAGGGCACCACATACAATCTATCATGGCGTCACAATTTTGAAAAAATTCGAGTTTGTAGAGATTTCGACTTCTTTAGAGTCAAGTTTTATACACATATTCGATTTTGAAGAAATCAAATTTCACGCGTTAAAAGTAGATTGAGTGTTGTGCTATCAACATTGACCGTTGCCCATAATGGTGGGTTTAACAAAAAGTTTAGACGGCTTCTATCGGTACCACGAAAATACTCACGGCACTCTATAAATCACTCTTAGCACCATATTGAATATTTTTATTATTTTGAACACCATAGAGTCAGTGGCACTGACGTCCATTTGCGGTACGAGCGTCACTGAAACTGATGTTGGTTTTCAATCCAAACGTCAATGACAGTGACTTTACAGTTATAAATGGTTATTGGTGTAAAACGTCAGACCCACTGACGTTGTGAGTGAAAAAAACGTTAGTGACTCTGACGCGCTTAATGTGGTGCCAAAAAATGATTTGGTGGTGTGAAAAAGTAAATAAAAAATTATAAAAAAGGGTTGCAATAGTAAAATGTTGGTGCTAATAAAACTCACAAAAGTTTAAACCTTTAGAAAAGATTATACCCATTGGAGCAAGATGACTAGGCAAAGGTTTTTACGAAAAGTATTGTCTAAATGAACCGGTTGATTCCATGCAAAACCTTTTTTTTTTTTTTTTTTTTTTTTTTTTTTTTTTGAAGTTTGTCTGTAGTAGAGAAAAAATTACGTGTAGTGCGTTCATATTATAAAACTATAAAAGGTTTATCTGTAGAGAAAAAATTATATGAACAAAATGTTTATACATATATATAATATGATTAGGGCGGGCTTGCTCCGGTCACCCCATGTCGGGGCTGACACCGGACCGCTCAGTCTTTCAAGACTCTAGCAACCGTCGACCTCGAAACAGCCGCTTAGCTATGCGCACATCGCCGGCAATGGGGCATCTCCCTTCAAGGCCGAAACCCTTCGGGCTTCTACTTTCAAGGGAGAACCTTCCATAATCATCCCAGTTGAAGGCTTGAAGCGGAGAAAGTTCTGGCGGCCGGTTTCCAGCGCTCACTCATCGGAAAATTTTCTCAAGGCAGGCCACCACTCGATAACATCAAAAAATTTCTCGATGTCCAAAATTTCATCGGTAACTACGCATTAGGTCTTCTTGACAATAAGCATGCTTTGATTCGTTTTCAACATGACATAGACTATATTCGTTTATTTTCGAAAGCTTCCTGGCATGTGGGTAACAAGAACATGACGGTTTTTAAATGGACTGTTGATTTTCATGTTGATCGGGAATCCTCCATAATCCCAGTTTGGATCTCCCTCCCCAAATTGCCGGTTCATGTCATGAACAAGGATTTTATTTTTAGTGTAATGCAATCGGTTGGAAAGCCCTTACGCATTGATGCAGCTACGACTAAACTACGTAGACCGTCTTTGGCTCATGTTCAAGTTGAAGTTGATGTTCTGAAAAATCTTCCAAACCGCATATGGATCCAAAGGAAAATGGTGATGGTTTTTGGCAACCTATCATTCTTGAAGGCTCTCGGCCCGCTTATTGCACTCATTGTTGGCACATGGGTCACAATAAAGATCATTGCATTGTCAAACATCCGGAATTGACCTCTTTGAATAAATCTACTACTAGTCAACCGACACCATGCGGTGAAAGCTTCCGTGGAACAACCAAAGCCCCCTGATGCACAAGTCAATGCGGACAAAGGAAATGACAAATTTGAGCATTCTGTTATCGTAGGCTTGGTTTCTACTGTTAGGAAAATATCATCGCAACGGAAGCGATTTATGGATCTAGATCTATGTGTATACGTAATAAAACATTAAATCTACATCTACAAGTAAGTTGTAGAACATACCTCTTGGATCTCAAAATCCAAGTTGGAGAACAGCAAGGAGAATGAATGGAAGTAGATGTGATGAGCACCACGATCTTCCGTACGTGTGATCCAAGCAATTCCCGGTGGAAGGAATCCTCGACTCGAACCCCTCCGATATGCTACTCGAAAAATCACCAAAGATTTTTCCTCTCACTTGGCCGAAATTTCTCTTCCTTTTCTAAGTGAAGAACTCGAAATATTGTATTGTGTTGAGGCTTGGAGAACTCTCTTTATATAGGAGAGTAAACTTAGCCTCCAAGGATTTTATAATTAATACCAAATCAATTATGATAATCCTATTAAATAAGAGATAATCCCAAAATATTCTAGAACAAATCAAGAATATTTTTTATCTTTATTTATTACCATAAATATTTATCCAATAAATATTTTATGCACATGTCTTTTTATCACACAAGAAAACTAATTCCTTGTTAAAAAAGAGATCACATGTGGCGCCATTTTTCATTATTGACCTAGTCAATATTAATTTTGGCATTACACAATAATTGGGCCAAGATTATGGAAAATGTCTTTTCCACATATTTAATTATTTAGCCCAACTAATTTAATAGTCCACTAAACAATTAATTCACATATCGTTTTAATAAAGTCCAACATGAACTAAATCAATATTATTAGGATTCGGCGTCCGAGAATATCTATGCTATATTAGGAGGCACGTCGGGGACCATGGACTAATAATCGCCGCTCCGATCAATCAAATAAATAATTATCGACGAATGAATAATTATATTCAATAAATCAATCACGGGAATATGCCACCATAATCCCGTGATCGCACTCCTCCGATTATAAGATTATATTTATCTCTCACGAGAAAGTAATAAGCGTCCCACCGATATAATCATTTCATATGGATTAATCCTCCATGTGATCGCTTCATTCTAAATCGGGAAGTTACCGTTAACCCTTTTCGTAACATCTTGTCCTTACTTACCATTAACCCCTAGTGATCAATAATTCAAATAACTCACCGGTAGCTAATCGATGTAATATGAATCCCATGGATCGATCAATGTCTAGGATTAACTCATAAGAGGAATCGTCTATCTACTTCCATAAATGGAAGGAATGGATTCAGTATCTGTGATAACACGTACTACTCACTCAATCCAAAGACAATGCCAAGATGGGGTAATTCGATCACGGACTCGGTGTAATCCTTAACCGTCAAGTCAAACCTCATACTCGATTCAAGCGTTGATTGTGATCACCTCGGGATTAAGATATATCCATAATATGATCATCTAATGATTCGATAAGACTTCTCAATTACGGAATTATATTGAGAACTCGGATCAAATCGGTCCAAATTTCTATATGATATATCTATCATATATAAATGCCCCATTAGGTTCCTTTAACCGAAAGTCCGGATAAGACGATCACACCTATCGTGTTATGGGCGCATTAATAGTATGCGTTAAAGGGGAGACCCGATACTCGATTAACTTTACTACGGACTAATTGTATTTTAAGTACATCTTCACTAACTCAATCCTCCCGTGTATATCTCATACACCGAAAGTTAAGTGATTACATAAACGATATACTCGGGGTTTTCTCAGAAGTGTAAATACTATTGTCACATCGGTGATTATGAGAATAATAAATATGAATAATAATATCATTTCATTTATTAAATAAAACAATTACAAAAATTGTCTTTCGGGCATCACACCTAACAATCTCCCACTTGCACGAAAGCTTGTGATTAATTGTTTTAGAGCACACCCTATTATTTAAAACTACAGCAAACTACATCTCCCACTTGCTCTAAAGCAATGGAGACTCATCCCGTATTTTGGTACCCACAAAACTTATCATAACCATTTCAGATTCCAAAGTACACTCCGAGTATGCCGTCGTAGGATAGGTCAGTGACTCGGGGAGCACCTATATCTGAATGTCATGGGTTTTAATGATCAGTCAGGTTGTCGGCTCGAGGCGATCCGTAGAATCGAAACGTCGCCGGTCCATCTAATCATGTGGTACTTTCCCAATATGCTCTTGAACTCAAGTGATTTCGGAAATCCTTATAAGCTACCCCTTCATCGTTTGCACAATGATGTGGTATCGGCTTTCCAAATCTAGAATGACTCCCAGATATGGAAAGGAAATCCTTAAGCTATATCGCCTCTAGCTACTACTACGAAGCCGCTAATCCCCAACTAGTTAAAGTCGAGTTGGCGTTCTTTGGATTTCTCCAGGCAATAGCTTCAACAAGAGTAAACATCGAGCCCGAGATCGACTTTAACGATCATCCTCAATCGACTTAAAGTCAAAATCGATGTATCACACATATCCAAGCTCATACATGAATATGTCCGCATATTATTCCTCGTTCTCTCAAGATACTAAAGGACATACTAAACTTGCTTTGTTAAGTGCCGAATCTAAGATTCGATCAAAATTGACGTTCAATAACCTGACCATCTCTTGTCACAAAGAGAATCCATCCCATTTCTCTTTATCCGAAGATTTGAGAGAGTCATTCCGAGGCATAGGGTAGAACTTCCTCGTTGAATGTTGCATACACAGATGCATCATCTTAACCAATAAGATGGATGGGAAACCAATGATCGATCCTAATGAATTCGACCGAGTCAAACTCTTCAGAATGTTGTCCAAATCTCTGTTGCAGAGAATTGTGGCATTGTCAGATTCTGACTTCAGATAACACACCCATGTTGAGTCCAACTGGTGCAGCGTTATCCTTCACAAACACTAATATATATGTATATATTCACTACTGTACTAAAATTGATATCCAGTCTACACAAGACTTATCAATATTCTGGTCAAATCCATATATTATAGAAATATATGACTTCCAATGACCAAGAGGTTTGCTTTTTATCCACAAAGGACATAAGCCTTGATAAATCATCCTGTCATAAGTTCATAAGGCAATACCATTCATTCGAATGAATCCAGATTCCGCTTGTTTGGCAAGAAAGTCTCGTGGAATCACCCATATTTTCTCGCTTTTGAACGAAATCATGAATTACCGAATTCATTCTACTCTTTTCCGTGTAGATCCAATTACTCCTCATCGGGCACGAGACACTCGGGTGGTTCTACAAGAGTATGAATACGACTCTGGAGTACCAAACTCCATTCACGGGGGTTATGGCTTGTAAACCAACCTCTATTATCGAGAATCCTATACACTCACAAAAGAGCCATAGGTCATCGATCGATCCTGTAGACTATTAAGTCCATGAAACCCATAATGGGTAATGGATAAACCATACTCCCACTATTTTCTTGGTGGATCGAAATTCTGATTTAGTTCAGTAGTATTTAGTGTCATCACCAACAACCGATGTTGGATGTGGTCTGATTTTAATCAGTTAGTAACTACCTTGAGTAAACGTACTTCAAGGTTCAAGGTTTTTCTGAACATGGATTCTATCAGAAAGGATGCAACAGTATAACTGTCCCTTCCCGATTTCAAGAATCCTATATCTAACCTTTATACTCAATAGTTTAAAAGATATAGCACGAATGGTCATTGACCGAACGTATGCACGAAATTCCCAGTCTTACCTTCAAGCACCTGTGTGCTAAATGCTTATATTTACGGAAGTGGGGTGAACCGAATCCACACCTTATCCGAAAATTCCAAGGCATATTCTAGGTAGACTGCTTGGTCTTACATTTCAATGTAAACCGATATTTCGCTTCTAATATCTTTATTGAGTTAAGCAGTGTATTGTAGCACATCTACAACTATGTAAGGCAATTCAATGGTTTCTTCCTTAGTGAAAGCATTTCACTATGAGGCAGGCCGAACATCAGTCTCTAGGACTATGTGATGGCCCATTTCTGAGTATAGAGTACTCCATCTCTCGATGTAATCCGAGACACCATAAAATATTTTGGATAAACTTACCGGAGTGTTTGAATAGTTATCGACAAGAAGTCACTACTCGAAGCTCCTACTAGCTTGTATCTTTCATCGACCCGAAGGTCGTCATGAACAAGCTATGTTACTTCTTTATAACCATTATCCTTTCCCGATTGAAAGGAAACTTAGTCATTGTACCTTTGAGACAATATAACCAGACTGGGAGAAAGGAATCACCCCGAGCCGGTCTTGTGTCTTGTCTTTTAGGGACTATGCACTAACTATGGAATATGAAGAAGCGTTTATCTAAATATAGAAACCAATTGCTTTTAATAGTTCTTAAGATGGTACATATAATGTATTTCAAAGATTTCTTAGTGGTTTTGACTTTATCAAACAAAAGTCCGAGTCTTAGATTCGTACTACAAATGGTATATTCACTTTCTATAAGACAAACAAATTATCGAATAAAAGGTAAATCCATTCGCTCCAACGAATCTTAAATGTAAAAATAAATCTTCATGATATCCAAGGATTGAATCGAGATTCATTTCCTCATATCACTCCCACTATTTTGCTAAAATTACGCCCGTTGTCTATTAATCGTTAATGCACAACTATCTCGTTCTTCCAAAGAACATAGCCTAAGAGAAATTCACCAAGGATTCATAGGTTGGTGATCCAAATCACTATCCTTATCCTATGACTTTCGGTTTGTTAATTTTCGTTTTTAGCCTTAAAATCAACTCGCTTTTAGATGACTAACACTTTTAGACATATTCTCCCATTCTTGACTTTCCTTGAATGGAAATTGATCTTGAACCAAATGTTCGTTTGAGTAGACACTACTCTTGAACCGTGGGATGTCTATTTCGATTGTTACTTGTTAGGACTTCTCGGATTTTCTATCATACCAGAAAAACAACAAATCATAACATTAAAGCTCCCACTAGTTTATCGGTTCCAAATACCGTCTAACCAAAGAATGCTTCTATTTTATGATTTTCCAATTTTTCAATTTGAAAATCTCTCGTGTAAACACTTACACGCTTAATGTTTCGAAAAAACAACAAATCATAGAACTCCCACTAGTTCATCGATTCCAAATATCGTCCCAACTAGCGACATTTCATGACTTTCCGGTTTTTCAATTAGAACGGCTACGTGTGTAGTCAATTACACTTTTCTAATGTTCTAGAAAAACAATAAATCATAAAGCTCCCACTAGTTCATCAATTCCAAATATCGTCCAACTAGTAACACTTCATGATTTTCCGATTTTTCAATTAGAAAATTTACTCGTGTAATCACTACACACTTAAAATTCACTAGAAGAATTTCAAAGTCCGAAATCACCTTTGATCAAACTAAGTTTGTCTCCCGTTTAACACGAATGACACTAGTGACATACCCATATGTCACTTTGGTTTTAAAAGGCTTAAGAGAAAATATCTCTTTCGAAAAATAATTGCATTATCAATTAACTAGTTCAACGTCCTAGCTACTTTCCACTTTTTAACGAAGTCAATACTAGTCAATTATAAATTTTAAAGCAATTTAGTAAGGAAAATATCATCGCAACGGAAGCGATTTATGGATCTAGATCTATGTGTATACGTAATAAAACATTAAATCTACATCTACAAGTAAGTTGTAGAACATACCTCTTGGATCTCAAAATCCAAGTTGGAGAACAGCAAGGAGAATGAATGGAAGTAGATGTGATGAGCACCACGATCTTCCGTACGTGTGATCCAAGCAATTCCCGGTGGAAGGAATCCTCGACTCGAACCCCTCCGATATGCTACTCGAAAAATCACCAAAGATTTTCCTCTCACTTGGCCGAAATTTCTCTTCCTTTTTCTAAGTGAAGAACTCGAAATATTGTATTGTGTTGAGGCTTGGGAGAACTCTCTTTATATAGGAGAGTAAACTTAGCCTCCAAGGATTTTATAATTAATACCAAATCAATTATGATAATCCTATTAAATAAGAGATAATCCCAAAATATTCTAGAACAAATCAAGAATATTTTTTATCTTTATTTATTACCATAAATATTTATCCAATAAATATTTTATGCACATGTCTTTTTATCACACAAGAAAACTAATTCCTTGTTAAAAAGAGATCACATGTGGCGCCATTTTTCATTATTGACCTAGTCAATATTAATTTTGGCATTACACATAATTGGGCCAAGATTATGGAAAATGTCTTTTCCACATATTTAATTATTTAGCCCAACTAATTTAATAGTCCACTAAACAATTAATTCACATATCGCTTTAATAAAGTCCAACATGAACTAAATTAATATTATTAGGATTCGACGTCCGAGAATATCTATGCTATATTAGGAGGCACGTCGGGGACCATGGACTAATAATCGTGACTCCGATCAATCAAATAAATAATTATCTCGACGAATGTAATAATTATATTCAATAAATCAATCACGGAATATGCCACCATAATCCCGTGATCGCACTCCTCCGATTATAAGATTATATTTATCTCCTCACGAAAGTAATAAGCGCCCACCGATATAATCATTTCATATGGATTAATCCTCCATGACTGCTTCATTCTAAATCGGGAAGTTACCGTTAACCCTTTTCGTAACATCTTGTCCTTACTTACCATTAACCCCTAGTGATCAATAATTCAAATAACTCACCGGTAGCTAATCGATTGTAATATGAATCCCATGGATCGATCAATGTCTGGATTAACTCATAAGGAATCTGTCTATCTACTTCCAT
This sequence comes from Gentiana macrophylla, assembly GCA_026214975.1. Lineage (NCBI taxonomy): Eukaryota > Viridiplantae > Streptophyta > Magnoliopsida > Gentianales > Gentianaceae > Gentiana > Gentiana macrophylla. The sequence goes on from CM047810.1 coordinate 102,582,786, forward strand.
AAATGGAAGGAATGGATTCCGTATCTGTGATAACACGGACTACTCACTCAATCGAAGACAATGCCAAGATGGGGTAATTCGGATCACGCACTCGGTGTAATCCTTAACCGTCAAGTCAAACCTCATACTCGATTCAAGCGATCATTGTGATCACCTCGGGATTAAGATATATCCATAATATGATCATCTAATGATTCGATAAGACTTCTCAATTACGGAATTATATTGAGAACTCGATCAAATCGGTCCAAATTTATATGATATATCTATCATATATAAATGCCCCATTAGGTTCCACTTAACCGAAAGTCCGGATAAGACGATCACACCTATCGTGTTATGGGCGCATTAATAGTACGTTAAAGGGGAGACCCGATACTCTCGATTAACTTTACTACGGACTAATTGTATTTTAAGTACATCTTCACTAACTCCATCCTCCCGTGTATATCTCATACACTTTGAGTTAAGTGATTACATAAACGATATACTCGGGGTTTTACAGAAGTGTAAATACTATTGTCACATCGGTGATTATGAGAATAATAAATATGAATAATAATATCATTTCATTTATTAAATAAAACAATTACAAAAATTGTCTTTCGGGCATCACACCTAACATCTACACCATCCACAAGCAATACTCAATCGAATAGCAATGATGCTGAGTTTGTAAGGGTACAAGACAGTAATAAAGAGAAGACCAACAAAGACTCCGCAACTGACACAGTTATAGAAGAAGAACCAATGGGGGAGCCAATTAAGGATTCAGCACCCACCAAAAATATACAAGACGTCTCCAAGGCGGCTAACTCAGATCCAAAGACAACCCAACAAGAGTTATCTTCACCTCCCCAAACGAATACGATCACCAAGCAAGAGGATTCTTCAATGGACAAAGATAAAGAGCTTCTACAAAATTTGAAGGCATCGTCTGGTGGTAAAATCAAGAAAAAAAAAAAACTACTCTTCGGATATCGAACACGATACATTTGAACTTGAAAGAATTCATATAATGACCGATAGACGATCGAGGAAGAAAATAATCGTTACATTGAGGATTTTGTTTCTTGAACTAAGAAACTCGGCTTGTGATTTTTAGTAAAGATTTATGACCAGAGATTCTCTAAGAATGAAGTCAAATGTACGGGCAAAATAAATTTATTTGTTATGAGGTCAACCTTAGGGCAAAATTTATTTGTTTGTTTTTTTACGGCAGAATATGACGAAAAGATCTGTACAATTTGTCGACTGTGGCCGGACTGAAAGGGAAGAAAAGATTAAAAAAAAGCAATAATGTAAGGGAATTTGATACTTTTATTCCTGGATTAAACGATTAAAGTAACTTTAATTGAGGTTCGGCTTAATATTGACCTTTGTGATGAATTAAGTAAACTTTAATTGAGGTTCGGCCTTGCAAACGCAACTTTGCGTTATCATTGAAGGGTCCATGATAAATAATAACATAAATAATATATTGTATCAGAACGAGTGTGAAACCATAAATTTTTATGTGAAATATCTTTTAATTTGAAAAGGTATTTTCGTCTTTTTTAAAATAGTTTTCATTTTCCTCTTAAAAAAAAACTAGTTTTCATTTTCTTTTTATTTAATCTTTTCTTAACATTCAAGAAGCCTAAATTGACCTAAGGTTCAGGAAAGCCTATGAAAGAGCTCCAGGAAGCCTTATACAACACAAAAATCGTGTTTTCGAGGGTTTCAGAGGAGTTTTAGGCCGCTGTCTTGGCCCCTCTCATGGGAAAGCGCCCCAGGCTTAGTTTCTGGGAGCTTCGGCTGGCTTTTCTCGGTTTGTTCTGTAGATTAAGTGATGGTTTCGAAGCAGTTTCGTTTCTAGTAGCAATTTCAGGCTTGGACTCGTCTTGTGAAGGTAATAGTCGTAATTCCTCGTTGTTTTCGTAGTTTAATATTGTTTAAGTTGGAATTCGTAGTACTCAAATTATGATTATTTGTTTGTTCGTAGATTCGCAAGTTTCGAAGGGTAATCGTAGTTCGTTCATTGTTTGGCTTTTGATATCGGTTCGTTTTTTTAGATAGTGAGTTCTTCCTATAAAAAAGAATCCATTTGGTTTTAAACATAATGTTTTTAATGCGTTATGGATACTGTTTCCTGTTAAATTGCAGGAAACTGGACATAATTATGTATTGCCAAGTAACCGTAAAGACAGAAAGTGGTTCTAAGGCTATGTCTGGCCGTTTTCCCGCCCTTTCACGCATGGCCCTTTTTTTTGGCTATTTTATGTCGGAAATAATGTTTCAGAATGTTATTTGGCTTTCTAGATAATCTTTCGGGTTCTCCTTTCATACGAATAGTGGATGTATGATGATAGTTCGGTGTTGATATGGTCTTTGTATGCTCACATAGGTTAGATATGGTTGTTAACTTGAACTTACGTGTTTTACGTGCTCCTATATGCTTTATGCGTTTGCCCAAATATGCTTAGCGAGGTAATAATTAAATATGCTTAGCGAGGTAATAATTATTAGCAATGTAAGTACTGTTAGATCCGTGGTACGATATGTGCTAAATAAATATACCAAAGGTAACAACAAATTTATTCATGTAACCTCATAAATATTGCAATTACAATATCACAAAAAATAAAACGAAAATGAAAGACTCATACCGAGGCGAGTGAGAACACTCTATTTTTAAGACAATTTGCCCCGGTATAATGCACACGGTGCTAGAAATTGTTTCTCAGGATACAACATTTTACCTATTCGATGTAGTGATACTTCAACTTCAAACAGACGACAAACTCTTCCGGTGTCCCGACATTCTCTTCGACAAAATGCAAACTTAATATATGAGATAAAAATATGGTACTGGAAAGTTGAAAAATCTTGTGCTTTTAAAATTTATTTTCACCAAAAGGGTTTATATAGGTGGACCAAAAGGGTTTATATAGGTGGAGACGTAACTCCTAACCTTAAGGACATTTATGGCTAGGACCTTAGGAATTGTAACCACTACTTGGCCATTATAACCACTACTTAGGGATTATGGCCACTAACAAGCACATAAAGCCATTAACCAAGAATTATGACCACGAAAAAGACATTATGACATTAGAACATGACATTAGGCCCATTTTATGTCTATTTTCTCCCACAAGTCCCATTGGTATTATTCAAAGTCCCGTGTCGGAGGTATGACTAGTTGTAATAGCCATATCGTTCTTAAGACGGTGAATTGTACGGAGTATCTCGGGTATTATTCAAAGTTCCAAGTTTGAATATATAGTTAGTCATATTAGCCGTATTGCACACCGTGCCTCTCGAACTAAGTATTTTGGTGCTATGTGTTAGATATTTTTTCATAAATTAAATATTTTATAATTGTTTGCATACGAGTTGCCATACGAAATCTTCATTATCGCAACGAAAGCTAACCATATTCATACATCGATTCATTGGCGAAATAATGCATCAGTTCGTTGGGACTCATGCATTTTCGACTTCATGAATCTGTTCAGATTCATGAACTTGCCATGTTTGGCCGAACTGATATGATCCTTCCCGTTCATGTAGGAGTACTTCACTTCGTTTATGGGGTACTTTCGGCCTATAAAAGGCACAAGTATGCAAACAAATTGAGTCTCAAGTTTTTTTACAGCATCATCACAACAAAATCCTGAGTGTCCTCGGGTTTGATTCAAACAAGTCACTGTTTGGATCAAACACCTCCATTGTATCCCGAGAGAGATTTTCGTTTGTTCCCTAAGTGACAAATTGCGTGGGATGAAACATCTTTTAAAAGACAACACTTTTGCGTGCCATGGTGTTGTTTCTTTTACACAATATCCTCGATTATCAATTTTCCAAAGACTATGTAATAAAACAAAAACATGAAAGACAAGACAAAACATGGTTATGATAAATAAGTAATTAATGAAACGAATAAGTATGTTGACGAGGGTCGGATCAGTACCTAGCCACGTGTCGCCTCCATATTAGCATATTTATAAATATAGATAGAAAAATCCAACATCTTAAGGGCTAAGAGCCCTACACAGGAATCTGAACTGATCCCAGCTTGGCTATCCTCCCCGACCTCCGTAGGTCGGCCAAAACATGGAAGGGTTCAACCAGTTCAGCTCAGGCCATCTAAGCCGGCTAGAGTCAATCCTCAACCGTATTTCCCATGCGCATGATAAAAGGATAAAAGGGAGTGAATCCCAAATCATAAAGACTCTGATTCTGACATTCAAATATGTCCAATATTATCTCCTAAAATCAAGGAGATCAAATCATCATTATCTTTTCCTTAGGGAACACGAAATCCATGCCCAACAAGGACAAGGCCCATGGCGGCTTAGGGCGTAACGCCCCTCTATATAAACCATCCCTAAGGAATATACAGACTTGATTCCAATACACGCATTAGATACGTAGGCAGCTTGAGATACAATTTCTCAAATGCAGTCTAAACCACCACCAAAACACCCCAACTTTTTATAGTTTTTTTTGTTCTTAAAGCTTTGGTAGGTTGTCATTAGGAGAACAGACTCGGTTTTATAATCGGCGATTTCCAAAGATCATCAATTGGCGGTAGAAGGAGGGTCTCATACTGGCCAACTTTGTTAAAAATCCAATAGCAAAAATGCAGCCAGATCGGCGGCTAATTGCCAGAGATTGAGCCTTTGAAACTAAATTTCCACCTTTCAGATCGAAAAGGAAGGAGGGACGAATAATGCCTCCAAATTTCATGCCGATCGTAGTCTGTTTCGATGCCCAATCTTTTCCGGAAAGTTGCTGATGTATCACCAAAACGCAGCAGTCACATCGGTGGCTAATTTCTAGAGATTGAGCCGTTGAATTTTTTTCCACCGTTCAGATTGAAGAAGAAGGTGGGACAACAAGCCCTCTAAATTTCGTGCCGATCGGGGTCAGTTTCAATGCCCGATCGTCACTGAAAGTTGTTGTATCACCAAAAACCTAGCTTTCCAAGATCCGAGCTGAGCTCCCCGGTTTTCCAAGATTCGAGTCAAGCTCCCCAGATCCGAGCTCCGAGCTCTCAAGGTACAAGCCCTCATCGGGTTTTATTCTACAACTTAAATGATCACACTTCTTATTTATTTTTGGAACTCTCCCGTCCTAAAATGGCGGGACGAACTATCACGTTTTGGAACTCCCCCGACTTAAAGAATCTGGACGAGCTTTCTTATTTTTGGAACTCGCCTTCGGGCGAGCCTTCTATAAGACCGACTTCAGTTTGACATCATATTTGGAACTCGCCTTCGAGCGATCCTTCTATAAGACCGACTTCAGTTCGGCATCATATTTGGAACTTGCCTTAGAGCGAGCCTTCTATAAGACCGAATTCAGTTCGGCATCATATTTGGAACTCGCCTTAGAGCGAGCCTTCTATAAGACCGAATTTAGTTTGACATCATATTTGGAACTCACCTTCGAGCGAGCCTTCTATAAGACCGACTTCAGTTCGGCATCATATTTGGAACTCACCTTCGGGCTAGCCTTCTATAAGACCGAATTCAGTTTGGCATCATATTTGGAACTCGGCTTCAGGTGAGCCTTCTATAAGACCGACTTCGCCTGGCAAGATATTTGGAACTCGCGCAAGAGCGGCGTTCTATAAGACCAACTTTAGCTCGGCATCATATCCGGAGATCTCACCCGAGCAAATCTTATGTAAATCCGCCGCTAACAAGGCACAACACCAACAGACTATGCCAAATAAGCAAACGCTACATTAATATTATATTATTTTGTTTTCCATTACGTATGGTCTTTATTGAGTTTGCAAGACAAACAAACGTTCAACAATATGCGGGAAGTCAGTATAAACTAGACTAGCTCGCTCGACCAAGTCCAGGAAGTCAGACAATTCTGGCCTTGTGTGGCAAAAAATCAATGCGGGTAGTCAATTAAATTTGGCCCAGCTCGCTCGACAAAGTACGAGATGTCAGTCCAATCTAGCCCTGCTCGTCCTAAACACTTAAAACGAGAAGTCACCCAATCATGCTCGATCATCCTAAACATTAATGCGAGAAGTCAGTCCGACTTGGCCCCGCTAGCCATTTCTTAAAACGAGATGTCAGTCTAACCTAGCCCTGCTCGTCCTAAAGACTTAAAGCGAGAAGTCGGTCTGATCTAGCCCTGCTCGCCATTATTTAAACGAGAAGTCAGTATAAGCTGGCCCTGCTCGTCTAAAATCTTTAATGCGAGAAGTCAGTCCGATCTGGTCCCGCTCGCCATTTCATAAAACAAGAAGTCAGTCTAACCTGGCCCTGCTCATCCTAAACACTTAAAGCGAGAAGTCGGTCCGATCCGGCCCTGCTCGCCATCATTTAAGCGAGAAGTCAGTCTAACATGCCCCTGCTCGTCTAAAAACTTTAATGCGAGAAGTCGGTCCGATCCGGGCCCGCTCGCCATCACTTAAACGAGAAGTCAGTCTAATCTGGCCCTGCTTGTTCTAAACATAAATACAGGAAATTAGTACAAACTGGCCCAGCTCGCCCAACAATGTGTGGAGCATTTGGCTGCCATGCATGCAACAACTCTAAACGCCATCTTCCCATCGGTACGATCAACAACACCTAGTGCACTAAGCGGTCAAGCCCGCGATAAGGACATCGTCCCATCAGGTTCGCCTTAATGCTATTTCGATATAATATTGACTCGTTTCATTATGCATTTTGTCACTAAGATCTGTAGGACAGATACGCATATATCGAGTTTGCAACAGCTCAAACTCAATGAATTAGTCAGAAATCCTTCTGACTCCATTAAAATATGATATCTGAGCTCCACCAAGTCGGGCTAAGCAAAAAACACGCGAGGTCTGAAAAATCCAACCCAGCTCGTAGAAGTTTAATATGCGAGGTTAGCAAAACTTCTGACTCAGTTCACCAAAATATGACATCCGCTCCCCCCGCGTCGGGCCAAACGAACATGCCTGCTAAATTGTCGGCAGGACAGACAAGCCCAGCTCCGTGGGGCGGACTCCTCTCAAATCGCTATGGCTGACACCTGAGTTCCGCAGGTCGGACTCGACAAGATCAGCAAAGACCAAACTAATAAAGTCTGCATGACAGACTCAATTAATAAAGTCTGCAGGTTAGACTTGAGATTAGACAAACAAACAACCAAGTATGCCATCCAAAAACTATAAGTTAGTGCATGGCATACGGAGGGGCAAGACGTCCCAGTTATAAAATGAAAAGAACTCTAGAGACTGAAAGTTCGGATTAAGAAAACTCATCAAGAGTAAAATTCCAAGTCAGCAGGACTGACATCCAAGCTCCGTATTGCGGATCCAACTTAAAATCAAATCTACAAGACAGATTCGACCTAAGCCTCGCAGGCCGAACTCAGCAAAGTGTGCAAAGGATAAACTCTAAGTCTACAAGATAGAATCAAACTGAGCTTCATAGGATGAACTCAGCGAAGTTTGTCGGACAAGCTCGTTAGGTCTACAAGTTGGACTCGAACCAAAGTCTGCAGGTTGGACTCAATTGAGCTCCGCAGGTCGGACTCAAGAAGTTTGTAAACCAATGTCTTTATGTTTGCAAGTCGGTCTTAGCTGCATTCGTTGTCTGTAGGACAAACCCGAGCAAAAACATGACAAAACCTTTAGTATGCCATCCAAAACTACAAATTAATTTATGGCATACTAGATGGAAAGATACCTCACCATTAACGAAGCACTTTAAAAAAATATGGATTAAATCAAGTACTTAAAGAAGTGCTCAGAATAAAGTTAAGGCTGAGAACTTAACGAAATACTCCTTCTATTATCAAATTGTACAGATTACAATTTCATTTGAAATAAAATTTCATTTCAAAACAAAAAACTACAAGTCCACAAACCTACGGGGGTTGGACTCTGTGGTGGCACTGAAGAAGAAAGAAACAAGGGAAGAGCAGCCGCAGCATGGCAAGAGTACTCGGACAGAATGTCCACTCCCTCCGGGAAGTCCTTCAGACCGTCGTCATAAACCGCACCCATGCCCAACATATAAAAAGCCTTGCACGGAGATTGTCCCGACAAAGTCAACAATCGACCTTTGCCTTATCCACCCCAAAGTATAGACATGGTTAGTCCGACCTTGCCCGTGTCGGCAATCTTCTTCAAATATCTAGTAAACTTGCCCATCCCGGGAAAACGTAATGGCCAACCAGTGTTCCCCTGTAGTGATAAACATGATCGCGTGTGCAATTCACTAATACACACGACTTACTAGAAAGAGTACTAGGTCAATCGTAGTATAGCAAGGGCGAGTCAAGGTCGATCGCACAGAGACTATTATTTAATAATTCTAAGCACAACCACAATTCATAGGCCAACCGGATAAGGGTGGTCATTGACCAACATAAAGGAACAGTAAATAAAAGAGTTGCAAATAAACCAATATTCAATCATATATTGAAAAGGCATTAACCAAACTATTCATAACTAATCTCCCCTTAATCCGTATTCGACTCATGTGCATAATTTAGCTATGGGTGCAACTCCTAACCCTATCTACTCCGACAATGGTAGTAGATAATCTATACGCCAGCTACCCTCCTTAATTGGTCCGTAATAGCCCATACGCATAAAGAGCTAGAATTACCGATATCGGCGCTAACTCATACTGATTAACCCGCTGAGCGGTATTATGACGACACCGATCAAGACGCGTTCTGAGGGTCCATCAAGACTATGTCCAAACTAATACTTCACTATTCGTATTTCATGCTAGTTTTACGATTACAATAATCAGATTGGCCAGATCTAACCTATTGTTAATTAAACATGTCGATCAACGTAGCTAACGCCGAACCACAAAATTAGGATTTACTAGGTATTTAGATCTAGCGATAAAGACCGTCGTAGATCTGAAGAGCGCAACCCATAATTCTGCGTTTCATAATAACGAATCGAATAATAAAATTAAGGTTCGTTTAATTAATTCTTAGATCATTAGATGCAAACATAACCTAGATCTAACATAAGAACAATCATGAATCTAAGAAAAGAAATAAAACATTGGAATAGATCTTACCCATAACGAAGAACATATCTACTCTTCTATTCTCTCTCCCTCCGGCGACTCTAGACGATCCATGAAGATCGTAAACCAAGCGCAATTCATTAATGAAAAAATCATGACTTACTTGCAAGAAAGAAAAGAAGAAAATAGAAGAAGACTTTATTCCCAAAAGACTACATTGTATCTAGTTGATGAAGAACTAGAAAAGAGATGAAGAATGAATGGAATTGATGATGAATACAAATTCGCAGCTCTGAATGGCTTTATATAGGTGTGTAAACCAACTTAGGGGTAAACCCAATGGTTGGAGGACAAGAAAATGCGTTTCTGGAAGATTCTGAGCCTCGGTAAATCGAGGGTAACTCCCGATTTACCAGGGGTATTTTTGTCTTTTTCCTGCTGCCGACTTAACTTGGAATACCCTAGGCCCAGCTTCAGTATTTGGACCATATCTTGGCCTATGCAACTCCAATTTGGGTGATTCAAAGTGTGACAGAATCCTCGTTTAAAGACCTACAAAGTTCATGTGGAAGTCCAAGTCCAGAATGTTGTAGTTTGAGGGTGTGAAGATGATCGAAAATGCTTTGAATTCCTACAAAAGAAGAGATTTGGATCCTCTCCGTTTCATGATAAATCGTTGTCCTTCTTTAATTATTCGACCCTATACTTTGTCCTGGGTATCACGAATATTTAAGTGAGATATAAACTGAGAGACAACCTTTAAACTTTGGACTAAAGATTAAAGAGCACTTTGAATTTTGAATTATATAGAATGAATCACAAGGATGCTTACATATGTTATTGTTATGTTTAACAATGTAAACTTGCTTATATATAGCACTTGGATCTGAAATAGAGCAAAGGAAAATGTCCTTTAAGTGAATGACACCAAAGGAAAAGGTACCACTTGGTTGTACCTACTCACCAAAATCAGTTTTCGGACACAGGTACTCATCCGTACGGATGCAGTTATCATCCGTACGGATAAATCACAGTATCAAAAATTTATATTTTCAGCCATCTATCCGTACGGATAGATTCTTATCCGTACGGATAACTCTCATCCGTACGGATAGATTCTTATCCGTATGGATAGCTCTCAATCAGAAAATTTGGATTTTCATTTCACATCCGTACACTCGTAAAAACTTATATAAGCGTGCACTCCGCACCTCCATACTTATATTTAGCTTTACGAGCATAACCACCCTTGTACTAAACCCCGATAACCTCAATGGCTTGTGATTATACTTAAATCACCAACATTCCTTCCCCATTTAAGTGTAATCCTTGGTTTAGTATAAACAACAATCGTAATATAAACCAACTCATGCTTCAATGAAAATATCACGAAGATTGAATTTCCACCTAGTATTATTACATGCAAATATTCGAGTATTGGGGTGTGACTAAGCATTGAACCCATTTACACATTTTGAATACATGTACATAACAATACACATGAACTGAGACTACTCCAAAGTATTATTCTTGACACCATTTATTGAAATCCGGCCTTGTGTCCATATCCATTCTTGAGTATATAGAAAGCTAACCCAACTTTCCTTGAAGCGGCCATACTTCATACTCATATAGGTGAATCTTTAATTTACCGTGCACCTGCATTAGCACTTTCAAAAGACTCATTAAGAAGAAAACTTCAACCTAACCTCACAGGTTTATAGCACATACCTTCGGGATTAATACATGTGCTTAAGTTCTCAATAACATGCTTGCCACATTGAATTTAGCCTAAGGCATTGTACCAAAGGGAAATTGGGCGTCCTATTATCAGAAACTTATATAGGTTGTAGACCCATCCCGACAACCGACTTTTGTAATAAGTCCTTAGCTAATCCTTTTGTCAAATGATCAGCTAAATTCTTTTGAGATCTCACATACACAACCGATATCACCCCGTGAGAGATCAACTCACGTACCGCAATATGTCTAACGCCTAAGTGTCGTGACTTACCATTATACACTTGACTATATGCTTTAGACAGTGTAGATGAGTTATCACAATGGATAGATATCGGTGATATTGGTTTAGGCCATAGAGGAATTTCATGAATCAAATTCCTAAGCCATTCTGCCTCTTTTCCGGCTGCTGCCATGGCAATGAACTCCGACTCCATAGTCGAGCTAGATATACATGTCTGTTTCTTATAAGCCCAAGAAATGGCACCTCCACCTAAAACAAACACCCATCCACTAGTATAAGAATGATCTTCTACATTAGATATCCAACTAGCATCCGAATATCCTTAAATCACCGAAGGATATGCAACATAAGTCAAACCAAAGTCTTTGGTAGACTTAAGATATCTCAATACACGAACAACCGCTCTCCAATGGCAGTTACCTGGGTTACTAGTATATCTACTTAGTTTCCCAACTGCATAGGCAATATCCGGTCGTGTACTAGTCATTGCATACATCAAACAACCAATGACTCATGAATATTCAAGTTGATTCACGGTTTCACCTTTATTAGGTCCAAGTTTCTCATGAGGCTCCATGGGAGAATTTTCCGGAGTACAATTTTCACAATTAAATTTCTTCAACACTTTCTCAATATAATGAGACGTGTTAGTGAAAATCCTCCCGATTTCTCTTGATTTTAATACCAAGAATAACATCCGCCTCCCCATGTCTTTCATAGAGAATCTAGAAGATAAGAGTTCTTTACACTTATCAACTGATTTTGATTTGTACCAAAAATCAACATGTCATCGACATATGATGCATTATCACACCATTGCCGGTATCATCAAATCTGCTATAAATACACTTGTCTGACTGATTGAGTTTAAACCCACTAGCCAAGACAACCTCATCATTGATGCCATTGTTTAGGAGCTTGTTTAAGTCCATACAACGATTTTACAAGTTTACATACCTTATGCTCGTTACCGGGCATAATAAATCCTTCCGTTTGCTTCATGTATATTTCCTCATCCAAATCTCCATTTAGAAACGTTGTTTTAACATCCATTTGATGGATCACCAAGTTATGAATTGCGGCTAAGGCAATCAATAACCTGATTGAGGAGATTCTAGCAACGGGAGCATAAGTATCGAAATAATCGATACCTTCGTTTTGCCTAAAGCCTTGTATAACTAACCGGGCTTTATATCGGTCAACAGTACCGTCAACTCTCATTTTCCTTTTGAAAATCCACTTGCAACCTAATGGTTTGCAACCACGTGGTAAATCTGTAAGAATCCACGTATTGTTACCCATTATGGAATCCATCTCGTCATTGATGGCTTCTTTCTAAAATGATACAATCCTGAGATCCCATTGCCTCAGAAAATGTTCTTGGATCATCCTCAATATTGTAACAATATGAGTATTGATATCCAACTTCATTTCTCGAACCTTTTTTTTTGAGGATAATTTTACAACCGTTATATAATGAAACACTTAATAAAGTAAGTGGCTCAATGTTACATACACATTCTCTAATACACATCCACGTACAGTCCAATTGTCTGCACACTTTTTTATTTTTATTTTTTAAAACAACTTTATTTTATTAAAAAGGAAAAGAATAAAGTGCTACAAAGTCAATGCCACATCCCGGCCCGCCCCAAGTACGTGATAGAGTGCATAGCATGGCCTCCTTAAACCCTATGCGTGGCAAACCCAGTGTAGGAAAATCCAGCACATAGGGAAGAGTACTCGCTCTATGCACCCCCAAAATCCTGGAACCATAAATATTACAATCAAACACACCAAAATTATCCTCCACTCGATACTTGTCCTTGCTTAAGCATAGCAATCCCAAGGAAAAAATAGCCCGTGTATCCGACCAAGGTATGAGCCAAAGCCTCCGAACAAGCGCCTGAAGCACGAAAACGGTACCACTCCTTCTCCACTTGACCTTGCTACTACAACCCAACGCATGGTTACACCAACTTCATTTCTCAAACCTTCCACCAAATAAGTAACAAAATCCGGTGGAAATGTTTTTGCTATTCTAGCCCTCTTACTTCTTCGAAGTTCAGAAGGTTCAACTTGAGAATCATTATTCTCCACATTCTCCACTCCAACTACCGTAGGAGCAATATCCTTTGGTCTAGGAATAGATGTAAATCTATTCTCATCAAAGATAGCATCACGTGATTCTATAACTGAATGTACAGCCACAAAATCACTAGGTTCTATAACATAAAACCTATATGCCTTTGAATGACTTGCATATCCAATGAATATGCAATCAATGCCTCTTTCTCCTAAAGTTTTAATTTTAGGATCAGGAAGTCTAACAACCGCCCTGCAGCCCCAAACTTTCAAATAACTTAAGTTTGGTTTCTTTTTGAACCAAAGTTCATACGGGGTAGCAGAATTCTTTTTATTAGGAATTCTGTTTAGTAAGTAACAGGCCGTTAACATGGCCTCACCCCAAAATCCACTGCTCAATCCCGAGTAGGATAACATGGAATTTACTATCTCTTTTAGAGTACGGTTCTTCCTCTCCGCAATGCCATTTTGTTGTAGGCGTATACGGTCTGATAACCTCGTGTATAATACCACACGACCCGAAGTAGGTTGGATCATAGTACTCTCCACCTCTATCGGTACAAAAACGTTTAATACTAGAATTCAATTGTAATTCTACTTCACTTTTATAAATCTTGAATTTATCAAGTGCCTCATCTTTAGTGTTAAGTAAATACACATAACAATAGCGAGTATTATCATCTATAAACGTAATAATATACTTCTTATTTCCCAAAGATGGTGATGCATTAAAATCACATAAATCACTATGGATAAGTTCTAAAATTGTAGACGATCTTTCAACACCACGAAATGGTTGTCTTACAATTTTATTAAGGATACAAGTAGTACACTTATCCATATTGATATCAAACGGGGGAAACAAAGCATTTTTAGACATAACATGCATACGTTTATAATGCACGTGTCCTAACCTTGCATGCCACAACTTCGAGATATTAAAATCAGAAATATGCATAACTTGATTAACTTTATCATTAATAACATTGAGCATAAACATATTATTACACAAATATCCAAAACCAACAAATACACCATGTTTAGATAATATAAACCTATCGGACTCATAAACTTGTTTGTAGCCCGATTTACACAACAGTGCACCCGATACAAGGTTTTTCCGAATGCACGGAACAAATAAAACATTAAATAGTTTTACAAATTTTCCAGAACTGAAATTTAAAGTAATAGTTCCATGACCACATATTATAGCTTTCGACTCATTTCCCATTTTCAAAATGGATCCATCATTCACCGGTTCAAAGTCTTCAAACCAGCGTTGATCCTTGCATACATGCCTTGTTGCTCCCGAGTCGATCCACCATGAAACATCATCATCCTGCATATAAAATGCTTTAGAAATAAATGGCACATAATTCACAACCGAATTAATACCATAATTAACATTCTGACATTGATGCTTTGGTGGTCCTTGGTCTTTCGACCCTTGTTCTGGACCCTTGCCTTTTCCATTTTTACGCACTCGGCAATCAGCCTTGTAGTGCCATGTTTTTTCCACAAATCCAACATGCACCCTTTGGCCTTTTTCCGGATTCATTGTTGCCAGTCTTGAATGGTTTCCTTTTCTTACCATTTCCTTTTCCTTTGTTAGTTTTAGAACACTCCCCGGCCTCCATTACATGAATGGATGTCGATTCATCAATTTCCTTTCCCTTGGTTTCACACCTTCCTGCGCCCTGAGGGATTCCTCGATACGCAGGTGGCTACCAAGTTCAACCAAGAAGAGTTCTTCCTTTTTGTGCTTTAACATGTGCTTAAAATCTTTCCATGATGGTGGTAGTTTATCAATGATACTAGAAACAGAAATGGATTCATCAATTTGCATTTTGTGTTATGCAAACTGGCGTAAAATGCGTTGAAGTTCATTGAATTGTTCAATTACAGACCGTGTATCTACCATCATGTATTTCATGAAATTACCAACTAGAAACTTTTTAGCAGATGCATCTTCATTTAAGTATTTAGTTTCTAGTGCATCCCATAATTCTTTTGCAGATGCAAAGTTTTGATAAATATCAAACAACGAATCAGACATACCGTTTACAATGTGACCACGACAGATGTAGTCATCATTTTCCCATTTGTTCCGCCTTCGTAATTCCTCCAAAGGTGCATCATCATCGACTTCTGGTATCTCAGTGCTAAGAACATATACCACTTTCAAAGTTGTGAGAAGGAAATGCATCTTCCTTTGCCACCTCCGGAAATCAACGCCTTCAAACTTGTCTAGTTTCCCGAAATTCATCATCAAATCCTTTGCATTCACCATTGGTATCAAAACAATAATTTAAGAAGAATGTTGTAGTTTGAGGGTGTGAAGATGATCGACAATGCTTTGAATTCCTGCAAAAGAAGAGATTTGGATCCTCTCCGTTTCACGATAAATCGTTGTCCTTCTTAAATTATTCGACCCTATACTTTGTCCCGGGTATCACGAATATTTAAGTGAGATATAAACTGAGAGACAACCTTTAAACTTTGGACTAAAGATTAAAGAGCACTTTGAAGTTTTGAATTATATAGAATGAATCACAATGATGCTTACATATGTTATTGTTATGTTTAAGAATGTAAACTTGCTTATATATAGCACTTGGATCTGAAAGAGAGCAAAGGAAAACGTCCTTTAAGTGAATGACACCAAAGGAAAAGGTACCACTTGGTTGTACCTACTCACCAAAATCAGTTTTCGGACACAGGTACTCATCCGTACGGATGTAGTTATCATCCGTACGGATAAATCACAGTATCAAAAATTTACATTTTCAGCCATCTATCCGTACGGATAGATTCTTATCCGTACGGATAACTCTCATCCGTACGGATAGATTCTTATCCGTACGGATAGCTCTCAATCAGAAAATTTGGATTTTCATTTCACATCCGTACACTCGTAAAAACTTATATAAGCATGCACTCCGCACCTCCATACTTATATTTAGCTTTACGAGCATAACCACCCTTGTACTAAACCCCGATAACCTCAATGGCTTGTGATTATACTTAAATCACCAACACAGGTCGTCGTGAAAAGCTTCGAAAACTGTGTTGCAAGATCACCAATCAGATTATCGGGTCCAATCTCCGCTCGAAACACTTCTACCTTCAGCTCGGTTCAGTTCTCTATCGATTGACTCTCTCCTTCAGCCCAAATGATGCTTCGAACACTCGTCCATCCTTCAATAAAACCGTAGCACACATAGTAGCTTCTATTTCTAGCAAATAACGCATAAAATACACGGTTAATACGCATAATACCAATTTAGTCACCCCAGACGTGGCTTAATGACATTTAGCTAATTAACTCATGATTTCATACATATTATCTCCACTGAGAACACAAATCCGGGGTAGATTGATGGTAAATAATGATACCAATTTGACCGTCATCAACTACCCCCTATTTAGCTTTTGATCGTCCCGAGCAAAAACTAAATCAAACAAGCCCCATAAACAATTACAAACTAGATAGTTAAGAACAGACTCATTCAAGAATGATAAATAAGATGAGGGTCAACACATATCCATCAGTAATCCCTTAAGCACTATCTTGTAGTAGAACCAGTGTGTGTGTGAATAGCTCTCAAACAACTGTGATGCAGTCAGAATCACATTATATCAACAAGGATGTTAGACAAAACATATATCATGCATCATTCAATAAGTTCCCCATTAATCATCACCTACCAATGCATCAATGTGTCGTGTGATAAATCTTTTGTGATAGTGCATTCAAGAAAACAATGAAGTTATAGAGATCCGACAACCTTAACTTATCAATGTGCACACTCGCTCTTCTTGCCTTCAGACGCAAACAACATGAAACCTTACTTGGGCCGGGCGGACTCGGGGACTGAGCATCGCTCTTAAGTCCTCGTTTGTTTCTTTTTTATGCGAGGGTCGTGCCCTTTTTGCTACGAGTTCGCTTCCCTCACTGCCTTTATGGTATACTTTTTTCTCGTTTTTTTTTTTTTTTTTTTTTTCTTTTATGCAATAGCCATGCATTTTATGCTCCATCGGCTTTGCTTGGCAGATTTCTCACTTTTTTTCGCTCTCACTCACAAGCTCGTTTTGTCCCGGTTTACCTTGTGTGGCATTCAAGTTGCTACCATCATCCTATAACAAGGGTTAAAGTATATCCACCGACAAATATCGATTTCCGGTCTAGGATAACTCTTCATTTTATCCAAATACTTCTCACTCAGATTGCGTGCTCAAAAATTGAATACAATAGTAAAATAATAATTAATAAGTCACTACTTCATGCAACATAACACATGCTCATTCTTCCATACTAAATTGAATAATGCGTCATCTATACTACATACTGAAGAAGTGAGTTATACGTGCTTAAAAAGGTCGTTCAAACTAAGTGTTATGCCTACCCCCCACTTTAAAACTCAACATTGTCCCAAATGTGAAAAGTAAAGCAAAAAAAGAAGGAATAAGATGAACACTTAGCTTTGGAAAATAGAAGAACTCGGCTCACTTTATGAAGAAAATCATATCACTAAACTGGAACCAAAGTTGTCTCATCCCAAGGACTAATCTGCACTATGTCAGCTAATACAAACAATTCTTGCACAAAGGCCATTAGTACCACGAGACGTGAATAAGTAACAACATAATTATGTCATGTGGAAGTAAATAGCACAACTAAAAAGAAGGAGTGAAATTAACAAATTAAGCCAGTACATAATAACTTAATTACTTAAACACAACAAAACTATTATAAGACTTCAAATAAAAATAAAAAGACTCAATACTCAGAATAATAATCAAATAATCATGTAAAGTAAAAGTGTGACAGAATACTTGTTTAAAGACCTACAACGTTTATGTAGAAGTCCAAGTCCAGTTCGTCATGTAAAGCTTCGGAAACCGCGTTGCAAGATCACCAATCAGATTATCGGGTCCAATCTCCGCTCGATACACTTCAACCTTCAGCTCGGTTCAGTTCTCTATCAATTGACTCTCTCATTCAGCCCAAATGATGCTTCGAACACTCGTCCTTCTGTCAATAAAACCGTAGCACACATAGTAGCTTCTATTTCTAGCAAATAACGCATAAAATACACGGTTAATACGCATAATACCAATTTAGTCACCCCGGATGTGGCTTAATTACATTTAGCTAATTAACTCATGATTTCATACATATTATTCCCACTGAGACCACAAATATGAGGTAGATTGATGGTAAATAATGATACTGATGACGGTCAAATTATACCCGTAAAAGTCATCAACGTTGACCTTAAATCGAGTTTAATAATATATATTTCATATTAAATCACATGTTTATATTTATTATTTAATGTTAAGTGATTATTAATATGATATTTGGTATTTAGCCGTTTTCATTATTAAAAGCCGATTTATTGTGCGATAAATGCTGATTTTGTAGATCACGACAAATCGAGAGGATTAATGTCATTCAATCAATGGTCTCAAGATAATAGAGGAAGAAAATTGGAGCATTAAATGAAAGATTAATCAGATCAACACGCAAGCGTGCAGTGGGGAACAAGCTAAACGAAGAAAACGTGTCAAATATGCCAAGTTTAGGTTCGGTCGACCGAGTCTAGTGCTTCGGTCGACCGAGTGTCAGCTCTCGGTTGACCGAGTGTCAGCTTCGGGGCGGTTTCCGGCTTATATCGTGCTTACCTTCTAGAACCACCCTAAGTCGGCAAAAACCTCTATATAAGCAAGCAGCTACGAGAATTGTAAAATACACCTTAGACACCAACACATCCCTTCATTCTTTCTTCAATATTATAGCGTTGATACAATGTAGAATAATTTGAGGGTTTCCAGCAATTTAAGGGCTGCAATATGTAAGACTTTATTTTCTGTTTCTTTCTTTTAAGTAATTAATCCCTCCCAATTATGCTTTATCGTTTGAGTTAGTTAATCATAGCTAGATGATGTAGATCTAGGCTATGACGTTAGGGATGTGGCGACTCCTTGTCTATGAGGATCCCATAACCTACGTCATACACTTAGTTTCTATCCATGAATCTGCATTGTTTAATTAATGTGTATCTAAGTTAGTTTATATGAATGCTTTACGAATTACTGTTTAATCTGTTCTGTATGATGAAACGCTGAGAGATACGTTCAGGGATGTAATCTGGGGACGAAATTGATTCGGGTGACCGAATGAGTTCACTCGGTCGACCGAGCCCACCTATTCGGTCGACCGAGCCCTGTTTTATCCGTTAAATAGCCACGTCTTTATGGTTAGGTTAACTTAATAGAATTTATCATCTCAGTAGGTATGGCTACGGCTACGTTGCTCGTCTGTTTTAATTAGCGTATGATTAGGAAATACCAATATAGGGCTCCTAGGTTGGCTCATGAATGATCTTCCGGGACTTTCAAATGAGATCTAGGTAGGTTTTGTATTTGGGAATTGAGCTCACCTAGTTATACGTAGATCGTAGATTAACATGAAACCGTCAAGGTAATTGTTAATAGGACGAGGATCGATGCGATCGTTTAGGAAATGCGCTAACCACGGAATGTTGCCTAGACGAGGTGTACGATTAATATCGGCATCCTTAGAGTCGTAAGCGCGTGAGTTATATGAGATGGAGGCACTAAAAAAGCGAAGTCACGTAACAATATCACAGTGATTTAGTGACTTACGGTGCTAAGTCAAGTTAAAGAGGATGACTCCGTAGCCAATCTAATATAGATACAAGCGGATTGACAGTTAATAAGTTCGGTTTATTATATAAATTATCTAGTCCGCAGGCGATAAAGACTATAATTGGGGAGGTTAATTACGTTGTGTCGAGTCGTGTCTTTACCTTTCTTGTCTTATGTTGGTCGTAGACCGCTTTTATGTCCTTGACATGTATAATTAATTGTTTGTATATAAAATGATCCATAATTGGTTCCTGTGGGGGATCGACCTTGATTCACTATATTTATACTACGATGGGTCAGTCCTCTTGCTAGTATTGGTTTATGGTGGTCGAGTATTTTATTATAACCTGATCGACCCCGATCAAGTTTTTGGCGCCGTTGCCGGGGAACCAACGGTCAAATTTATATATAAATAATTTTTTATTCATGTCGAGTTTTTTGTTTTTTTTAGAGTCTGTTTTTACATTTTTGAGTCCCTCTGGTTGTCTGCTCTGTCTGAAAATTCCAGATTCTAATTATAAAAAATTAAAAATTAAAAAAAAAAATATAAAAAAAAATAAAAAAAAATTATTCGGTCGACCGAGAGACCTCATTCGGTCGACCGAGAATTTATAATTTTTTTTGTGTTCTATTCTGTTTACACGGTTTCTGATTTGTGTTTTTCGAGTCTGGAATTTCGCGTGTCTGTTTATCCCCGTATGTTTAATCCATAGGTCTGATAGCTGATGTATTATTTTTATATGATTAAATATACGTTATATTATTATGTTTTATCAACGAATTCTATATAAAATATATGAAATTATGATATAAATGGTATGAAATATTAATTTTTATAGTTCAGAGTAGTTAGTAGTAATAATAGTAAAAAGTTGTAATTTTGTACCGATTTTAGTAAATCGGAGTGTAAATGTCGATTTACGTGGGTATTTGTGGTATTTTATTGCGGTTTTATAACCAAGACCCGAGAATTGACATGGTGACGATAAATCATATCTTTGGAAGGATTTAGAGAGTGCCACAAGCTTAAATGATCAATTGGATAGCTTAAGTGGACATGTGGCCAACCAATCTGGATAAGTAATAATAGAAAATGTCTTCGACAAACGAATGGCTCATCAAAAAAAGACATTATCTAAAAAGTGTTCTTAATGAAAGTTGAAGATCTTCAGATAAGCTTTCCAATGCAATTTAAATTATGAAGATTGAGGTCTACAACTTAAACAGTGATCAAGTGGCTAATCGATTTGGGTTAATAAAAATCCCGAAATAGCTTCGGAGGAACACGAGGTAGTCAAGAAGGCATTTTCTGGAGAAGAGTTCTTCATGAAAGTTGTAGAGTTTCTCGAGACCTTAATTTTGGCATTTCGTTTGCAATTTTGGAGGTCGAGAACTCGAGATATGAATTTTAGAAGTTTATAATTATATATAAAATATATAATCATACACCTTTATCTGCTGGTTACTTGGAGAAGTGGAAGTAATCATTATACCGGACCGGTCCGGACTAACTGCCGGCCCGGTCCGGCCCCTTCACCTTTGCCTATATAAGGAGTTGATCAGAGAACCGGTGGAGGGTACCAAATTATATATATATACTTCCTATATATATATATATATCCTTTCTAGTTTTTATTTCGTAGTTGTAAATAAGGCCTTACGCCGTAATAATGTAGTTTTAGTATCGTTATAATGCTCGGGAAAATCTCGGAAGTCGGTTTTGCTGAAGAAGTTGTAATGTCCGGAAAATACGATTTACGAATCAATCTGCCGTATTCGGGTAACTTTTAAAGTATTTATGTTTATGTTGTTTATTTTCATCTTTTAGTTGTTATAATGTTTTTAGGCTAAATATAATCTTCGGCCAAAACTATGTAATCGGTTTTATTTCGATCTTTTCGTTAAAGAAATGTTGTTAAGTTAAAATAATAAAAATTGAGTTAATTGAATCTTTTTCTATTTTAATCGTATTCGTATTCACGTATTTAATCAATCTGAGGAATTCATAATCTAATTATGAATTGGCGCCTAAATAGTTAGGATACGAGATAAAAGATAGAAAAACCGGAGGGTAAAATTGGCGTGTGAATAACGTGATAACGGAATCCGATTTCCTACCCGGGGGTAAATTTGTTTTGGGAGAAATGAATTTTATTATAATTTGTACTCGAGATCGTAATAATGTTAAATCATCAGTTAATCGAAACTTAAACCGGAAAGTTAAATCGTCCGGCTTTGACAACCGGAGCCTTTAAAATAAAATTGACCGTTTGACGAACGGAATGACTCCTTTTTATCTAAAGGTAGATTTGTACTCGGGACCTGTTCAGAAAAACCGTAACAGTTGTGGACCTTGGACTGATGCAATGGACATATGACAATTTCATACGCTCGTGTGAGGAAGAATTGTTTACCTCAGGAGTGTACCGTTTCATTTACTCAATTGGACCTAAAATAAAAGGAGAGATCGAACACATTTCATTTAATCGAAAAGATCGTATAAACCAATTATATAAGTTTTGGCCAGTTCTCTAAAATTATCTGTTTAGTAGTTTGGTACCTATATATTTATATCTATATATATACTTTGCAATTTATGTACATCTATATATATCTATATATCTATATATATTATATTAGAATAACTTTTAAATTACGTATTTATTTTATGTTGGTTAGAATAGTAGTCATCGGGATTATAAAATTACGGTTTAGATCGAGTTAATAACAGCTCTTTGGTGTTTAACCACACGTAAAAGAAATTACCAAGTTCCTGAGGATACGATACTCGACTCACCACACTATCACTACTGATTTGACCCGGTACACTTTGCCGGTAAGGATTCTAATAGCATAGAAAGGTCCGTCGACTTTACGGCGCCGTTGCCGGGGAAACGTCGCTAATTTCTTTTTATGTGTCTATGGTTACTACTTGTATTAGCTAAAAATTCTCGAGAATAAGTCAACACTCTTCTTATCACATTTCTTTTTATTTTTCGTTGGTACTTACTTTATAGGTAAGTTACCAATCTTTTTACTTTTATCTTTTTCGAGTTATCTTATATTTTCGTTAGTTGATGACCAGAAGTGGTAAGGCCCCGCTCACTCCTTATAAGCCTGACATAAACACTTACGAAAGGCAGTTAAGAGTAGAGAGTAAACGTGGTCATACTAGTCAGGGAAATCCTGACCAAGAATCATCTTCAAACAGAAATACGAGAATGGCTGAAATCAGTGATGAAACACCTGAACAAGGGCTAGAACATGCTCTAGGGCATGGACAACACCCTGTTAACCCTAATAATAATAATAATAGAAATAATCAGAATCGGAACCAGAATAATCGTAATAACCCACCAAACCCGAGACCTATCTGTGATCAAACCATAAGAAGAAACCAGACTAATAATCCCATACTTTTACCTAATGAAGGAGCGAACAATTTCGAAATTAAATCTCATCTTTTTGGTTTAATTGACGCAAGAGCCCAATTCCTAGGAGAGGATGATGAAGATCCACATCATCATCTCTATCTTTTTGAAGAACTGTGCAATACAGCCAAAAGTCAAGGTGCTCATAAGGAATTAACGAGGATGACTATGTTTCCTTTTTCTTTAAAAGGACGAGCCCGAGATTGGTTTATGTCTCTTCCACATCATTCACTTACAAGTTGGGAGGAGATTCAAACTGAATTTCTGAAACAATATTTCACTCCTGGACGAAATTTGGAATTAAAAGTCGAGGTTGCTAACTTTAGACAAGGATCTGAGGAAACTCTTGGGAATGCCTGGGAAAGGTTTAAAAAATTGTTAAGAGCGTGTCCCGATCATGGTTATTCCTTAGATATGCAAATTCAACTTTTCTGTCGTAAATTGAGAAAAGATTCACGTGCAGATGTAGATCATGCATGTGGTGGTTCGTTAATGATGAGTGAAGCTCAATTAGTTTACGATGCTATAGAAAAGATTTCCAAAAACAACGAATGTGGAAACCGGTTCTAGCACCGGAAAAGTAGCTTTTGCGAGAATGTACATCTAACACGGAAGTTCTAGCACATTTGGAAAATTTGAGTAGGAAATTCGATGGCCTACAATCTAACAAAACCAAAGTTCGAGAAAATAGTACACCAATGAATACTCAAATCGGGACAATATGCCATTAGGAATTGAAGAACCAACAGGATATTCAAGAGAAGAGGTGAGTTTTCTTGAAAGACATAGGAATCGAACAATGCGTACTCAAACTCGCTCAATGCTATTAGAAGAGATCATCCTACTTATCGATGGTCCGAAACCCTAGTAAGCAAGGACAACCGCCATATCCAGATTACCATATAGGAATATGAATAACAACCAAGTTTATCAAGAAAATACATCTAATCGAAATTTACAATCATTACCAAGATCCTATCCTCAACATACCACTCAAAGTATACATTGTAACTCGAGTTCAACTCAACTGCGAAGAAGGAGTTGAAAAATGGGAAAAACTAATGGAAAATATGATGGGTGTAGTATCTACTCAAGCTAAGAATATGGAAACAATGATGACTTCTATTGAGTACAGTCACTAAAGATATGAGTACAATAAAAACATCTATGAGTGGACATGATACCGAATGAGAACAATAGAAGCTTCATTGAGGAATATGGAAGATCATTTGAGTAGGGAAGGTGAACGTAACAACAATAGACCCCCAGGAGGATTACCAAGCAACACTGAAAGAAACCCAAGAGAGGTAAATGTTGTAGTTACGAGAAGTAGAAAACTCTGTGGAAGCAATGGGGTTGAAAACTTTGGGAATAATGAAGTAGAAAATGATTTAGATGGAAAGAATGATGAAACTAAAGATGAAATTGAATTCATCGATGAGGAAGAAGAAATTATAGATAATTTCTTGAAAAGAAATAAAGTTTGGAACACGAGAATGAAGGTGAAAAATGGGTAAAAATCCTAGGATTTTGAAAGACCCTATGGATAAAGATTTAAGGAATTTATTCAAGGAACATGTTAGAGTAGAAGATAATGAAAAACAGGAAGAACCGAAAGAATCTGAAGTAGAGATTGATTCAGGGAACAATTTAAAAGAAAAAATTCAAGAACCTGAAACATGGCGATTAAGTAATACTCAAAAGTTTAAGGAGAAAGGAAAAGAGAAATTGACTAAGGAGCCAAAGGTTATAGATTTAGAATCTTTACCTTACCCTCCTAAAGATCAAATTAAAAGATTAAAACTGATCAGAAGTATGCTCGTTTCCTTGATACTTTTAGTCATCTTCATGTTAATATCCCATGTTATTGAAGCTCGATTAATATACACGCTTATGGAAAGTTTCAAAGATATACTATCAAATAAGAAAAATTAGAGGAATATGAGAATATATGCCTAAATGAAGAATGTTCTGCAGTCATAGGCGTAAGTT
Organism: Gentiana macrophylla; assembly: GCA_026214975.1. Classification (NCBI taxonomy): domain Eukaryota; kingdom Viridiplantae; phylum Streptophyta; class Magnoliopsida; order Gentianales; family Gentianaceae; genus Gentiana; species Gentiana macrophylla. Next base: position 102,607,937 of record CM047810.1, read on the forward strand.
GCCGCCTAAACTGAAAGATCCTGGAAGTTTTACGATTCCATGTGAAATTGGAGGATTTCTGTTTAAGAAGGTCTTATGTGATCTAGGAGCTAGTATAAATCTCATGTCTTATGAGGATTATAAAAAGCTAGGCATAGGAAAGCTTACTAAGACTGAAATGACTCTGCAAATGGCAGATAGATCGATTAAGTACCCTAAAGGGATTATTAAGGACGTATTGGTTAAAGTAGACAAATTCTATTTTCCAGTAGACTTTGTAGTTATGGAAATGGAAGAAGGTTATTCAGCGCCACTTATCTTAGGTCGACCATTTCTAGCTACAGGAAGAACTTTAATCGATGTTCAGAAAGGAGAGTTAATTTTGAGAGTCAATGAAGATGAAGTTGCTTTCAATATTTTCAAAGCTATGAACCATCCATATACATCACCAGAATCATGTTCTTTTATAGAAGATATTCATTCTGTCTATGGTAATCAGTTACCAACTTTTGAAGACAGATTAGAAGAATGCTTAACTCTGTCTATCTATAAAGAAGATGAGGAAGATATTGAAATGAAAGAGATAATCCTTTCTCTAGATAAAGGAAGCTTTACTTTTAAGCCACCATGGCATAAGTATTTGGAGTTAGAACTAGAAGGACCAGTTCTTAAATCGTCAATAGAAGATCCACGAAGAATGCGGAATTGAAACCGTTACCTTTAAATCGAAATATGCTTTTCTTGAAACGATAATCTATTACCGATTATTATTTCATCAACTTTAATCGAGCAACAAGAAGATCAATTACTAAGAATGTTAAGAAAACATAAGAAAGCTTTTGGATGGATGATTTGCCGATATTCGAGTATTAGCCACGAGATTTGTGTTCATAAGATAATTTTGAAAGAAGATGCTAAACCTTGTATTCAACCGCATACGCGCCGCCTCAACCCGAATTTACAGATTAATTGTTAAGAAAGAGGTGATTAAGCTATTAGAAATGGGAATAATCTTTCCTATATCGAGATAGTGAATGGGTAAGTCCAACTCAAGTTGTACCAAAGAAAGGAGGTTTCACAAAGTGAAAAAAATGATAAGAATGAATGGATTCCAACAAGGGAAATTACAGGATATCGAATGTGCATTGATTTTAGAAAACTAAATGATCATACTAAGAAAGATCATCATCCACTTCCATTCATAGTTCGGATGTTGGAGCGTTTAAGTGGACATAAGTATTCTTGTTTCTTAGATGGTTATTTTATTTATTCTGATTTTCATTGCAAAGCGGAGATATAGGGAAAGACTACTTTCACTTGTCCTTATGGAACTTTTGCTTATAAAAGAATGCCATTTGGTTTATGTAATGCTCTGCTCACGTTTCAAAGATGTATGATGTCTATATTTTCTGATATGGTTGAGAAATTCTTAGAAATTTTTATGGACGATTTTAGTGTTTATGGAGATTCTTTTGGTAAATGTTTGTCGCACTTAGAAAGAGTGTTACAACACTGTGAGGATACCAATTTAGTTTTAAACTGGGAAAAGTGTCATTTAATGGTATCAGAAGGAATTGTTCTAGGTCATAGAATCTCTGAAATAGGAATTGAAGTTGATAAAGCTAAAGTCGAGGTGATTGAAAAATTACCACCACCAGTGAATCTAAGGACTCTAAGAGGATTTCTTGGACATGCAGGATTTTATAGGAGATTTATTGCAGATATTTCGAAGATAGCAAAGCCTCTAAGTCATTTGCTTGAATAAGAAGTGCCTTTTAACTTTGATAGTAAATGTATGGAAGCTTTTCAGACCTTAAAAGCGAAGTTGATTACTGCACCAGTGTTGGTAGCACCAGACTGGAATTTGCCTTTTGAGATTATGTGTGATGCAAGTGATTTAGCTGTGGGAGCTGTTTTAGGTCAAAGGTATAACAAAATTCTCAAAGCTATTTACTATGCATCTCACACACTAAACGCAGCTCAGCTTAATTATGCAACTACAGAAAAAGAACTGTTGGCTGTAATTTTTGCCTTAGATAAGTTCAGATCTTATATTGTTGGTTCTAAGGTAATAATCTACATAGACCATTCACTCAAGTATTTAATGAGTAAGAAGGATCAAAACCTCGCCTTCTTAGATGGATTCTCCTACTGCAAGAATTTGATATTGAAATTAAAGATAAAAAAAGGAAGTGAGAATGTAGTAGCGGATCATCTAAGTAGAATGGAGATCGAGGAAGAAATAGGGAATGAAATTAAAGATTCATTTCTGATGAACAATCTGTTTAGAATAGATACTCCTTCAACCATGCAATTATTAAAGAATAGAATTCCTTCTAAGGAAATGTCACCTTGGTTTGGAGATATCATTAATTACTTAACTTTGTGATTATATTCCGTCTCATTGGACTTGGCAAATGAAAAAAAGTTCTTTTACGACTTAAAATTTTATTCTTGGGAAGAACCAGGACCTTTTCCGTAAATGTTCGGATGGGATAATCAGAAAATGTGTGCCTGATAATGAAATTTTAAGTATTTTATCGTTTTGTCATGATCGTGAGGCAGGAGGTCATCATGGAGGTTGGAAAACCGCTTTTAAAGTTTTACAATGTGGTTTTTATTGGCCTACGCTATATAGAGATGCTTATAAGTATGTTAAATCTTGTGAATCTTGTCAAAAATGGGGAAATGTATCTAAAAAACATGAAATGCCTATGCAACCTATTTTAGAATGTGAGTTATTTGATGTTTGGGGCATAGATTTCATGGGACCTTTCCTATATCTTTTGGAAAAAGATTTATTCTTGTAATGGTAGATTATGTTTCGAAATGGGTAGAAGCTGAAGCTCTTCCCACTAATGATACCAAAGTTGTCATACGATTTCTTAAAAAGAACATATTCACTAGATATGGCATGCCGAGGCTATCATTAGTGATAGAGGTTCACACTTTTGTAATAGACCATTTACTAAGATAGTTGAAAAATATGGTATAACGCATAAGTTAGGAACATACTATCATCCATAAACCCAGTGGTCGTGCAGAGGTGTCAAATAGAAAATCAAAAGAATCGTAGAAAAAGCAAAGTGGACTCAAATCGTAAAAAACGGGCAATTAAATTAGATGATGCATTATGGGCGCGTCTGAAGCGACTTTTTTAAGACACCAATTGGTTGTTCTCCTACAAATTAGTCTTTGGTAAATCTTGTCATCTCCTCCGTTGAATTAGAACACCGAGCCTTCTGGGCTATTAGATTTCTGAATTTTGATCCTAAGGCCGTCGGTGATCATAGATTGCTTCAATTAACAGAACTAGAAGAGTTTCGTCTCGATTCTTATGAAAATGCTCGAATCTACAAGGAACGCACGAAATCTTTCCATGATAAGAGAATCTTTAAGCGTGAGTTCCATGTAGGTGATCAAGTGCTTTTGTACAATTCACGTTTAAAGTTGTTTCCGGAGTAAGCTTAAATCGAGATGGGCAGTCCATTTACAATAACACGGGTTTACAAAGCTGAGTTGTTGAACTAATCGATGGAAATACGACTTTTATAGCCAATGGCCACAGAGTAAAGTTATTTGTGGAGGAGAAGGAATCACACTTGAAAGAAGAAGTAATCTTCTGCTGATTGATCCCCGACAAACCGAAAAGCGAAAATCAAAAAGCGAAAAGCGAAAATCGAAAAATCAAAAAAGAGAAACTGAATCACCCAAATACCAAAGTGCTATCTACCTTTACCTTATTTTTGTGTATTTTTATGTTTAAACTCTTTTCGTCTTTTACCGGATAGACGTAAAAAACTGGATGTCTTTTTAGATAGAATAGGAATTTTATTTTACTTTTGAAATTAGGCCTTGATAAAGATGTCGCGTTTAAAATAGAAACTTCAGTTTTTGAACAAAACAAGAAATTGTTGAAAGAGATCAGATTGAGGGAAGTTTGTAATGGAACATCAAGGAGTGCGATAAAGAGAAGGGCAAAATTTCTAATGAGGTGTAGAGTCTGTGGAAAAAGTGAACATGTTGGACGTTGTGGGAAAAACACAACCAAATCCCAGGATGAGTGTTTGAATATTGTTAGGAAGGGAACGATTAGGTGGTTATCCGAAAATCCCGATGGAATTCCGAGAGATAATTCAAATGCCTCGTTTTTAGGAATTAGGTTGATTGAGCGTTATATCAGAACTTTGGAAGATTTAGAAATCGAAGAATCAGGAACCCCTTAAGTTTCGAGTCTTTTCGTATGTTTTATTAGGATTTTATAAAATTTTCACATAACTTCTGAGAATTTTATAAAATTGGATCTTTATGAAATTTGAGGAGTTTTATAAAAGTTTTATAAAAGTTTTTTAGTTTTAATGTTTTATAAGAGTTGATATAAATTTATTAAATTTTTATAAGCTTTTTATTTAAAGTGTTATAAAGATTTTATTAAATTTTTAGAAATTGTTATAAAATTATAAAATTTTCTTCAAATTTTATTTTTAGTAAGTTTTAAAAATTTTATAAACGTATTTTTAAGATTTTAATTAAGTTTTATTAGAATTTTTATAAGTTATCATCAAGAATCATAAAAAGTCAAAAATCGAAAAAGTAGAAAAATTTGTTCACGGACCGATCCGCCTATTCCCGACCGGTCCGGGTCTAAAATCATAAAAAAGACGGGACCTCTTTTTTTCTTCTTCTTCTTCCCTAATTCTTCCAACAACGCACCCCACACACCCAAACCCCACCACTCAAATTTTTATCAATTCTTCCACAAAATTCACCTCTCACACTACCACTACTTGATTTCTTCCTCTTTTCATCTCTTCTCTTCTACACAAATTTAAAAAATCAAAAGGGAGCAAAAACAAGCTTCATTCATTCCGGCGACCTTAACACTTTTCCGGCCTACTTTTCAACGTTTTCTACACTATAAGGTATAATCTAGTTTATTTAGTTATCAATTTCGTATTTTTCATAATTTTATAGATTAATTTCAACTGTTTTAATTTTTGAATGTGTTGTGACATTTTTATTTTTTGTTGTTGTTTTTATTTTTGATTGGCATTACCAATATCGTAGAATGGCTGAGTCGAGTAGGAGAGGCTCTAAAAAACGAAAATCAAACATTCCCATTTCAACTCCTGTTGTAGGCACAGTTATCTTATCACCTGAGGAAGAAGCCGTAAGCTTCGAAAAAACAGCATCACCAGAGGCTAAGAAAGCGTATGATAACATTTATAGTAAATGTGATGTTTTGATTGAAAAAGGATTTAATGATGTTAGAGTGGATGTTGGAAAGGTCATGTTTAAGAGGATTTTCGAGAGTATTGTCATCGCCAGACCAGGAAGTCATCTGTACTTCCCTTGTTTTATTTCTGCTTTATGTCGTACGGTGGGAGTACCAGTCCTGCCTAATGACAAGTTAGCTCTGGCAGATGCCAATCTTATTGGACCTAGTTTGACTACACTTCCGGATGGTAGTATTAGCTCTTTGCTTAGAAGATGTCAAACTCACCACCTCACCGCTTTTACATCTTCTTCTTTTCCATCTTTTTCAAGTCAGCCTCAACAAACTCCTTTCTCCAACACTATCACATATGACATGTTTCAATCTTTAGTGACAGATGTTGCACGTGGTCAAGCCAATGTGGCTTTATTCGCTGAGAGTACCAGGCGGTGGTGTGATGATATTCGTAGAGGTTTAGAAGGAACGAGCGGTTGCTTCGTAATCCTACTTTGATGATCCCGCCTATCCACCTTGTCGATCCTGATTCTTATACCTTACTGAGTGGGTAACACCTATTCCACCACCGTCGAGCTTTCATCCATCGTCATATCCTTTTGGAAGCCAATCTAGTGGAGCAGTGTATTTTCTGAGTGCTCGAGAGACCAAAGAATGTCGAGTTGGGGAGGATTCACTGAGTTTGCCCATGTCACGACTGGCATGAGTTCGATGGGTCTTGATAGCTCAGTCAGGACCACGACTACATTTCGGGAGCCAGCTTCTCAGTCGTTTCCGAGTTCTAGTTTTCAAGTCGATCCTGAGGAAGACTATGATGAAGAATGAATTTAATGACTTTGTTTGATTACACATTTTTACTGCACTTTTTATTCGACAATTTTCATTAGGATATTGGTTTGTTATCATTTTCGTTTATTTAAGATAATCGTTTGTTTTCGTTTTTGTTTAGTTTAATTTTATAGTCTTTTTATAAACATTTGGTTTGCATTTTACATCGTTTTTATAAAAACTATAAAAAACAAAAAAAATAATTTTTGTATAATTACTACGTCATTTTACAAAAATATAATGTGTCGTTTTATCCGTTCGTATTAAATTAAATTAGCTTTATAACGTTTCTTCGAGGAAATAGGCAGTATTAGGCACGTGAAGTAAAAAAACAAAACACAAGTTGTCTTTCACCTCTGTCCCCTCAGTAAAAGTAGGATGAGGCCGGACCGGTCCGGCATATTCCCGGACCGGACCGTGAAGAAAAAGAGGGCTGAGTCACTTTGGAGTCCGTCTAATGCAGCCACGTATTTTTTTTTTTTTTTACCATCTATTTAATGAAGTAGAGGCAGGAGCAACAATTGCTCATTCTTTAACTATCTGTCTATCCTTCACTAGTTGTTTCTTTCAACTCTGTTTTAATTTTTCAACTAGTTTTTAAAATGTCAAACAGATCATCTCCGTCTGTCAATTCATACGAGCCAAACACCCCGGATCATCCGGAATCACAAGCTTCTAACGAGAGTATCATTTTACACCATCATTTTGCGAATTCTCCAATCCAGTTGGAGAAAGGTTTAAATGTCAAGAAAATAGATCAATGGGGTAAAACTCTCATTCAAAGTTTTGGCTGGAAGAAATTTGTAAGTACACCACGAGGGCGAGTTAATATTACGGTTGTAAGGGAATTTTACTCGGCCCTACTTTCAACGTTCGCGATAGAGTCTACACAAATCATTATGGTAAGAGGAGTGGTCGTTCCACTTCTCTTCATCTATTATTAACCAAATCTTTGAATTACCACCGATCCACGATGCCACATTTTGAAATGCAATGGGGACTAGACAATGCATACAATCATTTGAATAAAGTACACGAGTCGTTCCAAAGATTAATCTGTTTCCCTTTGTTTGATACAAATCACGATATGTCAACACGAGCTTTACTTCCACATCTAAAGGCGTGGAAGCATTTTATAAATTCTCGAGTTTATCCCACAGGATTTTGCTAGTCTTTCCGAAGAAGAAATGCTTCGCTCTATGCTTTGACATTCGTGTATTTGTTGATTGGGGTATATTGATTCGAGAAATGTGTCGACTTTTGCAATAGCCGTAGGTAGTAGGGGAGACCTATGCCTAATTCATGGATGATATCGCGTCGTGTGTTCGGATGAATGGAGTGGGAGAGCCGGAGAGGATGAGATTTTTCCGTCGAGAGATAATCGAGTTGGATTGCTACCGGTTGATACACCAGGTTGTTCGTCTAACGGTCTAGATAGTTGGTTGATGGTTGGTTGATGGTATTTAAGTTTTAATCGTTTAACTTTAGTTAAGTTTGAAGTTTTTTTAGTACGGTTAAGTTTATGTTTTTAAGTTTGTAATACTCTTTCTTGTTTAATATATATGTTTTAGCTTTTTAAATTTGTTTGTTATTTACTCATATATATTAGTACACGCTAAACTTAAAATCAAAATAATAACATTAATGGACGATTTTTCGAACCTACTTATTTATTACTCACTGAACATCGGGACGATGCCACTTCGTAAGTGGGGAGTAGAGTTAGGTTAGAAAATTCATTAAAATTTTCGAAAATTATAAAATTATCAAATTTTTATTACTTATTTTTAATTTTTTAGTAGAATATATAAATATGAATAAGAAATGATATAATTGGGAAGAATAAGTTTTTAATTAAGTAAAGTATATTAGATATATTATAATTATATCTTATGTCTAATTTAGATTTTAATAAGATTTTGAGTTTATATAATTGAATAATTAATATTAGATATTGTCTTCATGAAATTATATAAGTATGTTGATAATTATAAGTAAAATTCTTAGAATAATTTTCTTGTCAAGATGAGTTATGAGTTTGGAATTGGACTTAGGATGTCGATTTCTGGCACCACAAAAATATAACTATAGCCAAATAGCCTACCTAAATAAATTTCCAATTTCTGTCCCTATCTCAGCCTTGATTAGAGTGATCAAGACCTCACTCGAAATTGCCTTTGTGATTAATAGAAATAACCAACCTTTAGCTAATTTTGGTCTACATTTCCTTGAAATTCATAAGTTTTTTTATGCGTTTCTTATGAAAGAAATGAAGACATAAAAACTAAGTTTTGGTATATCTGAGATTGGAAAGATTAGATAAGTATTAGTATATTCGATCTTACCTCATGACGCTTGCGAGATAGTCAATTTTGGTAATAAGTTCGGATATATTAATATTATATAAAAGAATTAAGAACGAAGCACCATATTTACACAGAATTAATCAAATATCAGGTATCTTCCTTATCTGTGATCGAAAAATTAAAAAAATAAAAAATAAAATAAAATATCGGTAGTAGCTACCAATGATTTGAGTGAGTAGGGGATTATCTCGAAATGTCCTATATCACTATGAGGTGAAAAGCTCCCGATTGCCTGATGATAGTAGTCCAAATAGGGTATTATCTCGAAATGTCCTATTCTTTGGGAATGAAGGCACAAAATGAAAAAGAAAAAGTCGAATCATAAGATCTCAGGAATTATTACAAGTTTAAGGAAACCGGACTTGTAATTTTCGATCGAAAGAGTAGTACTCCGATCAATCTTGATGAAGCAATGCCTGTAAGTTTGATTTTCTACACACACTCACGCTTTTAGTTCTTAATCTTGAAAAAAAAAAAAAAGAGAGTAAATCTGAAAAAAATGTGTTATTAATCGATGATTATTTTTGATCAAGAATATGAAGATGTAGGTACGTACGACTTGCCTCTTTCTCTTTTTGATTTCCCTTTTTTCCGATTAACTAACATCTTGAGCCTAAACTTTATAAGCCATTTTTGTCGACTACTTGACCGAAGTTTCCGATTCCAAAATTTCATAATAGTTGCGATTAAAAATAATTCTGATATTTTATTTATACCTATTAAGTATTACATATATAATTTTATCTAAATAATATTTAATGTTTAAGTTATTTCAGTTATATACTCTTTCTGTCTTCTTATAATTTTAAATTAGAATAAGTAATATATTTATAATATTGACGATATAAATTACATTAAAAACTATAATCTGATTAATTATATTATTTGTTATTACCGCTTATTTTTGCTCGAGGACGATCAAAAGCTAAGTGGGGAGTAATTTGATGTATTATTTTTATATGATTAAATATACGTTATATTATTATGTTTTATCAACGAATTCTATATAAAATATATGAAATTATGATATAAATGGTATGAAATATTAATCTTTATAGTTTAGAGTAGTTAGTAGTAATAATAGTAAAAAGTTGTAATTTTGTACCGATTTTAGTAAATCGGAGTGTCGTGTCAGATTTACGTGGGTATTTGTGGTATTTTATTGCAGATTTATAACCAAGACCCGAGAATTGACATGGTGACGTACAATCATATCTTTGGAAGGATTTAGAGAGTGCCACAAGCTTAAATGATCAATTGGATAGCTTAAGTGAATGATGTGGCCAACCAATTTGGATAAGTAATAATAGAAAATGTCTTCGACAAACGAATGGCTCATCAAAAAGACATTATCTGAAAAAGTGTTCTTAATGAAAGTTGAAGATCTTCAGATAAGCTTTCCAATGCAATTTAAATTATGAAGATTGGAGGTCTACAACTTAAACAAAGATCAAATGGCTAATCGATTTGGGTTAATAAAAATCCCGAAATAGCTTCGAGGAACACGAGGTAGTCAAGAAGGCATTTTCTGGAGAAGAGTTCTTCATGAAAGTTGTAGAGTTTCTCGAGACCTTAATTTTGGCATTTCGTTTGCAATTTTGGAGGTCCAGAACTCGAGATATGAATTTTAGAAGTTTAATAATTATATATAAAATATATAATCATACACCGCACATGCTGGTTACTTGGAGAAGTGGAAGTAATCATTATACCGGACCGTCCGACTAACTGCCGGCCCGGTCCGGCCCTTCACCTTGCCTATATAAGGAGTTGATCGAGAACCGTGGAGGGTACCAAAATTATATATATATACTTCCTATATATATATATATATCCTTTCTAGTTTTTATTTCAGTAGTTGTAAATAAGGCCTTACGCCGTAATAATGTAGTTTTAGTATCGTTATAATGCTCGGGAAAATCTCGGAAGTCGGTTTCTTTGAAGAAGTTGTAATGTCCGGAAAATACGATTTACGAATCAACCTTGCCGTATTCGGGTAACTTTTCAAGTATTTATGTTTATGTTGTTTATTTTCATCTTTTTAGTTGTTATAATGTTTTAGGCTAAATATAATACTCGCCAAAACTATGTAATCGGTTTTATTTCGATCTTTTAGTTAAAGAAATGTTGTTAAGTTAAAATAATAAAAATTGAGTTAATTGAATCTTTTTCTATTTTAATCGTATTCGTATTCACGTATTTAATCAATCTGAGGAATTCATAATCTAATTATGAATTGACGCCTCGTAGTTAGGATACGAGATAAAAGATAGAAAAACCGGAGGGTAAAATTGGCGTGTGAATAACGTGATAACGGAATCCGATTTCCTACCCGGGGTAAATTTGTTTTGGGAGAAATGAATTTTATTATAATTTGTACTCGAGATCGTAATAATGTTAAATCATCGATTAATCGAAACTTAAACCGAAAAGTTAAATCGTCCGGCTTTGACAACCGGAGCCTTTAAAATAAAATTGACCGTTTGACTTAACGGAATGACTCCTTTTATCTAAAGGTAGATTTGTACTCGGGACATGTTCAGAAAAACCGTAACAGTTGTGGACCTTGGACTGATGCAATGGACATATGACAATTTCATACGCTCGTGTGAGGAAGAATTGTTTACCTCAGGAGTGCACCGTTTCATTTACTCAATTGGACCTAAAATAAAAGGAGAGATCGAACACATTTCATTTAATCGAAAAGATCGTATAAACCAATTATATAAGTTTTGGCCAGTTCTCTAAAATTATCTGTTTAGTATTTTGGTACCTATATATTTATATCTATATATATACTTTGCAATTTATGTACATCTATATATATCTATATATCTATATATATTATATTAGAATAACTTTTAAATTACGTATTTATTTTATGTTGGTTAGAATAGTAGTCATCGGGATTATAAAATTGCGGTTTAGATCGAGTTAATAACAGCTCTTTGGTGTTTAACCACACGTAAAAGAAATTACCAAGTTCCCTGAGGATACGATACTCTGACTCACCACACTATCACTACAGTTTGACCCGGTACACTGCCGGTAAGGATTCTAATAGCATAGAAAAGGTCCGTCAATAGCAGCATGGGAAACCATGTTAAAATCGATCTACTGATGCTTTTGTTTTTTCTTTGTTTGCGAAACCAGGAAGCAATAATCCAAGTCAATAATTTTTCATGGGCGCCGAGAGAATAACCCAAAGAAACATGCGAATTACTACTCTACGATGGGAAAAGCGATGGAAGCAATACCTTTAAAGCACAAAGATGGCTCCAAAAAAAAATAAAAATTTAAGGCTTAAATTCTTCGTGGTACAATGTTGAAGGCAATGTACTACCTTTTTTTGCTTATGTTTTACTACCTTTTGGTTTTTTGAGCATATGTTAGCCTATACATGAACCTTAGTATGAATCTTAGCCCGGAGTTGGTTTGTAAGAATAATTTTATTAGTGTGGAAGGTTCTGCCCCAAATCTGTCTCATCTAGAGGGTGTAAGGAAACATGTAGTAGTTGAAGGAAGCAAAGAATAATAAAGAGTTCCTCGTAGTTCATTAAAATCTCATGGTCCTATGCATGAAATTGCTTCTAGTACTGGCCAGGGGAGCAACAAATTGTGTAGTTTAAGCATTCACAATCTAAAGAAGACGTTGAGTTTTGAGAGAACACAATCTTCTGCTTTCGTTGATGTTTATGGTGATGGCTTCTCGGTGAACCCACCTTAAACAAAAAACGAGATTACGCTTTGGGTGACAATTTAGAAATCGAAGAATCTTTGTACATAGGTTCGGAAATGGTTTAACCATGGTCAAGCGAGTTCAAACGAAGCTTCGCTCAATCAACTCCTCCACGTGTGATGTACGTTACAGCCAGCCGACAAGACTTAGCATAGCCGATAAGCCTTCGGGCTAAACGGGCTTATCTTGATGGATTGGCCTGAATCATCACATATGTTCCAACGAATAAGACGGCATAGGCTTGCCTACATAACCGACCTTATTCGGAGTACTTTGATTCATTGTTTCTTATTATCAAGGCCAAAACCGTAATTTTAACCGAGTTTCTTAGAATTCACTAATTCCTAAAACGAGAGCCGAGGTAAGAGCTTTGGATAAATGATATGGATAAATGTTGTTTCTAGGTCTCACAACCAAGGAAGGGTATTAATCCGCAAAAGCAACAAGCCCACCTCTTATAGTCTTGCGAAGGGTCAAAGTCCAGCGATCCAAGAATGATAATTGACAAGGATAATTTTTTTGGAACGTCGAAATGAGGACTTTAAACTCGAACTACTTCTTTAAAACCCTTAGGATTTCTTTTTTAGGATTTTAGGTTTTGTTTTCTTTGAGTCAAATAAAAGTAACGTGACATATGTTGAGGTTTTTTATTTTGCCGTGTTCCGATGTCCATTGGGCTCAGGATGTGCAAAACTTTTTTACTCAATATAGGCCACGTGAAATAGAGTTCCGTAGGAGAGTCGAGAAATTGCTAAAGAAAAGGAAATTTAGCAAACAACCTTAAGATGGAAGCATTAAGAGAGCTTGAGAATTACTGAAAATGTAACAGAGAATGATTGGTGTGAACAAGAACAATTTTGGTCAACTTCTAAAACCTTTTAGAATGGTGATCCAAGTGAAAATCCAAAGTGATGTGCAATTCATTCTGCAATTATCCTTATCTTTCCCTTTACACTTTTTCACCTTCAAAATTTTCGATCCTCTCACCAATCTGCCCCGAAAGTTCACATTTCTAACCATTCTTTCATCGCCTCTCTTTCTTTCCATCCGTTTCACTCTCCCACCCAATCCCATTCCTTTAAACAATTCTCAATCCCATAAACACAATTTCTTACCCACCCTTTATCTTTTCTTCCCTACCTTATGTGTATCTTTTTCTAAACCCATCATACTCTCAACCTCCATTTTGTTTACAAAATACCTTTGTGTTGCGGAATTTGAAATATTGCTCAGCTTTAATGATTAACTTTTATCATTTTGATTTTCATGATACTAGTTGGGGTAAGTGTAGCTCTGACCCTAGCTAGATTTTAAAGGTTTTTGGTTCGATCAAAGTACGACTTATCTTTCTACCGGAAGTTTTAAATTTCACATTTTTTCCGTTTATTCCGGCATTTCTAGACGATAAGTTTTGTTCTACATCATCATACTGATCAGACCTTGTTGCTGACGGTTATGACTTTTACGTGATACATTGGGTTATTAGTAATTTGGAGGAGTAGCTACATCTCCCTAAGTTGTTGATATCCAATGCAAGCGAGAATTTTCTGCGCTAACTGTTTGATTTTATCTTTAGCCTCTAGGTCACATTGAATCTGTTATACCTTACCAAGTTTCTCTTTTGTATTGGAATGAATACATAGTGAGCCAGTCCACCACGTGTTTTCCCACATGGGGTAATGCTTTTTGATCTTTGTCTTCTCCACCCAGTTTTAAGGATATTTAGGCGGTGGAGGTTGTAGATGAAGACCACCATCTTTAGTTGCTTGTTTATTTTTCTTTCTATTTAGTATTTTTCTTTTCCCGTGTCATTGGTTGTATAAAATAAAGTGGCTTAAACTATTTTTCGGTATTCATACCTAATTACTGCCACATTATTCTATAACTTCCATAGACATGGTGTTATTAACGGTTTCGTGGAGTTTGTCTGCTTATACAGGTTTTCACTTGCTTCTCCACGACGTGCTGAAATTTACTCCGATGTTCTGCTTTTACTTGAGAGCCGTTTCCAGAGCTAAGTCTTTTTCTTAAATTCTCATTTATTTTTGTCATTGAGGACAATGCCATGTTTAAGTGGGGGGTAGGAGACTTAGCCATGTTATGTTATAATTGAAAATTGAATGAAACGGCACATGATTGAAAAATTTGAATAAATACCATATTACGTATCTCGTACCCTTAGAATTGTGAGTTCCTAGCTAAGAATTGATAGGAAAGGAACCAAGTTTTATGAGTACGTGATCATTTTATACTTATGTTAAGTAAATTTAAGGATATTCATGCCTGTTTTTGCAAGTAGTTATTTATTATTCGATTACTCAATCTGTGAATCGGGTATACCACGCAAATCATAATAACTGAATTTATGTGTACATTGCATAGATGATTGGTTATGTGAACTTAGTGTCAATATCTATCTGCTGATGCATTCTTATATTTTAGCCATTAAAGCGGAGTAATAAGCTTGAGGCGTTACTGTGTTTGACAATGCGTTAAAACACTTGGGCTTGTAGTAACATTACCAAAGTAGCCCCGCGCTTGTGGTAATATTCAATGCTATGCATGATCTAAGATAGGGGGGATACTCTAAAAAGTTTTCTTCCTTGAGATTGATAGTATTTGAAAAATATGAAGATATGAAAAGAATATTCAACTCTTTAAGAGGCTTTGAGTAGTACGCTCTTGCTTATTGCTCTAGTGCTCTAACCATTGCGAGGCATAAGAAGTATGAATGCTGAGGTTGGTAGGTTGAGATTGCGAAGTTAGCATAAACTCTGATCTTGCCACGAATATATAAAACTAAATGCACATGCACACATCACTTCGATTCATAGTCAGTAGTGAATAATGGATATCTTATGAGCATGACTAGTATGAGTTGACTTGAATTTCTTGTGTAAGTATGATTTGACCATAGAAAATGTTGTCTTGGGGAATGACTTATTGATGCTTTGTTCGGGACGATCAAAGTCTAAGTGGGGGGTAGTTGATGACGGTCAAATTATACCCGTAAAAGTCATCAACGTTGACCTTAAATCGAGTTTAATAATATATATTTCATATTAAATCACATGTTTATATTTATTATTTAATGTTAAGTGATTATTAATATGATATTTGGTATTTAGCCGTTTTCATTATTAAAAGCCGATTTATTGTGCGATAAATGCTGATTTTGTAGATCACGACAAATCGAGAGGATTAATGTCATTCAATCAATGGTCTCAAGATAATAGAGGAAGAAAATTGGAGCATTAAATGAAAGATTAATCGAGATCAACACGCAAGCGCAAATGCGTGGGGAACAAGCTAAACGAAGAAAACGTGTCAAATATGCCAAGTTTAGGTTCGGTCGACCGAGCCTAGTGCTTGATCGACCGAGTGTCGACTCTCGGTTGACCGAGTGTCGCCTTCGGCGGTTTCCGGCTTATATCGTGCTTACCTTCTAGAACCACCTAAAGTCGGCAAAAACCTCTATATAAGCAAGCGACTCGAGAATTGTAAAATACACCTTAGACACCAACACATTGTTAGAAGTAATATCGTCGGATCAATCATAGATTGACCCGATTACGCAGCGGAAGTATCGGATCTAGATCTAAACGAAACAAAGAACATAAATTTAAGATCTAAACTACAAGGGGGTTTGGGAGCCTACCTTTTTATGGTGCTTAACTCCAAGAACGATAGATCTCCAAGAACACGTATTTGAGAAGCCACAGCCTTCCAACGTGTGTCTCCCAAAGAACACCAGGTGGATGGTGTTTCCCACCGCCTCCTCCTCCTTATATGCTACCGAAAAATCCGAAGATTTTTCCAATTCAACCCTAAGAATAGAGGCCGAAATTTTCAGCCAATTTCTCTTGTGAATAGTGACATGAATAGTGTGTTTCAAAAGGCTTGGAAGAACTCTCTTTATATAGGAGAGTAAAACTTAACCTCCAAGGATTAAATAATTAAGAGATAATTATTACAATAATCCTTTTCCAAATAAAAGATAAATATAATATTTATCCCAAACAAATTAGGATAAATAAATATATTATCCAATATTCCATGATTTATCATTTAACAAATAAAAGATAAATCACATATTAAATAATTATCTAAGAAAACAAATTCCTTAATAATTAAATAATATAAAATATATACAAAAAAACATGCGCACCTTTTCTTGAAAAATAAGGTCATGCATATTTTCCTATATTTGACCAAAAGGGTCAACACACCAATTCGGACCGAATCCACTTAAAAATATCTTTTCCGTGTATTTAATTATTTAGTCCAACCAAACAATTAATCCACATATCAAATTAAATAGTCCAATCCAACTATTTAATTATAATTGAGTGCAACGACGAGAAACCTATATGCTATATTAGGAGCCACGTCGGGGACCATGCACCCATATTCAAGATATCTACGATAAATCGAATAAAATTATTCATCGATGTAATAATTATATCCAACCTATTAATTCGGGATTACACCACCATAAACCCGAAACTGAACTCTATCGAATATAGATAACTTACACTCAATTTATGAGTCGAAAGCGTCCACTAAAATATAATCATTACATACGGATAAATCCTCTATAGACTGTCCATTCTGAGTAGGGATATTTCCGTAAACCCTTCTCGAAACATATTATCCTTATTTACCATCAACCCCCTAGTGATCAATTAGTTCATATTCAATACAATATGAACTCGGCCGATCGATCGCTTTCTAGGGTCAACAAATAAGGGAATCGTCTCTACTTCCCGAGGAAGGAATGGATTCCATATCTGTGATAGCACGGACCACTCACTCATTCCGAATAGAGCCAACGAGAAGTGTTGGACCACATACTTCAAGTGATCCTTACTAACACATCAAACACTACTCTAGTCTAGCGCGTTAATGTGCAGGATCACCTCGGGATTAAGATTAATCCATATATGATCATCTTGTGATTCGATAAGACTTCTCGATTACGGAATTATATCGAGAACTCAAATCAAATCGGTCCAAATTTCCCTATATGATTATCATCATATATAAATGCCCCACTAGGTACCTTATTACCGGCAAATCCGGATAAGACTGTCACACCTAAAGTGTTCTCAGGCGCATTAATAGCAAATTAATCACGAGACCCATACTCATTAATAAACGCTACGGACTAAGTTAATTTTAAGTACATCTCACTAACTCAATCCTCTTGTGTATAGCCATACACTTTGAGTTATGTGATTACATAAACGAGGTACTTAGGGTTTTCGAGTAGTGTCTTAATTATAAACATACATGCATATAATAAGATGAATTATTAATTTCATCCTCTTGTGTATAGCCATACACCGAGTTATGTGATTACATAAACGCGAGGTACTTAGGGTTTTCATGAGTGTCTTAATTATAAACATACATGCATATAATAAGATGAATTATTAATTCATCCTAAAACAATTATATAATTGTCTTTCGGGCACTACACCTAACAATCTCCCACTTGCACGAAAGGCAAGTGGATTAATTGTTTTAGAGCACACCCTTATTTATCTATATCTACAACATTCTCCCACTTGCTCAAAACAAGTGAGACGAATCCCTCAAAACTGTACCGTCCAAGCGCATCTTAGTAATTCATCCTTCCAAGCACGACCAGAGTGTGCCGCCGCAGGGTAGGTCAGTGACCCGGCGCATACTCAGAATCCGAATACCATGTGACCTGGTACACTGATCAGGTAGGATGTCGGCTTGAGTCAATCTTTGGGATCGAAACGTCGCCTTTCCATCTAATCCGGTGGTATGCGATGTCAATATGCCTTTGATTCAACAATCGAGGACGAAATCGACTTAACGATCATCCTTAATCGACCTAAAGTCGAATTAGTGTCATCACTTATATTCTAGTTTGCACCTGAATATACTAGCATATTATTCCTCATTCTCCCGAAGATACTTGAGGATTCACTAAACATCCCATTTCGTATTCATCCTCAGGTTTAGATAACCATTCCTGAGAGGTAGGGTAGACTACATCGTTGAATGCTGCATAAATGCAAGAATATCTTAACCAGGTGAATGGATGGGATTGCCAATGATCGATTCTTGCGGATTTGAGCGAATCAAATCCTTTAGAATGAATCCCGATGGCATGTCAGACTTTGACTTCAGATAACACACTCATGTTGTTTCCAACTGTTTCAGTGTTACCATTCACAAACACTAATCTACATACTACTTTACTAATATTGATGCCCAGTCTACAAAAGACTTATCAACATTCTGGTCAAGTCCACATATTAAAATATATGACTTTGAAATGACCTAGAGGTTTGCTTTAATCCCCGAAGGATATAAGCTATGGCAGGCATCCTGCCAAAGGTTCTTCTGAATAAATTAAGATACCGTTAGTCTCGCAAAAAAGTCTTAGGGAATCACCCCTATTTTCTGCGCTTTAACGAATCCATTATTTGTTCTTAGCTAAAACCCTTCTATTCTGAATGAATTCAGATTCCGTTGTTCGGCAAGGAAGTCTTAAGGAATCACCCCTATTTCTCGCTTTCTGACGAAATCAAGCAAGACTGAGTGATAAGAGAGATCACGGTCTGGTTAACTCTCTACCTTTTACGGAATCACCCCTAAATTACTCAGCTTTGCGTTGAAAGTTAAACTTTCCTATTCATTCGACTCTTCTCCGTGTAGTTTCAATTACTCCCACCGGGCTGAGATACTCGGTGGTTCTACAAGAGTTTCAACAGAGGTGGAGTATCATACTCCATTCACGGGTTATGGCTTTTAAACCAACCTCTATGATCGGGATCCTACACAGTCCACGAAGGACTATAGGTCATCAATCTACCCTATAGACCATAAGGTCTGCAATGGGTAATGGACAAACCATACTCCCCTTTGCGTTCTCGGGTGGAGTGATATCTTGATCTAGTTTAGTAGTTTTATTAGTGTTTTCACCAATCGCGGTGTTGGATGTGGTGAACAAATCGATTAGTAACATCTTGAGTACAATCTTTAAGATCCAAGGTTGTTATTTATAGACTCTATCGGACCGAGTTTGACAAAGATAACCGTCATTCTCTCGATTTTACGAGTTTTATAACCAACCTTTACTCAATGCATTAAGATATTTCACGTCCCGAGCACGTACGCGCAAAATTTCGATCCTACCTTCAAGCACTCGGTGCTAAATGCCTCTATATACGGAAGTGGGGTAAACCAAATTCACTCATTTATCCACAAATGCGTAGGCATCTTTTAGGTAGACTTCTCGGTTTTTTATTACAACCGTTATTTTGCAACCAATATCTTAAATGAGTTCAAAGAAATGTGATCGTAGCACATCAATAACTATATAAGGCAAATTTATGGTGTATCCCTTAGTGAAAACATTCCACCGGGAGGCGGGCCGAGCATCATCCCAAGACTACGCAACAACCTATTTCTGAGTATGGAATACTCTATCTCTCAGTGAAATCGAGATTTCCTCCAAATATTTTTGAATAAACTTACCGGAGTTTCGAGTAGTTATCGGACAATATGTCACTACTCGAAGCTCCCACTAGCTTGTATCTTTCATATGACCCTCAAGGTTGATATGAACAAGCTATGTTACTTCTTTAAATCTATTACCCTTTCACGATTGAAAGGAAACTTAGTCATTGTTCCTTTGAGACAGTGTTCCTTTGGTAGGAGATAGGAATCACCCTAAGCCGCCTTGAGATCTTGTCTTTAGGAATATGCACTAATTAATAGAATAGAAAGAAGCGTTTATCGAAATACGGAAACCATTTGCGTTTATATGTTTTAAGATGTGTTACTAATACCTTTTCAACAATGATTAGTGGTTCTGACTTTATCAAACAAAAGTCCGAGTCTTGGATTCGTGCTACGACTGTTACATTCATCGTCAATAAGACAAACAAATTATCCTATTGAAAATGAATACGTTCGTTCCAACGAATCCGAAAACAGAAAATGAATTTTCTGTGATGCTCAAGAATTGAATCCGAGATTCATTTCCTTATATCACTCCCACTAGTCAATCTGAAAAAACTGCCCGTTGTCTATTTTATTTATCGTTTAATGCAAAGCTACCTAGTTCTTCCAAAGAACTTTAGCTTTCAAGAAAATTGCTAGGATACATTGGACAGTGATCCGAAATCACTTTCATTATCCTCTAATTTCCAATTTATTAATTTTCCGGTTTAGCCTTAAAACTACTTAGTCTAGATGACTAACACGTATAAACATTCTTTCCCATTCTCGACTTTCCTTAGATGGAAACAGTCTTGAACTAGCAGTTCGTGTGAGTAGACACTACTCTTGAACTGTGGGACGTTCAGTGTTACTTGCTTGGACTATCGATTTTTCTAATCGTTAAATCATAAGACCAAAGCTCCGACTAGTTTATCGGTTCCAAATACCGTCTAACTAGCAACACTTTGTATTTATGATTTTTCAAAGATCAAAAAATCCCCAGAACTAAGCTCCCACTAGTTTATCAGTTCCAAATACTGTCTAACTAGAAATGCTTTGTTCATGATGTTTCAACGATTATAAAATCTCCAGAACTAAGCTCCTACTAGTTTATCAGTTCCAAATACTGTCTAACTAGTAACGCTTTATTCTTGTTTTTCCAATAAATGGAGAAACTTCTGTGCAGTCTATTACACATTTCTAATAATTCAGAAAAACAACAAATCATAAGGCTAAGGCTCCCACTAGTTTATCGGTTCCAAATACCGTCTAACTAGCAACGCCTTATGTATATGATTTTCCAATTTTTCAATTTAGAAATTTGTTGTGTAATTACACTTTTAAAATTCACTAAATGAATTTTATCTGATAGTCCTATGTCATCTTTTGTAAACTAAGTATGGTCGTCTCTCGTTCAACACGAGTGACACCCGTGACACACCTGCATTTTGGCGTCACTTAAGTTTTAAAGGCTCAAGAGAAAAATTTCTTCCGAAAAGTTAATCGCATTTATTGATAATTACAACGTACTTGTTACTTTCCACATTTTTATTGAAGTCCTATTACTAATGTGTTTAGTAACCTGAGGTTTAGTTGTAAATAAAATGACAGAAAGTTAAATTCAAAAATAAATTTTCACTACTAGATTTATATTTTAGGAATAATAAACTATAAAGTCTATCCTACCATTCCAAGGATTTAATCTCACACCTCGGTGCACTTGTGGTCGTCAGTCAAAGAGGCGATGATTAAACGAGACAATCTCTCTCAATGATTAATCTTCGAGAATCAAACATCTCACGGAATCGACATCCCGGACCTTAATCATTGATTACCTTCCTTTTCTAGCCTAGATATTTCAAAATATCCATAAAGAGTGACCTACTATATCGATCTCAAAGTACGCCCGAGTATGCCGCCAAGGGGTCGGTCGGTGACTCAACGAGTACCGAAATCCTATCCTTTCGGAAACCAAGCCTTGAATTTTGATAGGGCGAACACCACCCGCAGGGCCGAATCAAAGCGGCTCGGCGTCACCCTTCTCTCACGTGCTTGAATTTATAGTAGAGGCCGTGGGGTTGGTCCGTCGCCTTCCCGCTCCCACTCAATATTCTCGAAAAGTGGTGGGTTTACTAATTACGGTTACGGTCTTGACAATAAGAAACAACAAATCAAAGTACTCGAATAGGTTCGGTTATGTAGGCAAGCCTACGCCGTCTTATTCGTTGGAACATATGTGATGATTCAGGCCAATCCGGCAAGAGAAGCCCCGTTTAGCCCGAAGGCTTATCGGCTATGCTAAGTCTGTCGAGCTAATCATAACGTATATCACACGTGGAGGGAGTCGATTGAGCGAAGCTTCGGTTGAACTCGCCCAACCATGGTTAGACCATTTCGAACCCATGTACTAAGATTCTCCGATTTCTAAATTGTAACCCAAAGCGTAATCTCGTTTTACTGTTTAAGGTGGGTTCACTAAGAAGCCATCACCGAAAAGCTCAACGATTTATCCAAGTGGGATTCACGAGAATCCATCACTAAAATCGTAAACGATTGACATAAACCCGGGTCCTCGGTTTTATAATTAGCTACTTATTATTTAACTACCACATATTAAATTAATAAGCATTCATACTAATTATTCGAGTTATACACGCCTATTTTAATTGAAATTAAAAACTACGTGTATGCATTGGAGTGGAATCATGAAGATGCAAGTCATGGCAATTTTCCGGTTATATCATACAATTTTCGATCATACACGAAAAAAATAACGGAAAAATAAACACCGAGATGGATCGTTGGTACTTCGTATCTAACCTATTAAAAAAACACAAACCCTAACTAGGGTTTACTATTTTCTAATCTGCTGCTGCTGCGTATTATCGATGATCGGAAATCCAAACGAACCTTGATCGTCATGAAACTTTATGGATCTGTTCTTAACTCCGCATACTTCAATCTGAACGGTTGGATCTTCGTTTCAATGGTCGAATTTTCTCCAGCAATCCGCCGATCTAACTGCTGCATCTGTTTATAACTGCGGCGCAACAGTGTCTTCCTGGGGACGATGGGGCATCGAGACAAATCCCGATCGACCTTAAATTTTTAGGGCTTGTTCATAACTCCATGGTAGTCGATATGAACGGTCGGATCTTCGTTTCAACGGTCCAATCTCGTCCAGAAATTCGACAAACTCACAGCTAGGGTTTTAATGCCTGCTGTGCTTTTCTGTTACAGCAGCAACTTTATATCAGCGATCGGACATCGAGATCTACTCCGATCGTCACGAAATTTTGAGGGAATGTTCTTCAACTTTTATTCTTCATTCTGACCAGAGGAATTGTCGTTTCAACGGCTCAAACTCCGGGAAAATATAAAAAACGGAACAGCAACAAAACAGATCTACTTCTAGGAAATTAAAATTACAAAATTTCCTATACTCATATAAACGAATTTATATGAGTTTACAATAGATCTAACGAGTAAACAATACCAACCCCAATCCATCTCTTCAACCACAACAATCACAAGCATACAATCATGATTAAATTCGAATTTTACCAAAAAAAAAACGAAATAAAACATCTAAAACATGCTTTTCCACTCCAAGATCTAAAATTCATATACTTTGATCGTTAGATCAAAGGCTCTGCTACCACTTGTTAGAAGTAATATTGTCGGATCAATCATAGATTGACCCGATTACTGCAATGAAGTATCGGATCTAGATCTAAACGAAACAAAGAACATAAATTTAAGATCTAAACTACAAGGGGTTTGGGAGCCTACCTTTTATGGTGCTTAACTCCAAGAACGATAGATCTCCAAGAACACGTATTTGAGAAGCCACGCCTTCCAACGTGTGTCTCCCAAAGAACACCAGGTGGATGGTGTTTCCCACGCCGACCTCCTTGATATGCTACCGAAAAATCCCAAGATTTTTCCAACTCAACCCTAAGAATAGAGGCCAAATTTTCAGCCAATTTCTCTTGTGAATAGTGACGTGAATAGTGTGTTTCAAAAGGCTTGGAAGAACTCTCTTTATATAGAGAGTAAAAACTTAACCTCCAGGATTAAATAATTAAGAGATAATTATTACAATAATCCTTTTCCAAATAAAAGATAAATATAATATTTATCCCAAACAAATTAGGATAAATAAATATATTATCCAATATTCCATGATTTATCATTTAACAAATAAAAGATAAATCACATATTAAATAATTATCTAAGAAACAAATTCCTTAATAATTAAATAATATAAAATATATACAAAAAACATGCGCACCTTTTCTTGAAAAATAAGGTCATGCATATTTTTCCTATATTTGACCAAAAGGGTCAACACACCAATTAGGAGACTAAACGTAAATGAGCGTCGAGATTCGATTCGATTATTGTATTCGGCTCGAAAAAAGCTCGATTCGAGTTCGATTCGAACCTTCGAACGTCGAGCCGAACGTTAGGTATTTGATATTCGTCTATCGAGCCGAACCGTATCGAACACGTTCGGCTCGAACTATTGTATATTTAAAAAAAAAAACTATATATATAAGGTTCGAACATGTTCGAACCGTTCGAACATGTTCGAACATGTCGAACATGTTCGAACTTTCGAACCCGAGCCGAACCTTGCTAAACTAAGGTTCGACCAGTTCGAGCCGAGCCGAACCTTAGGTTCGAACCTTTCGAGCCGAACTCGAACCCTGCACATGTTCGGTAGGGTTCGGCTCGTTTACAGCCCTAATTAGGACCGAGTCCACGAAAAATATCTTTTCCGTGTATTTAATTATTTAGTCCAACCAAACAATTAATCCACATATCAAATTAAATAGTCCAATCCAACTATTTAATTATAATTGAGTGCAACGACGAGAAACCTATATGCTATATTTAGAAGCCACGTCGGGGCCATTGGACCCATATTCATGAGCTACAATAAATCGAATAAAATTATTCATCGACATGAATAATTATATCCAACCTATTAATTCCAGGATTACACCACCATAAACCCGAATCGAACTCTATCGAATATAAATAACTTACACTCAATTTATGAGTCGAAAGCGTCCACTAAAATATAATCATTACATACGGATAAATCCTCCATAGACTGTCCATTCTGAGTCGGGATATTTCCGTAAACCCTTCTCGAAACATATTATCCTTATTTACCATTAACCCCCTAGTGATCAATTAGTTCATATTCAATACAATATGAACTCGGCCGATCAATCGCTTCTAGGGTCAACAAATAAGGGAATCTGTCTCTACTTCCCGAGGAAGGAATGGATTCCATATCTCGTGATAGCACGGACCACTCACTCATTCCGAATAGAGCCAACGAAGTGTTGGACCACATACTTCAAGTGATCCTTACTAACACATCAAACACTACCCTAGTCTAAGCGAATAAATGCAGGATCACCTCAGATTAAGATTAATCCATATATGATCATCTTGTGATTCGATAAGACTTCTCGATTACGGAATTATATCGAGAACTCAAATCAAATCGGTCCCGCCTATATGATTATCATCATATATAAATGCCCCACTAGGTACTTATTATTACCGATAAATCGATAAGACTGTCACACCTAAAGTGTTCTCAAGCGCATTAATAGCAAATTAATCACGAGACCCATACTCGATTAATAAACGCTACGGACTAAGTTAATTTTAAGTACATCTCACTAACTCAATCCTCTTGTGTATAGCCATACACCGAGTTATGTGATTACATAAACGAGGTACTTAGGGTTTTCAGTAGTGTCTTAATTATAAACATACATGCATATAATAAGATGAATTATTAATTCTGTCCTAAAACAATTATATAATTGTCTTTCGGGCACTACACCTAACACACATCCCTTCATTCTTTCTTCAATATTATAGCTTTGATACAATGTAGAATAATTTGAGGGTTTCCAGCAATTTAAGGGTTGCAATATGTAAGCCTTTATTTTCTGTTTCTTTCTTTTAAGTAATTAATCCCTCCCAATTATGCTTTATCGTTTGAGTTAGTTAATCATAGCTAGATGATGTAGATCTAGGCTATGACGTTAGGGATGTGGCGACTCCTTGTCTATGAGGATCCCATAACCTACGTCATACACTTAGTTTCTATCCATGAATCTGCATTGTTTAATTAATGTGTATCTAAGTTAGTTTATATGAATGCTTTACAATTCTTGTTTAATCTGCTTACGTATGATGAAACGCCGAGAGATACGTTCGGGGATGTAATCTGGGACGAAATTGATTCGGGTGACCGAATGAGTTCACTCGGTCGACCGAGCCCACCTATTCGGTCGACCGAGCCCTGTTTTATCCGTTAAATAGCCACGTCTTTATGGTTAGGTTAACTTAATAGAATTTATCATCTCGGTAGGTATGGCTACGCCTCGTTGCTCGTCTGTTTTTAATTAGCGTATGATTAGGAAATACCAATATAGGGCTCTAGGTTGGCTCATGAATGATCTTCCGGGACTTTCAAATGAGATCTAGGTAGGTTTTGTATTTGGGAATTGAGCTCACCTAGTTATCGTAGATCGTAGATTAACATGAAACCGTCAAGGTAATTGTTAATAGGGCGGAGACCGATGCGATCGTTTAGAAAACGCCTAACCACGGAATGTTGCCTGAGACGAGGTGTACGATTAATATCGGCATCCTTAGAAATCGTATAGCGTGTGAGTTATATGAGATGGAGGCACTAAAAGGCGAAGTCACGTAACAATATCACGGTGATTTAGTGACTTACCGGTGCTAAGTCAAGTTAAAGAGGATGACTCCCGTAGCCAATCTAATATAGATACAAGCGGATTGACAGCTTAATAAGTTCGATTTATTATATAAATTATCTAGGTCCGGGCGATAAAGACTATAATTGGGGAGGTTAATTACGTTGTGTCGAGTCGTGTCTTTACCTTTCTTGTCTTATGTTGGTCGTAGACCGCCTTTATGTCCTTGACATGTATAATTAATTGTTTGTATATAAAATGATCCATAATTGGTTCCCTGTGGGATCGACCTTGATTCACTATAGCTATACTACGATGGGTCTAGTCCTCTTGCTAGTATTGGTTTATGGTGGTCGAGTATTTTATTATAACCTGATCGACCCCGATCAAGTTTTTGGCGCCGTTGCCGGGGAACCAACGGTCAAATTTATATATAAATAATTTTTTATTCATGTCGAGTTTTTTTGTTTTTTTAGAGTCTGTTTTTACGTTTTTGAGTCCCTCTGGTTGTCTGCTCTGTCTGAAAATTCCAGATTCTAATTATAAAAAATTAAAAATTAAAAAAAAAATATAAAAAAATAAAAAAAAATTATTCGGTCGACCGAGAGACCTCATTCGGTCGACCGAGAATTTATAATTTTTTTTGTGTTCTATTCTGTTTACACGGTTTCTGATTTGTGTTTTTCGAGTCTGGAATTTTGCGTGTCTGTTTATCCCCGTATGTTTAATCCGTAGGTCTGATAGCAGAATGGGAAACCATGTTAAAATCAGTCTACGGTCTGTTTTGTTTTTCTTTTGTTTGCAGAAACCAGGGAAGCAATAATCCAAGTCAATAATTTTTCGCGGGCGCTGAGAGAATAACCCAGCAAACATGCGGAATTACTACTCTACGATGGGAAAAGCGATGGAAGCAATACCTTTAAAGCACAAAGATGGCTCCAAAAAAAAAAAAAATTTAAGGCTTAAATTCTTCGTGGTACAATGTTGAAGGCAAGATACTACCTTTTTTTGCTTATGTTTTACTACCTTTTGGTTTTTTGAGCATATGTTAGCCTATACATGAACCTTAGTATGAATCTTAGCCCGGAGTTGGTTTGTAAGAATAATTTTGTTAGTGTGGAAGGTTACGCTTCCAAATCATCTCTCATCTAGGGT
The DNA here is from genome assembly GCA_026214975.1 of Gentiana macrophylla. Lineage (NCBI taxonomy): Eukaryota > Viridiplantae > Streptophyta > Magnoliopsida > Gentianales > Gentianaceae > Gentiana > Gentiana macrophylla. The sequence continues at coordinate 102,635,477 of CM047810.1, forward strand.
GTAAGGAAACATGTAGTAGTTGAAGGAAGCGAGAATAAAGAGTTCCTCGTAGTTCTTTAAAATCTCATGGTCCTATGCATGAAATTGCTTCTACCGGCCAGGGGAGCAACAAATTGTGTAGTTTAAGCATTCACAATCTAAAGAAGGCGTTGAGTTTTGAGAGAACACAATCTTCGCTTTCTTGATGTTTATGGTGATGGCTTCTCGTGAACCCACCTTAAACAAAAAGCGAGATTACGCTTTTTGGGTGACAATTTAGAAATCGAAGAATCTTTGTACATAGGTTCGGAAATGGTTTAACCATGGTGGCGAGTTCAAACGAGCTTGGCTCAATCAACTCCCTCCACGTGTGATGTATGCGTTACAATTTCGACAAGACTTAGCATAGCCGATAAGCCTTCGGGCTAAACGGGGCTTATCTTGATGGATTGGCCTGAATCATCACATATGTTCCAACGAATAAGGCGGCATAGGCTTGCCTACATAACCGACCTTATTCGGAGTACTTTGATTCATTGTTTCTTATTTTCAAGGCCAAAACCGTAATTTTAACCGAGTTTCTTAGAATTCACTAATTCCTAAAACGAGAGCCGAGGTAAGAGCTTTGGATAAATGATATGGATAAATGTTGTTTCCTAGGTCTCACAACCAAGGGAAGGGTATTAATCCATAAAAAAAGCACAAGCCCACCTCTTATAGTGCGCTGAAGGGTCAAAGTCTCAGCGATCCAAGAATGATAATTGACAAGGATAATTTTTTTGGAACGTCGACTTGAGGACTTTAAACTCGAACTACTTCTTTAAAACCCTTAGGATTTCTTTTTAGGATTTTAGGTTTTGTTTTCTTTGAGTCAAATAAAAGTAACGTGACATATGTTGAGGTTTTTTATTTTGCCGTGTTCCGATGGCCATTGGGCTCAGGATGTGCAAAACTTTTTTACTCAATATAGGCCATGTGAAATAGAGTTCCATAGGAGAGTCGAGAAATTGCTAATGAAAAGGAAATTTAGCAAACAACCTTAAGATGGAAGCATTAAGAGAGCTTGAGAATTACTGAAAATGTAACAGAGAATGATTGGTGTGAACAAGAACAATTTTGGTCAACTTCTAAAACCTTTTAGAATGGTGATCCAAGTGAAAATCCAAAGTTATTTTTATGATCTTTGATTCGTTTTGTATCTTTCTATGATTTATGATGCTATTGTGTGACTAGATCGAGATATTGGTTGCTAATTGTTGTCTAACGTTGATGAGAATCGTTGTTAGGCTAGATCACCATAGAAAGATAGGATCTTTAATCGTTAATTCGTGACAAATTAATTGGTTAATTATCTAGGTTGCTAGATTCTAAAATACGGGAGTTAACTTGAATCTACACCTTCGTTTTGTATGGAAATTGGTCTCAACATTCGTGAGAGGAGAGATCGATAATTGAATTCACTAAGAGATTAGGAGTTCATAGCTTGAGAAACGGATTCACTAAGGAATTAGGAGTTCGTATCTCGTGTAAAGGTGAAACCACAATATCGAATTAGAATCGTGAGATGAACTTGGATTGAAATCACTTAGTTTGTGTAATGTTTAATCCCATGTATCTTTAGTTTAGGTCGTTTTTATTATTCTTAGGTTATGTTTATTTTTCTATGTGTTTTTATGTTTGTTCTTTCGTTTATTTGTTTACGTAAGTAACAATTTAAGGAATTAATAAGATTAGATTCAACATCCCAATTCCCTGTGGATCGACCCCTTACTTATCCCGCTTTACTAGCAATTACCCGGTATTCGGCCGGTTAGGAGTTAGTTTTGCATATAGGTTAGGGTTTATAAATTGTTTTTGTTTAATGATGCAAAACCATCCGAACAGTCTAATCTGGCCCTACTCACCGAAAAACATTCTGTGAGAAGTCAGTCTAATCTGGCCCTGCTCGCCGAAAAACTTGACGTGAAAGTCAGTCTAATTGACCCTGCTCGCCGAAAAACTTAACGGTAAAAGCCAGTCTTATAAGCCCTTAAGCGAATCTTTTACACGCCCGACTCCAGCTCAGCATCATATTTAAAGCTCGCCCCTGAGCAAATCTTCTCAAAATTATGGCCTTACGCTCTAAAGCATGACGCACTTATAACCGGTCGCTGCCTAAGCACGGCACCGGCCGACTGCACTAAAGGAGCCTTACGTTATCTCAGCAGATCGCTGTGCAATAGTCACCTCAGCAAACGGTGTATCAATTCGTTACAACTTTACACCATGACTTTTATTTACACATTTGAAAGCTCAAAGAGTAGGGGGCTATTGATGTGTTAAATCGGTCTAAGTCCCCTAGTTTCGGAAAGAGCCCATGGATCTGAACAGACCCATACGCAAGCCCAGTAATGGATAGGCCCCTCGGCCTGGCGAGTCCGCCCCTTAATAAGCCGGATCAGGCCAAGCACGGTCAAGCCCCGCTTCACACTATCACAACTCCCGTAGTGAGCTAAGGCAACAGGAATAAAGCAACAAGCAGCTAGCTCGATAGAAAGCACTGGGGGACCGACTTGCTTGCCCCTCTAGCTCACCATCCTTCAACGCGAACAAAGCCAACACAACTAGGCAACAAAGATCATAAACGACACTCTCAGGACTCAAACCTTTCAGCTCGCCAGCTCTTCAACTACCGATCTTTGTTCGACAGTTTCCCAATTTGCTAGCTCGTCCAACAGCTTGATGAAGGCCTGGTGCCAGCCAACTCATGGCCTTATAAATAGCAGCATCACACCCTTGACAAAATGGGGCTCTTATTTTTTGAAGAACTACTTAAATCGGGCTTGATTCCTTACAAGCTAAGGGTACGTAGGCAGCCTTCTATGGCTCAGCTCATAATCATAAACGTGACATTTTCTTCATCCTTTTTCTTGAGCACCACCACAAAACCACAATCATGGGATAAGACGCCTCGAATTCCACAAAGTCACAGCAGAATTACAACGGAACTCTGCTAGTTTGCAGCATAGGCTACATCAACTCTGTAAGGCTAAAGAACAGTGGCCGAGCTATGACCTTAAATGCAGATCGAGCCGTCCTCGGGAGCTCACCGGACTGGTTGGCTTATGATGAGGGTCGGATCAGTAACTCGCCACGTGTCGCCTCCACATCAGCACAATAATAAATATAGATAGAAAAATCCAACATCTTAAAGGCCAAGAGCCCCACACAGGAATCCAAACAGATCCCAGCTCGGCTTTCCTCCCCGACCTCCATAGGTCGGCCAAAATACGGAAGGGTTCAGCCAGTTCAGCTCTGGCCATCTAAGCCGGCCAGAGCCATTTCTCAAACGTATTTCACACGCGCATGATAAACGGATTAACATGGAATGAATACCAAATCATAACGACTCTGAATCTGACATTGAAATATGTTTATAATTATCTCCTAAAATCAATGAGATCAAATCGTCATTATCTTTTCTTTAGGGAACACGAAATCCAAGCCCAACAAGGACAAGGCTTATGGTGGCTTAAGGCATAACTCCCCTCTATGTAAACCATCCCTAAGGAACTACAAAGACTTGATTCCAATACACGAATTTAATACGAGGCGCTTTGAGATACAGCTTCTCAAGTACTGATCTAAACCAAAGACACAAAACCCCTATTTTTATCATTTTTATTGTTCTTAAAGCTTTGGCAGGTTGTCAGTAGGAGAAAACCACAGATTTGTAATCGACAATTTCTAGCATCGTCATATGTGCAAGATGGATGAAATGTATTTAATAGAAATGTTTTTTTATGTATTGTTCAATATGGTTTTAAAGTGGATTTCCTTATGTTTTAAGTTATGATTTTGAATATGTTTCTTGTATTTCTCAAGTTATGTTTTCAACAATTTCTAATTGGATGAAGTAGATTGATGTAATATCTCCCGGTATTTGACAAACATGAATCTCCCTTTTGATATTCTTACTCCTCACCGGGCTGTGTAGAATGCCCACTTCTTGCTTTGGAATAAAAAGGTATGCATGTAATTGAAGAGTTTGACGGTGAGCTTGAAGAGCTAGTTGATACGCCAAACCCGTAAAAGAGCCTACAGATTCACATTGGGCCTCCCCGTAGGTCATATAGCGAATAAGATTTTGGCCCAATCAGTTCACACCTTCATAAGCCAGACTGTGCCAAGTATAATCTAGGTCACTGATGGAACTGCTGTTGGTCGTGATACCCAACACCACGACCACCGGTCATCTAGCCTGCATGGCGAAGACATTCATCAATACGATGTGCGAGATTGCATTGACAAGATGACTAAATCCAAGGAAGTTCTTGCTCTACTCGCCACCGCTGCTGAGCAAAGTAAAAGGAAGAATGCGGCTGGAATGTCTCAGTCAGTCCGTTCACATCAACTATCTCCCCGTGAAGAAATGGTGGCATAAAATAAGCTCTATGCGAAAGCATTTCTTGGCCATGCCGCCTATGCTGAAAGGATCCATCAGACCAATTAGGAACTTATCCATCTGGGAGAATCGGTCCTTTCGATCAGTGAGTTCGTTCCACCACCAAGGTCCCACATATTGGACAAGTACATCGACCTCCTGGTTCAGTCACAAAGCCCCCCTTCTCATCATTTTGGAAGGGAGGTGAGTGTCTACTCCTCCGCCGGGTTACATCAAGAACGTCGGCCTATTTAAGATCGTCTAGGTCCTATCTCCGGCAGACGGGAAAAAAAGAAGTGACGAAGTGCAATCTACTCACCAAAATATGAAAGAGAGATTAGGCGATTGACACGGTAAGGCTGTTTGTCGAGCCGAGGGTTCCAGGTCGGTAAACAACTCTAAACATTATGTGCCGCCGAACCCATTTGAAGAGCAAATCGCCAAACTCGAATAGCAGGTCGAGGACTTGCAAAGAGCTAACAAGGGAAATGAGAGCAATCAATCTTGGGGAACAAGTGTCCTCGATAAAAGGATTCTGAGTTCATCACCCGAGGGGGTACATTACCCAACTTTCCAGAGTTACACGAGAATGACCTACCTTTATGACTGGCTCTCATCATTTCAGAGCAGGACAACTCTAGAACCGAGGAATGAGTCTGCATGGTGCATTGCCTTTGTAGGCGCCATGCAGGACAAGGCAGCATCTTGGATCCACAATTTGCCCACCAGGTCCATCTACTCATGGGATGAATAGTTTTTAAAGCAGGCTCGTGAAAGGTTACCTCAGAGCAGAATTCGCTCTTCACCAACCTAAAAACTTACAAGACATGCTCGACGCAGTGAGGACGTATGGGGCATCTGAGCCCACACCATCAACGTCTTCAAGCAAGGGCAAGGCCAAGGCTAAGCACAACCCACCTAAGGACGGCGTCAGCCGAAATCGAGATTTCAGGAAGCCTGAAAAATTTATAGAGGAACACTATACTCTTTTTACTGCTCCCTTTGCCCAAATCATACATGAGGTAAAAGATGAGCAGCCCTCTCCTCGCCCAATAAGGCTTGATCTGCGGATGAAGTGGGACATGACCGAGTATTATGACTATCACCGAGATCACGGCCATGATACCGAGTCATGTAAATAGCTCAAAAAGGAGAGTGAGAAATTGGTCGCCCGTAGAGCTTTGAATAACTATAAGCGATATGGGGATAATGCCAGCAGGGCCAATTCCCTAGATTGCCAACGTAGGGGTGAAATTCATGTCATTATCAGAACATCCTCCCAGCAACCATCAGCTGAAGTAACAAATCTATTCCATGCGGCTGAACACTGAGAAGCCAATTGTCCTGCACAGGTCCTAGAAGCCAATCTCGTTCACCCACAGTGAATTGGTTGATCCACCGGATGTGCCCGAGATGCCTATCGTCATATCGGCAGGTCTTAACGAACTTTCAGTGCATTGGGTTTTGATCGACACGGGATCTTTCAAGAAAAATATTATACTATGAATGCTTCAGGAAACTCGGCTTCCGCGACTCACATCTGAGACCGTATTATTGCACCATCGAGGGGTTCACCAATAACAAAGTACATGTCTGGGGTGTCATCGACATGGATGTGAAAATGGGAAACCACGAGCCATTCCGAACTGAATATGTAACTTTCCTCGTGGTCTATCTTCATTTGAACTACAACATGATCCTGGGGATCCCGGCCCTTAGATAATTTCAGATGGTCGTCTATGTTCCACATGAGAGAGCCAAGTTTCCTACCGGATCCAGTGTCGGGGTCACAGTTAGTCGGCCAGGAAATTTGCTCAAACACATCCAAGAGTCTCGCTTAGAGAGCAAAAAGGCCCACCTTGAACAACCAGAGATTCTGATAGGTACCATCTGTGTTAACATGGTTACCGAGTTCGCTCCCGCTGAGATAGAATATGAAACTTTTCAAGTCAGGGAAGAGCCCGGCTTTACTGCTGAGGATGAGCTGATTGAGGCCATAATCAATGGGGCCTTTCCCGATTTGAAGGTCAGAATCAGAGCCCATCTGTCCAATCATGAAAAGAAGGGCTGATCACTCAATTAAAGTCTAACCTGAACATGTTTGTATGAGTAGCGATAGACATGAGAGGGGTCGAGCCTGAGGTTGCGCTGCACCATCTGAATGTTGACACAACCTTTAGGTCGATCCAACAAAAGGGCCGACAGTTCTCTCATAAAAAGCAGACCTCAATAAAAATTGAGATCGAAAAGCTCTTGTACGCCGGAATCATCAAAGAGCTCGTCCATCCGACCTAGCTGGCTAATGTGGTCATGGTCAAGGAGCATAATGGGAAATGATGAATGTGTATCGACTTCACGGATCTTAACAAGACATGTCCCAAGTATCATTATCCTCTTCCAAGGATTGATCAAATGGTAGACGGTATTGCTGCGTTCGAAATGCACAGCTTCCTCGATGCATATTGATAACACGCTATTAAGTACTATAAATTATACCTTTATTTACCCCAAATTATGCTCATGAGAGGAAAGATAGTCCAAATATTTTGTGAAATACATGTTAAAAGCGTAGTGCATGTTCCTTGGTTAGTGATTCTGTATTAATATGCTTATACCCATGGATTAGGTACTTTCTGCCTTGTTATATGTGTTTTTATGGAATACTATGTTCGGTAAAAACTCGTTTTAAATTTATAATTACCGGAACACCCCAATTGCAAGGCTCGTAGTAAAGGTGTTACCGGGTCGTCCTAAGGGAACCGAACGTCTATCGGATTAAGTACAGTTATTGTATCGATTATGTCACAAATTATTATCTAAAACTAAGGTATATATTAATTATAATCTAGAAACTATGACTAGAAACAGAAAATAGCGAAAAATAGAACAAAAGCGACCTTTGGACGGGCGTTCATCGATGTGGACGGGCGTCCGATAACGCTCTGAAATGAAAAATATGCAAAAACATGCGAGTAAAAACTAGGGGTTTTAAAATAACTAAACTTAGCAACAAAAGTTGATATGAACGAATCGGTTTATCAAATAATTAAAAGAACGGCAAGGCAACGAGAATCCACCAATCAACCAACCAACCCCAACTAGATTGCGCGCTAAAGATACGATTTTTAGTAATGATCAAATCACGAATTCGATTAAATCTCTTTAATCAATTTCTAGGGTTTCGTTTTCTTTCTCAAGCAAAACTAAACTAGCATGCATAACACGATCATGAGATTGTCTCCAATACTCTACTCAACTAATCATGAACAATCTCTTGAATCACAATTAATTGCATCAATTGAAAAGATCAAAGCTTGAACAATATTCTCATATAAATTCAATCAGAAAAGCAGTTCCATCGATCTCTCGATTCAATAAAACATAAACAATATAACAATATTCAATTGATGAAAAACCATAAATTTAACTCACTAAAGACGTAGCTAAAAATCCTCTAGTTGGTGTAGTTGTTGATTGGTTTCCTCCGTTGTCCCACCGCGAATTGCTTAGCCAACAATCATATTGGTGATCATGATTGTTGGGATGGCAGAGTTCATCTTTGAGTTTGCTCTTTTGGATATGCGGCTGCTAGGGTTTTGAATGAATGAATAATGAGTATGATGCCCCTTAGGGTTTGATATGCGCTGGTATTTATAAGATTTTGAGGCGGCTAGGGTTAAGTCGGCGGTTGGACGCCCGTCCAGAAGGGTAGATGCCCGTCCAGGTGCGTGTAAAGTTTATCGAGTCGGGCCGAGTCTTCTTGGACGCCCGTCCTATGCAAAAATAGACGCCAGTTTAGCAAAAAATCATAAGACTCTGAATTCAATTCTTCCTCCTGGACGCTCGTCCAATATTATGACGCCCCGTCCGTGGGACGGAACAACGACGCTTCGTCCATCAAAACTGAACTTCCTCAATCAACTTCCTCTCTCTGGGCGCGGTCCAAAGCTCTAAACGCCCGTCCACCTGGGCGGAGGTAGTAACGCCGATTTACTTTCCCAAGCCGACTTGCATCCTTCTTCTTCTACTTAAACCTCCAATTGAGTATCTCTTTTTTTTGCTCATTCCAATGCCATGCATGCATACCTACAAGGTGATAAAAACAGGCAAAAATGTAGAATCATACAAATAGATAAATAATCAACGTTAAACCACATAATTGGCTTGGTTTTTACACTTTAATGAATTCTAAACCCATTCTTTCAATTTATCCTTTTAGCAAGTGATTTTCTATAAAAAACACTAAAACACGGAAGATATTGTTACAGAATAACTCGATATAAACCATAAAATTAGTCGTAAACATACTACATTCTGGGCAATAAAGGATTGGATCTGGTCCGAGAAGAAGTTAGTGGGCTGAATTAGAAGAGCCCAAGAGGAAGCCTGCAGAGAAAGAAGCTAGAAGTTGGGCTCGATTAGTCGAAGCCCACCACCGACTCATCAAGTTCTTGGGGGACAAGTCAACTGACCTACACAGTTTATCTAAGTTGGCTAGGGTTTCTAGTAGTTCTTAAGTCGGTGCAGAGCCTATATATTATATGCACTTGCCCTTTGTAATATATGTCACAACTTATGTATCAATTACTATCAAGTTTATTATGAAATAAAAGTTCTTGATTCCTGCATTGTGATTTGCTTCCGATTTCCTTCTTCCCAACTCTTTTTTAGCTTGAGTGGATCAGGTTAGATCTTCATAGCCGAAGGTATGAAGCGTGGAACGTTTTTTGTATCTTAGATATGGTAGATTTACTTGTTTTATGCGATGTAATTAATCTGAATGCTTAACGAACTTGTAATTTACCAGAATTAGTTAGAATGAATCAATGTAATTCTAGAATTAGGAGCCACCACTCTCCATTAGTCGACGGTCTATATCGACTAATCGAGGCAACTTTTAGGTCTCCATAATCCTGGAGATTCAGCGTCATCTATGTTTATTGACAGGTTTAATTAATAGTAGGTTAGGTCTGGCCTATCTGTTTGTCGTACATCATAAATTAACATGAAGGACTATTAGTGAAGTGTTAGTTATGATGTAGTCTGGTTCATTCCTTAGGATGCTAGTTAATCAACGATGGCTGCTCAGGGAGGTTCTCGGTCTTAAGCCGGCACTTTTAAGAACTTATTGCGTGTGGGTTAATACAACCAACGAAGGAGGTTAACTGCACATAGACGTTTACTGTACTTTCAATTGAAGTAAACAAGGTTAGGAGACTGCATTCGTAGCTAAACTGGATTATAAAACATATTCTGATAAACTTGGGGAATTACAGGGGAAAATAAGCATAATGAATAATTACACCAAGCTAAGAGATAGGGGAGGTAGGAAGGGACACCGTTTCTTTTCGTTCTTATGTTGGTCTAAGACTGTATGTGTGTTCTTAATTGGGTTGAGTGCGTTTATTTCTAAAGTTGCATTGTCTTTGTGGGATAGACCTTATTTCACCGTTGCTATACTTTGATTGAGTAATACTCTTGCTAGTATAAGCAACATCACGCGCGACATCAAGTTTTTAGTGCCGTTGCCGGGGATAATGGCCAATTTGTTAATAAATTCATTTAAGTCTAATTAAGAACTTTCTGTTTTGCTGTTGTTTAATTTTGGTTTGGGTCTTGAGTCATTTTGCACATTCCTGTATTGTTTTAAGACCAGAGGAGGAAAAACTAGGCTCGATTAGGCGAGGCTGCACCTTTATTAATCGAGTGTCAGAAAAACAAACTCTGATCGTCCTTGTGATGCTGTGTTTTATCCATATTCGTTTTTAGTTAGTAGGACCCACGGCAGTTGGGGTAACCCGACAGAAGCGAAAGTATTACTAACCGTGTTTTTGTTTTTGTTTTGTTTTGTCTATTTTACAAGATGTGTGAGGACACTTATGGTTTATCTAGCTAGATTTTCTTCCTTAGGATCCAAACAAGCGCCATACAACCAAAGACGTTTCGCTCTGAATATTGAGCCAATCTCCATATATCCTGGCTCTAGTGTGAGGGAGAAGTACGAAGAATACAAAAAAAGGGTAAAGTTAGAAGAAGATGCGTAAACCAGAAAAGCCATGGTTGATAGCCTAAAGGAGTATGAAGACTTCAAAAGAGGTAAGTCCCAGTTCATGTGTATGAGATTTCTTCTTCTGCTCCGACCCTAAGGAAGACCCCGACTATATCCCTTTAGAGGCCGAGGATTATCCTAAATCTTTTGTAATTGGTAAGTTAGGTGACCCTGTAGTCTTAGGTTTCCCATATCGATTAATGGTGTATCCGCAGGACTAAGACTGTGTGATTCTGGATCGTGTTGTAATATCATCCCACTTTCTCTCTTCCGAACGGTAGACTTCCAGTCATCATGACCCATACTACCACCAAGAGATTCACAAATCGCAAGGCTGATATGGCCTGCGGTAAGATAAAAGACAACACTGTTAAGGTGGGGGGTTTTACCTTTTGTTAGGAACATTTTATTATGTTTTGATGATGGCCATAATAGCTGTTATAGCAAGCCTGAAATAAGTTAGAAATCTTTGTATAAGTCTTTACTTAGAGTCTGACATGTTGTATAAGTTGATTCAGACAAGTATTGTACTAGTTGGTAGGATGGCTAAGTAAAACAGAATTTCAGTATAGTAAAAGTAGCCAAGTACTAGCAAAGAAGCATTGAGACATATGGACTGACTTATAACCACGGAAGTCTGTGGTGACATTGGATAAGTCTAAGTTATATTTCAAGTAATGAAATTCATTGTTTAAATATGGTGTACACTGATCTCACACAAATCAAGGACCAGTGAAGTACAAGTACTCTTGAAAGATCAAAGAAATCAAGAAAGCAGTGAACCGGCAAAGTAAACTGTCTACCGGCTGAGTAAAGAAAAAGTAGTGAAGGAAGAACTAATCAGCTAAGTAAGCAGGAACACTCAACCGTTCAAGTAACAGACAAATGAAATAACATCTAAGAAATTCAAACTTATTCAGAATGTGAAAAATAAGGAAGATTCAGAGGATCAAGCATTAAATGCATAATCAATCAAGGACGAATTTTATGATAGATGTTTGAATAAAATCCGGATCACTGAAATCAAGGAGGATACAATTAAGGGGGAATCAAGAATTAAATCAAGGAATATTCCGCACATTAAAATATCCAACAGACTAAAATTCAAATCAAGGATTATCAAGGCTATAAATAGAAGGCATTGACAGACAGGAAAACAACGATTTGAATAGATAAGAACAAGCAGAAACTCTGTCAAAATCCTCAGCCTTCTATCTGAACTTATAAGGACACATCTAGAGATCAACTCAGAATTCAGAGCTACAATTCCACATTAAGCACCGAGATTGATCAACAAATCTGTGAATCCAATTCACACCAGTTTGAAGCAATTGAATCAGAGAAATCTGAGAAGGAGTTGCAACCTTTTGTGATAGCTGCAGAAGGATTTGTTCCCAAGAAGCAGTGTGTTGAAGACTGAGTCACTGAAGATTTTGAAGCCTAGGAGTGATATTCTTGTAGATTGTGAAGCTTGTGTAGCCAAGGACAATCTTGCTATTGTATCATTGAAAACAATAGTGAATTTCTCTAATCATCACATGAGAAGAGTGGATTAAGGGATTACACCACCCCTAACCACTATAAATCTTTGTGTCTATTTACTTTCAGCAATTTACTTTACATCACTTTATTTTATTGCATCCTATATTTTTGTTTGCATAAACTACTTTGAAACAATATTAAAAGAAGGGACTTGCCCAAAAGCTTTTAAAACAAGACAAGTTTTTGAAACTCCAGTATAGTCATTCACCCCCCTCTGACTATACTTTTACCCATCTCTAGGACCTACAATTGGTTTTGGAGCAGTGTTCCTAGTATCAGAACATGTTCAGATATGATTTCTGGTAACAAGGATATAACTTATTTTCAAAGTAGTTTTCAAATCCGTGATTTCTAATTATATCTCTTATTTGTGATTATGTATTCCTCAAGTTTCATGTCTAAAGTACCTGTATTCAATGTTAATATTTTTGATGAATATAAAATAAGAATGCTATCTCATCTTGCAGCAACTCATGAGCAGATGCTGGATGTTATCAATGTTGGCCCAATCAAGATCATGACTGTGATAACCACATGAGTAGATCAAGGAAAATAAATAGAGAAACCGAAGAAAGATTGGACCAAGGATGACAGAAGAAGAGAAAATCTTGACTTTGTTGCAAAAGACATGATCTTGAAGACTCTAGACAGTAACATGTTCATGAGGATCAAAGTCTGCAAAACAACAAAGGAGATGTGGGATAAATTAGCACTTATCAATGAAGGATCAGAGGCAGTTAAAGAAAACAAATTGTCTGTTGCAACACAGAAGTATGAAAACTTCAAGATGAAGACCGGTGTATCCATTGATCAAATGGATAACAGATTCTCAAGCATTATCAGTGAACTGCAACAACTTGGACATACATACCACATAAAGAAGTTTGCTTGAAAATCTTGAGAGGTCTACCTGAAAGATGGAAGATCATCACATCAGTACTCAGAGGCACAATAAATCTTGCAAATACTGATACCTTGACTCTGAAGTCTCAATTAAAGGCTCATGAATTTGAGTTAAATAGTGAATACAATGCTCCAACAGAAGCACACAAGGCCAGTGCACTGGTTGTTGCACCCCAGAAAAGCAAAACGGCTGACACAAATAACAAAGAGACACAGGAGTTAAAAGAACAAATTGCCTTACTGATTAAACGTTTTGAATGGTTAAGTAAGAAGAAACAATTCAAGGGAAGTTCATCATCAAACAAGTAGTCAAGCTCAAGCAAAGACATGAAGAAAAATGATGATGAATACAAATGTTTCAATTGCAAGAAGAAAGACACTTCAAGGAGGATTGTCCTGAAGAAACAGACAAAGATGAAGAAAAGAAAAAGTACAAAACAATAGATAAGAGAAAGAGCAAGAAGGCACTTAAAGCTGAAGCCAGTAGTGAAAAGAATGAAGAATCATCTGATAATGATGAATCTAACAACTCAGATAATGAAAAGGCATATCTATGCCTTATGGCTAAGGAAATTGATGAAATAGAGGTAATATCTAGTTCATACTCATCAAATGCTTCCACATCTAACACTGCACAATCTTCCACTCTCCCTTTAGATTCTGCAAACCTAATTCAAAATCTCATGAGTAAATTTGAAGAAATTCAAATAAATCATGAAATTATGGAACAAGAATGTGAGAATCTGAGAGAGGAAAATAAAAGATTAAGGAGAGAACTGGATGGACTGAAAGCTGAATCAACTAGTAAGGATATACACTCAACTGATCAACAAGCAGCAGATGATCACTCATCCGATATTAATAGACCAGCTGAGAAAACTTCCTTACCAGTTAAGAGCACCACTGCACCATTTAATGCACCAGCTTACAAACCCCCAAAAAGGTTTGGATCCAGATCTGGTCTTGGCTACAACAGTCAAGATGAGAAAGGAAACAATGGACAACACAATTTTGAATCAAGGACCAAAACTGGACCCAAATTCAGAAAAGGGCATACCATAGTTTCAACTACTCATCCTGAACCAGTGAAGTCAAAACCTAGTGTAGTGAAACAACAGAGTAAATCATCTTACTAGCCCAGTAAAGGCAAAATCATATGGACTGACTCATAACCAGGGAGTCTGTGATGACATTGGATAAGTCTAAGTTATATTTCAAGTAATGAAATTCATTGTTCAAATATGGTGTACACTGATCTCATACAAATCAAGGATCAGTGAAGTACTAGTACTCTTGAAAGATTAAAGAAATCAAGAAAGCAGTGAACCGACAAAGTAAACTGTCTGCCGGCTGAGTAAAGAAAAAGCAGTGAAAGAAGAACTAATCAGCTAAGTCAAGAGAACACTTTGACGCTTCAAGTAATGTAGATAATTGAAATAACAACTAAGCTATTCAAACTTATTCAGAACGTGAAAAACGAGGAAGATTCAGAGGATCAAGCATTAAATGCATAATCAATCAAGGACGAATTTTATGATAGACGTTTGAATAAAATCTGGATCACTGAAATCAAGGAGGATACAATTAAGGGGGAATCAAGAATTAAATCAAGGATTATTTCCCACATTAAAATAGCCAACGGACTAAAATTCAAATCAAGGATTATCAAGGCTATAAATAGAAGGCATTGACAGACAGGAAAAGAACGATTTGAATAGACAAGAACAAGCAGAAACTCTATCAAAATCCTCTGCATTCTATCTGAACTTAAAAGGACACATCTAGAGATCAACTCAGAATTCAGAGCTATAATTCCACAACAAGCACAGAGATTGATCAACAATTTTGTGAATCCAATTCACACCAGTTTGAAGCAATTGAATCAGAGAAATCTGAGAAGGAGTTGCAACCCTTTGTGATAGCTGCTGAAGGATTTGTTCCCAAGGAGCAGTGTGTTGAAGACCGAGTCACTAAAGCTTTTGAAGCCTAGGAGTGATAGTCTTGTAGATTTTGAAGCTTGTGTAGCCAAGGACAATCTTGCTATTGTATCAGTGAATAGTGAATTCCTCCAATCATCACAGGAGAAGAGTGGATTAACGGATTACACCACCCTGAACCACTATAAACCTTTATGCCTATTTACTTTCAGCAATTTACTTTACAACACTTTATTTTATTGCATCCTATATTTGTGTTTGCATAAACTGCTTTGAAACAATATTAAAAGAAGGGACTTATCCGCTGGCCAAAAGCTTTTAAAACGAGAAAAGTTTTTAAAACTCCAGTACACCCCCCTCTGACTATACCTTTATCCTTCTCTGGGACCAACACCTTTCCAATTGACTTTTTGGTCTTTGATGTCCCTGAAGATCCTAGTGCGAGTGTGATACTAGGGCATGCCTTTTTGGCTACCAACAGAGCCATTATGGATATGGATGATGGTAGTATAACACTAAGATCTAATAATGATTCTGAAACCTTTAAGATCTTAGAGCCATTGAAAAATAGACCCGGAGACTTCCAGATTTTTAGCTCAAGTGCTGGAGATACAGAGGTATTCAAGAGAGAGACTATGAAGAATGAGCGATCTTAGGTTGCTATAGTAGGTGCCGGTGAGAGTGAGTTCTTGAAAAATCTTATTTCGAGAGAAAAACGATAAAGGCCATTACAAGGCGCCAAGGGAGGCGAACCATACTACTCCTATGGAGACAAACTAGCCCACCCCGTGTGGTGAAAGCTTTGATTTGAAGGACGAGGCAAGGGATTATTTGAGCACAAAGGTTAAATCTCAAAACAGCGAGGAAATCCGAGTGCACAGGTTAAGAGGGCCAAAAGTTCAAGGCAAACAGCTCGAGGCCCAACCACAAAAGCTTGAGAAGGATCACTTCTCGATCGTAAGGAAGAATACTTCACTTGGTCTAAAAAGGCAACTAAGAGCTTGGGTTGAGAGAGAAGGTCGATGCACCTCCGTAAAAGCTTCAAGAGTGCAAGTTTGGCGGGTGAAAGCCCAAAAATCTGATTGAGTATGAACCAGAAGGTAAGTCGAGCTGACGACTTTACACTCAGGACTACTTCTCATCCCTTACGTAGTCCAGTCAATAAAAGTATGATATGTGACCATGCCATTCGGCATAAAGAATGCCGGAGCAACCTATCAGCGAGCAATGAATAAGATATTCAGTGATCAGATCGGCATTTGTGTGGAGGTTTACGGACCTTCTAATCAAGAGCAGATCTCTTGATCAGTACTTGACTGATATCAGAGAAGTTTTTGAGGTACTCAGGCAGACCTAAATGAGACTGAACCCGAAAAAGTGCACAATTGGCGTCAGATCAGGTAAATTCCTTTGATATATGATTTCCAAAGAAGGAATTAAGGCAAACCCGGATAAATTAGATGCCCTAAAGAACATACCTCCTTCACAGAGCATCAAAATTTTTTGGAGGCTGACAGGGCGAATGGCTGTAGTGGACAGATTTTTATCCAGATCGGCACAACGTGCCCTTACCTTCTTTAAAATTCCAAGGAAAGTGAGCCCATTCTAGTGGGATGAGGATTGCTAGAAGGCCTTTGAAGAGTTAAAGTCATATTTTGCCGTACTACCCACTCTGAATTATCCTCAGGAAGGAGAAACGTTGCTGGTGTATTTAGCAGTATGTGAAGAGGCCTTGAGCGCAGTACTAGTCAAAGAGCAGGATCGTGTACAAAGGCCTATTTATTATGTAAGTAAGGTGCTACACAGACTAGAGGTCAGATATTCATGTGCTGAAAAATTGGCACTAGTGTTAGTGCATGCTTCTAGGAAGCTCAGGCCATATTTTGAATCTCATCCGGTAACTGTCGTAATAGATCAGCCACTTCGACAAATACTAGCCCGACCTAATACATCACGTAGACTAGCCAAGTGTGTAGTCAAACTAGTGGAGTACGATATGGTTTCTGCCTTAGAGTTTCTATGAAGGCCCAGGCCTTTGTAGATTTTATAGCTGAAGGAGAAGCTATCACCATCAGTCATGATCAACCGAGCTGCGGTAATTCTTAACCGACAGTGTATCGGGTCAAACTGTAGTGCTAGTATGGTGAGTCAGAGTGTCGAATCCTCAGGGAACTTGGTAATTCTTTTAAGTGTGGTTAAACACCAAAGAGCTGTTATTAACTCGATCTAAACCGCAATTTTATAACACAGATCACTAATATTCTACTTAACATAAAATAAATGCGTAATTTAAAAGTTATTCTAATATAATATATATAGATATATAAATATATATAGATGTACATAGATTGCAAAATATATATATAGATATAAATATATAGATACCAATATATTTTTAGAACTAGACATATAAGTTTATAGAACTAGCCAAAGTTTATATAATTGAATTATACGATCTTTTCAAGTAAACGGAATGTGCTCGATCTTTCCTTTTATATTAGGTCCAATTGAGTAAATGAAACGGTGCACTCCTGAGGTTAACAATTCCTCCTCACACGAGCGTATGAAATTGTCATATGTCATTGTCATCAGTTCAATCTCCACAAGCGCCCCATGCTAATCTCGGTTAGTCTCGAGCAGTACGAGTACAAATCTACCCCGGATAAAAGAGGTTATTCCGTTTGTCGACGGCCGATGTTATTCAAAAGGCTCCGTTGTCGCGGATCGATTTAACTTTCCGGTGTTAGTTTCAATTAAATCGTTGATTTTAACATTATTATGATCTCGAGCACAATTTTAATAAGATTAATCTTTCCCAAGACAAATCGCCCGGGTAGGAAATAGGATTCCGTTGTCACGCTTTACTGCCAATTTTACCCTCCGGTTTTCTATCTTTTATCTCATATCCTAACTTCTCGGTCGGTTCATCGTTAGGTTATATGGTGCGATTCATCTTGGTTAATTACGCCAATCCGAATATTATCAATACGTTACGAGAATAGAAAAAGATTCAATTAACTCAATTTTTATCAATTTTACTTAGACAAAGATTCCTTTACCGAAAAGATCGAAATAAAACGATTACATAACTTTGGCTAGTTATTAGAGTTAACCTAAAACATTATAACAACGAAAAGATAAAAACAAACATAAATACTTAAGAAAATTTACCGATTAAATGCTTTGATCGAGTTGTATTCTTCCGGACATTACAACGACTTCAACAACAACGAACTTCCGATAATTTCTCTAGCATTACAACGATACTATGATATTATTATTTTTGGCTTAAGGTCTATTTACAAACTACTACTAAAAAAGAAAATAAGAGGAGAAAATATATATATATATATATATATATATATATATATAGATGTATATATATATTGGTACATCTCCCGCTCTGCTGAATGAGGCTCCTTTATATAGATGAAAGTCCCTTGGCCGGAGCGGGCCGAGAACAAGCCGGACCAGTCCGGTGTAATGATGGCTTCCACCTCCTTGATTAATCAAAGATGTGCTCCGTATGATTATATATTTTTATATATAATTATCAAACTTCTAAAATTCATATCTCGAGTTCTGGATCTCCAAAAATCATGATTCAAAAGGCATCGGAAAGCTCTCGGGAAAATCTACAACTTTCGTACAGGACTCTTCTTCAGATAATGTCGTTTTGATGAGCCATTCGTTTGTCGAAGATATTTCTCGATTACCACTTAATCAAATCGATTAGCCACTTGACCACTTCGATTGACCACTTGACCACTTAAGTAATTTGATTGACCATTTAAGCTCGTGACACTCTCTAAATCCTTCCAGAGATATGATTATACTTTAACATGTCGATTCTCGGGGTCTCGGTTTATAAATCTGCAATAAAATACCACAAATACTCACGTAAATCTAACACGACACTCCGATTTACTAAAATCGGTACAAAATGATAACTTTTTACTATTATTACTACTAACTACTCTAAATTATAAAGATTAACATTTCATACTATTTATACCATAATTTCATGTATTTTATATAGAATTCGTTGATAAAACATAATAATATAACGTATATTTAATCATATAAAAGTAGTATATCAACTACTCCCCACTTAAATTTTGATCGTCCCTCGAGCAAAAATAAAAAAGTAATAAAAGATAATATAATTGATCGATTATAATTTTTAATGTAATTTATATTGTCAATATTATAAATATATTACTCATTCTAATTTAAAATTGTAAGAAGGCAGAAAGTGTATATAACTTAAATAACTTAAACATTAAATATTATTTAGATGAAATTGTACATGTAATACTTAATATAAATAAAATATTAGAATTATTTTTAATCGCAACTATTATGACATTCGAATCGGAAACTTGGTCGTAGTTAAACAAAAATGGCTTATAAAGTTTAGGCTCAAGATGTTGGTTAATCGGAAAAAAAAAAAAAAAAAGAGAAAGAGGCAAATGCGATCGCATTCTACATCTTCATATTCTTGATCAAAAATTAATCATCGATTAATAGCATCCTCTTTTTTTCAGATATATATATATATATATATATATATATATATATATATATATATATATATATATATATATATATATATATATATATATATATATATATATATATATTTTGATATCAAGAACTAAAAGCGTGAGTGTGTGTAGAAAATTAAACTTACAAGCATTGCTTCATCAAGATTGATCGAGTACTACTCTTTCGATCGAAAATTACAAGTCCGGTTTCTTTAAACTTGCAATCATTCTTGAGATCTTATGATTCGACTTTTTTCTTTTTCATTACATGCCTTCATTCCCAAAGAATAGGACATTTCGTGATAATACCCTAGCCGGACTACTATCATCGAGCAATCGGGAGCTTTTATACCTCATAGTGATATAGGACATTTCGTGATAATACCCTACTCACTCAAATCATTGGTAGCTACAACCGATATGTTATTTTATTATTTTTAATTTATCGATCACAGATATAAGGAAGATACACGGTGTTTGATTAATTCATTAAAATATGGTGCTTCGTTCTTAATTCTTTTATAGAATATTAACATATCCGAACTTATTACCAAAATCGACTATTTTGCAAGTGTCATGAGGTAAGATCGAATATACTAATACTTATCTAATTTTTCCAATCTCAAAGATATACCAAAACTTAGCTTTTATGTCTTCATCTCTTTTAATTAAGTGCGCATACAAACTTGCGGAATTTCAAGGAAATGTAGACCAAAATTAGTTAAAGGTCGGTTATTTCTAGTTAATCACAAATGGCAATTTCGAGTGAGGTCTTGATCACTCTAATCAAAGTGAGGTAGAACTAAAATTGGAAATTTATTTAGGTAGGCTATTTTATTATAGTTATATTTTGTGGTGCCAAAATTGACATCCCTAGTCCAATTCCAAACTCATAATTCATTTTTGAAAAGAAAATGATTCTAACAATTTTACTTATAATTATCAATATACTTATATACTTTCATGAAAACAATATCTAATATTAATTACTTAATTATATAAACTTAAAATCTTATTAAAATCTAAATTAGATATAAAATATAATTATATATCTAATATACTTTACTTAATTAAAAACTTATTCTTCCAAATTATATCATTTTTTATTCATATTTATAATAAAATTTTGATAATTTTATAATTTATAACTATTTTTGAAAATTTTAATGAATTTTCTAACCTAACTCTACTCCCCACTTACAAAGTGGCATCGTCCCGATGTTCAAAGAGTATTAAATAAGTAGGTTTGAAAATAAAATTAAAATTATATATTATCGTTTTTATTTTGATTTTCTTACTTAACGTATACTAATATAAATAACAAACAACTTAAAACATATATATTAAACAAGACAAATGATTACAATTAAAGAAAAACTTAACTAAACTGAAAACTACAAACTTAACTTATTAAAAACTTAAACAATCATAAACTAACAAACCAACTAAATTGTTGACGAACAACCCGGTGTATCAACTGGTAACAAGCCAACTCTATTATCTCTAGACGGAAAAATTTCATCCGTCTCAAGCTCTCCAACTCCATTCATTTGAGTACACAGACGCGAAATCATCCAAGCATTAGGCATAGGTTTCCCCCTACTACCTCTCGTGATTGCAAACTCCAACACTGTCCTTTGAATCAAAATACCCCAATCGACAAATTCACCAAATGCCAAAGCAAAAAGTAGAAGCATTTCATTTTCAGCAAGGCTTGCAAAATCCCAGGTGGGATATACTCTAGAATTAATAAAATGCTTCCACGCCTTTAGGTGTGGAAGTAAAGCACGTGTAGACAAATCGTGATTTGTGTCGAAAAGCGGAAATAGACATTGGAAAGACTCATGGATTTTGTTCAAATGATTATACGAATTTTGTAAGCCCCATTTCATCTCAAAATGCTGCATCGTAATGGGTGGAATTTCGAAAAGTTGGTTGATAATAGAAGAAGAGAAGGGAACAACCACTCCTCTTACCTTAACAATTTGAGTGATATCGATCATGGATGTCGTCATTAGAGCGGAATAAAATTCTCGAACTATCGAGACATTTATCCTTCCTCTTGGCTTACTGACGAACTTCTTCCAGCCAAATCCTCGAATAATTGTTTTACCCCATCGATCAATTTTATCGACATTTAAACCTTTCTCCAACTGGATTGGAGAATTAGCAAAACGAGGGTGTAAAATGATATTCTCGTTAGAAGCTTGAGACTCCGAAGATCCGGGTGTGAGGTTCAGTATGAATTGACAAGGAGATGATTGGTTCGACATTTTTAAAAGCTAGATGAAAAGTAAAAAAATTGAAAGTAGATAGAAAGTAAAGATATGGAATGGTTTCTCATGCCCTGACCTCTTTTAATAGATAGAAAATTATACATACGTGGATGCACTAGACAGACTCAAAAAATGACTCATGCCATTTCCTTTCACGGCTCGGGCCGACAATGAGCCGGACTGGTCCGGCCTCATCTTCCTTTTACTGAGGACAGAGGTAAAAGTCAAGTTGTGTTTTATTTTTTTTTTACTTCACGTGTGTAATACTACCTACCTCCTTGAAGATATTTCATAAAGATTAATCTATCTTGATACGAACGGATAAAACGACACATTATATTTTTGTAAAACGACGTAGTAATGATACAAAAATTATTTTTGGGTTTTTTTTATAGTTTTTATAAAAACTAAAACGATTTAGAATGCAAACCAAATTTTGATAAAACGACTATAAAATCAAAATAAACGAAAATGAAAACAAACCAATATCTAAATGACAAATGTCGAATAAAATGTGCAGTAAATTTTTTTAATCAAACATAGTTATGAAATTCAATCTTCTTCATAGTCTTCCTCAGGATCGACATGAAAGCTTGAACTCGAAACGATCGAGAAGGCGGGTGGTCGAATCGTAGTCGTGGTCCTGATCGAACTATCAAGACCCATCGAACTCATGCCAGTCGTGATGTGTGCAAACTCAGTGAATCCTCCCCAACTAGACATCGCTGGTCTCTGAACACCTGTCGAAAATACACATGTTCCACTAGATTGGCTCCCAAAAGGATATGACGATGGATGAAAGCTCGAAGGTGGTGGAATAGGTGTTACCCAATCTGGTAAGGTATATGGATCTGACTGACAAGGTGAATAGGCAGGATCATCAAAAGTAGGATTACTGAAACAATCGCTCGTTCCTCCTTAAACCTCTACGAATATCATCACACCACCGCTTATTACTTTCAAAGATACAAAGCCATGTTGGCTTGACCACGTGCAACGCCTCGATACTAAAGATTGAAACATATCATAGGTGATAGTGTTGGAGAAAGGAGTTTGTTGAGGCTGACTCGAAAAAGATGGAAAAGAGGAAGAAGATGTGAAAACTGGTGGAGCTGGTTGTGTTTGACTGCTTCTAATCAAAGAGCGTATACTACCATCCGGAAGCCTAGTCAAACTTGGTCCAATCAGATTTGCATCTTCCAGAGATAACTTGTCATTGGGCAGGACTGGTACTCCCACCCTACGACATAAATCTGAGATAAAACAAGGGAAGTACAGATGACTCCACAGTGCAGCGATGACAATACTTTCAAAAATTCTTTTAAACATGACCTTTCCAACATCCACCTTAACATCATTAACCATCGCCCAAGCGATACAAACATCTTCCTTTCCATAAGCGGATGCTTACTGAGAAGAGCGAGAGTATGGCTAATAAATCTTTTAATCGCCTCTAAACCTCTAATACACCTCCTGTAGTTAAACCGATTCTCAACCCACACGGTTTGGGTCAAAAGCGCTTCGAGCTCTCGAGGCGGTTTGTTCAAAGCTTGCGAGATCATCTAGATTCCAAACTACCCTGTAATCCTCCTCATCAGAAAAAACTTCAACTCCAAGAATTGCATTTATAACTTCAGGTTAAAAGGAACATTTCGCTCTTAGGGGTGCAGCTTTGCGACTTAGTCACTCATCTTGTGACAATGTAGATAAAATCCGAATAAAACTCAGCTACTAAAGTCGTATTAATCTCCCCTTCTCTTCTGGCTGCTAGTTCTAACCACTGTCGTTTTCTAAAGATATCTTTAACTTCATCACCTAAGTCATCCAAGTCTAATCCCTTTTCAACCAAGACATCACATTTACTATAAATTTTCTCATACGCTTTCTTAGCCTCAGGTGATGCTGTTTTATCAAAGCTCACGGCTTCTTCTTCAGATGATAAAATTATTGTGCCTACTACCGAAGTTGATATAGGAATGTTTGATTTTCGTTTCTTAGAGGCTCTTTTGCTCGACTCAGCCATTCTACGATATTGGTAAAGCCAATCAACAACAAAAACAACAACAAAAACAACAAAAAAATAAAAATGTCACAACACACTCAAAAATCAAAACAGTTGAAATTAATCTAAAAAATTATGAAAAATACGAAATTGATAACTAAATAAACTAAATAATACCTTAATATGAAGAAAACGTTGAAAAGTAGGCCAGAAAAGTTGTAAAGTCGCCGGTATAAAATGTAGCTCGTTTTTTAATCCTTTTTGATTTTTTCAAATTTGTGTAGAAGAGAAGAGATGGAAAGAGGAAGAAATCAAGTGGTGGTAGTGTGAGAGGTGAATTTTTGTGGAAGAATTGATAAAAATTTTCGAGTGGTGGGGTTTGGGTGTGGGCTGCGGCTGCAAAATTAGGGAAGAAGAAGAAGGAGAAGAAAAAAGAGGGTCCCCGACCTTTTATATGATTTTAGACCCCGGACCGGTCCGGGTTCAGGCCGGATCGGTCCGTGTTCATTTTTTTCACTTTTCCGATTTTTTTTTATTTTTATTTTTTATTTTTAAAACTTATAAAAATTCTTATAAAACTTAATTAAACTTGAAGATAAGTTTATAATAATTTTAAAACTTACTAAAATCTTTAAAAATAAAATTTGAAGGAAATTTTATAATTTTATAACAATTTCTAAAAATTTAATAAAATCTTTATAACACTTAAAAGGCTTATAAAAATTTAATAAATTTATATTAACTCTTATAAATCATCTAAATTAAAACTCAAAAAGAACTTTTATAAAACTTTTATAAAACTCCTCAAATTTCATAAAGATCCAATTTTATAAAATTTTCAGAAGTTATGCGAAAATTTTATAAAATAAAACATAAGAAAAGACTCGAAACTTAAGGGGCCTGATTCTTTGATTTCTAAATCTTCCAGAGTTCTGATGTAACGTTCAATCAACCTAACTCCTAAAAACGAGGCATTTGAATTATCTCTTGGAATTCCATCGGAATTTTCGGATAACCACCTAACCGTTCCCTTCCTAACAATATTCAAACACTCATCCTGGGATTTAGTTGTGTTTTTCACACAGCGTCCAACATGTTCACTTTTTCCACAGATTCTGCATCTCATCAGAAATTTTGCCCTTCTTTTTATTGCACTTCTTGATGTTCCATTACAAACTTCTCTCAATCTAATCTCTCTCAACAATTTCTTGTTTTGTTCAAAAACTAAAGCTTCTATAGCAAACGCGACATCTTTATCTAGGCCTAATTTCAAAAGTAAAACAAAACTCCTAATCTATCTAAAAAAGGCATCCAGCTTCTTTTACGTCCTATCCGGTAAAAGACGAAAAGAGTTTAAACAAAAACAAAAACACAGAAAAGTAGAGTAAAGATAGATAGCACCTGGTATTCGGCTGATTTCAGTTTCTCGCTTTTCGCTTTTTAGTTTTTCTGCTTTTTCAATTTGTCGGGGGATCAATCAATAACATTACTTCTTCTTTTAGTGTGATTCCTTCTCCTCCACAAATAACTTTACTCTGTGGCCATTGGCTATAAAAGTTGTATTTCCATCGCTTAGTTCAACACTTGATTTGTAAACCCGTGTTACCTTAAATGGACTCGCCCATCTTGACTTAAGCTTACACGAAACAACTTTAAACGTGAATTGTACAAAAGCACTTTCGATTACCATACATGGAACTCACGTTTAAAGATTTTCTTATCATGGAAAGATTTCGTGCGCCTTTGTAGATTCGAAATTTTTATAAGAATAGAGACGAAATTCTTCTAATTCTTTTTTAATTGAAGCAATCTATGATCACCGATAGCCTTAGGATCTAAATTCGAGAATTTAATAGCCCGTAAGGCTCGGTGTTCTAACTCAATCGAGATGACAAGACTTACCAAAGACTAGCTTATAGGAGAACAACCAATTGGCGTTTTAAAAGTCAAGCTCAGACGCCCATAATGCATCATCTAATTTAATCGCCCGCTTTTTACGATTTGAATCAACTGCTTTCTCCACGATTCTTTTGATTTCTATTAGACACCTCTACTCGCCCACCGGTTTATGGATGATAGGGCGTTCCTAACTTATGTGTTACACCATATTTTTCAACTATCTTAGTAAATGGTCTATTACAAAAGTGTGACCTCTATCACTAATGATTGCCTCGAATGCCATATCTCGGTAAATATATTCTTTTAAGAAATCGTGATGACAACTTTGGTATCATTAGTTGGAAGAGCTTCAACTTTCTACCCATTTCGAGACATAATCTACCATTACAAGAATAAATCTTTTTCCAAAAGATATAGGAAAGGTCCCATGAAATCTATACCCGAACATCAAATAATTCACATTCTAAAATAGGTTGCATAGGCATTTCATGTTTTTAGATACGTTTCCCATTTTTGACAAGATTCACAAGATTTAACATACTTATAAGCATCTCTATAGTGTAGGCCAATAAAACCACATTGTAAAACTTTAAAAGCGCTTTTCCAACCTCCATGATGACCTCCTCGCCTCACGATCTTGACAAAATGATAAAACACTTAAAATTTCATTATCGGCACACATTTTCCGATTATCCCATCCGAACATTTACGGAAAAGGTCCGGTTCCTCCCAGTAATAAAATTTTAAGTCATAAAAGAACTTCTTTTCAAGCAAGTCCAATGAGACGGAATATAATCACAAAGTTAAGTAATTAATGATATCTCCAAACCAAGGTGACATTTCCTTAGAAGGAATTCTATTCTTTAATAACTCGCATGGTTGAAGGAGTATCTATTCTAAATAGTTGTTCATCAGAAATGAATCCTTAATTTCAATTCCTATTTCTTCATTTTCCATTCTACTTAGATGATCTCGCTACTACATTCTCACTTCCTTTTTATCTTTAATTTCAATATCGAATTCTTGAAGTAAGAGAATCCATCTAAGAAGACGAGGTTTAGCATCTTTCTTACTCAAGAAATACTTGATCTTTGAATGGTCTCAGATAAATTATTACCTTAGAACCAACAATATACGATCGAAACATATCTAAGGCAAAAATTACAGCCAACAGTTCTTTTTTCTGTAGTTGCATAATTTAGTTGAGCAGTGTTTAATGTGTGGGATGCATAGTAAATAGCTTTGAGAATTTTGTTATACCTTTGACCTAAAACAGCTCCTACAACTAAATCACTCGCATCACACATAATTTCAAATGACAAACTCCAATCTGGTGCTACTAGCACTGGTGCAGTAGTCAACCTCGCTTTTAAGGTCTGAAATGCTTCCATACATTTACTATCAAAGTTAGAAGGTACTTCCTTTTCAAGTAAATGACTTAGAGGCTTTGCTATTTTTGAAAAATCTGCAATGAACCTTCTATAAAATCCTGCATGTCCGAGAAATCCTCTTAGGGTCCTTAAATTAACTGGTGGAGGTAACTTTTCAATTACCTCGACTTTAGCTTTATCAACTTCAATACCTTCTTCAGAGATTCTATGACCTAAAACAATTCCTTCTGATACCATTAAGTGGCATTTTTCCCAGTTTAGTACTAGATTGGTATCTTCACAAATGTTGTAACACTGCTTCTAAGTGTAACAAACAAATTTCAAATGAATCTCCGTAAACACTAAAGTCATCCATAAAAATTTCTAAGAATTTCTCAACCATATCAGCAAATATAGCCATCATACACCTTTGAAACGTAGCTGGTGCATTACATAAACCAAACGGCATTCTTTTATAAGCAAAAGTTCCATAAGGACAAGTGAAAGTAGTTTTTCTCTATCTCCCCATTGCAATGAATATCTCAGTAAATATCCCGAATAACCATCTAAGAAACAAGAATACTTATGTCCACTTAAACGTTCTAACATCCGAACTATGAATGGAAGTGGATGATGATCTTTCTTAGTATGATCATTTAGTTTTCTAAAATCAATGCACATTCGATAACCAGTAATCTCTCTTGTCGGAATCCATTCATTCCTTTCATTCTCTTTCACTGTGAAACCTCCTTTCTTTGGTACAACTTGAGTTGGACTTACCCATTCACTATCTGATATTGGAAAAATTATCCCCATTTCTAATAGCTTAATGACCTCTTTCTTAACAATTAACTGCAAATTTGGGTTGAGGCGGCGTTATGTTGAATACAAGGTTTAGCATCTTCCTTCGTAATTATCTTATGAACGCAAATCTCGTGGCTAATACCTCGAATATCGGCAACATCCATCCAAAAGCTTTCTTATTCTTTTCAACATTCTAAGTAATTGATCTTCTTGATGCTCATTAAAGATGATGAAATAATAACCGTAATAGATTATTAGTTTCAAGAAAAGCATACTTGATTTAAAGGTAACGGTTTCGATTCCGATTCTTAGGTGGATCTTCCAAAGATGGTTTAAGAACTGGTCCTTCTAATTCTAATTCCAAATACTTATGCCATGATGGTTTAAAAGTAAAACTTCCTTTATCTAGAGAAAGAATTATCTCTTTCATTTCGGTGTCTTTCTCATCTTCCTTATAGATAGATAGAGTTAAACATTCTTCTAATCTGTCTTCAAAAGTTGGTAAATCGATTATCATAGATGTAATGAATATCTTCTATAAAAGAACATGATTCTGGTGATTTATATGGATGGTTCATAGCTTTGAAAATATTGAAAGTAACTTCATCTTCATTGACTCTCAGAATTAACTCTCCTTTCTGGACATCTATTAAAGTTCTTCCTGTAGCTAGAAATGGTCGACCTAAGATAAGTGGCGCTGAATATCCTTCTTCCATTTCCATAACTACAAAATCTACTGGAAAATAGAACTTGTCTAATTTAACCAATACGTCCTCAATAATTCCTTTAGGGTATTTAATCGATGTATTTGCCATCTGCAGAGTCATTTCAGTTTTCGTAAGCTTTCCTATGCCTAGCTTTTTATAATCCTCATAAGACATGAGATTTATACTAGCTCCAAGATCACATAAGACCTTCTTAAACAGAAATCCTCCAATTTCACATGGAATGGTAAAACTTCCAAGATCTTTCAGTTTAGGTGGTAACTTATGCTGCAAAACTGCAGAACATTCTTCATTTAGGCATATATTCTCATATTCCTCTAATTTTTTCTTGTTTGACAGAATATCTTTCAGAAACTTTCCATAAGCAGGCATACTAATTAGAGCTTCGATAACAGGGATATTAACATGAATATGACGAAAAGTATCAAGGAAACGAGCATACTTCTGATCAGTTTTAATCCTTTTAATTTGATCTTTAGGTGGGTAAGGTAAAGATTCTAAATCTATAACCTTCGATCCCAAAGTCATTTTCTCTTTTCCTTTATCCTTAAAGTTTTGAGTATTACTTGTTCGCCAAGTATCATGATCTTTAGTTTTTTCTTTTAAAACATTCCCTGAATCAATCTCTACTTCAGATTCCTTCAGTTCTTCTTGTTTTTCATCCTTGTTTTCATTATCTTCCATTTTAACATGTTCCTTGAATAAACTCCTTAAATCTTTATCCATGGGATCTTTCAAAATCCTAGTGGATTTTTACCCATTTTTCACCTTC